>CM014270.1:44345842-44399195 GCA_004135705.1 Alloteropsis semialata | reverse complement strand
CACATATTGAGCGCTTCTCCCAGAATCGGCGGTTGTAGCTTCGTAGGTACTCGTTCTGGCCTTGTTTGCACTGGGCTAGGTCAAAGCAAGTACCCGGCTTCTGCCATGAACCCTGAAGTTGTTGATGAACGCTTTGCAGAGTGCATCCCACGAGTCGATGGAGCCTGGCTTCAGCCCTTCTAACTAGGTTAGCGGGGCCTGGTCGAGGACTACTGGGAGATAGGTGCACATGGTGTCGGTGTTGCCCCTTGCTGCCTTGATCGCCGGGTAGTAGATACGGAGCCATTGCTCAGGATCACACTTCCCGTCATATCTTTCGATATGAGCTGGCTTGAATTTGTCGAGCCAGGAGGTGGCGTGGATGCGGTCTAAGAAGACCGGGAACCCTTCATACTTCTTAAGGTTGTGGTAACCCTGACCTAGTGGCCCGTTGATCTGGTCATATTCTTGGCGCCGCCTGCGCTCTTCTTCTTCCCGGTCGTGGGCTTGTGCGGAGATGACGGTGCGTGCATCCTTGCTCTGCAGCTGGTGTCACAAGTCCCTGTCATCGTCGCGGTAGTTGCGGCATGCATCCCTGTCCCTGTTACCATCATGTCCGCCGTTGTGACTCTGTTGGGCAACGTGGTGGCTAGGCCTGGTGCCGTGGTTTCTACCTCCAGCGTTGAATACCGTGCCTCCCTCATTGCTGGATTCTTGGCGGACTCTGCTTGGGTGGTGGGACTGATTTCCGCGGTTGCCACCTTCAGTAGGTCGGCTGCTTGCTTGGTGGCTTGTTGCTTTGGACTTGGTGATGTTCTTTGCAGGGTTGACCACATCGTGTTGAATGGCCGCCGTCTCGAGCATCGTCCTCATCCTTAGGATCTCCGGGTTTTGGGCCATCTGCCCAAGCTCTGTTGTGACAGCCAAGATGTTGGCTACAGCGTTGGTGTAGACGTCTTGCCTGGCAACTTGTATGAACTTCTCGTTGAGGTTCTGTGGAGGAAGTCTGCGATTGGCCCGGCGACGACGCTCTGCGCCAGCAACGTTTCGTTCCCTGTGCCGATTGCGGTCAGCCTCGGCTTCGTTCTCCACAGTTGGCTCATCGTTGGAGACTTCTGCTTTTTGGCCTATGATCACCATAGCTTGGCATTCTGGAGAGTAGCTCCCCATGCTTGAGGTGGCTAGGACAGTCGAGCCTCGTCCGCTTGAAGAATCCAGGGGCTGCCCGTGTTGAAACGGGAGTGGATCAATGCATGCGATGATGCGAGACATATCCAAGTCTTCTTGCAGTGTTACTCCAAGCTTCGGCTTGCGTCTAGGCCAATGGATGAATCTTCCTTATGGGGTTGAAGTGATGTCGAGTCCGACTTGTTTCCCACTTAAAGGGAGTTCGTCGAATTCGACCAGAGATTGGAGTTGTTTTGAAGATGCCGCCTGGAAAACGGAGGTAGTGCCCGCGAGACCAAAGGGAAATTGGCTCGGGGTTTCGGCCTCGCGTTTCTAGAATTTTGAATTGGCGGATTTTGGCGTGACCGATGGTTCAAAAACCGACTCGGATCACCTGGTCCGCTTTGGAATCTTTCCACCCCGAGTTGAAATCGAACTGGGAGTTGAAGTTTCCCGAGTCCGAGTTGAGTTTGAACTCGGGGTTTCCCAAGCCTGAGTTGAATTCGGACCCGGGGATGCAATCTCGTCGAGCTTGTCGGCGAGCTCCTCCGGAGTTGGCGACTTGAGGACGCGGTCGAAGTTGCCCGCGCCGTCCGCCGTACAGACCCAGGAGCCAAAGACGAAGGTGGCACCCCTCTTGAACTCCATGTCGCCGTCGCAGTTGATGATGACTGGTGCCATTGAGCTTGCTTTACGATTCTCGATGAGAGCCCCTACCTGGTGTGCCAGTTGTCGGTTTTTTATACTGGCTAGCGTACTATAGGGGGTCTCTAAGTAGTCGAGTTGTTCGTAAGGGCCTCGCCGGAACCAGAAGCACGATGGTGAACACGAGACGATTTAGACAGGTTCAG
Source organism: Alloteropsis semialata (assembly GCA_004135705.1). Classification (NCBI taxonomy): domain Eukaryota; kingdom Viridiplantae; phylum Streptophyta; class Magnoliopsida; order Poales; family Poaceae; genus Alloteropsis; species Alloteropsis semialata. The sequence goes on along the minus strand of CM014270.1, from coordinate 44,397,198 downwards.
GCCGCCTTGAGTAGAGAGCGTAATAGCCTACATCCTGTATGGTGGATCGCTTCGTATGATGGTTATGATTTTACAAGGGGTCCCTGCCTCACCTTATATATTCGGGAGACAGGGTCTACAAGGCAAGAAATACAAACTCCTAGTCGGATATAATACACAGAGTCCGAACATGAGTAGGCCAGGTTGTTTCCTAGTAGCCGACTAGTTTCCTTAAGCTGTACGCCTCTACCTTGTATCTGTCAGAGTTGCCAGCCCAATTTCCTAGCGGGCCTACAGCCCATGAGGACTCCCATGGATCTTGGATCGTCAATTTGGAACATCTTTCGCGCGTGTTTGGAATCAGCGGCTCGACATGGCATTGCTTCAACCCACTTTGAGACGTAATCAACCGCCACCAAGATGTACTCACTATCGTATGATTTGACAAAGGGTCCCATGAAGTCAATGCCCCATACATCAGATAGCTCAACTTGCAAGTTGTTTGTGAGTGGCATTGCGTCTCTTGATGTGATCCCTCCGTGCTTCTAGCATTGTTGGCATCATGGAATGAATTCTTTTGTATCCTCATATATTGTGGGCCAGTAGAATCCACTCTGCCAGATCTTTGACCTTGTTCTGAATGCCCCATAGTGACCTCCATATGGAGTTGCATGGCACTGTTCAACAATAGTTCTTGCTTCATTTGTTGGTACACATCGCCTGAGCACGCCATCTGAACATACCTTGTACAGGTACGGCTCATCCCACAGGTGGAGCCTACTTTCGTAGATAAGCCTTCTATTGTTTTCCCCCGGCGGTACATATCCTGCAACCATGAAATTCACGATATTTGCATACCAGGGGTCGGAGGGTGTCACCTTGAGGAGGGTGTCGTCACGCAGGAAATCATTTATCGATAAGTCCTGCATGTTAGTGAACTGCATACGCGACAAATGATCTGCTACTGGATTCTCTACTCCTTTCTTATCTTTAATTTCCAAGTCAAATTCTTGGAGTAAGAGAATCCAGCGGATAAGACAGGGTTTAGCATCTTTCTTGGTGAGCAGGTACTTTAAGGCAGCATGATCGGTGTAAACAATTACTTTAGCTCCTACCAAGTAAAATCTAAACTTATCTATAGCAAAGACCACGGCTAGGAGCTCTTTTTCAGTGGTAGCATAATTTAGTTTGTCAAAGTCTTGCTAGCGTAAGAGATAGCATGATGACTCTTATTTTTGGTTTGTCCTAAGACGGCAAACAACATAATCACTAGCATCACACATTATCTCAAACGGCAGTGTCCAGTCAGGGGGTTGAATGACTGGCGCTAAGATGAGAGCATTCTTTACGATTGTAAAAGCATGTAAACACTCATCATCGAAATCGAAGGGCACATCCTTAGCTAAAAGGCTAGTGAGGGTTCTGGCTATCTGAGAAAAGTCTTTAATGAAGCGCCGGTAAAACCCCGCATGTCCTAAAAAGCTACGGACCACCTTGACATTGGTAGGAGGTGGAAGCTTTTCTATTACCTCCATTTTTGCTCTATCCACCTCTATCCCTCTTTTGGACACTAAGTGTCCTAACACTATACCCTCTCGGACCATGAAGTAGCACTTTTCCCAATTTAGCTCTAGATCCTTGTCTCGGCATCTCTGTAGCACCTTATCTAAGTTCTACAGACAATGATCAAATGTTTTCCCATAGACTGAAAAATTGTCCATGAAAACTTCCATGATCTCCTCTATCATGTCTGAGAAGATAGACATCATGCACCTTTGGAATGATTCTGGTGCATTGCATAACCCAAATGACATTCTACGGTATGCATACGTTCCATAAGGGCATGTGAAGGTAGTCTTTTCTTGATCGTCGGGGTGGATGGGAATCTGATGGTAGCCGGAATACCCATCAAGGAAACAGAAGAAGGAGTGGTTCGCTAGTCTTTCCAACATCTCATCGATGAAGGGAAGCAGAAAGTGGTCCTTCTTTGTCGCCTTGTTGAGTCGGTGATAGTCAATGCACATCCGCCACCTAGTAACGGTACGCTAAGGAATCAGCTCGTTTTTCTCATTACTTACGACGGTCATTCCTCCCTTCTTGGGTACTACTTGAACAGGGCTGATCCATACACTATGAGGGACGGGATAGATAATCCCGACGTGCAGAAGTTTTAAGACTTCTTTCTTCACGACTTTCCTCATCGCATTATTTAGCCTACATTCAGGCTCCCTAGATGGTGTAGAGGACAGGTTTATGGGAATGCGATGGGTATAGAGCGCGGGGCTTACTCCTTTCAGGTCTTTGAGGGAGTACCCGAACGCCGAGTGGTGTTTCTCGAGCACCTTAATGAGTCTATAACTCTCGTCCTACGACAGCTTGTCACTAATGATTATAGAGGAATCCCTGTCCTCATTTGGGAAGACATAGCGGAGGCCAGCGGGCAAGGGTTTTAGCTCTATATGCGGCTTTGGTGGCTCCACAACCTCGAGTGGCTCGGAAGCGTCATCCTCTTCTTCAACAAAGTCGTGGACATGCTCTTCGAGGAATGACTCAAATGGGTCACTTGGTTGAAGGGACTTCACTACCTCAGCTGGGTCAGGCTCTACCTGAGGTTTGACTATGGAATTTTTGACCCTAGCTAGAGGAATGGTCAGGAGATTTCGTCCTACTTTGGCTAGGAGGTTTCCTTCCAAGGTTACATCCTGAAGGAGGCCCTCGATACGATGTCCTATCAAGAGGTCAAAATCTGATGTCTCAAAGACATAAAATTCCAGAGCCATCTGTATCCCATTGTGTTTGAGGAGAAAGTCTCGTGCTAGACCGAGGCTCTCGAGAATGTGACCTAAGTGTGTTTTAAGAAGCTTGGTTGTTGGGGCTAGTTTACATCTGCGTCCAAGGATGTGCGCGTACAAGCTAGACATGATATTGGCCCCGACAGTTGGGCTGTAAAGGATCTCTACGGCTACCTTGCTTACGAAACCTTGAATGGTTTGTGAAGGTAGTTGATCCGAATGACTTTGGAAGAAGACTCAACTTCATTTGATCATTCCGTGTTTAGGATGGAAATGAGCTCCCTCACGGTTTCGTTAAAGAATTCTGTCTCCAACTGAATGGAGGGGTTCTCTACCATAGGCCTTTTCTGTACTGTGTAGTTCTAGGTATTTCCAAAATCTTCAAAAAGATCCTCCTCAAAATCAAAAGGTAATCCGAGAGGGTGAGTTTCCTCTTCCTCAACGGATGGGGTCTCAGGAACTGGGTTTGGACTGGGCAAGTCTATGGGTAAAGTAGGTTCTACTTGGGGATCTTCTTGCTCAGCTTCGTCCACGTCAGCAGGAGAGTTTTCCCGGATTGCTGCCAGGACCTCTTTTGCTCTAGCCGGGGTTATGTGTAGGAATGATCCTCCGGCGGCTATGTCTATGTACCGGGCATCTTCACTATTCAACCCAGACCGAAAATGCTGCATAAGCATGTAGTCTGGGAAGTCTAGATCTGTTCCGGTTAGACACGAGTCCTGGAACCAGTCCCACACTTTCGCAATCGTTTCCTTCTCTCTTTGTTGGAAGTTAATGATTTCCTTCCAAAGTGCACAGATCCAGTGAAAGGGGAAGTATTCTAGACAGAATTTGTCCCGTAACTTTTCCATTCACCGTTCGTTAGCCCAACGGTATGGTCACACCACTTCCTTGCCCTCTCTTTGAGAGAGAACGGGAAGAGCTTCCATCTAATCGTTGCCTGCATCATGCTGATATAACCAGACACGAATAGAGCAACTCAAATTCGTGCAAGTGACGGTATGGGATTTCACCATCACTTCCCGAGAAGGATTTGTCCTAGACCATAGCTATGAAGGTAGGGCGAAGTTCATAGCTATCTGTTAATATAGGATTTGACGACGGGTGTGGCTCCAATAACTCGCCCTTTGGAGCAGAGAACTCATGGATTTGTGTGGAGTCCATGGTCGAAAACAAAATAATAAGAAATATAAAATAAAAGATAAACGGGCAACTGTAGTTCTTAGACAGCAGCTACCGTTCCCCGGCAACGACGCCAGAAAGCTTGTTGACACCAGCGGTGGCAAACAGAAAGTCCGCAAGCGCACGGCTGTCGCAGTAGCTTTCACCCATGAGTAAACCAAGTATCAAATCCACGGGGGACGTGAAGTCACTGTCTAATTACTAAAGTTGACCACATCGATTGAGTTTATATAAAGGCTGGGTAGAGAGGATAACTTAGCACTAAGGCTAGGAATATAGCGAAGGGAGCTCTCCTATGCTTGATTTGGGCACCGGGGTATCCTAGACCTCTAGGAAATTGCCGGCATATATCTCTACGCCATACCCATACATGGAGGATTACAAAGGACGGACAGGGCTGTCACCACCTGCCGCCTACCTTTACTAATCCGAGGGGTTACGAGGCAAACGAGGGCAGATAAACACCTATGCACCACGCTTAAGATAATATCGGCTATCCTAACCTTGATCAAAGATTAAGATACTTTACGAATAAAGCAACGAACCCACAAGCACAATAGAGAACTCAACTTTCTATAACTCAGACTTAAATACTTAGCTGAAATCCTGGATACTTACTAAGAAGCTTGCATCCGACGAGGTATAGGTGGAGGGTCGCCGACACACCGGGACTCCTCCAGACAGTCCCTCAATCTCTCCCTATTTCTACTTGTTGACGCTCGTTAGCGACACACTTTTAGTGCTATTTAAGTGGCGTTTTGGGACTAATTCATATACTAACCCGCCACTTGACACTTGAAATAACCCCATTTTTGCATATGCATGTATTTTTGGAGGATTTTGGTTTACGCAGGTTTTTGAGCTATAAATGAGCACTTTTGGACAAAGACCAAGATCATGCGTAGCATGGAGGAATGAAGGCCATGTGACTCGGATTTCGTTCGCTCTCATCTATCGTGAACCAACCTTCAAGAATGAGGAAGGGCAAAGACTTGAAGATAAGGACGGATGACTTCGGGATCAAGGCGAATCAGGCAAACATATGGAAAGACATCAAGACTCAATCTTATCCCGAAGCAACCGACGTCAAATACCCACATGCATTGGCAAATCAACTCTTGGAGGATCTAGAAGCTTGCACGCGAAAGATGGGGCCAAAGGTCCACAAAAAAGCCCTGGGCCAGCCGGCCTAGGTTGTTTCTGCGCCGCTTCGACCTCCCCTTCGAGCTAGGGTTTCCTCGGACTATTTATAGCCCCGATTCCAGGAGCCACGCATATCAATCCACCAGAACTCGGTGAAACCTAGGGCATACACCAAAAGGAGACGACGGCCGCCGCAAGTCCTCGAAGTTGTCTAGGGATGGCTTAGGCCTAACCTAGCCACCATAGCCTCCCTGCGTGGTTGTGCCATGGTGGAGTTCATGAGCAAGTTGGAGTCATCAATGGTATGTATTCGGTGGTGATGATCCAAACACATCTATTATATGAGCATTGTTCTTCATGTCATCCGATCTCTTAGCGACTCGATGCCTCTTTCTATGCTTTCTACCTATCATGAATATGATTGATCCTTAGTCTAATACATAGGTTAGACTATATAGCATGCTTTATGTAATCATGGTGATTAGATCTAGTATGTTGACCCTTCGTGATATCTAGACACGTTCACTTATGGATGCGCCCTTGTAACTAACCACGCCGAAAGGGAGCATCGTGACAGGTTGTGATCCCATGTAAGGTGGCATTTTCGGGAGGTTGACCGGAGGTAAGAGTTTAAAGACGGCTTTAGATGAGATGCATGATGTGCTACTCTTATTTGCTAGAACTACAACTAGAAGACGATAGGCCCGTTTATCCTTTGGTTGCTCTACCTTTGCCTATGTTTACGGATGTGATCAACCTTTGCACCCATTCATATCCCAAAGGTTTACCCTCATATGCAATCTATGCCTAACGCTAGGAATAGATCCGTTAGATTAGATGGAAAACCCTAGGTAGTTCATTGTCGATCCACGGATTGATAAACCTTGGATGGAATACTCTAAGGAAAAAGTTACGATGATTCGTGCGCTTGCGGTTCACAATTGGCGCGTCTATGGACCGTCAACAAGCTTTTCTGACGTCGTTGCCGGGGATCAGCAACTCGAACCCTAGGGAGATCTATCTAATTTTTCGAACTAACCCGAATTTTATTATTGCATATATCCTGCATTTCTTGTTTGTGTCCGTGAATGCAGGTAAAACCCTAGTCACATGACGATCGAGAAGTTCTTAACATCCAGACTTTGGCAAGTCCAATCTCGCTCAAACAAGATTGATGGCTACATCAAGATTCGCTCTTTAGTGATAGGTGCTAACTTTTGTTAGTGGCCCATCATCCACTATCGAGTCCACACACAAAACAAGTGAAGATGAACAAGGTATGCCGCTGTGTCAATTAATTTTAAAGACTAATGTTTCTTGGAGATTTATTTGATCAAGCTTTAGGTGATGAATCATGTCCCGAAGAAGTCGTGAGATCCAATCATCAACATCTCCAGAAGGTTGCTGTCGGTTTTTTATACCGGCTAGCCTACTATGGGGGGTCCCTAAGTAGTCGAGTTGTTCGTGGGGGCCTCGCCAGAACCAGAAGCACGATGGTGAACACGAGACGATTTAGACAGGTTCAGGCCGCCTCGAGTAGAGAGCGTAATACCTTACGTCCTGTATGGTGGATCTTCTCGTATTGATGGGTATGATTTTACAAGGGGTCCCTGCCTCACCTTATATACTCGGGAGACAGGGTCTACAAGGCAAGAAATACAAACTCCTAGTCGGATACAATACACAGAGTCCTAACATGAGTAGGCCGGGTTGTTTCCCAGTACTCGACTAGTTTCCTTAAGATGTACGCTCCTTCCTTGTATCAGTCAGGGTTGCCGGCCCAATTTCCTAACGGGACTGTGGCCCATGAGGACTCCCATGGATCCTGGACCGTCAAGCCCCCGAGCGTCTTCATGTCTTCACGCCTGCTGGGTTGTTTCTCAACTGTTTCAGCATTAGCCGAGTTGTTTCCTCGTCGTCTTGCTTGTTGAAAACCTTCAGAAGTGAACATGATGTGCACCTTTGCCGACTTCTTTTGCAGTCAGCCCCCAGGCCTTGGTTCATGAACCAAGATTGATGCAAAAAGTTCCCCATTTACTATAATGGTGTCCAGCTTTTGAAAAAAGATGGACCCATTATGGGTCTAGCCCCTGAGCCTAGAAATGTTTTCAAGGATTAAAAACAATTCCAGGGTCTTTATTGAAAAAACTTTCCAAAAGAAATATACTATTTCCCCCAGCCCCCAAGCTTAAAGCAGATGACAATAAGCTTAAAGACTTCTGTTGAAATATGTATATTCTTTGATGTGGAAATAAATCCTATTAAGCATCAGCCCCCGAGAATGAAAATTCATCGAAAAATGACCTAGCTCATTAGGAAATGGCCGCACAAATATGCATCTAGTTTTGTAACCGCGAATACATAAGTGTTGGTATATTTTGGAAAACGGGTTACAGAGAATACGCTTAGGGTTACCGCTTCAATCTTATAAGACAGAGGGTGAACCATTCGTATTCTCATCCCCTCCGCCGTCGCTTTCACCACTGAAATCCTCAAACTCTTTTCGCCTCTGCGCGCAATCTCCAATCCACTCAAGCCCCGTTCGAGAATCAATCAAAAATCTCGTCTGGCAAGATGGGTCGGAAACCTGCTTCCAGNGATATTGGCCCCGACAGTTGGGCTGTAAAGGATCTCTACGGCTACCTTGCTTACGAAACCTTGAATGGTTTGTGAAGGTAGTTGATCCGAATGACTTTGGAAGAAGACTCAACTTCATTTGATCATTCCGTGTTTAGGATGGAAATGAGCTCCCTCACGGTTTTGTTAAAGAATTCTGTCTCCAACTGAATGGAGGGGTTCTCTACCATAGGCCTTTTCTGTACTGTGTAGTTCTAGGTATTTCCAAAATCTTCAAAAAGATCCTCCTCAAAATCAAAAGGTAATCCGAGAGGGTGAGTTTCCTCTTCCTCAACGGATGGGGTCTCAGGAACTGGGTTTGGACTGGGCAAGTCTATGGGTAAAGTAGGTTCTACTTGGGGATCTTCTTGCTCAGCTTCGTCCACGTCAGCAGGAGAGTTTTCCCGGATTGCTGCCAGGACCTCTTTTGCTCTAGCTGGGGTTATGTGTTGGAATGATCCTCCGACGGCTATGTCTATGTACCGGGCATCTTCACTATTCAACCCAGACCGGAAATGCTGCATAAGCATGTAGTCTGGGAAGTCTAGATCTGTTTCGGTTAGACACGAGTCCTGGAACCAGTCCCACACTTTTGCAATCGTTTCCTTCTCTCTTTGTTGGAAGTTATTGGAAGTTAATGATTTCCTTCCGAAGTGCACAGATCCAGTGAATGGGGAAGTATTCTAGACAGAATTTGTCCCGTAACTTTTCCATTCACCGTCGTTAGCCCAACGGTATGGTCACACCACTTCCTTGCCCTCTCTTTGAGAGAGAACGGGAAGAGCTTCCATCTAATCGTTGCCTGCATCATGCTGATATAACCAGACACGAACAGAGCAACTCAAATTCGTGCAAGTGACGGTATGGGATTTCACCATCACTTCCCGAGAAGGATTTGTCCTAGACCATAGCTATGAAGGTAGGGCGAAGTTCATAGCTATCTGTTAATATAGGATTTGACGACGGGTGTGGCTCCAATAACTCGCCCTTTGGAGCAGAGAACTCATGGATTTGTGTGGAGTCCATGGTCGAAAACAAAATAAAAAGAAATATAAAATAAAAGATAAACGGGCAACCGTAGTTCTTAGACAGCAGCTACCGTTCCCCGGCAACGACGCCAGAAAGCTTGTTGACACCAGCGGTGGCAAACAGAAAGTCCGCAAGCGCACGGCTGTCGCAGTAGCTTTCACCCATGAGTAAACCAAGTATCGAATCCACGGGGGACGTGAAGTCACTGTCTAATTACTAAAGTTGACCACATTGATTGAGTTTATATAAAGGCTGGGTAGAGAGGATAACTTAGCACTAAGGCTAGGAATATAGCGAAGGGAGCTCTCCTATGCTTGATTTGGGCACCGGGGTATCCTAGACCTCTAGGAAATTGCCGGCATATATCTCTACGCCATACCCATACATGGAGGATTACAAAGGACGGACAGGGCTGTCACCACCTGCCGCCTACCTTTACTAATCCGAGGGGTTACGAGGCAAACGAGGGCAGATAAACACCTATGCACCACGCTTAAGATAATATCGGCTATCCTAACCTTGATCAAAGATTAAGATACTTTACGAATAAAGCAACGAACCCACAAGCACAATAGAGAACTCAACTTTCTATAACTCAGACTTAAATACTTAGCTGAAATCCTGGATACTTACTAAGAAGCTTGCATCCGACGAGGTATAGGTGGAGGGTCGCCGACACACCGGGACTCCTCCAGACAGTCCCTCAATCTCTCCCTATTTCTACTTGTTGACGCTCGTTAGCGACACACTTTTAGTGCTATTTAAGTGGCGTTTTCGGACTAATTCATATACTAACCCGCCACTTGACACTTGAAATAACCCCATTTTTGCATATGCATGTATTTTTGGAGGATTTTGGTTTACGCAGGCTTTTGAGCTATAAATGAGCACTTTTGGACAAAGACCAAGATCATGCGTAGCATGGAGGAATGAAGGCCCTTTGACTCGGATTTCGTTCGCTCTCATCTATCGTGAACCAACCTTCAAGAATGAGGAAGGGCAAAGACTTGAAGATAAGGACGGATGACTTCAGGATCAAGGCGAATCAGGCAAACATATGGAAAGACATCAAGACTCAATCTTATCCCGAAGCAACCGACGTCAAATACCCACATGCATTGGCAAATCAACTCTTGGAGGATCTAGAAGCTTGCACGCGAAAGATGGGGCCAAAGGTCCACAAAAAAGCCCTGGGCCAGCCGGCCTAGGTTGTTTCTGCGCCGCTTCGACCTCCCCTTCGAGCTAGGGTTTCCTCGGACTATTTATAGCCCCGATTCCAGGAGCCACGCATATCAATCCACCAGAACTCGGTGAAACCTAGGGCATACACCAAAAGGAGACGACGGCCGCCGCAAGTCCTCGAAGTTGTCTAGGGATGGCTTAGGCCTAACCTAGCCACCATGGCCTCCCTGCGTGGTTGTGCCATGGTGGAGTTCATGAGCAAGTTGGAGTCATCAATGGTATGTATTCGGTGGTGATGATCCAAACACATCTATTATATGAGCATTGTTCTTCATGTCATCCGATCTCTTAGCGACTCGATGCCTCTTTCTATGCTTTCTACCTATCATGAATATGATTGATCCTTAGTCTAATACATAGGTTAGACTATATAGCATGCTTTATGTAATCATGGTGATTAGATCTAGTATGTTGACCCTTCGTGATATCTAGACACGTTCACTTATGGATGCGCCCTTGTAACTAACCACGCCGAAAGGGAGCATCGTGACAGGTTGTGATCCCATGTAAGGTGGCATTTTCGGGAGGTTGACCGGAGGTAAGAGTTTAAAGACGGCTTTAGATGAGATGCATGATGTGCTACTCTTATTTGCTAGAACTACAACCAGAAGACGATAGGCCCGTTTATCCTTTGGTTGCTCTACCTTTGCCTATGTTTACGGATGTGATCAACCTTTGCACCCATTCATATCCCAAAGGTTTACCCTCATATGCAATCTATGCCTAACGCTAGGAATAGATCCGTTAGATTAGATGGAAAACCCTAGGTAGTTCATTGTCGATCCACGGATTGATAAACCTTGGATGGAATACTCTAAGGAAAAAGTTACGATGATTCGTGCGCTTGCGGTTCACAATTGGCGTGTCTATGGACCGTCAACAAGCTTTTCTGACGCCGTTGCCGGGGATCGGCAACTCGAACCCTAGGGAGATCTATCTAATTTTTTGGACTAACCCGAATTTTATTATTGCATATATCCTGCATTTCTTGTTTGTGTCCATGAATGCAGGTAAAACCCTAGTCACATGACGATCGAGAAGTTCTTAACATCCAGACTTTGGCAAGTCCAATCTCGCTCAAACAAGATTGATGGCTACATCAAGATCCGCTCTTTAGTGATAGGTGCTAACTTTTGTTAGTGGCCCATCATCCACTATCGAGTCCACACACAAAACAAGTGAAGATGAACAAGGTATGCCGCTGTGTCAATTAATTTTAAAGACTAATGTTTCTTGGAGATTTATTTGATCAAGCTTTAGGTGATGAATCATGTCCCGAAGAAGTCGTGAGATCCAATCATCAACATCTCCAGAAGGTTGCTGTCGGTTTTTTATACCGGCTAGCCTACTATGGGGGGTCCCTAAGTAGTCGAGTTGTTCGTGGGGGCCTCGCCAGGAACCAGAAGCACGATGGTGAACACGAGACGATTTAGACAGGTTCAGGCCGCCTCGAGTAGAGAGCGTAATACCTTACGTCCTGTATGATGGATCTTCTCGTATTGATGGGTATGATTTTACAAGGGGTCCCTGCCTCACCTTATATACTCGGGAGACAGGGTCTACAAGGCAAGAAACACAAACTCCTAGTTGGATACAATACACAGAGTCCTAACATGAGTAGGCCGGGTTGTTTCCCAGTACCCGACTAGTTTCCTTAAGATGTACGCTCCTTCCTTGTATTAGTCAGGGTTGCCGGCCCAATTTCCTAACGGGACTATGGCCCATGAGGACTCCTATGGATCCTGGACCATCAAGCCCCCGAGCGTCTTCATGTCTTCACGCCTGCCAGGTTGTTTCTCAACTGTTTCAGCATCAGCCGAGTTGTTTCCTTGTCGTCTTGCTTGTTGAAAACCTTCAGAAGTGAACATGATGTGCTCCTTTGCCGACTTCTTTTGCAGTCAGCCCCCGGGCCTTGGTTCATGAACCAAGATTGATGCAAAAACTTCCCCATTTACTATAATGGTGTCCAGCTTTTGAAAAAAGATGGACCCATTATGGGTCTAGCCCCCGAGCCTAGAAATGTTTTCAAGGATTAAAAACAATTCCAGGGTCTTTATTGAAAAACTTTCCAAAAGAAATATACTATTCCCCCCAGCCCCCAAGCTTAAAGCAGATGACAATAAGCTTAAAGACTTCTGTTGAAATATGTATATTCTTTGATGTGGAAATAATTCCTATTAAGCATCAGCCCCCGAGAATGAAAATTCATCGGAAACTAACCTAGCTCATTAGGAAATGGCCGCACAAATATGCATCTAGTTTTGTAACCGCGAATACATAAGTGTTGGTATATTTTGGAAAACGGGTTACAGAGAATATGCTTAGGGTTACCGCTTCAATCTTATAAGACAGAGGGTGAACCGTTCGTATTCTCATCCCCTCCGCCGTCGCTTTCACCACTGAAATCCTCAAACTCTTTTCGCCTCTGCGCGCAATCTCCAATCCACTCAAGCCCCGTTCGAGAATCAATCAAAAATCTCGTCTGGCAAGATGGGTCGGAAACCTGCTTCCAGCAAGCCTACTGAGAGCAAATCCGCCACAAGCAAAAAGAAATCCAAGATCCCAACCACAGATAAGCCAGTGTTCAAGAACTCCCCTGCGCCGGCTCTTGCCTGGAAGCCATCCAAGGCAACAGACGAGATGGTGCAGGATCTTGTGGAGCAAGGCTATCTGCTGGACAAATCGATCTCCTGTTGGCGCACCGATGCTGGTAAGGCCTGGCCTTTCGAAGAAATCCACGAAATCGTGGTTTTTGTTGCCTTTTATGAACGCGGATTCGCCCTCCCTGCTCATGATTTTCTCCAAGGGCTTCTTTCTTACTGCAAATTGGAACTGGTTCATCTCAATCCCAATTCTATTCTTCAAATTTCCCTCTTCATTCATCTCTGCGAAACCTTCTTGGGGATCGATCCCCACTTCAATCTGTTTCGCTGCCTCTTCCGTGTGAAGTCCACCCCTGACAAAGTAGTCAGCGGGGCCGGATTTCAGTTGCGTCAGGGGATGAAGAACGTCTATTTCGACTTCAAGATGAATGACTCCATTAAAGACTGGAATGACAAATGGTTTTATGTGGAGAATCGGCCCCCAAGGCTATCCAAGCACTCCGGTCATCTGCCTCGGCCGCAAGATTCATGGAATGAATCCCTTGATAGGGATAAGGTTGACGGAATCTCCAGGCTTATCAAGATGATCGCTGCTCTTAAGGATCAAGGCTTAACCGCCATCGGGATTGCCAGCTCGTTCTTGCGCCGGCGCGTACAACCCTGCCAGAAGCGGGTGCACGCTGGCTATGAGTGTACTGGCCCCGAAGATCCGACCAGGATCTCGACCAGCGATTTATCGTCAGATGAAGTCGCCGTCCGCGTCCAAGCACTCTTCATGGATGCGCAGGATCTGCCACGCCGGGTACCCGAGTACTCGGCAAGTCGTCCGTCATCATTGGTAAGTTCAAGAACAACCCGAATATCAATTATAATATACATCGTCTTGGTTCTTCACAACTAATCGATTGCTGCGTTATCCAATATCAGGAATTGCGGACCAGACTTGCTTCTTCGCCTCCGGAAGTTGCAGAGAACCAATCCAGGTTGCCTGGATCTCCCCCGCCCCAGCAAACTGCTGAAAGTTCAGGGAAAGGGAAGAAGAAGGCATCACCAGATATGAACCAGGTAATTCTGGAGGAAGTATCAGATTCTGATGATGACACACCCCGACCTCCTCCTGGGAAAATACTAGGGCAAGGAGGATCAGGCCTGAAGAGGCCTAGTGCCGAAGATGCTCCAAGTCCACCCATCCCCAAGAAAATACGGGCTTTGCAGAAAAAAGTGTCTCCTTCGCTGAAGAAATCATCAGATACTATTCTTGATGAAGCAAAGGCACTTGAAGCAGAGCCTGAAACCAATGTGGAGATTCCAGTGGGAATCCCACTGCAGTCTTCTCTGCCCAAGGTACTCCTATTGTCTTGTTTGCCAAAAAATCTTAGTTCTATCCTCTTGCCAAGTTGTTTTCTGAAGTGAATGTATGATTACAGAATCCTCAACAAGAAGAACCTGCTCAGTCAATAGAACCTCATGGGCCTCAAAACAACCCTTCTGGCGGTTTTGACTTCATTGTGGATGAACCTGAATTCAATATGGAATTTGCCAGGTAAATGATCCAACTTAATGGAGCCAAATCCTGAAATGCGAATATTGCTAATCTTCAGTTGTTTATGTAGCCGTCCGCCTACTCCTGCTCCTATAGATGTGCCAAGGACTCAAATTATGGAAACAGGAAGAGGAGGAGGAGGACCAAGCCCCCAAGCATCTTCACCGCCCCAACCCCAAGCAACAAGCAGCAACGTCATGCCACCGCCCCCTGTGAGAGAGCAAGCCGCTCCGAGTACTTCTGCTCCTGGGTCCTGGCCCAAAGCAACAGAAAGTATCCGGATGGCAAGCCTCCGTTCTAAGGGATTGGACACCACCACTGGCCTGATGAAGGAAGCTACAATTGAAGAAATCATTCGGGAGCAGAAGAAACCCCGCGAGCCTTCACCAGAGCCATTCCAGATCTTCACCGGCACACTCGGCGTCAACGCAAATGAGGATGAAGACGCCTTCTTATTCAACTCTGAAGTTGACCACGAAGATCTGGAGAAGGCCGCCGAGCTGTACAAACAACTCTCCAAGCTCACAGAGGTTAGTAGAAATATCGTAGTACTGTAAATACTTATCTCCTTTGTACTTTAATTAACCCTGCCTCCTTTAATCTGGATGTAGAGTATTCTTGTACAATCTCAGCAGAAATCTGAGATGCTTCGGAGAGCAAGCACGTCCATTGCCCGCGCTGAGAAAGCCACAGCCGATCTGGCCAAGGGACAAGCAGCTTGGGACCAAGAACGCGCCCAATTGCGTCGAGAACTGGATAAGGCGTACAAGAAGATCAACTTGTACCAGGACCAGCGCGATGACATCGCTGAGAAGAATAAGTCTTTACGACAGAAACTCTCAGGTGTGTACGCCGAGTACTTTTTCTCTGTCTACATTGGTCATATAATGAATAGGATCTGATGTGTTGTCTGCAGAGAGTGACAAACGCGTTGAAGCTCTAAAGGGCGAGTTCATCGATATGAAGAACCGCTTTTATCGGGAGCAAGAGCGCACAATCCAGGCGGAGCGGAGGGAGACGGAGTGCATGGCAGATCTTGCTGAAGGGCAGAAAATGCGCCAGCATGCCGATGCCCAACTCATCGAAGACCTGACCAAGATCCGCAATCAAGAGGCTAAAATCCAGGCGCTTCGCGTGGAGATCAATCGTCGTGGTGCGGAAATTGAGTCTTGGAAGGAAGTCACCCTGCCTTTGGTTGATGTATATGCCAAAGTACCCGCCGGAAGTGTTGCTCCTCCTCTCCTTGATCGCCTTCGAGCAACTCCTGGGCAAGTGAAGCTGTATTGCCAATGGATCGCCCATTCATGTACTAAGCAAGTACTCGGGGTTGTTCGATCATGATTTCCTTCACAGCCGTTAGGTGTTACTGAAGGAAGAATCAACCCGGCTTGTACCCGGGCCATGTATGATACTTACATGGAGGAGGAGAAGGACACTGTAGAGAAAATTGTATCTCGTCTTAAGTTCTAGAGCCTCTTTTGTAAGAAAACCCTTTGTAAAGAACTTGGTTTCAGATGTAAATACTTAATGTTTTTAGTAACAAAAAGTATCTGTTTATTTGATTGTGTGCGCCCGATCTCTTTGTTTTGAACAAAAAGTAGATGGCATTTGAATGTAGTCTTTCAGGATTGTTTTTAAACAACCCAACTAGATTCAAAAAATAAGTGCGCCCGATCTTTCAGTATGAAACAGAAAGTAGATGGCATTTGAAACAACCCTTTCTAGATTGTTTTTAAACAACCCGGGATGAGTCAAAAAAGATGCGCCCGATCCTTCTGTGTGAAACAGAAAGTAGATGGCATTTGAAACAACCCTTTCTAGATTGTTTTTAAACAATCCAGGATGATTCAAATTTGTAAGACTGTATCTGATTTCCAAGCTTGAAGACAATGGAATATTGACACTTTATTATTATTAGGCTAAGAAGCCGATATCAGTACATAAAGAAGGCTGACTATTTATTGACTCTTAAAAAACTCTAATAATCTTCTTCAAGGGTAAAAACGCCGCAAGTGCTCAATGTTCCAAGCATTGGGCACCTCTGTTCCGTCTTCCCGTTGTAACTGATAAGTACCCGGACCAATGACCCTTGATACTATGAATGGACCTTCCCAAGGAGAGGATAGCTTGTGCTGATCCTTTGTACTCTGAATTCGCCGAAGAACCAAATCACCAATGTTAAATGATCGCATTTGGATGTTTCGGTCATGATACCTCCTGAGTCCTTGTTGGTACGTGGTTGTCCTGATCAACGCGGCTAGCCTCGCCTCTTCTAGCATGTCCACATCCTCTGCCCTACTTTGCTCTGCTGCTTCCTCCGAGTAGTTCTGAATTCTTGGAGCATTGTATGCGATGTCTACCGGGAGTACTGCTTCTGAGCTGTAGACCAGAAAGAAGGGTGATTGCCCCGTCGCGCAGCTAGGCTGGGTTCTGAGTCTCCATACCACGGCTGGCAATTCTTGCACCCAATTTCCGCCGTACTTTTTGATTGGTTCATAGAGCCTTGGCTTGAGACCTTGAAGTATGAGGCCGTTAGCTCTCTCAACTTGTCCATTGGTTCGCGGATGCGCCACTGATGCGTAGCGGACTTCAATTCCCAGGTTATCGCAGAAATCAAAGAACTCGCTCCCTGTGAATTCTGAGCCGAGGTCAGTGATAATGCGATTTGGGACGCCGAAACGATGAGCAATGTCTTGGATGAACTCGGCCGCCTTGGCTGCTGTAGCGTTGACTAGCGGCTTGACTTCAATCCACTTGGTAAACTTGTCGATCGCCACGTAGAGATACTTGAAACCTCCTAGCGCAGTCTTGAGTGGTCCAACCATATCGAGCCCCCAGCATGTGAAGGGCCAAGAGGGTGATATGGTGTTGAGGAGCATTGCGGGGACATGAGCTTGCCGGGCAAAGTATTGGCAGCCCTGGAAAGTCTTCACGATTTCTTCAGCATCAGCCACATAGGATGGCCAATAGTACCCGGACCGGAAAGCCTTGCCTACGATCGTGCGGTGAGCAGCATGGTTCCCGCAGATTCCACCATGGATTTCTTCAAGGATTTCCCGTCCGACTTCTGGAGTGACACACTTCATCAAGACTCCGGATGAGGCACCGCGTCAAAAGAGGGTGGAGCCGACTACTATGTAGTGCTTGCTTCGCCTGATAACTTGCTCAGCCTCCACCTTATCTTCGGGCTCCCTCTGGTGCAGTATGTACTCGATGAAGGGCTTTGTCCACTCGGGTGTAATCACCATGACTTGCTGATGAGGTGGTGTTGTAGTCGACTGTACTTCCTGCTCCGTGATGGATGGTTGTAACAGCTCATGGACGAAAACGCCGCCTGACACTTGTGCTCGGTGGGAACCCAGCTTTGAAAGTGCATCAGCAGCCATGTTGTTGTCTCTGATGACGTGATGAAATTCGAGCCCATGGAAGTGCTTCTCGAGTTTGCGCACCTCCATGCAGTATGCATCCATGTTCTCCTTGGTGCAGTCCCAATCTTTATTGACTTGATTGATCACCACAGAGGAGTCGCCGTACACCACCATGTGCTTGATGCCAAGGGAAGCAGCCAGGCGTAGCCCGTGCAGTAGAGCTTCATACTCTGCTTCATTGTTGGTGGCTTTCCAGAGGATTTGGAGCACATATTTGAGCTGATCGCCTTTTGGAGATATGAGTAGTACTCCTGCACCTGCCCTTCAAGCTTCAGTGATCCGTCGAAGTACATGATCCAATGCTCGAGGGGTTCTTCTGGTACTGCGTGTTGTATTTCTGTCCACTCAGCAACGAAGTCCACCAGGGCCTGAGATTTGATGGCAGCTCGTGGGACGAAATCGATGGCGTGAGAGCCTAACTCGACCGCCCATTTGGAGATTCGCCCTGTCGCGTCCCGGTTGTGGAGGATGTCGCCAATTGGAAAAGAGATGACTACAACAACCCGGTGGGCGTCGAAGTAGTGGCGCAACTTGCGAGATGTGATCAAGACAGCATATAATAGCTTCTCGACCTGAGGATATCGCACTTTTGATTCTGAAAGTACCTCGCTGATGAAGTAAACTGGCCGCTGTACTTTGTATACATGGCCGGGTTCCTCCCGCTCGACTACGATAGCAGTGCTCACAACGTGAGTTGTTGCTGCGATGTAGAGGAGCAGTGGTTCCTGGTCAGCTGGTGCAGTCAGTACTGGTGGTGACTGGAGAAATTTCTTGAGGTCTTCAAATGCCGCATCAGCTTCTGGAGTCCATACGAACTTGTCTTGCTTCTTGAGGAGCTTGAAGAAAGGCAATCCTCTGTCACCCAACCTTGAAATGAATTGGTTGAGGGCCACCATGCATCCTATCAGCTTCTGAACGTCCTTGAGGGATTTTGGAGGCGCCATGGATGTAACAGCGGTAACTTTCTCAGGATTGGCTTCAATTCCCCGATGACTGACTATGAAGCCCAGCAGTTTTCCCGCGGGCACGCCAAACACGCACTTGGTAGGATTGAGCTTCCATTGGAATTCTCTGAGATGTGCAAAGGTCTCAGACAAGTCATCGATGAGACTATCCGGGTTCTTTGTCTTGACGACGATGTCATCAACGTAGGCTTCCACATTGCGGCCAATCTGAGCCTTGAGACAACTCTGAATTGCACGCTGATATGTTGCCCCTGTGTTCTTGAGTCCAAAGGACATTGTAGTGTAGCAGTAGGCGCCGAACGGAGTGATGAACGCCGTCTTGATCTAGTCCTCTTTGTGCAGGCTTATCTGATGATAGCCCGAGTAGCAATCCAGGAAACAGAGTAGTGAGCAGCCAGTTGTAGAATCCACCACCTGATCGATGCGAGGTAACCCGAAGGGACCCTTTGGGCAGTGCTTGTTCAGGTCGGTGTAATCAACACACATCCTCCACTCGTTGTTGTTCTTCTTGCGGACCAGGATAGGATTAGCGAGCCAGTCAGGGTGGAACACCTCTTTAATGAACCCGGCTGCTAAGAGTTTCGCCAGCTCCGAACGGATGGCTTCTTTCTTGTCCTGGGCAAAGCGTCGTAGACGTTGTTTCTTCGGCTTGGCGGCAGGATCAACGTTGAGTTTGTGCTCAGCCAACTCCCTTGGGACTCCCGACATGTCAGACGGCTTCCATGCGAAGATGTCGCGGTTGTCCCGTAAGAAGCTGGTGAGCGCGCTTTCCTATTTGATAGGCAGGTCAGCGACGATCAGCGCCATCTTGGAGGGGTCGCCCGTCCCTAGGTCGATTGCCTTGATTGGAACTTCCTGGGAGGGCTTCATGTTTGGCACGGCTGGCTTTTTTGTTGGGATGTCCAACTCAGCCTCGCCGAGTTGTTTCGCCATAGCTGCTACGATTGCTGCCTGGCTCGGTTGCTGCATGCTTGCAACAATCGTCACTGCCTCGGTGTCGCAATCGTAGGAGGTCTTCAGGTCGTCCTTTAGGGATAAAATCCCCTTAGGGCCTGGCATCTTCAGGACGAGGTAGATGTAATGTGGGATCGCCATGAATTTCGCCAGAGCAGGTCTTCCCAGGATCGCGCGGTACGATGATTCGAAATCGGCGACCTCGAATGTGATGTACTCGGTCCTGTAGTTGGCCTCGGTACCAAATGTAACTGGAAATGATACCTGGCCAAGGGGCACGGCAGCGTTGTCTGGAACAATGCCGTAGAAGGGTGAATTAGTGGTCTTGAGCAGGTTGGTGATGTCTAAGCCCATCTTCTTCAAAGTCTTGGCGAACAGGATGTTGAGTCCACTTCCACCGTCGATCAATGTTCTTGTGAGTCGCGCGCCACCTACCACGGGATCGAGCACCAGAGGGTATCGCCCCGGGTTCTTGATGTTGGTCCATTGATCGTCGCGAGAGAAGCTGATGGGGACTTCTGACCACTTCAGGAAGGTGGGGATGGCAGGCTCAATGCAGGCAATCTCACGGTGGATGAGCTTTTTCTTGCGCTTTGATTCTGACTGAGTGATTCCCCCAAAGATGACGTTGACAATCTTGTCGGCTTGTTGGTAGCCGGTGTCTTTGTCAACCTTGTCTCCTTTGTTGTCAGGGTTGTTTGGTTTAGGAGCGCCCTCCGCTGAGAACGCTTTCTTGAGTGACCAGCAGTCCCTGCTTGAGTGCTTATCCTTTGGGTGGAAAGGGCACTACTTGTCGAGTAGTTTTTCAAACTTCCTGCGGGAAGAGTTCTTCTCAGCAACGTTGACCGTGTCTTCAGGTTTGCGCTTCTTATCACTGAAGTCTTCTTTGCTGTTGTTCTCAACTTGCTTGCCCTTGTTACGGTCGTTGTTGTTGTTGCGATCTCCTCCCGACTTGTTACGGTTGAATCTCTCACGCTGCAGGTCTTCAGCATCAGACCAGCGGCTGATGAGGTCTCGCATCTGCTCTAGTGTCTTTGGCATGTTCCTTCCGAAATCGAGGTGCAGCGCGGGGTCTGTACGGCCACCGTGGAAGCAATCAATGACATCTTGGTCGGATAGGCCTGCACAGGTTGAGCGTTTCTCCCAAAATCGTCGGTTGTAACTGCGCAAGTACTCGTTCTGGCCTTGTTTGCACTGGGCTAGGTCAAAGCGAGTACCCGGCTTCTGCCATGAACCTTGGAAGTTGTTGATGAAAGCCTTGCAGAGTTCATCCCAGGAGTCGATGGAGCCCGGCTTGAGCCCTTCTAACCAGGTCAGTGGGGCCTGATCGAGGACTACTGGGAGATAGGTGCACATGGTGTCGGCCTCCTGCTTAACAGTGGCTGGACTCCTTTTCTTCTGGATTTTTGAATTGGCGGATTTTGCATAGCCGATGGTTCAGAAACCGACTCGGATTGCTTGATCCGCTTCGGAATTTTCCCAGCCCGGGTTGGAATCTGGCTAGGAAGAGTGATTCTTTGAGTCCGAGTTGATTTCGAACTCGGGGTTCCCCGAGCCCGAGTTGTATTCGGACCCAGGGGCGCGATCTCGTCGAGCTTGTCGGCGAGTTGCTCCGGAGTCGGCGATTTGAGGACACGGTCGAAGTTGCCCGCGCCGTCCGCCATGCAGACCCAGGAGCTGAAGACGAAGGTGGTGCCTTTCTCGAACGCCATGTCGCCGTCGCAGTTGATGATGACTGGTGCCATCGAGCTTGCTGAACGATTCTCGATGAGAGCCCCTACCTGGCGCGCCAGCTGTCGGTTTTTTATACCGGCTAGCCTACTATGGGGGGTCCCTAAGTAGTCGAGTTGTTCGTGGGGGCCTCGCCAGAACCAGAAGCACGATGGTGAACACGAGACGATTTAGACAGGTTCAGGCCGCCTCGAGTAGAGAGCGTAATACCTTAAGTCCTGTATGGTGGATCTTCTCGTACTGATGGGTATGATTTTGCAAGGGGTCCCTGTCTCACCTTATATACTTGGGAGACAGGGTCTACAAGGCAAGAAACACAAACTCCTAGTCGGATACAATACACAGAGTCCTAACATGAGTAGGCCGGGTTGTTTCCCAGTACCCGACTAGTTTCCTTAAGCTGTACAGTCCTTCCTTGTATCAGTCAGGGTTGCCGGCCCAATTTCCTAACGGGACTGTGGCCCATGAGGACTCCTATGGATCCTGGACCGTTAGTTGCTGTTGAGACCAGTTTTTCACCCATGATCAGAGAAGTACCTTGGAGGAAAATTAGAAAATATGAAGCTCCATCAAGTCTTCTTTCCAACGCATCAAGAATCGCAAATTTTGGAAGTCAGTGCAAGGAGTTATGGTAAAAATCTTTCAACACTATGCGTTCTGAAATCGCTCTGGACAGAACGTAGTGCCGGAGTAAAACAAGCATAACTCTTTCATCTAGAATCCATTGGGAGTGAACGAGCACTCCTTGGAAAGAAAATTTGATGTAAATTGCAATAGAGCAGAAGTTTGGTACATGTTCGGCACTGGACGAAGAGGAATTCAACAAAGAAGAGGCAGCAGCAAACAACGGAGGAGCTGATGATGATGTCAAGGGAAGATTGGAGGTCCTTGAGGACAAAAGATGATGATTTGAAGTTGATCAAGACTGGAGGCAACAAGATTAGAAGCACCATGACATTACCAATCTTCTCCAGTAGGACGCTCAAGAAGCTTCTAATTAAGTGATGCTACCAATGAAGGAAACCGCTCAAATCATCGACATAAAGCACAAGAGCCACCCTTGATCCCGGCACCTTGGGTAAAGCAAGAACTATGGAGAAGACACATTATTGGAATGCTACTCACTAGTGAATCAATGATGATGACCTTGAAGCCTAGGGATGCACAACACGACGCTCCAAAGACCACAAGATCAAGATCATCAACATCTCAGGATCAATTCGCAAGAAGTTACTGATCGCATCAAAATTCTGCATAACCTCTGAAGAAAACAATAGAATATTTTTGTATATTTAAAAGCCCCATAAAGTTCCGGTTCCAACAAATTAAGAATCAAGTCAATCAGAGATTTCTACAAGCGGTTATGACCAAATCATCGAAGGTCGTGCATTCTGAAATCAATCCTGGACAGCACGCAGCGCTGAAATGAAAAGGGCATAACTCCCTCATTTGAACTCCGTTAGGGATGAATGACCACTCTTGTAAGGTAATTTTACAAACATTTCAATAGATCTACACTTTGGTACATGTTCTATTCTGGACACAGAGGAAAATCCATGAAGATGAGGGAGGAGCAGCTTGATGAGAACAAGGTAAAGGTGATAATGATGACAGCATTGAAGAGGAGCTTGAGCAATGCTTTCATCGAGCGCACAAGATCAAATTCAGAAGCTTAGAACAAATGAAGACCCCCAGGAATATTGGTATAGAAGACACAATAAGGCGACATTTGATACATGAAGATAGCTGCATGGATACTTCGGATTCTCGCATGAAAGACCATGGCTTCGCATAAAAATAATCGAGGTGAGAAGCCTAGCTCTATGACTTTAAATGAAGCACTTTGCGGGAGGCAACCTGATCTTTTTATCCATTATCTATATAATTTGACAGTCTATATTGTGCTCTTTAATCGAATCATCAAGTAACATTGTACCATTGCTCTATTAAATGCCACAACTTTTCGTTGTATGATCTAAATGTTATTGAGGGAGCACTTTGTTATTTGATCTTGGAAAACTTGTAGACCCTTCTGTGTGCCTATTTCTAGTAGTGTTAGAGTCTTTTTCTTTTGAGTATTTTTAGAGAGACATATGAGGTATGACACCACCCTTTGATTCTAAACTTGTAGCTAGTTGACTTAGGCTAACTTTTGTTTTGTTTTTAGACCACCATCATGTCATTTTGTTCATCCACCTCATGTTCCACTTCATGCCGTGTTGTTCTCACCCTTGCATTGCATTGCATGTTATGTTTTGATCTAACTTTTCGTTAAAACCCACCTAAGCCTTCCTATCACCCAGCCAAAAACCGGAGCCAACAAGGGTAGGATTGACTTGTGTTGATTTGTTTGCCTCACCATCCGGATTAGCCAAGTCTATCTCTATTCCTTGTTCTAACTGAAAACTTTGACTAGCCTACCTATGAGATCCTAAACCCTTAGGAAATCTCTCATACCTATAGCCATACTAAAACCATAGGTTTTTCTTTTCACACAATGAAACAACCTTTGTTTTTCTTTTTGTTTTCAACCACCTTAGGTAGATTTTCTAAACTTGACTTCTCTCCTCAAAATTCTTGTTTTAAGCCAAAAATATAGGATACCCATGAACCTTCCCCTAAACCTCGTTAGCTAGGTTGTTCGGTTCTTTTCAATTAATGATTTTCATGTCGACAATGCTTCACTGCTTATGAGGTGGTTGGCCAAGCTTTGTCGCTCTAAGCAATTACATTTTGAATGAATTGATTGCGGAACAACATTGAGAGACCTTTCAAACCTTGATAACTCTTGTTTTTGCTAACTCTTTGCATTTGCATTTTGCATCCATTCCATCGTTCCGTCATGCATTTGTTAGCTTGGTTCTCTCACAAAACTTCATGATGAATGCTTTCATATCCATGTCAATGCTTTGATCGGGCATTTTCCCTTTACGGTCTTGTGTAAACATGGTGTTTAGACATGATTGCGGACCATCATCATTTAGTTTTGGGAGCCTTGTTAGCATTTACATTGTATTGGTTGGTTTATAAGCTTTGCAATGCGCTTAATTTTTCTTGCGCTATAAGGAATTATTGACCTTGGGATAGACATATGTTTTGACTTTGGTCAACAAATCTCTATAGCTATGGAGAGACTAGGCAACCTAGTTGTAAACATATGTTTAGAACTAGGTGAAAACATTGTCTTTGTTTATATTCTTTCCTCTCATTTGCATTCACTTCGCACACACGCACACCCATTAGGTTTTTATTTTTTCTCTTTTACTAGGTAAATTATGCCACAAGTTAAGGTCTTAGGGATGTCATTGGTTCTCGGCATTTGGTTATACTCCCGACCATCACCCTGGGGGTAGTTTGTCCATTTCAAGTGTTTTGCAAGCATGACGAAGGAATCCCATGAATTCATGATCAAAGTTGCAAACCAAGATCGTTAACATCTTCGAAGATTGAAAGGGACACTGCTGTTTTCATCAAAAATCGGCACATGTTCAGAGCTGTACAAGGAACAAAAAGTTGATATTCATAAGCTCCATCAAATTCTCGTTCCAACGCATCCAAGATCAATGAATTTGAAGACCCATACAAGGAGATACGACAAAAACAGTAGACGCTGCGCGTTCTTAAATCAGCTCGGGACAGATTGCAGTGCTGGAATAAAAAAAAGCATAACTCTTTTGTTCGGAATCCTTTTTGAGTAAATGATGACTCGTTGGAAAGAAAAATTTGTGTCTTTGCAGTGGAGCAAGGGTTCAGTACATGTTCTATTCTGGAAATAAAGGAAAAATTCATGGAAGATGAGGCAGCAATGAAGATAACAAGCAAGGAGGTGATAATGATATGAAGAATGATTGGGACCATGGCTTGATGACAAGAAGAGGTTAAAGAAAGTTAAGGCAACAAAGGTAAAGAAGCATAAAGATAATCTCCAAACACATGGTGAAAGGACTTCAAGAATCACATGACGGTTCACCATCTTCTTTCAAGCTTAGCAACATGCTAAGCATGGGGGAGGACTTGTTGGACGAGAAGGAAAAGGCCATATGGAGTACAATGATTGTGTTCACCATAAGATGCTCAAGATTCTTCTTCCATGCTAAGCACAATGCTTAAGCATGGGGAAGTCGCGCTACACTCCACTATAAGCATCGAAAAATGGTAACTCTTCCTCAACCTTCTCTTCGTTCATCTACTTCTAAATGCTTGTATATATGTATGCCATCGACCATAGGTTAGAAACCTTTGTATATCTCTTTTGTTAATAACATGGCTACTAGGAGGACAATCTAGTTTTGTTTATATTTTCAATAAATAATGATCACCACCACTTTGTGCTCACCATGATGACATATTTTGAATGCTTTTGCTTATGGAAAAGTGATGAAAGTTGCCGCTTTGTTCTACCTACATGATGTTGTATATGACTTGACTATTTGCTCTCTATTAATGATCTTAAATTGACTAAATACCAGCTCTTTTATTTGTGGAGATTAAATGACTAAATTCTAGGCCCACATATTCCTTATATTGCTCTTTGATTTAAGTTTACCGATGACCTTACGCCTTGTATTGTTTTATTTAAAACTTGATTCTTATGCTATCTACATTCGTGAATCTCTTGCAAAGTTCTACCTACCAAAGCTTTTACATATACATGATCTTTTATGATGAAACCCTTAGAATTGCAAACTTATATTTTGATGAGTTAGATTAAGATTGATTTCTAGATTAAGATTGATTTCTATGGTTCGAGACTAAGAAGCTGGCCATTCCATTTTTGCGTACCTTCCTTTTGGTAGCCCTTCTATCCATGCATTGTGAGTTTCTACACCGAAAACTTCGCAAACTTCGCTGGATATCAACCCTAAACCTAAATATCTTTTTGTGATTACCTCCTTGACCACAACCCACAATTGAGTATGGATCATTTTCTCGACGGAAATCCACAAGAATCGAGAGCTTAATTTAGAGAACATCAATTTGGGAGGCATCGAAGAAACTCCCTGAAGATTCAAGTGTTTTTCTAGAAGATCAAGATAGACTTTGTTTACTTACTTTAGCAATTATCAACCCTCACTTCTATGCTCGAGGATGAGCAATCGTTTAAGCATGGGGGGAGGATGCTGAGTAAGTACTATGTTGCCAAAGGTTCTAAGGAGCAAAAAGAATGAAAGGAAAAAAATGAAAGAAAGAAAGAAAGAAAAGAGAAATAATGCTCCTTAGTTCTTTTAGCTTCATCAAATTCCAAGTGCTTTGAAGACAATTCCATACTCAATTTTCCAACCATGTGCAATCCGATAACGAGAACTTCATTTGTGCCTTGGGATCATCCACTTGCCACTTGCACATGTCCACCTATCTAAATGTGTGTGTTCCATCCCTCTCTCTTTCCAACATTTATTCTCCATGGCCTTTTTGACTAGTCTCGGTAATTCCAATAGATCTCTCTCTTAGTTTGACAATATTGGAGATATAA
This sequence comes from Alloteropsis semialata, assembly GCA_004135705.1. Taxonomy (NCBI): domain Eukaryota; kingdom Viridiplantae; phylum Streptophyta; class Magnoliopsida; order Poales; family Poaceae; genus Alloteropsis; species Alloteropsis semialata. Next base: position 44,370,518 of record CM014270.1, on the reverse strand, counting down.
TGTTTTGCTAGGATTGTTTTTACCTACCAAGCTCCATGTAAGCCTTCCACTTTCATCTATGAGTAGAATAGGTTAAAAATAATCTAGTATAGGCTTGAGCGACTTGATGAGATGAGTGTTCCCATGAGCTTTTGCAAGAGAATCTCACTTATGTTGGATATGCATCTTTTTGAAAAACCCTTCACGATGGAACAAGGTAAAGGTCTAAAGTTCACTTAAATTCAAGAGCATTACATTTATTATTATTGTGGCTTGTTCTTTATTGCTAGTCCATCTTCCATAATGAAAAGTAGCCGGTCACAACTTGAACTTTAAATGCTAAACACTTGAGAGCAATGTGTCTTGTTGTGTATAATTAAGTGTAGGGAAGACATTGAAGGGCAACGCTGATTTCCTTGTTAAGCAAAGATCTTGGACTTATTCGACGACGAGCAAGGTTTAAGCATGAGGGGATTGTTGACACTCGTTAGCGACACAATTTTAGTGCTATTTAAGTGGTGTTTTGGGACTAATTCATATACTAACCCACCACTTGGCACTTGAAATAACCCCTTTTTGCATATGCATGTATTTTTGGAGGATTTTGGTTTACACAGGTTTTTGAGCTATAAATGAGAACTTTTGGACAAAGACCAAGATCATGCGTAGCACGGAGGAATGAAGGCCATGTGACTCGGACTTCGTTCGCTCTCATCTATGGTGAACCAACCTTCAAGAATGAGGAAGGGCAAAGACTTAAAGATAAGGTAGGATGACTTCGGGATCAAGGCGAATCAGGCAGACATATGGAAAGACATCAAGACCCAATCTTATCCCAAAGCAACTAACGTCAAATACCCGCATGCATTGGCAAAAATCAACTCCTGGAGGATCTAGAAGCTTGCATGCGAAAGATGGGGCCGAGGGGCCACAAAAAAGCCCTGGGCCTGCCGGCCCAGAGGGGCCCAGGCCGGCCGGCCTGGGTTGTTTCTGCGCCGCCTCGACCTCTCCTTCGAGCTAGGGTTTCCTCGGACTATTTATAGCCCCGATGCCAGGAGCCACGCATATCAATCCACCAGAACTCGGCGAAACCTAGGGCATACACCAAAAGGAGACGACGGCCGCCGCAAGTCCTCGAAGTTGTCTATGGATGGCTTAGGCCTAACCTAGCCACCATGGCCTCCTAGCATGGTTGTGCCATGGTGGAGTTCATGAGCAAGTTGGAGTCATCAATGGTATGTATTCGGTGGTGATGATCCAAACACATCTATTATATGAGTATTGTTCTTCATGTCATCCGATCTCTTAGCGACTCGATGCCTCTTTCTATGCTTTCTACCTATCATGAATATGATTGATCCTTAGTCTAATACATAGGTTAGACTATATAGCATGCTTTATGTAATCACGGTGATTAGATCTAGTATGTCGACCCTTCATAATATCTAGACATGTTCACTTGTAGACGCACCCTTTTAACTAACCACGCCGAAAGGGAGCATCGTGACGGTGTGTGATCCCGTGTAAGGTGGCGTTCTCGGGAGGTTGATCGGAGGTAAGAGTTTAAAGACGGCTTTAGATGAGATGCATGATGCGCTACTCTTATTTGCTAGAACTACAACTAGAAGACGATAGGCACGTTTATCCTTTGGTTGCTCTACCTTTGCCTATGTTTACGGATGTGATCAACCTTTGCACTCATTCATATCCCAAACGTTTACCCTCATATGCAATCTATGCCTAACGCTAGGAATAGATCCGTTAGATTAGATGGAAAACCCTAGGTAGTTCATTGTCGATCCACGGATTGATAAACCTTGGATGGAATACTCTAAGGGAAAAGCTACGATGATCCATGTGCTTGCGGTTCACAATTGGCGCGTCTATGGACCGTCAACACTACTCTAGATAAGAGGAGGGCTTCACCTTGAATCTTCAATCCAGCTCGATGATGATTAGCCCTACCCCGAGCTCATGTATTTATAGCTTGGAGAGACGGTTGTGAGTCGGTACGAGGAGGTTGAGACGATTTGGAGGCGGGCCCAGGTCGGCCAACCCCCTGGTGTCAGCCAACCCTAGGATCCACCGTCCTAAGTCGTGCATGGCATAGATCTTCTCCTGGAGGTGGTTTGCAGCTGTGGGTCATGGGATGACCGGTTCGGGTCCGCGCCCAAGTGGGTCGACATTTGGGGGTCGGCCGACCTGGAGTTTCCACCTCTCGGGCCCATCCTCTTCTGAGTGACTGCTCTGTGGGCCCTGAGGTCGGTTCCAGGTGGGTACGCTTGACATGAGTGCATTTGGTTTCAGGTGTGGACCCTTCAATCCATGGGTAGTTCATCTCATGCCCTTGGTGCAAACCGACATCGATTCAGTGATTAAGATGATCTCTAGGTGTGCTTCTTCTGCATGGGAGAAGGGTGGACTCGGTTGGGCCTGGGACCAGGTCGGCCAACCTGGTGTGGTCGGGCGACCTAGCCCTGGGCCCATTTTTGCTCTTCTTTTGCCACTTTGTCCCTGAAAACACATATGCACAAAACTAGTGGAATTCATTAGTGAATAACCCTATGTCTATTCTTTTTATTATTCTTTTGTATCTATGTTGGCGATAAGAATTTATCATTAAGAGCCGCCAACATTGTACTCCAACAAAGAAATAAGCATGGAACTGTTTTTCCAGATCGACCCAATTACTGATGGAATTAGGTGGCAACGATGCGAACCATGAAAAGGCCAAACCAGATAGAGACATCGGAAAAAAGTTTGCCTTCAAAGGATCAATTGACGTCACCTCCCCACATTGAATAGTATATCGACTAATGTGCTCGATGGTAGTGACATCTCCCTGTCCAAAGAATTTATGAAAATCTGGAATCCTAAATCGGGCTGGCATTGGTAATGTATCAAACCAGTCCAGATATGGCTTCCAATATAAATAAGATTGTCGCTTGGGCTTCAAATCAAATTGATTCTTTATTACATCAGCAATCTTATCTGCCCAATACTCCTAAGTATAACTCCCTTGATTAATCAGGGCATGAGTTGGTGTCACCACAATTTGATTTTCAATGGGTCCGACTGACTGTTCCTAATAATCAACCGCCTTATGCCTTGGTGGGTTCTTAGTATGAAAGAATGAAGGATATACCATTTTCCCATTGACTACCGACTGGGTAGACAGTCGGCCTGGGCCCACGTCTGACAACGATGAGGGCCGACTCCAGGCCGGCCCACGAGGATCCCTGGGCTTGATGGACAAGATTGATGAAGACTTAGCCCGCAAGGCACTCGGTGGGATACTCGGATCTCGCCCGAGGATCATGGAGATTATGTTGCAACCGACTCAGATTAGTTTCCTAGTTGTAGCCGGATAATGCTTAGAGATAACCGACTTGTAAACCCTAGGCCGTCAGCCTATATAAGGCGGCCTAGGTCGACCCCTCCAGATATCTCATTCTTTTCGCCCATTGTAACCACAAAACTCGTCGTTGTTCTCTGGAACCTCGCCGAGCGAAGCAATACAAGACCCCCGAGCACAGGACATAGGGTATTATACCTCCGGGTAGCCCGAACCTGTATAATCCCTGTGTCCCTGTGTTACCTCGAGCTCCCTAGTCTCGCGATTGCCCTTTGCCTACAAATCTACCATCTGGGTACCCCTGGGTGGACTGCCGGACTAAACCTCCGACAAGTTTGTCTTGCAACGGATTCTCCTTGATCTTTCTCCTCCTCCTCCTCCTCTTCTTCTTCTCCTCCTTCCACCTTGGCCTTCAGCTTCTTGCCGTTAGGAGATTCATATGACTCAGGATGTGTCTTTGGTGTGGTAGACGAATTGATCTGCACAATCTTCTTCTTAAGCTCTTTTACTACAGAAGCACTAGCATCAAAGTAAGCAGGTCCTTTCTAGACATCTTTCAATACTGCTTCATCCAGCAGCTTGGCGACCAATCCCACCACCGTGTTAACCAATATTCCCGATTGGTTAATCATAGCACAACATCGATGTAATCTTGAAAGAATTGTCTTTCATCTACCGTGTTCCTATCAAATGCCTCCCTTGGCACTGGGAACTGATTCTTCTTTATCACGATATTGCGAGTCTTGCTAAATGCATGTAAATACAAATTTTTGAACAATTCAAGTTGTGCCTCGACTTGATTTTTCTGCTCTTCATTGAGGTCGTCCATGCTAACTGGACTGACGTCAGCCTTATCTCCAGGAAATGCCATCCCAGAAATTTGTCTTGGTCCCACCGGGCGTGCCAAAATATGTTGACGTCCAAAAAGTCAGGCATTGACTATCTAGAAATAACACTGTGGCCTGGAAGATTTGCTTCACTTCAGTGCAGGTCTAAAATTTTGAGGTTTGTGGCTTTCCAATCAATTTGACCTGAAATTGACAAGGTAAAATTTAATCAGTAATCTCAAGGGAACTCATCGGCCAAAACCCCAATTCGTTCCAGCAATCGGATCAACATAGAAAGGAGTCTGATGCATGCATGAACCATCGGCTTAGAATCCGATTCGTGATGATATAACATGTAATAAAATAAGCCATCGACTATAAAAGCCGAATCGGAGGTAAATTAGATCTAATCATGCTCTTTATCACACATATTTCTAAAAGCTTGAATAAACTAAAATCGGTGTCACTAACAATCGGATCGGACCTAACTGAGACAACATTGATAGCAGGGCACGAATTTGGCTTATTCACTCTGATGGATCTATGTGCTTTAAAGAACTTGCTTAAATCTAACTTACTTGTAGCTTGATAATTGAATCTAAATCAGCTATATAAGCGAGATAATACATAGATCTGTTACAAAAGCATGTAATAAATATGAACTATATAAATACAAATAGATCTTTGAATAGATGTAAGCCGATAAGATAAAATAACAAGTCACGATAAAAGGGTGAGCAATCTAAACGAAGAAGAGCGGTACGCTTCAATCTAAAGATTAGAGCAACTCGGTAAATTGGTGAATTATCTAAACGAAGAAAGGCGATGCGTCTCAATCTAAAGCCTAGAACAATTCGATAGGTGTCGCACTTACAGGCAAACTGGAGGTCAAGATGATGCAGTCCTACTTGCTGAAAAACTCGACGAAGAGGGTTTGTTGGCACAAGGGCCGAAAGTTTGGTTGTATTGATGGTTGTGTGAACATTGATTACAATGGCACAGGGTTTATATTTATACCCTGGAAATCTAATAATCCTTAACGGATACGACAATATCTCTAATTAATTTAAAGCAAAACTAATCTAAGCTACCAAAAAAATTACAATTGCTGCAAAACCGGGCCCTAGAGAAGCTTCTAGACATGTGTCTTCCTGTAGTTGTAAATGCTCCGGCCTCCCAACATTGTATCCGATCAAGATTCTTTTAAAAATACACTCAATCGGAGTCGGACTCGCCCAAGCTAGAATCGGATTCGGCTCTGTCATCAGAATCGGATCGGCTGTAATCTTTCTTTTCACCACTTCGATTTTACTAAAAATTAACATTCCTTTACTGTCAGCCAAGTCAAAATCTGGTGTCAACATATATTAACTAAATCTATTTGCTATTTTTGAGTGCTATATATTTCTTCTGCAATTAGACAAGATCTATTGATTTTGCATGACTAGAAGGCTAGTTTAGATCTAATTACTGAGTCACAATAGATTAAGATTAAGCAAATTCTTTAATATTTATAGGTTCATCGGCTTGATAGGCAAAGTTGGTCCCTACTAGCAACGCTTTCTCGGTTTGGTCGGATCCGATTGTTAGTGACATTGGTTTTAATCTATCTAAGTTCTTTGAGGACATGAATAGCAAAGAGTATGACTAATCTTAGTTTATTATCAAATCAGATCATATAGTCGATGGCTTATTTTATTACATGTTACATCATCACAATTCAGACTCATAGCTGGTGGTTCATGCTTCTTTCAGACTTCTCTTCATGCTGATCTAATTATGGGAACAAATCAGGGCCTTGGCCGATCATTTCCATTGAAATATTGATTAAATTCTACCTTGTTAATTTCAGTCCAAATTGACTAGCACGCCATGAACCTCAAGATTTTAGACCTGCACTGGAGTTAAGCAGATCTCCCAGGCCATAGTGTTGATTTCAAGAAGATCACCCATAATTTTTTGGCATCAGCATTGTTCCATATGGCACATTAAATCACATGGCAGTTGAGCCCACCTTGAGAGATGAAATCATTATGGCACAATTAAAGGACAAGGGAATTGCTTATATAAAGCAAGGTTTGGCACAAGGTTTACCCATGTACAAATGTTTTAGGAAAGATTGGAAGGGTATCCTTTGGTCTGATCGGCATGTCATGGTACCTAAAGTCATGAGCTTAGAAAGCAAATTCTTGATGAAGCCCATTTATCGAAATTCTCCATTCATCCGGGTAGCAATAAAATGTATAAAGATCTGAAGGAAAACTTTTGGTGGACAAGAATGAAAAGGGAGATTGCTAAATATGTGTCTGAGTGTGATACTTGCCAAAGGTTGTTTATTGGTATTTCTTACGGTCGCAGATAAATCCGGAAGCGCACGTATACCGTTGTAGCTTTCAGCCGGAAGTATTCTGGGTATCGACTCCGAAAGCCATTGTTGAAAAGGGTAGTCATCCATTGCACTCAATCATAACACTATTAATATACCAACGTCTAACAAGGGGTAAACATTGATAGAAGGGCAGTGTGACACACAGCAGATTCATTGCTCAGAATAAATAAGACTTAGCTTGCAGGAAGATCCTAGAAGAGAACAAGGGATTCTACATAGGTCTCAAGCATACATGTTTATACGCTGTACAAGCTTAGTAAAGGGATACATGTCAGAGGGCATATCAAGGTGTCAGGTGGTTCCCTCATCAAGGGACGACACAAGACTTCTTATATAAAGGCCTAACATCATCTGCCGAACGTGGTGGATTACAAAGGACAGACAGGACTGTCACCACCTACCGCCTACCTCTACTAATTCGTGGTGTAGCGATACCCTCAATGATATTCCATATTCCAAATACCATGTTAGCAATACGAAATACAACTCTTTCTATTATACCCATAAATAGAGCAACCTTGCGGCACATTGGGCCAATGCCATAACATGTGTTAACTGAACTAAGGTGCAAGACATATAACTTATATACCAAACAAGTAACGCAAAGCTTAGGCATATAACATAAGGGAGTAGGTATTTCCATTAAAGCTCAAAGTCTTACAAGTAAGATAAAAAGTACAAAGGTGAACTCTACGCTTACAGAGGCCTCACCACAAACCCTTCACAAGTTCTACTACTAGAACCACTCCACTGCTAGACTAAGCCTAACACTTGTACAATTGGAGCTCTCTCTTCTGGTGTGTGTGGAACTGGAGCCGGGGGCATCTATTGGGCCACATCATCCTGCAGCCTTGCAAGATTACTGGGATCGATCGCCTTCTGGTCGATTGCATTGAGGAAGGCACATAGCTTCACGATAGTTGTTCGGACATTAACGTGTAAAATTCCCCTCAACGCCACCGAAAGCAATTGTGTCGGCAACACATGGCAGTCATGAGACTTGAGGTGTACGAATATCTTCTCTTTCATATTTATTAGACTCTTTACATTCGATGAGTTGTCGGACGGGACCGTAATACTGTTCAAGCAATCAAACATGTTGGTCTTCTCCTCCTTATGTAGCTAGCAGGACGTAAGTTCCAACGCCCTTTATCTCTCTTCTTAGGATGCAGGGGATCTCATTGTTTCATATGTTTTAGGTCTTGTCGTGCTTCTAGCGTATCTTTCGACTTTTCGTGCGTACCAAGGAACCCTAGCACGTTTATACAAAGATTTTTGGTCAGATGCATCACATCAATTGCGTGGCGGACATCTAAGACCTCCCAATATGGTAGGTCCCAGAATATTGACTTTTTCTTCCACATGGGTGCCTTTCCATTTTCATTTGCAGCTGGCTGGCTGCCATGTCCCTTCCCAAAGACCACCTTCACATCTTTTACCATAGCAAATACATATTTTCCATCCCGATGCCTTGGCTTTTTATGAGTTTCTGCCTCAAAATGCTTTCCTTTCTTTCTTAGTGGATGTTTCTCAGAAAGAAATCGACGATGGCCCATATACACACACTTTCTACAATGTTTTAGATAGATGCAGTCTGTGTGTTCTAGACAATGTGTGCATGCTTTGTATCCCCTGTTTGACTGTCCCGACAAGTTACCAAGTGCAAGCCAATCATTGATGGTCACAAACAGTAATGCTCGTAGTTTAAATTCCTCTTGCTTTTGCTCATCCCATGCCTTTACTCCATCTTTGCCCCATAACAACAATAGATCGTCAACCAGTGGCCTTAGATACACATCAATGTCGTTGCTAGGATGCTTTGGCCCTTGGATTAGCACTGGCATCATAAGGAACTTCCGCTTCATGCACATCCATGGTGCAAGGTTGTAGATACATAGAGTTACGGGCCAAGTGATGTGGCTACCGCTCATATCACCGAAAGGATTCATGCCATCCATACTCAAATCAAATCTTATGTTTCTTGCATCTTCTGCAAAGTCTAGGAATGCTCTGTCGATTTTTCTCCATTGGGACCCATCAGGGGGGTGTCTCAACATATTGTCTTTCCTCCGATCCTCTTTGTGCCACCGCATCAATTTAGCATGCTCTTTGTTTCTGAACAAATGCTTCAGACATGGTATTATAGGGAAACACCACATCACCTTGGCAGGGACTCTCTTTTTGGGGGGCTCTCTCTCAACTTCACCAGGGTCGTCTCGTCTGATTTTATACCGTGAACAATTGCAAACCGGACAGGCATCCAAAGATTCGTACACCTTGCCGTGATAAAGGATACAATCATTGGTACATGCGTGTATCTTTTCGACTTCTAGTCCTAGAGGGCAAACAATTTTTCTTGCCTCGTATGTTGTTTCAGTCAAGTTGTTGCCCTCTAGAAGCATCTTCTTTATCATTTTCAATAACCCTCCGAAACCCATGTCAGACAAGCCATTAGTTACTTTCCATTGCAACCGTTCCAGTGTTGTACCCAACTTTTTCTGGTCCTTGTTGCAATCTAGGTGCAACAATGTTTTGTGGTCCTCCAACAAAAGCTTGATCTTCTCCCGCTCTTTTGCACTTTCGCAGTCTTTCTCTTCATCACGAATCATGCCACCTAAGGCTTCATCATCCTCATCTAATTCTAAAGTTCATAATTAATAACCCCAAATATGAATATCATAAATAATCTCTAAAATTCATAATAAGCATAATATATGAATATCATTTATAGACTCTAAAAATCTAAAATTTGTAATAACCCTAAATATAAACATCATTTGAAGCCTCTAAAAAGATGTAATTCTAAAGTTCCCCATAAGCCTTTACAATTAATATCATTTATAATATGTAAAAATCATAATTAGCCCACTACAACGTTTTGGCCATGGCGCACCCCATAACCATTGCGATAGGGGTATTTTCGTTGCAATAGCGACATATCGCAACATTTTCTGGCCGCTGCGATTCGTCTTGTGCCATTGCATAAAAGTCCGTTGTGATAAGGTATCGCAACAGTGTACGACACGTTGCGCTACGTGAGCTGTGTCGCAACGACGTATGGCGCGGCAATTGCCTCAAGTCGCAACGATCATTGCCATCAAATCGCAACGGGGGGGCGTCGTTGCGACGCGAGTTATTGCAACGACGAGAGCGTGTTGCAAGAAAATGTTATTGCAATGCAATAGATTGGTAGCATTATGCCATATTTGTCGTTGCTATATGCTTATTGGGTAGCGCAACGATCATTTAGGCATTGCTATTTATAAGAACATATCACAACGAAGTGCTAGCTGTTGCTATATCCTGAAACCCTATTGCAACGGTCAATTTGGTACTCGTTGCTATACGCTTAAGCCATGTTGCAACAACCAGTTTGGTACTCATTGCTATACGCTTAAGCCCTGTTCGCAACAGTAAAATTGGAACTCGTTGCTATACGCTTAAGCCCTGTTGCAACGGAAGAAGTGCTGCTCGTTGCTATTTCCTTAAATCCTGTTGCAACAGGAATATGTCGTTGCTATACGCGTAGAGGGTACAACAACGGAAGTGTGCATTGATATATGCGTAGAGGGTGGCGCAACGGAGTATGGCGTTGCTATATTCATAGAGGGTATCGCAACGCAACGAAATGTGGCTCGTCGCAATATGGTTGTACGGTAACGCGACTCAATTTGGGTCGTCGCAATATGGTTGTATGGTAACGCAACAAAAGAGCTGGTTGATCACCACATGCTGATTTTTAAATGCAACCAAATTTTTATAATAGAAACAAATCCCACAATTCATGATAGAATTGCTGTAACACAATATGCAACATATCAATGTACCAACTCTTGTACATTCATCCATCAGACCATCACTCAGTAATCAAGTTTGTATAAATATGCACGCATATATAAATCTTGACCACCAGTCCAACCTTTCATGATGGTCATCAACTTTGTTTGAGCTCCAACGTTGGATGTCTTCTTGAAGCATGGCAATCTTTAGCCTTGTTGCCCCGTGGTTGCTTCAGTTCCCTTCTGATCAAAAACCAATGAGAGAATTAGAGATTGTACAGATTTTTGAAGCTGATTTGTCTTATACTGATTCATTAGCAGAATAGAATTGGACTTGGAAAATTGTAATTGCATTATGAAAGCACACATGCAGTTCGTACCTGTAGGTGCCGTCTCTTTATGGCTACTCGCGTCTTAGCACTAGAAGCCTGCAGCTATTCTGAAGTAATGTACGGCCTTGCATCTGCTCCTGCACCTTTCGGACGATTATTCAAAGTGAACAGTTCCTTTCAAATGCCACTAGGTTGAACATTGCCAGCAGGTTTTTCATTTATTTTCTCAGTTGTGACAATGCGTGGTGGCACAACCTGGAATACAAAGTTGTTGGAACAATGTTAATAAGGAGTGATTAAATACACAAAGGCATAATTATGGGAATGATTGTTCGATGTCGCTACCTGGCGAGCTGTTTCTTGAGTACTATGCATTCTGGTGTACGAGCGATGTTATCCGTAGTGATGGTCATAGAATCAACTCCCAAAGATTCATTGCTGTTTGCAGTGGTAGTCTATGCAATTTGCAAGAAGGCAGGTAAGACATTAGCCACATGAATCTATTGTCAATCTCAAAGCATTTACACTCGTTACCTGGTTTGTTGTTTGTTGAATCTGCACAGCTGCTGATGCTGTAATATTCTCCTCAGTGGTCCTAGCTGGCACTTCATGTGAATTGTTGTCGATTTGATGGGGGGTCCATGAATTTTTAGATATGGCAGGTAAAAGATCAGCGACAAATGTCCATTGTCAAACGCAATGAATCAGAACCAACATGTAAGCAATAGTTACATGTCTTTCTGAGATTGTGAGTACGATCCAAATGAGCAAGCAGGTTACCTCATTTAGTAATGCAGGTCGATTCTGTTGTGCGATCATTGATTGGAACTCCCCCATTAATTCTTGTCTAATTGAGGCTTTAAGTGCTTTCTTTTCTGCTTCCTTTTGAGCCTCATGCTGTTCAAGCTTTTCATTTAATTCACGCTCTTTTTCTTCGAGCTTCTTCAGTCTTTCCTGAATAAGTCATTCCTGAAGTAATTGGTTTCTTTTGCGATTGGACATGTATCTTTCGCCACGTGACCTCCTCGCTTTGGCTTCAGTTGTCTCCCTATACGTCTCCTGGAAAACCTGGTCTTCCTTAGCAGCAGCTGAAGTGATACTTGCTGGTTCGTCTTCTTCCAATCTCTTGGATGCATAATCCTGAGGGCAATAAACGATTGTTTGATATCAATTTTGGTCACATAGTGATACGTAAAAAATTAATGATATTGCAGAGGAATGCTTATGTTCAAAGTAGCACTCACATAAACACTCTCAGCCACCGGCATTGTCCATTTTCCTCGCTTCATGTGGGTAGCCTTCCAAAGTGTCAACTTGCGTGGCTCGGCACCAGTTACTGGATCTCTCTAGCAAAATTACATGTCATCAATATATCATTCTTTACTAGAGTGCAAGTCGAGAATTGAGGATCGATTCTTTACATTTTCTCAACTACACTGAGAGAAAGGTTTGGAACTTGTCGTATGGTTGGTCTTCATTTTAGAGCCATTCGAAGAGTTCCTGACGCTCGACTCCCGCACGCAGTAAATAAGTAATGTACGTTCAGCAAAGAAAAAATCAACTCAAGCTTGCGTTCTTAAATTTAGCAAATAGTGTGACCTTAAAAGTTTTTTGTCCAAAGTACTGGTTCAAATAGTGCCACTCCACAATGTCTAAGTCTTCAGGCTTATTTTTCATTCTGTCCTCATAGTTGTTGTATGCCCTGAATGTAGCACTCAAGGTGGATCACCAACCTTTGTAGCGTTCTCTCGCAATCCTCCATATCTTTTTGCTATGATCCTCAGTGGTCTCAAGCTCCCATAGATCCTGGTGCAAAACAAAACATGTTGTGTAGTATAGTACATTCATAATATTTTTGACCAAATGTACTGACTACATGTATCTAACATTATGAAAAAGCATATGAGGTGGCAATTAACATACCTTCATAGCCGTAGCGATATCCTCCTTGACTTCATCCTTTATATCGCTCCAAGTTTTAACTCCAATTAGTGGAGCTAGTTGCCTTGTGATCATAACAATTTCGTCCACAAAGGAACATCGATTATCACCACAGGGACCACCCAGATGAGAAAACTGGACTTTTAGTTTCTCGGATCCAGACTTCCTTCTCCTAGCTAGTGCGGCTATCCCTTTCAAGGATCCACGGCCAGATTTCTTGGCATCTACATACATTCACAAAATACAAGCTTAGCTTAACTACTGAACAATAAAGAGTGAACATTCAAATTATGTGATAGATTTTACAACCTTTTGTTTCCTTCTGTACTTCCCTTGCATGACATGGCCATTGTGATGACGGTTTTGCTGGTGGTGTTGTGCTACTACCGTAATCGAGTGGTTCTGTACACTAACCTCGAGGTCTACTATAAGCCGCTGCAAAAAGATTTAAAACTTGCACTTAGTACATACACAAATTTGAGTATAAGTAAGATGTGCAAATCAAAAAGGATATACCAATTCGTCTCAGAAGGCCTTCCTGCCTAAGCCATTCTTTGTATGTGAGTACTGTTTGATGCCTGTTCACATCGCGTAGTTCTGCAAGTTACCAGCAGCATTATGTGAGTTAAGAGAACAGTTATAGGTACATGTGGATAGTGTAGTACAAACATCATATATACCAGTTTTGCCTAGTGATTTAAGCCGTATTTTGTATTCATCAATCTTCTCATCGTCGTCATCAACATCATCATCATCGTCTGGCTCCTCATTCTCCCGCGAACGCCATCGTTTTAGGGGTGTAATGTTTGAAACAGAATTGAGAGCATGTTCTTTACACAATACCAACCTGAGTCTCCTCTCACCCCATGAATCCAATTCTGAAACCATGGTTTCTACATCTTTTCTTGTATCAATTGCCTTCAAAGTTGATGTATCATTTTTGTTTCTCCTGAGGTAGTAGTAGTAGTCCCAGACACCATACCCAAGCTCATCTTTGATTTCTAATAGGACAAAAGATTATTCGAGCCTTGTCAAGATCCAAATGGACTCTGCGATTTGGTTCTTCTCCTTCTGGGTTGCAGCATAAGACCATAACCTTCCACATCTCACCTGTCAGCAGGGTGCTGTATATATGTGCACATAAATACCAATAAGCCAGTAGCTTGAATAATTCAGATTTACTCCCTCCGTTCAGAAATGATAGATATATTTACATTAGTGAAAAGTCAAGTTATACAAAGTTTGACCAACAATTAGTTAAATTATATGCAAGTTTAGGGGTTAAAACTTATATCAATAGATTTATGATAGTAATCTCTTTGGGATGACATTGGTTTTCCAAAAATTGAATACATATTCTAATAGAAATTGTTGGTCAAACTTTGTATAACTTGACTTTTCACTGATGAAAATATATCTATCATTTCTGAATGGAGGGAGTAGTATGCAGTACGTGATAAAAGACGAAAATAACCTACTATAATAGGTGCGCTTGTAATAAGCCAGTATCATGAATCAATTAAAGAACGAAACGGAGGCAACATGATATCCTTGCGAATGGTTGTCGTCCTATTACTATCCCTAGGTGCAGGGAGCATGTATGACTATCGAAGGCACAATAGATGCGGATTGCGGCAATCCATCTGCACAAACCCTAGAAGCAGGCCTTACATGCAGAAACATATTTCACGCCACAATGTTTGTGTAGAAACCCTAGATGTCGCTAGAGGCGGGATACGAACCTGAGGTGAGGGGCAAGCGCCGTTTCATCTAAAACCATCACTAAATCTTCCTCTACGACCGGACGTCCTCGTCCTGGGTGCCCCTGTGCTGCATCGCCGGATCCAAAAGTGGTAGGATTTGTCATGGATGGCATCGCCGGTCCGAACTGGAAGGAGTCGCCGGAGCCACCAGATCGTTCCTTTCGCCGCCTCTCAATCTTGTTTTGGAGGAAAGTGGGAGGTGCAGGACGCAGCAGTTGGTGGCTTTGGGTGGAGGTGGGGCGGAGGACGCATCTGCCGCTGGTTCAGGAAGAGTTTTGGGGTGAGGGAATTCGGATTCTGATAGGCTGTGTCTGTTTTGGTTTAGGTGGCCAGTCCAAATTTTTCATAGTGACTAATGGGTCCCACATGTCGACGACACAGGAGAAGTTGCGCAACACCGCAGTAATAACTATTGGTTTTGGCGACCAGTCCAAATTTTCATATGTAATGATGACTAAAGCGGAGCCAAAAGCGTGTGCCAATCCCTGGACACCGCAGTAAATATTGGCTGGAAGACGCCTCATCGCTCGCGCGTCGTCGGCGGTGCCCAAATTATCTATCATGACTAGAGGGTCCACATGTCTGCCACTCAGGATAATTCATTTTTATGTAGAGACAATGAAATCGTGTGCCACCAGTGGGTCCCACGAGTCAGGGACATAGGAGATTACGCTTTCGTAAAGAGAAAACATAGATTGCTTATATTTTCAATTCATAAGTGAAGCCTTTGATGCAATTCAATGTGTGTCCTGGCAAATGTTTTGAGTTTTAAAATTTATGGAATATGATCATTGATCATTTCCAAACTCAACAGACATACAACAAGGAGAGTGATTTGTCCATGTAAGATTACTACATGACATATGCCATATATATAGTCCTTCTAGTCATATCCAAGAAGTGGAAAGAGGTTGTATGATGAGTTGCTCCATTTAAACATTCCATCATATAATTCTATATGCACATGTGTTTGAGGATGGCCTAGTCACTAAATCTCATTAGCAAATGCACCTTCATTGGATTGTAAGGTCTTAGTGTAAATGCTAAAAATTTCCAATAAGGTACAAAATCAAAGTGGAGACACCCTTGTGCAGTGTACTTCATGGAATGTGATCATTGATCATTTCCAAACTGAACCAATACAACAAGGTTAGTGATTTGTCCATGTAAGATTACTACATAACATATGGCATATATATAGTCCTCTTCTAGTCAAATCCAAGTAGAGTGGAAGAGGTTGTATGATGAGTTGCTCCATTTAAACATTCCATCATATAATTCTATATGCACATGTGTATGAGGATGGCCTAGTCACTAAATCTCGTTAGCAAATGCACTTTCATTGGATATTAAGGTCTTAGTGTATGAAGGTACAAAATCAAAGTGGAGATGGGGTTTTCTTCTTCTTCCTCCCATCCCCTGCCGCCGCATCGCCTTCCTCCCCTCCAATACCCCTTCCATTCCCTTAATCCCCTCCAACCACCCTCCAATCACACATCGAGAACGCCCCAGCGTAACAACCACATCTCCCGGAGCTAGCCCCGTGATAAATAGGGTCGCTTCGAGCGCTTCCCTGCTTTGTCCTGGCCCTCGTCGTCGAGGCACGCCCCCCTCCCCCCACCGCCCGCGGTGGAATTCGATGAGGACGTCAAGCCCAACATTGGCGACGTGCCAGTGGGCTCTCAAGCAAGCCCCGCCGGCCCCTCCAGGAGCCAGGGGATCAATCTGGGCGCATCTGCAACTCCTAGAACTCGTGTGAGCCAAACCCAACATCTCCATTGTTTTAGATGATTTTGACTATAGCACATGAGGATTAATGTCGCCACAACCAGGCCGGGAGTAGGGAGGAGTGCTCTGTTTTTATGTTCACCTGTGATGTCTTAACTAAGATATAGTGAGATGTTTGCATTAGTTCATCATTGTGATGTTTTGATTCAATGGTGTTTCACTATCATATGTGACTCATGCAGTAATAATTAGATAATGATTTACATATGCTCTAAGTACTTGAGGAGTAATGTCACCAGAAGGTAGCATGTATTTTGTACTTTGGCTTGTTAATTAGTAGCATGTTTTTTTAATATAAATCCATCTCTTAATTTTTTTATGCAATCACAATCTAAATATAGAATGTACATTAATCATGGTAGCCCGATTTAATCATTTTGGCCTAGCTGCAAAGACGCCAGTGCCGCAGTATTTTGTAGATAGGTACCACGCAGAGAAGGCCAAGGCGAAGGTAACCGGAGTGTCATACGTGCCTATCTTTGAGGTGAGTCAGATGTAGTTGACAGGAGAGTCAGATTATATTTTCGCATACATTTGTCTATAGTTAACATATGTCTTGTGCATGCATGTAAAATTGAAGGATGGAAAGGAGTATATGTTCGACTTCGGTAAAACAACCTTCAAACTACATTTCTCTAAGGACAGCGACGATGAGCGCCATGGATCGGCTCCGAGCACCAAGCAAGTGATGGTCCTCCTTTAAGCTTAGCATCATCTTTCATTTGCATATGCTAATATAACTGATTCCCTTGTAAAATATCAAAATTGAAGCTATGGTGGAGAAGCTCCAGCTAGCTATCAAGGCCAAGATGAGGCAAGGACAGTTCAACTTTACGCCCGATGACGACTGAAGATTGGTGCAGCTAGGTTTAGGTGGCTGGCTGTTGCTAGTCGTCTTAAGTTAGTTCAAACTATTAGTCATTGATGTATCAAACTGGAGGCACATGTTCTGGATGTCTGAAACTATGATAAGCACTTGTAATGGATGCTTATCTGTGAATCATCATGGCTGCCTTTAATTATTAATTGTTGTCCTGGTATATGCATGCTTGTTAATTTTTTAACATGGTTCATGGCATCTTTTACATGTTTTCGAAAGACATATGCATGGTATGAGTTTGAAGTTGACCAAACAAGCAAGCTGTATATGTTTTCGATTGGTATATTTTGGCATGGTAGGAGTTTGAACTTGACCAAACAGTCTGTATGCTTTCGAATCAATAATTAAACGAAAGAGGCAATATGTTTTTCATTAATACTTAACAGTGAAACTGCTACTGACAAAAGCAACTTTACATATAAAACAAAAGATCAAGAGTCTACCACATTTGCCTAAAGAACATTGTGCACTCGGCACGAATCCTACACTCCTCACTACAGAACCTAGCCCATTGGTCCCATCTTTCCAATTTCCATTCGTCGCTCTTGCCGCAAGTACCGCCTGCGCACTGATGATCGCCGTCATGAAGCTGCACCGGTTTTGCCATGGCCTGCAGTTCACCAACCGGCACATCTAGTAGCACCCCCTGCAACACCAGATGTACTCGTTGGCAGAACCAGACACATCTCTGGTTTGGGAACATTGCCGGCGCCGGCGCACCCGCTTGTTCCCCCTCAACCTTCCTCAGCAGCCGCTTTGCCATGTCATCATCGCCGACACCACTATTGCGCCTGTACAGCAACATGGCAAGCACATAAGGCGTCAAATCATGCCCCGCTGCGATGGCACGATGGAGCATGTCGAGGGGCGGTGATAGCGCAGCGCGGTTCTCCCGAAAGACGACGCGCATCCCGGTGAGGGAGCAGGCCTCCGGGTTGCCGATGCTGGCCAGGCTGGCGGTGCGGATGCTGCGAAATTCTGCGTTGTAGAAGGGTTCTTGGTGCCAGTAAGCAACTTGCTGCAGCACACGCCGCAGTGCTAGTTGCCGGCTGACGCGCGCAGCGCGGCAAGCACTGAGCATGTGCAAGCCGGTCAGCCGCAAGCTGCCGAGGTCGTCCAGGGGGTGCGGTGACTGTGCCGCAACGATGTCGGCGATCTTTTCGGCCACCTCCTTCGGGAGCGACTCTATTCTCGTCGAATCGGAGCACGAGATGGCCGGGGACCTAGACGCTGGATGAGGCGCTAGTGGATGGCGAGGACGGGGCGGCGGCGGCACACGAGGATGGAGGGGGAGCAGAGCAGCACGCTGGTGGAAGGCAAGGTTTTATTGGGGAAGAATCGGCGCGCTGGTGGAGTCGATCGGGCGGAGGGCGCGAGGTAGTTCCTGTGGGATGTGATGCGTCATCGTCTCGTTCCATGTGAATCTCTTCCACGCGAAGGAATCCCGCACACCACAGTAAACTACTCGTTTGGGGGAAGACGCCTCATCGCCCGAGCGTCGCGTTGGCGACGGCGCCCAAATTTTCCACTATTCATTTCCAAAATGCATGATTGTTCGATTTGGAGAAATTGCAAGCACAACAAAAAAATTTACAAAATGCTCACAAATTCTCCCGGCACTCCAAAACATTCTGCCAAAAAAAATTTACAAAATGCTCTCAACATTACAGAATGCCACCTCTCTGCCAAACAGATAGCAAAATGCTGACAACACACAACATGCACCACAAAATTTAACAAAAAATGATGACAAAGTAGAATTTATCATAGCTAATATATAATCATTACAGTGGAACCACAGTAAGACATCAACATTTGTTCACAGTAGCACATGTCTGTCAACTTCCGTTCAACTTCACATTAAACTACAACAAAAGCAAACTGCAGAAGCTAAAGAAGTAGATATCGTATACATCTCTACTTCTTCAGCCTATGATGGCGCAGGATACGAGACCGACTACGACAACAATACAGATGGCTGGTACAATTAAAAGTTGCTGCTATGCACAAGGAAGTGTCTGTGGGAGAAGTTCAACAAGGAGGGCGCTTAGCTACCATCTTGGATAGATTTCTTTATGTCATTTAGCCCAAGGGGCTTGCAATGAACGCATGTCCCTCTATTGTAAGACTCGATGTTATATTTATCGAAGTATGTATGTGATATTATACTGAAATAAGTTATGTACGTGTTAGCTGTTGATTCAGGGACAAACATAATAGTACAGGGAGTTGATTCTCCGAAATGAGAATCTAGGTCATTTCAACTACCTTACGAGCTTAAAGTTAAGAAGAACTGTCCAGTTATTCTCCTTCGGAATATTGATCTGCACAATAGACTTTGTAGTGGCACTCGGTTGGTGGTGAGTTCTTTTGAAGACATTTCACTTCCATTCAAATTTAAAAGGAAGCAGCTTCCTATTAGGCTAAGTTTTTGCTGTGCCTACTAACAAAGCTCGGGCCAAACTATACCAAACGTGGGCATCTATCTCCCCGAACCGGTTTTTCACACATGAACAACCATATGTTGCATTGTCTAGAGGTGTGTCACAGAAGAGTACATGGCTATTGGCTAAACCTAATAAAGAGGTTGACCCGAGTGATAGAAGAGCCAAGAATATTGTTTATAGGCATGTATTGGAAGGATGAAAACATGCAAGTTTCGTGCAGCCGAGTTCACAGAGTTTACTGTTATGTTAACTGTTAGAAACGAGGACGAATAAATGATGAAGAAGAACAAATCAAACCGCAGGAGACACGAGATTTAACGTGGAAAACCCTCCCAATGTGAAAGGGAAAAACCACGGGCACCAGCCAGCAACACTTCACTATCAAGAGTCGGGTTACAACGCCGTCGTCGGCGGCTTACAAGAAGATAATAATAATTAAGGAGAAAACACTAAACTGGGTATTTATGCTCCGAACGGGATGAGTTGCCAGATTGCCTCCCCTCTCCTTTTATTGCCCTGTCTCGGCGTCCCCCTGCTGTTGCCTTTAGATATGGGACTAATAGTCTGTGAATTTGGAACATAACTCAACAAACTCCACCTTGAGACAAATTCCTCTTGTAGCATAAATCAATACCTTCATCCTAAACACACAAAGAAAAATACTTCTGGCGCCAAATAGCCTCTAGGACTATTCCATTATACCAACTAAGCTTGAGCTTAGCTCAAACTTAGCAAAAGGGACTGGCTTTGTCAACATATCAGCAGGATTATCATGAGTGCTTATCTTGCATACCTTTAGCTTACCCTTTTCGATCTCATCACAAACATAATGGTACTTGATCTCAATGTGCTTTGTTCTCTCATGAAACATCTGATCTTTAGTGAGACATATAGCACTTTGACTGTCACAGAATAGGTTAATGCAAGAATCAACACCACAAAGCTCAGCAAACAACCCTTTCAACCAAATCAACTCCTTGCATGCTTCAGCAATAGCCATGTACTCAGCTTCAGTAGTAGACAGAGCAATAACAGGCTGCAATGTAGCCTTCCAACTCACAGCACAACTGCCAATAGTGAACACATAACCTGTGAGGGACCGTCGCCTATCCAAATCACCAGCATAATCAGAGTCCACATAGCCAATAAGTCCATTATCGGTTCTGCCAAACTTCAAACAAGAATCTGCTGTGCCCCGAAGATACCTGAAAATCCAATGAACTGCCCTCCAGTGTTCTTTACCAGGATTAGACATATATCTGCTAACCAAACTCATAGCATATGATAAATCTGGGTGAGAGCAAACCATGGCATACATCAAAGAGCCAACAGCATTAGAATACAGAACCATTGACATGTACTCAACATCATCATCTGTACTAGCACATTGTTCAGCTGATAATTTAAAATGCGGTGCAATAGGAGTACTAACAGGCTTTGCATCATGCATGTTGAAACACTGAAGAACCTTCTTAATGTAACCATGCTGACTAAGAAACAATAAACCAGCTTTCCGGTCTCTAGTAATTTCCATACCTAAAATTTTCTTAGCAGCACCAAGGTCCTTCATGTCGAACTCACTACTCAACATTTTTTTCAATGTAGTGATTTCTTTCCTGCTCTTGGCAGCAATCAGCATATCATCAACATATAACAGCAAGTATATAGGTGATCCATCGACGAGCTTGATGTAAACACAGCTATCATAATTAGATCTTTTAAAGCCATGTGACAACATAAATGAATCAAACCTTTTATACCACTGACGAGGGGATTGCTTCAAACCATACAAGGATCTTTTCAACTTGCAAACATAATTCTCCTTGCTAGGCACTATGAACCCTTCAGGCTAGTCCATGTATATCTCCTCCTCAAGCTCTCCATGCAAAAACGCAGTCTTCACATCTAACTGCTCAAGCTCAAGATCATGTGTAGCAACAATACTGAAGAATGTGCGAATTGAGCTATGCTTCACAACTGGAGAGAACACATCATTGTAATCAACACCAGGAATCTGACTGTACCCCTTTGCTACTAACCTTGACTTAAACTTTGGAGGCTCACTTGGAGACAAACCCTCCTTTCTCTTATAGATCCATTTGCAGCGGACAGGCTTCTTTCCCTTAGGCAAGGGCACAAGCTCTCACGTGCAGTTCTTCTCAAGAGACTGCATCTCCTCCTGCATAGCTGAGATCCACATCTCACGATCACCACAGTCAATAGCATCAGTATATGTTGCCGGCTCATAACTGCTCTCCACCTGTTCAGCACAACTCAAAGCATAATAAGTCATATTACATTCTTCAATAAGACGAGGTCGAGGTCCACAACCCCTCTTTGATCTGCGTTGAGCAATAGGCAAATCCTCCTCTTGCTGCAAAATAGGAGGTGAGTGCTGAACATCATCATGAGCCTCATCATCAGCAACTTCAGTTTCCTGAACATCCACAGGCGGCTCTACCTGCACGCCTTCCTGATCATCCATGTGCTCCACCTGCACGCTGATATGCTGCAACTCTTTCTCAGAAAAATCTGGAACATGATCTGAAGACAAGCTGTCATTAAACATCACAGATTCATTGAAAACAACACTCCTGCTCATGAAAGTCTTTCCTGTTTCGGGATTCCACAATTTATATCCTTTAACTCCCGAACCATAACCAAGAAACAGACATTTAATAGCTCTAGGCTCTAATTTTTCATTGTCAACATGAGCATAAGCTGTGCAGCCAAAAACTCTCAACTGTGAATAATCAGCAGGTGTTCCAGACCATACCTCAATGGGAGTTTTCTTATTAAGTGGAATAGAAGGCGACCTGTTTATCAAGTAGCATGCGGTGTTAGCAGCTTCCGCCCAAAAATGCTTGTTCATCCGTGCGTTGGACAGCATGCAACGAGCCTTCGAGATGATGGTTCTGTTCATGCGCTCAGCCACACCGTTTTGCTGCGAAGTATACGGTATGGTGTGCTGCCTGACAATGCCTTCCTGCAATAATCATCAAAAGCATGCGAACAGAACTCTCCACCATTATCAGTACGAAGCACTTTTACCTTCTTCTCAGTTTGCCTTTCTATCATAACTTTCCAATCTTTAAATGCAGCAAAGGTATCATCTTTATCTTTCAGAAAATAAGGCCAAACTTTTCTAGAGTAGTCATCAATAATAGTAAGCATGTAACGAGCACCACCATAAGAAGGCTTACGAGAGGGACCCCATAAGTCAGCATGTACATAATCAAGAGTACCTTTGGTGGTATAAACAGCGGTATTGAATTTTACCCTTTTATGCTTCCCGAAAATACAATGCTCACAGAACTTGTTGCTACTCAAAATACAGCCATCCAGGAGGTTTCTCTTCATCAATTCTGCCATACCAAGTTCACTCATATGTCCAAGACGCATATGCCAAAGGTTAGTCTTACTAGGTTCGGCATTAGAAACAACAGCAGCGGAAACAGAACCATGTAAAGTACTTCCTCTAAGGACATATAACTTTGCAGAGTTCAGATCACCAATTAAACAGGTAAGAGAACCTTTTGATACCTTTAAAACTCCACCTGAACCAGAGTATTTGAAACCTTCTGAATCAAGCGTGCTGAGCAATATGAGATTTCTGGTCATCCCTGGTATGTATCTCACATTCTGCAGCGTGCGTGTCATGCCATCATGTGCCTTGATCTGAACAGAGCCGATGCCCTCAATGTCACACGGGTTATCATCTCCCATACGCACAACATCTCCCTTCTGCACAGGTTTATAAGAACTAAACCAATCTCTGTTAGTGCAGATATGAAACGAACATGCGGAATCAAGTATCCATTCATCATGACCAGAAACACAACCAGCAAGAACAACCAGACAGTCTCCTGAATCAGAGTTCCCAGCAGCAGCAGAAGCAACAGATGCCTTACCATCAGAATTATTTTTCCTCTTCTCCTTATTCTGAAGCTTCCAACAATCCTCAATAAAATGAGTTTTCTTCTTACAGTACTTACAGAACTTCTTGGTGGGCGGTTTGGACTTTGAGCGGCCTCTACCGTCGTGGCTCTTGTCACGATCGTTGCTGTCATTGGAGGATCTCTGCTCAGATCTGCCTCTCACATGCAGTGCATCGCCTTTGGAGGACGACCCATCAGACTGCACCATGCCTTTCATCTTTTCCCTGGACTGGAGTGCCTCATAAACTTCCGCTAGGGTTAGTTCATCACGGCTCAAAAGTATAGTGTCACGAAAATTAGCAAACGAATTAGGCACAGAGCATAACAGCAAGAGGCCTAAATCCTCATCCTCATACTTCACCTCCATCGACACTAGGTCGGCAACGATCTCCTTGAACACAGATATGTGGCTCAACACTGAACCACCCTCCTGCATCTTAAGCGTGAACAGCTTCATCTTCACATGCATCTTACTGGTTAGATCCTTGGACATACAGATCGATTCCAGTTTGAGCCAGAGTTCTGCAGCACTAGTTTCCTGCAGCACTTCTTGCAAAATATCATTAGATAGATGAATCTGAATTAGGGACAGAGCCTTACGGTCCTTCCGCTTTTCTTCATCGGACCAAACCTCCTTCTTCTTCTTCCCAAAGCTTTCCAGCGCCTCATCGAGATCTTGAGTTTGCGCCAGAATAGCCCGCATCTTGACTTGCCACAGCGAGAACCTCGTGTTGTAATCCAACAGCGGTAGATCATACTTCATCGACGCCACCGTAGAACCCTAAACTTGAAACCAAGCTCTGGTACCACTTGTTAGAAACGAGGACGAATAAACGATGAAGAAGAACAAATCAAACTGCAGGAGACACGAGATTTAACGTGGAAAACTCTCCCAATGTGGAAGGGAAAAACCACGGGCGCCAGCCAGCAACACTTCACTATCAAGAGTCGGGTTACAACGCCGTCGGCGGCGGCTTACAAGAAGATAATAATAATTAAGGAGAAAACCCTAAACTGGGTATTTATGCTCTGAACGGGATGAGTTGCCAGATTGCCTCCCCTCTCCTTTTATTGCCCTGTCTCGGCGTCCCCTGCTGTTGCCTTTAGATATGGGACTAATAGTCTGTGAATTTGGAACATAACTCAACATTAACAATTTAGCTACAATTAGTCTAAATATATATTTATAAGGATTCTTTTGTTTCTTGCACGCAGAACACACGTTGTTGTTGGAGCGAATAATAGTAAAAGGGTGGTG
>CM014270.1:44324116-44336017 GCA_004135705.1 Alloteropsis semialata | reverse complement strand
CCGTGCCGAACTCCGCGCGCCGGCCGTCCTTCCCTCGCCTAACGCCTCGGCCACCGCGCGCATCCCTGCCTACCTTTCCGTGTCGCCCCCGCCGCCGGCCCCATGCCATTTACTCCGGCCGCCCGCGCTCCTCACCGGCTCACCGGCCGAGATTCCCGTGGCCAAAGGGCCCAGCAAGAGGAAGAGCCCCGATGCCCCGCCAGCGCCTCCACCTACGGAAGCCACCGAAGGAACCTCTGAGGTCGTTGAACCACCTTCGGAGGAGGATGAGCTGCTCGCACTTCTCATGTCTTCGATGGAGGATCACTCTGCACAGGGTGCGGACTCACCATGCGCGTAAGATGGAGCCCAGGAGATCCGCCTAAGTGCTAGTGATCGTCAGGGGATGAAGCCGTTTGGTCCGAAGATCAGAGCTGTACCCTTAGTCTTGTAGTTGTCCCAGTTTAGAGTTGTACCCCTTCCCCGTGTCGCGTTGTACCCGGTCGTGTAGTGCGTGTTTTGGCCTTGTCCAGTGTTGTACCCCCCCATGGCAGAAATAAAATCGTTGTGCTTGTTGTGTTGTTAGTCTGTGTGCTTGTTTTGTCTTTTTGAAAATGCACCTTAATCAACTTAAATATCACTTTAAACCCAAGCCTCATGAAACCCCGCAGACATGGTTTGAATGAGAAGTTGACAGACTTCCTCCGCACCAAGCCACCCACCTTTGGAGGATCCGTTAACCCATTGGATGCAGATGATTGGCTGAGGGTTATCCAGAGGAAGCTAGAGCCATTTGGTTGTGAGGACTGTGACAAGGTTCTCTTGGCCGCTCATCAGCTCACCGGAACTGCTTTAGCCTGGTGGGAGAATTACTGTGCAGCTGCCCAGGATGCTACCACTATCACCTGGGATGAGTTTGTGACAGAGTTCCGCCGCTATCACATCCCAGTGGCCACCATGAAGCGCAAGGCAGATGAGTTTCGTGAACTGCGCCAAGGCAGCAAGTCTGTTGAGGAGTACACATATCAGTTCATGGAGTTGGCACGCTATGCACCGGAAGAGGTGAACAATGATGAGAAGAAACATGACATGTTCAAGAAGGGTTTGAGCACAGAACTCAGAACACTGCTCACCCCTCAAATCTACCCAGACTTCAACACCCTGATGAACATGGCCATTCTCACAGAAAGGGCCAAGACAGATGAGAAGAGGGACAACAAGCGCCGGTTCCTAGAGAACAAGGCACATCAGCAGGACCGTTTCCAGAAGCCAAGGAGCTTTGGTCCTTCAGCACCCAGGTCTCAAGCCCCTATGCAGTACCGGATCCAGTCTCAGGCTCCGAGTACTCATCCGACCAATGCACCATTCAGAAGCCAAGTCAACAAGGCCCCGCAGAACAGCGCCAGTCAGGTCACCAGCAATGCCAGGGCATGCTATAACTGCCATGAGACAGGGCACTTCATAGCCAACTGTCCCTATGGCAGTAACAAACCAGCAGCTCCAGCCTTTTCCAACTCTGTGAATGGATCGAGGCCAGCACTGTCAGGAGCCAATCGTGTTCCAGTCTGCAGCAGCAACAACCCCAACAATAACAACAACAGCAACAGCCAGCAGACGAGGCCGCCCCAGCAATCATTCGGACGAGCTTGCGTCAACCACATCAGCGCGCAAGAGGCTCGAGAAGCTCAGGGCATGGTACTCGGTAAGTTTTTAGTCAGCTCAGTTTTGGCAACAATACTTTTTGATTCTGGAGCATCACATTCTTTCATATCATCAAGCTTTGTGGAGAAGCACAGTATACCTACAGTACTACTAAAGTTACCCCTAGTAACCCGAATGCCTGGAGCTGACATTCACTGTCAACTAGGTTGTTCCCGGGTAAGGATCAATTTAAGTGGGGTAGAGTTCTTAGCAGACTTAGTAGTACTTAAGTTTAAAGGGATAGATGTGATCCTTGGAATAGATTTGTTAAGCCAACATGATGGTCACATAGGTTGTGCTGATAAGATAGTACACCTAACCAACCCGGACGGTATGCAAGTGACTTGCCATACTCGAGGAAGTGGACCAGACCCAATGGTTTTCAGTATGGAAGCCAAGGCCATAGATGAAGTTCCGGTAGTGAGTGAATATCCAGATGTGTTTCCGGATGACTTGCCAGGAATGCCACCGGATAGGGACATAGAGTTCATTATTGATCTTGTCCCTGGAACAGCACCCATAGCCAAGAGTCCGTATAGGATGGCAGCAGCAGAATTGGCAGAACTTAAAGAGCAATTAAGAGAACTGCAGCAGAAAGGATTTATCAGACCCAGCTCATCTCCATGGGGATCACCAGTTTTATTTGTGAAAAAGAAAGATGAAGTCAAAGGATGTGTGTGGATTATAGGTCCTTAAATGAAGTGACCATTAAGAATAAATACCCCCTGCCCAGAATAGATGATCTCTTTGATCAGCTGAAAGGAGCCAAGTATTTCTCCAAGCTCGATTTAAGATCGGGGTACCATCAGCTCAAGATCAAAGAAAGTGATGTCCCAAAGACAGCCTTTATTACAAGATATGGACAGTATGAGTTCACAGTAATGTCCTTTGGATTAACAAATGCACCGGCTTATTTCATGAACCTCATGAATAAAGTTTTCATGGAGGAGTTAGATAAGTTTGTCGTAGTCTTTATTGACGACATGCTGATCTACTCTAAGAGTGCCCAAGAGCATGAACAGCACCTACGGGTAGTCTTGGAAAAGCTAAGAGCACATAAGTTATATGCCAAGTTCAGCAAGTGTGAGTTCTGGCTTGAGAAGGTAGCTTTTCTAGGCCACATCTTGACTGCAGAAGGTGTAGCCGTAGACCCTGAAAAGGTAGAAGCAGTATCCAACTGGCAACAGCCCACCAATGTGACTGAGATTAGAAGCTTTCTTGGATTAGCCGGATATTACCGGAGATTTATTGAAGGATTTTCTAAGATAGCCAGACCCATGACTGAGTTACTCCAGAAGGATAAAAAGTTTATCTGGACTGAATCTTATGAAAAGAGTTTCCAAGAGGTGAAGAAAAGATTAACCACTACACCAGTATTGACCTTGCCAGATATTCAGAGGGATTTTGTCATATATTGTGATGCCTCAAGACAAGGATTAGGATGTGTACTCATGCAAGATGGAAAGGTAGTAGCATATGCCTCCCGGCAGCTTAAGCCCCATGAGCAAAACTACCCTACCCATGACTTGGCGCTTGCAGCAATTGTGCATGCTCTTAAGATTTGGAGACACTATCTGATTGGGAATAAGTGTGAGATATATACTGATCACAAGAGTTTGAAGTATATATTCACCCGGTCAGACCTAAACTTAAGACAGAGAAGATGGTTAGAATTGATCAAGGACTATAATTTGGAAATCCATTACCACCCAGGCAAAGCTAATGTTGTAGCTGATGCCTTAAGCAGAAAAACCTATGAGCCCAAGAATGCTCAGTTGCAAGAAGAGTTAGCTCAGTTAAATCTTCACATAATCCGTCAGGCCCAAAACTACAACCTTAGTGTGCACCCCACACTGGAAGATCAAATCAGGCAAGCCCAGGGTAAGGACAAGGATTTGATGAAAATTCGTACCCATACCGGGAAGAATAAAGCCCCAGATTTCAGAGTAGATGATGAAGGGACATTATGGTACAAGAACAGGATTTGTGTACCTAAGGAAGGAGAGTTCAGACGAGTTATCATGGATGAAGCCCATAACTCGGCATATTCCATCCACCCAGGAGCAACTAAGATGTATATGGGCTTAAAAGAGAAATATTGGTGGAATGGGATGAAGGCAGATGTAGCACAGTTTGTAGCTCATTGTGATGTGTGTCAAAGAGTTAAGGCAGAACATCAGAAACCAGCCGGTTTGCTTCAACCGCAACCCCTCCCCGTTTGGAAATGGGATGAGATAGGCATGGACTTTGTCAGTGGCCTACCCAGGACTCAGAAGGGAAATGACTCTATATGGGTAATAGTGGACCGACTCACTAAGGTCACTCACTTCATACCTGTGCGAACTTGTTATGGTGGAGCCAAGCTAGCCCAGCTTTATATTGACAACATTGTCAAGTTGACGGTGTACCCAGCAAAATAGTCTCAAATCGAGGGACACAGTTCACCTCAAGGTTTTGGAAAAGCCTACACAAAGCCATGGGAACTAAACTAGATTTCAGTTCGGCTTATCACCCTCAAACCGATGGTCAGATAGAAAGAGTAAACCAAATCATGGAAGATATGTTGAGGGCATATGTTCTTACCTATGGTAAACATTGGGAGAAAAGTCTAATCTATGCGGAATTCTCCTATAACAAAAGTTATCAGGCCAGCTTAGGAATGTCACCCTTTGAAGCTCTCTATGGAAGAAAGTGTAGAACCCCTTTGATGTGGTTAGAAGTAGGAGAGCGTACTTTAATTGGACCCTCTCTCACAAAAGAAGCAGAAGACCGAGTTGCAGAAATTAGAGAAAAGTTGAAGGCAGCTCAATCCCGCCAAAAGAGTTATTCAGACAAGAGAAGGCAAGAATTGAGTTTTGAATTTGGAGATTATGTGTATCTCAAGGTCTCCCCAATTCGTGGTACTAGAAGGTTTCAGGTTCGGGGCAAGTTAGCACCCCGCTACATAGGCCCTTACCAAGTGTTGAAAAGGATTGGAGCTGTGGCATACCGCATTCAACTACCCGAAGCAATGTCAGATATACACCCAGTATTCCATGTCTCTCAACTGAAGAAATGTTTAAGTGTCCCAGAAGAACAGATACAAACAGATGAAATAGACTTGCAATATGATCTCAGATATCAGGAAGTACCTATCAAAATCTTAGACACTGTTACCAAGCAAACTAGAAGTTCAACTGTCCGGATTTGTCGAGTACAATGGAGTAGACACAGTGAAGCAGAAACTACTTGCGAACGAGAAGATGCTTTGAAGAAAGAGTTCCCCCATCTCTTTAGGAGTCAGCCGACTCTCGAGGACGAGATTCCTTTTAAGTGGGGTAGGTTTGTAACAGCCCAAAAATTCAAAATTTTAAATCTTTCTTAACGCGTTTGGTTTTCAAAATCCTTTTCCGATGAGTTTCTGAAATTTCAATCTTCCAAAAATCCTCCCGCCGTTCCTTCCTTTGTCTCGTTCCGTGCGTCGTGTTTCCGAACCGACCGCCGCGCGTGCTCCGACCGATCCCGCGGTCGCCGCCGCGATTCCCG
The DNA here is from genome assembly GCA_004135705.1 of Alloteropsis semialata. Taxonomy (NCBI): domain Eukaryota; kingdom Viridiplantae; phylum Streptophyta; class Magnoliopsida; order Poales; family Poaceae; genus Alloteropsis; species Alloteropsis semialata. The sequence goes on along the minus strand of CM014270.1, from coordinate 44,330,812 downwards.
CACCCTAACCCTCTCTTTTCCTCAAATCCATTTTCTCAAATTCTTTTTCTTTTTCTTTTTCCTTTTTCCCCTCTTTCTCCCTTTCTTTTTCTCTTTTTTTCCTCCTTTTCTTTTTCTTTTTTTCTCCCTCCCTTCTTCCTCCTTTCTCCTTCTCCCTCCTCTGCTCGCTCACGCCTGAGCTCCCCCACCATCGCGCGCCGCCCACCTCCACCGCGCGCCGCGCCACCCCCCCTCCTCCCTGCGCTTGCGCACGCCCTCGCCCTCGCGCACCCGAGCCGTCCNGCTGGGCCCCCGCAGTGCCGAACTCCGCGCGCCGGCCGTCCTTCCCCGTCCTTCCCTCGCCTAATGCCTCGGCCAATGCGCGCATCCCTGCCTACCTTGCCGTGCCGCCCTCGCCGTTGGCCCCACGCCATTTACTCCGGCCGCCCGCGCTCCTCACCGGCTCACCGGCCGAGCTCCCCTCCTCCGCCTATAAAAGGGCCTCCCCCGCGCCGCTCCACCACCACACCACCTCCCCCATCGCCCACTGTCGGGGATAGACCCCCGGGGGTACCCAGAAGGCGGATTGGCCCAACCAGCAGGGGGCGGCCCAATCCGAGTGCTATCGGGCCGATTTGTCAGACTGGGTGGCCCACCACTCGGGAGGCCCACGAGTCGGACAAACCGAGATGACTACGACGGTGCGCACGGCAAGGAAGCAGGCGGCGTATCACGCAAGAAGATCGGAGATCGAGATAAACTAGCCAGAATTCTAGGAAAAGATATCTGTAATCGTTATAGGATCGAATCCTTGTATTTCGGGTAGGTTATGATCTCTAGCCGACTTGTAACTCAAGGCAACCGGGCTATATAAGGTGCCTTGGGACCCCCCTCCAAAGGACAACCACAACATCCGATCATTCAACCTAGGACAGAACCCAACTACGGAGATCCTTCAGGAACTTCATACACAGCAATCCATACACCCAACACAGGACGTAGGGTATTACGTCATCTTGACGGCCCAAACCTGTTCAATCCTTGCGTCTTGTGTTACCATCGTCTTGTGATCCTCGATCTGTCCCTCAACAAATCAACCACGTAGGCTACCCTGTGTGGACTGTCGGGCTCATAAATCCGACAGTTGGCGCGCCAGGTAGGGGTTGATCGATGAGATCAATCTACAAGCTCGATGGCAGATTCATCCTCACGAGCAGGCTTGGCGGCGGCGGTGGCGGCATCAACTGGTGCTGCGCATGCATTAAGATCGAGAGAGGGGCGGCGATACATCTACTGTGCGGTTGTACACCGTACTCCCTTCGCCGATCGTCACCGCGTGGCGGCTGCCGTGCTGGCGAAACACCACCCACGTCTACGTCGCCATCTCGACCGAGTCAGACACCGAAAATCACCGGCCAAAAATCCAACTGCAAAAGCTGCTGCACCACCGAATCTATCAACAGGATGAGCATGCTCTTAATTTTCTAATCTACTTTTTTCTCATTTTGTCATTCCCTGTACGTTCATGCATGGAGCCCTTAATTGTTTTCTAATCTCTTTTGATCTCTTGCTTGTGCGTATGGGCATGCGCGGACGGCCGAGCACTGATTGATTAGTGCATGAAGGCGCCGTTAGTGTCGTGCTGCACCTCGACCGCCGCCAGGAACCCCGAAGCAATCTAGCGTACACGAAGATATGGAGCAGTCGGACAGGGCTGGGGGCGCACCCCGTGACAGCCACCAGGTGCATGAGCGAAGCGGCGACGCAGGCTCAGATCGCGGCTGGCTCTGCCGCAGCCACGAACTCCGCCGGCAACTCAGCGGCCAGTGATGATCTTCGCATCTTGGACATGCGCGCGGCTGTTCTCCAATCGAGAACTACTCGGCAAGCCAATAGCAACAGGGAAGATTCCTTCACATTTTACTTCTACGTCTGATCCAATCCGTGGCTTGTTTTTGTCCAGAATATTTTAATCTATACTTCTCTTAATCATGTACGCATGTATGCAAGGGCTCTATGCTTGAACACCGCTGCGTACCCCCAATTACATCTCCGAAGGATCCAAGAGAGCGACTACAAGAAAACCAGGATCGGAGCACAGAACCGTGCACTTGATTGCATGAGAACATGCACGCCAATCATCAAGCAGGGAAGCCATGCACCTACCAAGCCAAGCGAGCAAGCAAAGCCATTGTACAAGCTACGACTCTACACATCTGACGACCGCTCGGATGGCGGCCAAGCACCGACTCCACTAAGCCGCACGGCTATGCGCTCGCCGACACGCCGACTTACGTCAGTACACGCTGTTGCAACGACAATGGACTCTGCCAAGCTGGCTTACGATTCGCCGACTCCGCTACGCCACTCGCAAACACGCCGATCCAGAACTCCGAACTACTCGGACGTGACGATAAGATGAGGCCCAAGGGCTTCGCGACCCACAAGTGAAGATGACACGCCAATCCTCCCAAAAATCAAGCTAAGTCATACTTTAATATTTTCACAATATTTTTCGGTCACCACGGATCTCCATATACATGTCTCCATGATCATCGCCGACTACCCTTGGTTTGTTCCCGACTGCTTATACAGCCCGAGCGCTACACAGTCGGGACGGCCAACGGACGCATATTGCATTTTTCTCCATCGTTTATTTCTTTTTCCACTCTTGTACGAGTCGCTAAAGTACTTGAGAAGCACACGCCTTAATCCGTGAAGCCTCGACTCTTCCGTACGCCTACGTTACTATGCGTGCATGCGGCCCAGCTCCCTGCGCTATGGACTACGGCTATCGGGGATCAGGTGCATAAACGTAACAGGCTAACTACCCGAGAAAATTAATAGACTTAAAGAGTTAGAAGTAGAAATTCTATTACATACAACGCCGAATGTTTTTATCCAGAATTAGTATTTGCTACACCATATACTACCTATCCTTCATATCTTCATTGCAGGGCACAGGTTTGGATCCCGAGCTTGCCTGTTACGCTCGGGGGCTGGACCACTCGGGCATCGCCGCCAGCTGAGTACTCGAGTCAGTCAGCACTCAGGCTGGCGCTACACTCCACGACGGTCGCTAACCGAGTGCTTTGCAGCACTCGGGCTGGCGCTACACTCCACAAGGATCACTAGCTGAGTGCTTTTGAGTACTGGGCTGGCGCTACCGCATGACGAGGAAGACGAAGACTTGACGGACCCTCGACTCGGCCCTCGTGCTCGGGGGCTGGGCGCCGGGGCGACTACTCGGCGTGCCTCGGACGGCTCGACTCGGCCCTCACGCTCGGGGGCTGGGCGCCGGGGACTACTCGGCGTGCCTCGGACGGCTCGACTCGGCCCTCACGCTCGGGGGCTGGGCGCCGGGACGACTACTCGGCGTGCCTCGGACGGCTCGACTCGGCCCTCACGCTCGGGGGCTGGCGCCGGGACGACCACTCGGCGTGCTCGGCCCTCACGCTCGGGGGCTGGCGCCGGGACGACCACTCGGCGTGCTCGGCCCTCACGCTCGGGGGCTGGGGCCGGGACGACTACTCGGCGTGCCTCGGACGGCTCGACTCGGCCCTCACGCTCGGGGGCTGGCACCGGGATGACTACTGGCGTGCTTCGGCCCTCACGCTCGGGGGCTGGTGCCGGGACGACCGCTCGCCGCGCTTGCCTGCTGAGTCCTCACGCTCGGGGGCTGGCGCGGGGACAACTACTCGGCGTACCTCGGATGGTTCGACTCGGCCCTCACGCCCGGGGGCTGGACGTCGCGACGACTGCTCGGCGTGTCTCGCAGGACTCCGCTGGCCCTTACGCTCGGGGGCTGGCCGCCGAAATTAACGCCGGATGATTCAGTCAGATGCTCCTCGATTAAGCCTTGAGCCGATTCCTACGGAATCGCCTTAAGGCTTGGGGGCTACGGCCAACGGACGCACCTCGCGGCGCATCCGTTGATTGTCTGGCGACCTCAGACAAGGCTACAAACCCTTGGACCGATTCCTTCGGAATCGCTTCAAGGCTCGGGGGCTACGGCCAACGGACGCACCTCGTGGCGCATCCGTTGCAGACGGCTCTCTTTTCTCTCCAGTATCACGCGGTTTTGCTTCCAACCGCAGTAAGCTTGAAGCTCAGCAGATAGCACGACCTCGCCGAGTTGTCGCTCAACCACGTACTACTCAGGGGCTTGTCGGGGATAGACCCCCGGGGGTACCCAGAAGGCGGATTGGCCCAACCAGCAGGGGGCGGCCCAATCCGAGTGCTATCGGGCCGATTTGTCAGACTGGGTGGCCCACCACTCGGGAGGTGTAACACCCTAAAAATTCTGTTTCTAAATTAGTAATTAATTTGCTAGGTTTTGTGTGTGCATTCTCAAAATTTAGGTAAATATAAAAACCTTTTTGTAATTAAAATCAACTGTAAGTTTAGAAACTTGTTTTGTGCATTTCATGCCGATGCATGTTTTCTTGTATGAGTGTTTTGTGTGCTAATCCCAGAGTCCAAAACCTAACCCGAAGCCCTGTGGGCCCTACCCTATCCACAACCCGAACCAAATCCAACCCGAAGTCCAACCCAAACCCAACCCGACCTCCTTTTCTTTTCCCTGTGGCCCAAAATCAGTTCCCCTCGGCCCGGTTTTCCTTTCTCTTTTTCCTTGGCCCAAACTCCCAAAGATCAAAACCCAAACCTTTTATCGGCCCAAAACCAGCCTGGCGCCTAACCCTCTCCTTTCTTTCTCCCTGGGCTTGGCCCAACCGGCTCCTCCCCTTTCCCTGTTCGCCTGCACCAGGGAGGTGCCGAGCGCCTTCGTGCCTTCGCCTCATCCTCATCGCCTTTATCTCCCATCAATGGCTTCATGCAGTAACGGAAGACGGAGAAACCGCCCGCCCTATCTTCAATTCAGGCCGAGCTTACCCCCCGTGCCCCTGGTGCTCCGTCCCGCATGCGCCCAAGAAACCAAGCAATGCCTTTTGCTGCGCCGCGCCGCCGCCCTCGATTCGACGCAAGGGCTGCCCTTCGGATCAAGCCGCCACCACCTGGAGGACCGACGAGTGGCCGCGTACCCCTCCCGCCACCCTTGCCGCCGCCCATCGTCGCCAGAGGAGCTCGCCCGCGTGAAGCACCAACCCCGGCCGCCCCTTCCCGATGCGCACTGGCTACGCCGCGCAATCGACGACAAGGACCCCATGGTGAGAAGCGCACCGTCCTCCTCTTCCTCTACGACCAAACCGCGGTCGAATTGGAGCCCCCTAGCCCCTGCGCCGCCCAAGTCCGGCAAGCCGCCGCTCGAGACCGCCGTGCGCCGCCACCCTCTGTTTCCGCCGGCGAGCAGAACCAACGGAGTGCCCACCGCCCTCCATCTCAAGATGGACGGCCCAGAACAGATCCCAGGATACCCCTTCGGCCTTTTGCTAAAGAGACCCCCAGCTTCCACAAAATAAACCCGCCATCCTTTTTCAGTTCAGAGAAACTTCCCTGCTACCCCTCAAAGTCTAGGGTTAATTACGTTTAGTCCTCGGTTTATCGCAGGATAGTCCGTTATCTTGTTTTTAGCGTAGTTTCTTCACCGTAAATCCGATTAGAGTGATTTTCGCGTTGTTGTGATTGTAGAAATGCGTAGATTAGTTTTATATCCTTTTTGCTTCTGTTTTCCTTGTATGGTGTACTGTTCTAATAGAATTATATTTGTTTGCATGTACTGGCTTGTGATGGATGTATGTGTGGTGATTGGAATGCGTGTTTAGAGTGCGAGCAGTACGAGGCCGGATTTGATCAAGACTTTGAAGACCAAGATCAGCAGCACTATTTTGAGGAAGGCAAGTGTAACATGATTCATCCTTGATGCCTATTCACCTTATAATCACTTTATTCATTCATGCATGTGTCTAATTTGTTAAACCATAGGATTGACTAGTCTTGTTTATCCTATTTTACCTTGTTACCTTGGGTTTATGCATGAGGGTAGATAAGTTAGTTGTGCTTAGCTTGCTTGCAACCGCTAATGAACGATGAATATATGTTAATCTTGACTAATGATATACTTGGAACCTTATTAAAATGTGCTTTTTAGCAACATGGTTTAGGGAACTAGAGCATGTGTTTGGATTGCTCTAGTGTCTCTCCTTAAGGTCCGGTTCTTAAAGCGGCCACCCAGGAAAACCGTACAACCACAAGGATCACATGGCTCTGGTCTTGGCTAAGTACACTGTACGGCTCTAACTTGTTTAGTGGTTACCGAAAGGCGCAAGTGGGGCTTCCAGGTTTAAGTGTGGACCTCGGTCAGTTCTCATTGGGGTTTGTGTGTGATGGATTTGTGTGATGTTTAGGCTGGAGCCTGGAGGGGTCCATGCGCCTGTCAGGAAACCATAGCGGCCACTAACTTGTTAGAGTGTCTGTCGAAAGGCCTCGTAGCGTCCCTATGCAGTCACACCAAAGGTAGTGTGATGAATGTGCCTGATCAGCACTGCATGGTTGGGTTTAAAGTTCTTCTGAACTTTTACGCGACTTGTGGTGAAAGTGTACAACCTCTGCAGAGTGTAAAACTGTTATAACAGCCGTGCTCACGGTCAAGAGCGGCCTGGATCCTTTTTGAGCGGTTCCTTGTTTTTCGGATAAATGGTTTAATATGATGTTGTTCATTTATAATACTTCACATGTTTCATAATGTGGGTTATCAACTGGGGTTGTCATATAATTGTAGTAATTCAGGTTAATTTTAAAATCAATCAACTAAAAATG
>CM014270.1:44291238-44322502 GCA_004135705.1 Alloteropsis semialata | reverse complement strand
CGGCCGAAGGAGGAAGAAGGGGAAAAAGATTGGCCGTTTTCCAAAAACCCCCTCCCTTTCCACCTATTCGCAGAAATGCCCTTCTCCCTTTAGAAACACTTCCAAAGAAGCCCCTGATCTTTGTGCATAATTACAAATAGACCCCTACATCTTTACCACTGCCCCCAAATACTTTCCCAAATTACAATTAGGTCCTTCCACTACACAAAATTTTTACAGAAAGGTCCCTAGCCCTTTTAATCTTTACCATTAGGCCCTAAACCCCCAAATAAGCCCTAATACTCCCTTAATCTCGTCATTTTATGCGCCAAACTTCTCCGAAATTCCACCAATTCCGAACACACCTCTCTTTCATCTATTCCGGCCGAGCTATACAAAAATCACTCATAAATACTCCTCGTTCCTATTTTATTTTATTATTTCCCTTTTCCAACTCATCGGTAAAGGCTTGTTTGTTTCTTATTGTGTGTTGTTTGTGCGTGTCCTAGATGACGGATTGAACGAGGAAGGACAATACCGTGAGCCGGAGTACGAAGGAGAGTACCGCGAGCCCAAACCCGGCGACTTGTACCGCGAGCAGGAACTCCCGGAAGGCTTTGAAGACGGCAAGTCCAATCCCATCCTTTGATGCATGTTTATCCCAGTTTTATAAACACAACCTAATGGCCTTTTATAAATTGCATGTTGTTTTGCTACTGAAAACCCAGTTGGATAGCCATTCCTTGATTGATATGATCATTCCTTGATGACCTAGTTATCTCTAAATACGATATGCTCTGTTTGGATGATAACCACTGCTAGAATGCTTAGGACTTGTTTTTTTCTTTACTTAATCAATCATGACTATACTCGGTTTATCAAAGAATAAAAGTGTGAGTGTGTTGAGTAAGGAAAATGGGTTTGGGTTTTGAAAATAAAGAAAAGTGTTGGATGAGATGGATGGGTGTTTCTTTGTGAAATACCACTAGGAGGCTTGTACCTTTGTGGTTAAGCAAGTTGGGAGATATCCATTTTGTCCAGTTTTAAACCGAGGTGATGTGTCATCTTGCCTAACCCAATTTATCCCGTACAACCACTCGACTCTTGTATGGTGCAAGGGCTTAGTTTAAATCCCACTAGCTAGACTGTTAGTTGTCTCGAGGCAGGTGTGCAGCGGGAAGCCAAGTGCAGACTTAGTGTCATGGGTGCAGACTTAGTGTCATGAAACCCCCTTGGTTATTTTCTCGTGATGGCTAGGCAGATTTGGCTATGGTGGGTAATGGCTTCGATAGGATCCGCACTGGCACTAAGGTGACCATGTTGCGGTACCCTACTTGTGGTGAAAGTGTACACCTCTGCAGAGTTTCCAAACTATTCGAATAGCCGTGCCCACGCTCATGGACGAGTTATGGCTTGGTCACAAAACCGAAGGTTTTGGGATGGGTTGGAGTGTGTTGGTTTTGGAAAAGTGTCCGGCTTTGTGCTGGGAAGCTACGGCAGATGAGAAATCCGGTAGCATTAAAATTTCGATCCTTTGTGGATCAACCCCCACTTATTGAATTTGTTACTAAAACTTGCTTTGCTAAAACATTCCTTGACAAACCATTGCATGTGTAAAAATTGGCTTTATTGCAAATGAACCTTAGCCTTATCCTTGACATATCCTGTGCATATTTCTGTGTTAACCCCTCCGTGGGTGTGGTTGGACTTGCTGAGTACTTTTGTACTCACCCTTGCTTTTGTTGCTTCAGAAGAAGACCCGGACTTTGTTGTTGAGGACGCTGAATAGGTGGTCGCTTCCGCACCCAACTTTGCCTGTGGAGTTTGGACCCACCCAAGATGTCTTCGCTGTCGCATAGCTCTGATCCCTTTGTTGAGCCGGTCTGGTTCATAGTCTGGCTCATCGCCGTGGTTTACCTTTTAGTTATCCTAGCTTGTATCAAGTGCCCTCTCCCTCGGGGGCTGTAAGGTTCTGGACTATCTATTGAATAAATGTGTATCAGCCTCCTGGAACTGATAATTTGTTTCACATTTAGTCTCTGCTTAGGCAGGGGCGCTTCATCCACGTTCGAGAGATGATATTAGGCCTTTATGATAAGACGTCCTCCTGTCGTCCCTTGATGAGGGAACCACTGGACACCTCGATTTGTCCTCTTGCATATGTCCCTTGTATGAACTTGTATAGGATAATGTTATATATCCAAGTTCCATTTGTATGATGCTAATGAACCCTTTATGATCTTGACTAATGTTCTATTACTAAGTAAGACTACTTTATTGATGAGCAATGAACTTCTATGTGTCACATTACCCCTACATTTCCATATTATTTACCCCTGCCTAGACTATGGTAGATTAATGATGTTGTAAGTAAATACATTGGATGACACCTCTCTTTAACTAAACGCTTTCCCTGCGGATAAACAAATAACGATACTCTGGAATACTCCCGGGTGAAATGCTACAATGTACATCTGTGCGCTTGCAGAATCTCTGTAACGTTTAGATTTACAATAAGGCATCTCTAGTGCCATCACTAATATAGTGGTGACGCTAAGAAATGCCAACATGCAGCGCCTCGATTTTCGAGCGGTTCCTTTCCCAGTAAGCCCTAAATACCGAGCGGCATCCGATCTCTTCTTCTTCCTCTCGCTACATCTACTAACACGACAATCGAACTCTCCACCGCCGCCAACTCTACTCCGGCGAACTCAAGACCTTATTCAAGAAAACTCCACCACAGATCTAGTAAAGAACCCTTCCGCATTTTTTTCTTATGCCGTATCTGGGCAATCATTGATCTTTCCTGATGACTTTGAAGCTTTTCTCATCTATGAGCACACTTCTTTTCAGATCTAACAATGGTGGCCTCGGATAAAGCTACAAGCACTCATATCCTAGAGGTAACCATTGCACCAATCCTGTACTCTTATCAGAATTACTGTCATTTTATTTCCTTTTAGTCATATCCTTTTCTTCTTGAAATCTATCATGCCATCATTTCTTATTCACCGTTTTATTTCTCTTCATAGAATCTTAGAAATGACATCGTCATCCCCGTCTCCCACCTCCAGTCAGCCTATTACCTAGGGCCGATAGGTGATCCCGATCCGATTGATTTTATCAACTTAGAATCAGAACGGATTCCTTTTAGGGGAACAAACCTCCATTCCTCCGATTGGACACAATCTTTCCGATCATGGCCAAGCAATATCCCAGGGTGGAGAAATTGGCTCCTTATGGTCTGTGCTTCCAAATCGGCATTTTGGGATGAGAAAGAGATAGGTCGATGCTTCCAGACATACGTCTCCTTCGCAATCGTGTCCACTCCGGCCTTGCACCACTGTGTCCGATTAGGACTCATTGCTGCTCTTTTAATATCCTTAATCGGACCAGCCCGATTAGGAATCGGATCGTCCGAGTAAGAATCGGACTCGTCATATCAATCAGAATTGACTTCGGCTTTGACCATCAATCAGATTGGCTTCACTCTTCAATTGCCATTATCAGATCCAATTTTAATCAGTATTTTACTCCGCCAGTCGAGTCAAAATCTGGTGTCAACAGATTGATGCATCACATCGGTATGCTATACTACTCTCTAGTTGTTGGCAGTGAGATAGCCATAAGAGATGATATGTACGTGTGTGTTCCTATGAACCGTGAACATCCATATTATATATGTATTACTGTAATTAGTGCTTCTCAATAAATTATGTCTTTTTTGGTAATGCAAAGTTCTTGGCATATAGTTGATGCACCAATATAAACAGAATTTATTTCAAGTATAAGAAGTTTTTTGCTAATGTAAAATTTTTTAAGCTCCTGCGTGTGCACGTGCACTCTACTAGTAGGTTCATTCTCTACGCTTTCTTCTGTCCCTTTGTTGACACAAATTCTGGAGGCCATGGTTCATCGGAAGAGAACGGGGCATCCTTGGCAAGGGCCTTTACCTCCTCTGAGAGTATCAACAGCTCGTACCTTGGGAGATGTTCTGAATCAGGCCAAATGGGTTGCAAAACGGTCTCCTCAACATAGCGTGAATGCATCGGGCTTATCTCTGGTGATCGCCGGAGATGCTCAACGAGACGCAGAGGTGTCGAGGAGTATGGTTACTTCCGTTCAAAATTCAGAAATTGTAATAATGCTGCAAAAATCAGAAACGAAGACGCGATCTTTGGAACCCGTCGTTAATTCTGATTTGCTACAGAAACAAAGAGCTATGGGCCATGGGAAGGTGCTTATTGGGCCTGGTAGATGGTTTAGACCAACACCAGGCTTAGTAGCATTAAAAAACGAAAAAAACCCTAGGCGTTGTCTACCACCGCAAACACCGACGCCCACCCGCAGAACATACGCGGAAGTTGTTCGCTCAGGAAGCGGCTGCGGCGGCACAAGCACGAACATGGTGACCAAGCAGTCTACGTCCGAGGTGCCCTCACAGAGAGGCACCTTCGCTCAAGGGGCTGCTCGTGGTCGTGGTGGTGGACATGGAAATCTGTTGGGACGTGGTCAGGGCCAAAACTCTGGCTTCAACCCTGGTTTCCATCCAGGATTCAATCCAAGGCATGATGGCAGGGGCAGCTATGGTGGTCGTGGGCACTTTCAACATGGACACCGCAGCCGCCGTGGAGGATATCATGGCCATGGAGGCTATGGCAATCACCGTGGGGGCTACAACAATGGAGGATACGGCAACAATAGCTACCACGGCAATCGCAGCGGCGGCTTCTACAACAACCATAGTCATGGTGGTTTCCAGGGCCGTGGTGGTTTCGCTGGTCGTGGCCATGAACCAGCAGGCCGTGGGAACTTTAACCATGGCCTGGAGCGGCAGGCTTCAGGAGGGCACTAAGATAAGATGGAGGCAGAGGTGCTGCGTACTGCTCCCCATCTGACAATGGGTGCAGCAGGGACAGCAGCTCCTGCTGCTGGCAGGATCGGTACACTGGTTGGCAATGATGCGCATCAGGCAGAAAATCAGCCCAAGGGGCAGCGAAGGTTGGTAAAAAACCATACTGTTATCGTTGCCTCACCAAGGGACACATTAACACGGAGTGTACTACACAAATTAGTTGTGATATTTGTGTGACTAATATTCATGTTACAAAAGCTTGTCCACAAGCGAAGGCCATCAAGTCATCTACAGAGTTGTGTGGTTATGCAGTTGATGGGCTGGGTTTCTACTACGTCCCATATAATGGAAAACAAAAGGCACAATCCGAGTCTAACGCTGCTGTGATGAATGTTATCAAGGGTTCCATGACTGCGGCCAACATCGCAGTGGAGCTTGAGAGACTTCTACTAGGAAGCAGTAATTGGAATATTGAGGAAAAAGGTAAAAATACATTCACTACTACTTTCCCATCGCGTGCAGAGCTTACGCGTATGGTGTTGTGGGGTCGTGTGGAAACAAAATGTGCGCAAGCCAAGATGGAAATATAAGAGAAGGAAGATAAAGATGTATACAAGTATGAGATCCCAAAATGTTGGGTCCAGTTCCGAGGTCTTTCTAAGGAATTACTGGAGGAGTTCCCTATCATCTAAGCAGTTGGCTCCATTTTGGGGGTCACAAAGATGGTGGACATGAGATTCAGAAAGCAACATGATATTGCTCATATATGTGTAGCAGTGCTAAACCCTGATTTAATTCCAAATCTAGTGGAAGTATTCATTGGGGAGTACATATATGAGCTACAATTCAGAGTGGAAAAGGAAGATACTGCTAATAATGCAGTACCTATTGACATGGATGTAGATCCTAAAGTTGATGGTAACACTGGTGGAAACTTTGAAAAACAAGAACAGGAGAACGCCTGATGAGAACATGACACCTTCGCATACAACCATACGTCCAAAATATAAGGTGAGCTCGTTCCTATGTATTATTTTTAGTTATTTTAAGAATAGATTGCTACCTAATATAATTATTATAATTAGAAATCATGAAGATGATGAAAAAATGCTTAAAGAGAGGTTTTTTGGCGGAGGGGACCAGCAAGGGGCGTCCAACCTACGTGGAGGCCCAACGCACATCAACTTCGAGTCCGTCTCGGAGTCCAGGACAAGTCTTCCTTAGATTGGACGCCCAGGCCGCATCCGGAGTCCGTTTTGGATGTTCTATATATGGTTGGAAACAAAATTTTATAACGCTTGCAATGGCACTGGTTTCACTTCAAAATTACATCGGAGTCAACAGGAATAATTAAAACAAGTGAACATCCAGAATCTATCAGGATGCTGCGCCACCGTCTTTTGGGCCGTTGGCCCGTGTATCTTATTGAAGCCCAATAGGGGCGCATCTAGGGGGTCTCCCACGACCCTAACCTCTATATTTCAGTAGCTACTGCCCAAGTTAGTGTTTGAGGTTTTGCTTAGATTTTTTTTTTAGAAAATGGAATTACATTCCGGCCTCTGTAGTAACGCACACAACTTTCTGGCCTCTGCATGACTGCACACAGCTTTGTTTATTACAAACATCTAAGAAAATATCTTAAAAAACTTTAGTACATGAATATCAGTACTAAAGACCACCTAGTCCAAAATCTATTGAGGTCACTTGTAGCCATCATGAACGCCGACCACCTATCTCCGGTCATCGTTGAGTAGGGAATGAGACATACAACATCTTGTCATCGCTCCTCGGCGGTCTTCTCCAACGGATCGGCAACCAAGAATCTGGTCACCTCCGCTTTGATTTGCCAAGCAAGAGCAAATCCGGCCAACACCGGCCGCCACCTCATGGACCATGCATCGACTGCTATCTAAGCATCAAAGTGACCTCGAAAGAAATCTGTTGGACGTAGTGACCAAGAATCTTTTGGAAGCAGCCATCACCGAAGGAAGCCTCCTTGCCGGAATTGCCTGACATCGCCTTCAAGAAGGTCATGACGCCGAAGAAGTCGTCGATGCCAGCCCAAAATGGGTTGGGTTTTCACCCGCCGCATCCGACAGGGAAGACCAACGCCCATGTCATCTGACAGGGGTTTTACTTAGATGGAATCTGTCAAGATCAGTGTCACCGTTCATCGGTTTGTAAGACCCCAACTCGTGAGTTTAATCATACATCAGCAATTCAGTTGCATTCTTCTTGTTCTTGCTTGTGTTCTTCAATTTGTAGACAAAGATTAGCCTTCTTGGCGAGGTCGACCGCTGGTTGATAACCTGAGGAGACGTGGTGCTGCGATTGCGGGGTTTAGGACGTGTTATTCGGAACCCAGATCGACGTGTGTCAAGTTTCCACCAAATCGAGAGTTACTAGAACCTTTCGGAAGATCGAAAACCCTAGTTCACATCAAGTGGTAATCAGAGCTTCTGGTATACCGCCAGGTTCACCCTTACCCTAGTTAGATTTATTTTCACCTTCATCCTAGAGTCCACAGAAAAGCCACAAAAAAATTCGCCGTCCCAAACCGTGTTTAGAGTTTTGCATAATTCTCTTTCAGAGTCCGTAGTGTTGAGTTTGTGTCCTAGTTCAAGTCTTTGTTGCTGGTTTAGTGCATGTTTTAGTCTAGTCATGTCTCCCTTGTGAAACCCTAGCTGCCACCTTCACTGCCCTAGCCGCCTCCATCACTTCCGCTGCCCATATTTGTTGTGATCATCTTGTTGCTATCATATTTGTTCCATCCAGTGCTAGGGTTCATCATTGTGATTAGTTTCGGCCATCATACACACCTACCCATATCACCACAACACTCCAGAGATCTTTCCCTCCGTTGCCACCAAACCATCTGTTTCTTGCCATCCGTTTTCGTTTCAAGCTCCACCAAAAACCTGAGTTGGAGGCCCTCCCTTAAAATAGCCATAATCCTTGCATACGGACTCCGAATTCAGCGATTTTTGATTCTACGGACATCTACAGAAAATTTCAGATCCATTGCACATGCCTACAGGGGGATTGCATAAATCAGTTTTGTGAAATTTGCCCTCCAAAGTTTCAGCACGTTTATGTTTTAAGATTTTGAAACTTTTACTGAGCTCACATCTTACCTCAGATTGAACTGATATTTGGTAGTGTTCCTATTCTGGTGCTCCTATTTCAAAAAAAAAGAAAGTATTATAAAAAAGGAACAAAAAAGTATGCTTAAAAAATATAGCAAAAGAATTAACAGGAAGCATTAGAGAGGACACTTTTGTGCCATATATATATATTGCTGAAACTTGCTGGGTTTTTGTCTAGTCCATGATTCTTTGCTGTTTCTCATATCCATACTTGCTCTTTCCTTGTTAGCACTACTGTTCTAGGACACGAGTAGACCAGCAACTAAGGACAAGTAGCTTTGGTCAGCAGCAGGTTTTGACCCTTGCAATCGCGGACTACGCCTTCCGGGTATCCTTTGCCTTGCTGATAAAAACCTTGTAAGAGCTCGGTAAGGTGTTTCCTTTTGCTGTGTTGACTGAGAGGCACCACTGTCCCTAAGTAGTCGATTATTAGGGATAACCTTCCTATTTTTGTGTCTACAATGACAGGTCATTCATATCCACCGACTTATGATGGTGTAGGTGCTGATGAGTACATTGAGTGGGAAATAGCAATAGATAACATATTTGCTACTCGCTCTATGTGTGCACGGAGAAAGGTTCAGAATGGTGGGAGTCTTTAGATCCTTCAGATAAAGCTCAAACTTGGATTGATATGAAACTTCTTATGAGAGAAACCTTTGTTAACCCACCTCCTATTTTGGAATCATATGATGAGGTGCATCATTTAGAGGAAGAGTCCATTGTTATTTCTCTTGCTATGACTAGCCTTTTGCAGGATGATGTACATAAGCAAGAGGACGACATGGACGCTACTGAGAAGCTCACAACCTCATGTGCACATTCAGATCCATCACTTGACATTGCACCTATTGCTGCTGCAAACACAGTTCGTGCACATGGTGCTACACTCACGGAAGGTGAGAATTGTATTAATGTGCTGAATTCTTCCACAAACCATGTTATCATAGGGCAATTGTTAGTGGAACCATCTCTGAATTTATCTCTAAAATGTGATGATTTGCTTGATGTTCCTTGTGATAAAGAAGAGTTGTGTGATAGTGATTCTTTTATTCCTATGCCACAGCTAGTCCATATTAATAATACCCATGCTTTGGAGTCATATGCTTGTGCTAAAAATAAAATGTTTATACCAATTACTTGTGCAAATGATGAACAAAAACAGCTATCTTCGTTAAATACTTCGGGTTATATTGAATTTGATGTTCTATGTAATCTAAATTGTTTGGAGGAGAGACTTATTGCAATTTTTGAGTTGCCATGCTTAACTAGGAATACATATCACTTTATTGGTAAATATAATTGCAAAGGAGAATATATGGTCCATCGAATTTATATTTGTTCAAATTTAAAATCTTCTCTGGTTGGACAACAATATGATCAATTAGAGGGCTACATTAACATTAATCATATCACATCTAGTTCCTCTAGTTTTGTTCTAAAGAATCAGGTTCGCTTCCAAGAAAGGGAGCATAGTTGGTTGTAGACTTTGCTGTCTTCTACAACTACAGTCAAACCGAGGACAGTTTGCTTTCAAGAAAGGGAGGATGATGAGAACATGACACCTTCGCATACAACCATACGTCCAAAATATAAGGTGAGCTCGTTCCTATGTATTATTTTTAGTTATTTTGAGAATAGATTGCTATCTAATATAATTATTATAATTAGGAATCATGGAGATGATGAAAAAATGCTTAAAGAGAGGTTTATTGGTGGAGGGGACCAGAAAGGGGCGTCCAACCTACATGGAGGCCCAACGCACATCAACTTCGAGTCTCTCGGAGTCCAGGACCAGTCTGCCTTAGATTAGACACCCAGGCCGCATCCGGAGTCCGTTTTGGACGTTTTATATATGGTTGGAAAGGAAATTTCATAACACTTGCAATAGCACTGGTTTCACTTCAAAATTCCATCAGAGTCAACAGGAATCGTCGAAACAATTGAACGTCCAGAATCTGTCAGGGTGCTACGCCACCGTCTTTTGGGCCGTTAGCCCGTGTATCTTATTGGAGCCCAGTAGGGGCGCGTCCAGGGGGTCTCCTACGACCCTAACCTCTATATTTCAGTAGCTGCCACCCAAGTTAGTGTTTGGGGTTTTGCTTAGATTGAATCTGTCAAGAACAGTGTCGCCGTTCATCTGTTTGTGAGACCCCAACCCGTGAGTTTAATCATACATCAGCAATTCGGTTGCATTCTTCTTGTTCTTGCTTGTGTTCTTCGATTCGCAGGCAAGGATTAGCCTTCTTGGCGAGGTCGACCGCTGGTTGATAACTTGAGGAGACGTGGTGCTGCGATTGCGGGGTTCAGGACATGTTGTTTGGAAGCCGGATCGACGTGTGTCAAGTTTCCACCAAATCGAGAGTTACTAGAACCTTTTGGAAGATCGGGAACCCTAGTTCACATCAACGCCCAAGGAAAAATGGGCAGTCCTAAGGCTTCAGATCCAGAGGACAGGTCTGCGGTGCTTAGTGAAACAAATTCTTCAGAGAAGACTGGAAAACAAACTCCAGTGGTGGTGCTTAGTCCTTGTGCGAATGGCACAAACAATTGGACAGCTACCACCTTGCAGAAAATAAATGGAAAGAAGGTTGTTTCAGCACCTCTTTTGAAGCCGAAGCATGTCATTGCCAACATGGGTGCTACTCCATCACGTATATACTAGCAAAAGGAATGCAGTAGTTGGTGACCAAGACTCGATTGAGAGGGCAGCAAAACTCAAGCAAAGAAAAATCTGGAAGTCTCGTAGCTGCAAGGTAAAAACATTTCTAATATCTCTTTTAACTCGTTCCAAGATGATACCATTGTTAGAAATATCGATAGTGTGGTGTTTCTTTGGGAGCATGTGCTGATAATATTAGTACATCAGTTAAGTTGCTGAAATCTTTAGAGACATCTCGTTTAAGTGAGTCTTTAGATTTTGCTCTAGTGTCAAGTTCTAGCTAAATTGAGGTTTTGGACTTAGAGAAAGAGGATGACGAAGAGCTTGATGTCCTTGCTTTAAATAACCTTTGCGGTGATTTTTTAGAGGGGCAGAATGAAGAGGTCGGTGATTTAAATCTACCGGCCACTCCTCCAGTCAAACAATTAAGCTCTAGAAAGAAGAAGAGAAAATCTAAAAGTAAAGGAAGGTACCTTGTATAAACGTTTTCTCTTTGCTGTTATTCTTTAGAAATCATGAAAGGGGTGTTCTGAAATTGTAATGGTTTGGGTGATAGTTGTAAGAAATATAAGTACTTGTTTGATCTTACCAAAGAAAAGAATTTAGATTTTATTGCCTTATCAGAGACTAGGAGGAGTAATTATACGGATGCTTTTCTTAGAAATCTTTGCGTGGGAAAGGATTTCTTGTGGCATGCTAAGTCTCCTAGGGTAGATTTGGTGGCATGTTGGTAGGAGTAAATCTTCAATCTTTTGATATTGGTGAGATTGAAGAGGGACATTTTTTTGTTAGGTTCAAGGTTAGAAATAAAGAGAATGGGTTTAAATGGAACTTGGTGTCGGTTTATGGTGTGGCACAACAAGAATTCAAAGAAGCCTTTCTAACAGAACTAGTACAAATGTGTAGTAAAGAAGCTTTACCTATTTTAATAGGTGGTGATTTTAACATTATTAGAAGCCCATAGGTAAAAAATAATGCAAACTATAATGACAGATGTCCTTTCTTGTTTAATGCTATCATTGATGCATTTAATTTAAGAGAACTGGCCCTATCTAGTCGTCAATTCACATGGGCAAATAACCTTCCGAATCCAACTTATGAGAAATTGGATAGAGTTTTATTTTGCATGGAATGGGAGGCGAATTTTCCGCTTACCACAGTACAAGCCTTGACATGAGAGATTTCAGATGACACGCCATTATTTGTTAACACAGGGGACACATCTACGTATACCGAACCACCTTTGTTCAAATTTGAATTGGGATGGTTGTTACGGGATGGGTTCCAAGATAGGGTGCGTGAGGTCTGGCAAAGTGTTAGTAATGGTCATACCCCGTTGGAAAAATGGCAAGCAAAGATTAGAAGGTTACGGCAATATTTAAGGGGATGGGCAAAGAATACTAGTGGTGCTTATAAGAAAGAAAAGAAGCAATTATTGAATAAGTTGGACGAGTTTGACAAGAAAGCAGAGAGTATCCAGTTAGATCAAGATGAATTAAATTTAAAACATGTTCTTAATGAGAGGCTTGCTGATCTATTAAGAGAAGAAGAATTGAAGTGGTACCAATAGGCTAAAGTTAAGGATTTATTGGAAGGCGATGCAAATACAAAATACTTCCAATTAGTGTCTAGTGGTAAACATAGAAAATGCATATTTTTCAACTCGAACATGATGGGGAAAGAATTTGTGGTGATGTGGAACTCAAAAAATACATCACTTAATATTACAAAAATCTCTTTTGGCCTCCAAATACAAATAATATGTCTATGGACGAGGCACGGATTGATGATATTCCTGAAGTGTCCGAGGAGGAAAATGTTATATTAATAGATAGCTTCACAGAGGCTGAAGTAAGAGAGGCAATTTTTCAGATGGAGCATAATAAAGCTCCAGAACCTGATGGCTTTCCTCTTGAGTTTTATCAAGTCTTCTGGGGGTTCATTAAGGAAGAATTGATGGCTTTGTTTGAGGAGTTTCATAAGGGTGCTTTACCTTTACACAACCTAAATTTTGGAACGATAATTCTACTACCAAAAAGTAGGGAGACGAAGCAAATTCAACAGTATACCAATCTGTCTGTTGAATGTTAGCTTCAAAAATTTTACCAAAGAAGCCACAAATAGAATTTCAAGGGTAGCCCAAAGAATAACCAAGCCTTCACTAACAGCTTTTTTGCCAGGTAGAAACATTATGGAAGGGGCAGTTATATTACATGAAACATTACATGAACTGCATACTAAAAAACAGAATGGAATAGTGTTTAAAATTAATTTTGAGAAGGCATATGACAAGGTTAAGTGGGATTTCTTACACCAAAATTTAAGAATGAAGGGTTTCTCATAGACATGGCGTAGATGGATTGAGGCATTTACAAAGGTGGTAATGTTGGGATTAAGGTTAATGATCAGATTGGTTCATATTTACAGATGAAAAAGGGCCTAAGGCAAGGTGATCCCCTATATCCCATTCTATTTAATATAGTAGTGGACATGTTAGCAATCATTATTGCTAGGGCTAAAGAAGAAGGCCAGGTGATAGGGGTGATTCTACACTTAATACAAGATGGTTTCTCTATCCTGCAATATGCGGATGACACAGTGATTTTTTTAGACCATGATATTAAACAAGCGGAAAACATGAAGTTGCTACTTTGTATGTTCGAGCAATTATCAGGTCTAAAAATCATTTTTCACAAGAGTGAGATTTTTTGTTTTGGACAAGCGAAAGAACATGAGTCTTTATATTCACAATTATTTGGTTGTAAGTTAGGCTCGTATCCTTTTCACTATTTAGGCATTCCAATGCATTTTAGAAAGTTAAATAATAAGGATTGGAGATCGACAGAAGAGAGATTTGAGAAAAAATTCAGTGGTTGGAAAGGCAAAATGTTATCTGTTGGTGGAAGGCTAGTGTTCATTAATTCAGTTTTGTCCAGCTTACCAATGTTTATGTTTTCTTTTTTTGAGGTCCCAAGGGGAGTCCTCAAAAAGGTAGATTACTTTAGGTCAATGTGTTTTTTAGCAATAGGATCAACAAAAGAAAAAATATATATTAGCTAAGTGGGAACTGTTATGTCAGCCAAAGAATCAAGGAGGCATGGGAATTTTGAATCTAGATATCCAGAACAAATGTTTGTTAAGTAAATGGCTTTTTAAGCTCTATAACGAGGAAGGAATCTGGCAAGAGCTCATCAGGAACAAATACCTTAAAAACAAGTCACTAGGCCAAGTGTATAAGAAGCCAGGTGATTCACAATTTTGATGGGTTTAATGACTGTGAAAGAGGACTTCCTTAAATTAGGCCGCTTTAAAGTGAGGTGACGAACTCAAACTAGGTTTTGGGAGGATGTTTGGATGGGGAATTGGGCTTTCAAGTCTAAATATCCTAACCTATACAACATCGTGCGAAAGAAACATGCCACTGTTGCAGATGTCTTTAGTACAACTCCTCTAAATGTATCTTTTAGGAGATCATCAGTGGGAAAGAAACTAATATAATGGCATGACTTAGTGGCTACAGTGCTAAATGTTAACCTTCGAGAGGGGAAAGATGTGTTCCTTTGGTCTCTTCACAAAAATAATTTATTCTCAGTCTATTCAATGTATAAACATCTCGTCAGTAGTGGTGTTAGAGTCACCCAAGAAATTTGGCGACTAAAATTACCATTGAAGATCAAGATCTTTATGTGGTATTTGAAAAATGGGGTTATCCTAACTAAAGATAACCTAGTTAGGAGAAATTGGAATGGGAACAAATACTGCAACTTCTATAGTTATGTTGAATCCATTAACCACCTTTTTTTTTTCAATTGTTACTATGCTAAATTCCTTTGGAGGGCTCTACACATAGTATTTGGAATTTCACCACCAACAAGCTCAAGTGTTCTTTTTGATAGCTGGGCGAAACAGGGTGGGCATAATCCAAATCCATACTTATTGTTTGCGGCCACAGCTTTTTGTTGGGCTCCTTTGGAACACTAGGAATGAGGTGATTTTTGACAAATACCGGCCAAAAACTTTTTTGCAGGTATTATTCAGAGGAACATACTGGCTCCGGTTCTAGACCAAGTTGCAGCGAAGTGAGAGCGATCAGAAGTTTCTGATTACGACATGTCAATCCCTGGAGATGGCTGCGCTACGTTTCTTTACTTCGAATGGGTGGTCCTTTAGTTTACGGATTGGTATTTGAGACTTTTTTTCTCCAAGAACTATGTGTGTGCTTGTGTAGCATGTTGCTATGAATTGTAATAATGGTGGACTGATCCCTCTCCCTTAGAGGAGGGTGAAGCCGGAACTATTTTCCGTTATCTAAAAAAAAAAGCTTCTTTTGTCTCTGTTCTATTTTTTATACATTACTCATTCAACACAAATAACAGAAATCTTATTAGGGGTAGATTGATCGAAGTAACTAAATTAGTTTGGGGTAAATTAAACATAAATTTTGTTGACAAGGTAAGTAAAATAAAGTTGAAGGTAATAAAATTGACTTTTTCCTTGGTGACGTCACCGACACGTTGCACAAACAACAAACGAACTGTGTAGGCTGGCGGCTCTTTTTTTTGGGTGCGCCCGGTGGGCATTTCTGCTAACAATAATGATAGGTTAACAGATTCGAAAACAAGCAGGTAGTGGACAACCAACGAACACTCAACTTTTATACTCGCTTTCGAACACATCAACGAAGATATTGAATCTTTAAGGGAAAGAAACATAACATAATAATTGTTGTACCACAGACCAGACCAGATTATGATTATGGATGGAAAACCTCATTGACCAGCCTCTCCAGGTTGACCCAAGAGGACCCACCTGGCTCAGAAGCCGCAGCTGCCCTCTCCTTCCATTCCGTAGCTCGCTGCCACAACTCCCTCCCTTTCTCCCCTTCCATGGCTTCCCTCACCACCGTCTCCACCTCCCCTCTCTTGATGTCGCCGCCGGTCTCGAGCCCGACGCGCCACTCCGTGCAGGCGAACCGGCAGTTCGTGTGCTGATCAGCGCCAAAGGGCCAGCACAGCATGGGCACTCCAGAACAGATGCTCTCCAGCATCGAGTTCCATCCGCAGTGTGTCACGAATGCGCCGACCGCCTCGTGCCGGAGCACCGCTCCCTGCGGGCACCAGCTCGCGATGTAACCCCGCTCCTTGGTCTCCTCCACGAACTCCGGCGTCAGCACGGCGGCGTTGGCTGGGCCGTCCCTGACCACCATCAAGAACTCGTGGCCGCTGTTGGCCAGCCCCCACGCCAGCTCCGTCAGCTGCTCGCTCGTCAGGACAATCAGGCTCCCGAAGTTGGCGTACACCACGGAGCGAGGCCGCTTGGTTCCGAGCCAGGCCAGGCAGCCGTCGTCCTCCTTGGTGAGGTTGGCGTCCAGCGTCTCCAGCGGGCTGCCGGCAGCGACGGCGTGCTCCGCCAGCAGCGGGAGCGGCCCGACGGCGAAGATGGGCGGGAGGATGGCCGACATGGCGGCGAGAACCTCGCCCTCCAGCTCGTCGAACGTGTTGAGGACGATGGCGGACGGGACGGTCTTGAGGCAGTTCATGGTGCGGAGATAGGCGTGGAGCATGGCGTCGTTGGGGTCCGTCGTGCGGATGAAGCTCAAGAAGTAACGCAGGCGCATGTCCGCCGGGAACCCGGGCACCCAATCGACCACCGTGCTGTCGAGGTAGCCATTGCTGAGCTGCTCCTCGTCTGCAATCGAGATTAGAACTGGCAAATGAATCAAATTAACCATCACAAATATATGTTTAGTTGTCTTCAAAGCTGGCATAGATAATTAACATGCCTTTGAGTGGAACAAGGCCCTTGTCGATGAGTTGCTGGCACTGCAGGCCGGCCATGAAGCCGCAGGCGCTCGTCGTCCAGAAGGCCACGGCCGGGAGGCCTATCTCCCTTGTGGCGACAAGGACGCACTCGATGTTGGTGACCACGCAAGTCGCCGGCGCACCGGAGGCCGCGGCGTCGTCGAGGAGCTTCTTGAGGTGCGGGACGGAGGCCTCGATGGAGGATAGCAGGGCGACGATGCGCTGCGGAGAGTCGTGGTCGCCGCCGTCGTCCTCACCAGACCGCGGCGGCGGCACGCCGTCCGGGACGGAGGCGAAGCGAAAACCCGGGGCGCCGGCGAGAGCTGCCGAGGCCCCGTGAGCGCAGCACGCGGCGGCTGTTGCGCTCGGTGTGGACGAAGGTGACGCGGACCCCGTGCCGGACGTGGAGGACCTTGGCCAGGTTCAGCGCCGCCCCGACATGGCCCTGCCCCGGGAACGGGAAGAACACCGCGTGGGGGGCTGGGTTCCTGCCGGCAGCGGCGTCAGCTCGCGTCGACATGGCCGGCGGGGATCAGGTGAATGAGCGTGGTTCTTTTGGGGCCGAGTGGATGAGCAATTGTTTTCTTCGTCTCCTCTCGGTCTCGGCGGCGTGCAATTGGAATTCTGGATTGTGCGGGTGGCGTTTGCATGTCGACCCTACCGTCGCCCGTGAGCCGTGACCCGTCGACCTCACGCGCATGTCGATGTGAGCGAGCCCCGCAATAAATTGGTAATTCGCTGTGGATTCTCTGAATTCCAGAAGCAAAGTGAGGGGTGAACGGTAACAGTGATTTTGGATGATTTTTAGTCCTCCGTTATAAGATGGGTGGCTGAGATCCACAGCTACGGTACTAGTGCTACAGTGATTAAAGTCATACTCCGAATGAGACACACTGTTCACTAGAAACAAAATTGGTGGCTTTGCTTCACAAGGTCAAAGAATCCGTGCCGCACAGGTCAATGGTATCTGAGACTTTGATAATTTTTGGCCCTGTTCTGAGATGGGTGGCTGAGATTCATAGACACTACAATATTATTTTTCTAGTGTTAGGGTGACTAAAGGCACATTTGCTTCTCGCCGAGCAGCACCTGGCCAATCGTTGGCACGCCCACGCGCGGGTGGCCGATTTCACCGCCAACGCTTCGCCAACGAAGGGACGAAAAAATTAACTAGCTACGCAAAGAAGCGGGCGTGCGCGCTCAAGCTCGCCAATGCATGGGCGCTGAAGCAAACGACAGCCAAATCTGCATGGGCCCACCCGCGATTGCGTGGCGCTGTTAGGAACCGAACCAAACATGCTCTAAATTTGGATGCATTGTTTACTAGACACAAAATTGGTGATTGAGAATCCACATCGCGTTATCCATCCAGCCATTTCCTCTCTATCCTCACCATGCCGTCTGCTCGAGAGGCGGATCTCCCCATACAGCAGGGTGGGGCAGCTGCCCCAGCTACCGCCGGGAGCAAATCCCCCTCCCCCCACCCCCTCATCTCCAGCGGCCAGAGCTCATCCTGAGACCTGGAACATGACGGCTATAGCGGCGGCGGCGGCATCTGCTGGAGGATGAAGAAGACATTGAACCATTATGGGCCAGCAAGTCCAAGTGCAAAGTTAAAGCCCATTTACAATTTACATGTTAGCCCAGCCTGGCAGCCCAAATCCCGTCCCCTTTAGCTCTCTCCCTAGTCCTGGCATCCCACATCCGCACTGCCACGCAGCCACATCGCCCCCCTCCCCCTCCCCCCTCCACGTGCGCCACCCAACCCTAGCAACGCTCGTGCTGCCACGTCGGCTACCCCCCAAAGGGCTGCAACGAGTCCAAGACGTCGGCTGCCCGCCCGACCGATTGTCGTCCTACTTGGCTTTATTCATGGACGCGGAGGGGAGTGGGCCAAGCGGCGGGGATCCTGCTGCTGCTGGGCTTGGTCAAGGCCGGGGGCGTGGGGGTGGAGCGGCTTTGGCAAAAGTAAATGGCGATGGGGAACAAGGAGTTCCAGCTGGTGTTGGTGTTAGGCGAGGGCAAGGCAAACCAAATTGGCCCTGTCTTCCGATTGGCAAGAAGAAGATGGTAACAAGAGGTACCAAATCGAGTAAAGAGCAAATTTGATTTGAAATCATTAGCATTTTTTCATGTTTGTAGATGAGAGACTTTGCTTATATGTGTAGATTTGAAGAGATTTTTTTCAAGTCGAGTGTTGGTTCTGGTTCCTCTCGTTCTCGCCCAAGTACCAGGGAGAGTCAGAATCAAAATTTTGTTGTCGATGTCAAAAATGAAACATAAAGGGGTCAAGAACATAATAGAGGTACTGAGCTTATAAGGGAATTTGACCCAAATGTGCATATTATCTCTGATCCAGGACTTTGAATAGCACTTGATAGATTCCATCCAAATATTAGAGATAATGTTAAGAGAGCTTATTTCTTGAAGGGTCCGGTTCAAATTAGAGGTCACCTCGCAGCAATTATAGGGGCTTCAGGGCAGCATCGTTTGATACTTATGATTGGTTGGAATATAGTGTAGAAAAGGATGCAACCTATTGCTTCTATTGCTTTCTTTTTAGAAAAGAAGCTGAGCCCAAAAAATTTGGGCACAATGTTTTTAGTAAGATAGGGTATGACAATTGGAAGCATGCAGCTTCTAGAGGGTTCCCTGATCATTGTCGTGTTGTTGGTGGTTGCCATAATAAAGAAAGGAAATGTGTCGAGGACTTTGAAAATCAAAGGACTAGTGTCTCACGGACTTTGGAGAGCAATACTATAGATTCTAAAAAATGATATGAAGTTCGTCTAACTAGTGCTTTAGATATTACAAGATTTCTTATTGCCCAAGGTCATGCATTCTGTGGACATGATGAATCTTCTTCGTCCTTAAACAAAGGCAATTTCTTAGAGATGCTTGATTGGTATAAGAAAAGGAATAATGAGGTGAGATATGCATTTGACCAGTTGTGTCCAAAAAATGCCCAAATGACTTCTCACCATATGCAACAAGACCTTACAACAAGTTGTGCAATAGAAATCAGCAAAGTTATAAAGGAGGAGGTTGGGGATAATCTTTTCTCTATTCTTATTGATGAATCTCGTGATATCACAATTTCAGAGTAAATGGCTGTGATTGTAAGGCTAGTTGTGATTGCTAATTTGTGCTATTGTTTATTTAATTAACAAGACCTTATGCAAAGTTTCATTGTTGATTTATCTATTACTCACACTATTTTTTTTGTTTTTGGATATGTGAATAAAAAAGGAATGGTTGTGGAAAGATTTTTGGGTCTCAAACATGTTGAGGAGACAACATCAAATGCACTAAAGAAATCATTGCTTCAGATGCTTGCCAAGTATGGATTATGTGTTGTTAGACTAAGAGGACAAGGATATGATGGGGCTTCAAATATGATAGGTGATTCAATGGTTTGCTAAAACAAATTCGTGATGAGAACCCATATGCATTCTATGTTCATTGCTTTGCCCATCGATTGCAACTAGCGATTGTTTCTGTTACATCAAGTTGTTCATCCATTGATGATTTCTTCAGCTTTATGAGTTTAATTGTGACTAGTTCAAGTTCTTCTTGCAAGAGGAAAGATAAGCTAACTACAAAGCATCGTGAATTTATTTTAGCCAAGTTAGAAAGTGGTGACATATTTTCAGGAAAGGGGAACCATCAAAATACAAACTTAGTTAGAGCTGGAGAAATAAGATGGGGTTCTCATTTAACAACATTAGGCCGTATTGAGTCAATGTGGAATTCTGTGGTCAAGGTGCTGCCCATGATTCATGAGGATGAGCGTAATACTAGTCGGGTAGGTGGTTTGTTGTGCAAGATGGAGAGCTTCTCGTTTGTATTGAAAATGAAGTTAATGCTGAAAGTGCATGGTATTACTAATGAGTTATCTCCCTTGCTGCAAAGAAAGAATCAAAATATTGTTCAGGCCATGTCATTGTTTATTGATGTGAGAACACGTTTGGTCACTTTGAGAAATGAAGGTTGGCAGCCATTACATGATGAAGTCAAATAATTTTGCAATGAAAAGAAGATTCCAATGCCAAATATGGATGAAGCAATACCTAGGTGGAGTCCATCAAGGCTAGATGGCAACTTAATCACTCAAGAGTATATTACCGTGTTGATACTTTCCTGGCTGCTCTTGATGCTATTATCACAGAGATGGATCATCGCTTCAATGAGGTATCATCAGAGTTACTTGTTTGCTTCTCTTGTCTTGATCCAAGAGACTCATTTTCCAAATTTGAGGTTGACAAGCTTGCTCGATTGACTAAAATATATGATCAAGACTTCTCTGACATTGAACGTTCTAATATAATAGAACATCTTAAAACATTCGTCTCACATATGCGGAGAGTTGATTTATTCAAAGATTGTCATGATCTTTGGAGTTTGGCTATAAGGATGGTTGAAAAGGAAAGAGATGTTATGTTTCCAATGGGGTATCGTCTCACCAAGTTAGCATTGCTTCTACCAATGGCAACATCATCATTACGGATGAACTCCTTTCTCCGCCTTATAGCAAAACCCTTTTCTCATTCTCATTCTCCTTCTCCTTTCTCTCTCTTTTCTCATTCTCTTCCTCCTCTCTCTCTTCTTCTCTCTCGGATCGTACGGATGAGCTCCGTCGTAGTAGAGACTCACGGGCGAGCCGGGGGAGGGGCCGGCGGTGAGGTGCACCATTGCGAGAGTAGCAATGGCTAGTGGCAGAGCTCTCCACTAGGGAGAGGGCGGTGCAAGGTAGCAATGTAGTCGTCCTTCATCGTGGAGGGCACCGCCTGCAATAAAGCTCCCCTCCGCCGGGCCCGGATTCCATTTTATTTTTTTGAAATTCTTCCCGGCAACTTTTTTCAGAAATTTTATGTCTCAAATGTTTGTTCCCAAACTTTTCCCCTAGTTTATTTCTTAACCAGCTATTTGTTCGGGGTTTCTTTGTTTCAAAACTTCCGTTAGTGACTTTTTTCTACGCCCAAGTTTTTCTTCAAAATCTTTGTTTCCGAATCCCCTTATTTCATGTTGTTCTGTAAGTGTTCTTGATTTTTTTTTCTTCCAATTTTGTTTCCTACAAACTTGTTTTAAACAATTTTGTTCATTATTTTTCCTTTGATTTTTTCTATTTTTTATCATTTTATTTTTCTGAACAATTCATGAAAGTTTTGTTATTTTGGTCAAAGGTTTGTTTCCAAATCTATTTCTAGTTTTGTAACAATTTTTGAAAAAAATCACTTAATTTTTCTCTAATTCTTTTGCTCGTGAAGTTTGTTTTGGCATGTAGTCCCTCCGTACTCAATTATAATTCGTTTGTGTTTTTTTTGTTCATAAATTTTTCTATGCATCCAGATATAAGTTTATGTTAGAGACATAACGAAACCTATGCTTAGAAAAGCCAAAATGAACTGTAATGTGACACGGTAGGAGTTACATTTTCGGTTTTTAGCATGGACTGACCGACCATGAACAGTTGTCACTTGTCACTGGGGCTGAGGACCATGTGCGTTGGAAGCACATGTGGTGAGGAGTTCAAAAAGGGAATGAAGAAATGGGTTCAGATACCGCAAAGGAAAAAAAATTATGTCAGAGATCGACGGTATATTAGAATCACCCTGACACTCTATTTGGAGGCTCAGAGCTAAACTTCAACCTGTATCTATTTCCCTATCCCAATCACTATCCAATCACATGGAGCTTTGTTGACGCTGAAAATTTGGCCAATACACCGAGTGAACTAGAGCGTGCTGGTCGTAAATAGACTGAATTCACAGCGAGGCTACGCAAACCGGTAAATTCGGTTTGGGAAACTGGTAAAACCGGTTTTCTAGGGTTTCGTCATAATCAGTCATTTCGAGGGGTAACTATCACGCTTACATGGTGAAGAATGGTTAGGTTTACGAGGAAACCAACAAAGAGATAACCAACGCACTTTCGTAGTGAAGAACGACTAATTTACGAGCAAACTAGCAAAGGTCGTCAAAGCTCTCATCCGGAAGGGACCCCATCAGGGCATGAACGTTGGCGAACATGCCCTAGGATGACCAGCAAGCCTTAGGACGCCATCTATGGTCATGGAGATCAATAGACGAACAACATGGAGAGGTTGGAAAATAATTAGGGTTTGAAAGAGACGGAAAAATAAAGGTATTTGTATTTGATCGATTGGATTAACCCTCAATCGGCTACAACCATTTATATTTATAGGGTGGGGATGTCTTGCCCCATAAGGAAAGCCCTATTACAATTTGGAATCTATAAAGAGTTTAAATGTACTAGGACTCGAGGAAAACCAGTGCCACCGGTTTCCAAATCCGGTTCCACCAGATCTAAGTGTCGGACCGGCTACAGGAGAAAATCTGGTTCCACCGGTTTGAGAATCCGGAGAGACCGGTTTGTCCAGCCTGATTGACTTCATGCCAATTTTGACTTCCAACATATGCCCTCCTGTTTCTTGCTAAAGCTTGTGTACCAAGAAGCATTCATGAACCAAATTGCATTTGGAGCGATGACTAATAGCAGTGCATCGACCATATCCTTTTTTCATAAAGGTGATATAACTCTATCGGCCATATTCAATCCATCCATATAAACATCCATAAGAACAGTATAAAAACAAGAATTAAAAACTATCTCCAGAACTAAACACTTCGATTTTACAACTAATAGCAACACAATTGCAATTAATCAATATGCATAGCAATTTGGTGGGAATCCTCCAAGGTATAAAGACTCATTTGGCATCCAAGGATCAAAATTGGAATATGAGGGATAACCAAACACATCATAGGATGGATTCCATGACATAGGCATATGTGGGGTTTGTAAAATATATGAATGATGTGATGACCAATAATTTTGATGATTTGGTGCAAACCTTAGACTTGAAGTTCGTCTCTTGCCTCTTGTATTCTTCTTTACTTCTGCTGCACCTCTTGTTTGAATGTCATCCTTATCTTGGACCTTAGCACTCCCTTTAAGAACCCATGCCAAGTTTTCTTTTTCAGCTCTTGAGCACTAAGTCGTTGTAGCCTCTTCTTTTGCCAATTTGGTAAACAGAGTGAGCATCTTAGTTTTGTTTTAGTTTTGGACAGCAACACTTCATTCTTGATTTCTAGATCCTTTGACTCATTGTGTTTAGATTTGGCACTTGGAATATCAAAAGCTGATTTTTCCTTTTCTCTACCATGAATAGCCAAAGTTTTCAACACATTAATCAGCTTTTCAACAGTTAAATTCAGATCTGAACTTTTATCTTTACGGCCATCCTTTTTCACTTGATAAACCTGCTTGACAACCTTTTTCTTCCCTTGAATTCTAGACCAATTCTTTTTCTCAAAATGGTCATTTTCAATATGTGGTTGTCTGCATGCACTGGTTCTCTTGGAGCTAAATATTGTGCATGATATGGACTAGAATATGAAGGAATATATGTACATGAATCAAGCCACATAATGGATAAGGATGCAAACCAGCAAGGCATGAGCCTTATGGGATTAGCATCGGTGGCCTAAAAGGAGGATATGGCTCTGCTGCATAAAAGCCCTCTCTTCTCCGATTCCAATCTTTAGATTTGTGTTTTGGAGACACTCTAGATGATTTAACATCATTTGACTGATTAGCATGCTTGGCATTATTTTGTTGTTGATATTTAGCCAGAAGTTCATTGAAAGTGAGCTTCAGCTTTCTGTCCTTGTGCTCATTACATTCTTTAGCTCCATGTGCCTCAGAATGATTAGGTCTTAACATTTTGGGATGCTTCAGACCCAAACCAGTCTCACCGGTTTTGCAAACCAGTCTTACCACTTTTGGATAACCAGTCAAATCTCTTTGGCAAACCGACCTGATCTCTTTTTCTAGAACAACATGAGTAATAGGCTCTTCTTTTTATTCAGAAGAATTCTCATACCCCCAGTGCCTTCTGGAATTTTCATAGACTCATCGTTCTTAGGAATATGCAACTCATGAATGATGTCCTCATTATCACTTGAGGGCGTTAAATCTTCCTCTTTGGAAATTTCTTTTGGATCTTTGCATGAACCGGTTGATGCTAACCGATTTGATGATCCCTTCCCATCAAGACCAATTGGATCCAACTGGTCATCCTCTGAAATTTCAGCAAATCTCAATCGTCCTGCATTAATGGCCGACAGGATGATTTGCCAAAAAAATATTGCAATGGCTAGTGATATGACCAATTGAATTACGACACTTAGAATACGCTTGTTCTTTTAATTCTAGAAGTGATGACTTGACTTGGTGATCAAATATCTTAATAAAATTATGCTCAAGCAAGATATCAAATAAATCATCACACAAAGTCAAATCAAAAGTGTACTTTGTCTTCTTTAGTTGATTCTTTTGTGGAGAAGGTTTCAAAGCTAAGCAAATGAACGGTTCGATTTCACATTGATCCATTTGGCTATACCTTTAGTTGTGCTTCTCTTACCCGATGTTTTGGAATTGATTACTAAATTAGCATCGGGCTTCACAATGTTTATCAACTTTGGTTTTCTTACTTTTAAATCCAGAATGACCACAAGTAAATCATGAAGACAAAAACTTTGGCAATGATGAAGAAAAAATAAATGCCAAAATATTACTATTATCAGCCTTTCTGATTTTCGCAATGCATTTATTGACACTATCTGAATTCATTTTGTTGCTAACAAATAAGTTACCTTCCTCAATCGATCTCTTAGGATTAAACATAGTAATATTACTAGTATATGAATTAATTGAGAGCATGGGATCTGATTGGGAATAAGGTAAATTACTTGTAAAGCATACCTTATCAAACATGTTGGAGAGACGAGGAACTTTGACATGAATGATGCCGTGTTTAGCCTGCGTCAGCGGTTTGCATAAACTGGTTATACCGGTTTACCAAACCGGCAATACTGGTTTTTCCAGGGCTGCTGGAAACCACCGAAATCTGATGTGCCAACTCCTTTCTCCTGGAGTTGTGATATTCAACCTTTTGATATTCTTCACTGATCGAACTTCATTCAGTCGTAAGTTGTTGCTCATTAATACATGGTAATTGCTAGAAAAATGCACAACTCCTGGAAATTCAAGCATAGCAGTCTTCTTATGATTAACATGATTTTGTATGGCCAAACTTGCTATCTTTGATGTAACAGATCTCAAATATGCATTGTTTGGTTCAGTTGTTGTAATAACCGAACTATTGCTTTCATCTGGATCGTTGCTCTTTTCTTTGTCCATCTCATCAATTATCAGTGTTATTTCCTCCATCAGCTTTTTGAATTGAGATCGAATCTCTGCTATACTTTTTAGCACTTAAGCCAAATCTTCCTTAATCTTAGCAAATTCTGCATCCCTCTCATTGTAAGTATTGACTGTTGTGAAGTAGAAATGCTATATGATGAAGAGTTTTGCACACAACATTGCTAACAAGAGTTTTGGGTGACGAAGGATAAGTATTTCCAAAACTCTGGGATGATGCATGGGACAAACCATATGCTGAATTAGCTTGTGAAGATGCATATGTGATTGCTAAATTTTCATTAATACGGCTATTGTTATGAATAACATGTGAAGCCGAATTATGATTATTAGCATTTGCATATGGTGTTGGATTTATCGATGCAACCTCCACTTTAGTAACATGTTGTGGAGCATATGATGGTTGAGAGTAATTGGCTGGATAGCTTCAATTAGCATGGCCAATGCTCCCATTCACTGGCATGTATTATGATGAAACCACATGTTGTGAATTTGCAGCCGATAAATAAAAATAAAAAATACCTTGCTAAATATTATTAAATTAATAGCATGTGGTGTTTTATAAAATTGGCCAAACTCACCATGTTAGTTTGGCCTTGATAATTGCTCACCGGCTCTTGAATTTGTTGTACAGCTGATGTGTGAGAATAGTATTGTATGATGCTAATGGCATTAAATTTAAAGCATGCGTATTATTTGGCAATGGCTTTTACATATAACATTCAGAATTATATTTTGCATAAGTAGAACCATCTAAATAATTACTAGCCAATGCAATATGCCTACTAGTATCATATCTAGCAACATCAACATGAGGATTTAGGTACTTGCAAAATAATTATTAGGAATAGGTAATGTGTTTGCAAATTTTACCTTGGGCTCATTGTGGTTGAACTGATGTGAAGTATATTGATAGCCTGCCATAATAGGTCTTGATGCTCCTAATCTTGTGATAGATAATCCAGATGTTCTTGATAACTTGAGCAATCAGTGACCAACACTTCGCTTCTCTTTTGATCTTCAATATGCAGCAATAAGCAAAATACAATGCAATCGGCTTGAGCAGCCTGATGCAATGTAGGAACAGATGCTATCGGTGTAAAAGACTAGACGCAATTCTTATGGCAAAAATAAAAGATAATATATCAATTAAGAAATTGGCTAGGTCAGAAAAAATTTGATTGTTTTAATAACCAGAATATTCTTTCCCAGCGGATTCGCCAAAAATATGTTGACGCTGAATTTGGCCAACACACTGAGTGCACTAGAGCGTGCAGGTCGTAAACAGACCGAATTCACAGCGAGGCTGCGCAAATCGGTAAAACCAGTTTGGGAAACAAGTAAAACCAATTTTCTAGGGTTTCATCGTAATCAGTCGTTTTGAGGGGTAACTATCACGCTTACGTGGTGAAGAATGGTTAGGTTTACAAGCAAACCAACAAAAAGATAATCAACGCACTTACATATCGAAGAACGACTAGTTTACCAGCAAATTAGCAAAGGCCGTCGAAGCTCTCACCCGGGAGAGACTCCATCAGGTCGTGAACATCGGCGAACGTGCCCTAGGTTGATCAACAAGCCTTAGGACACCATCTATGGTCATGGAGATTAGTAGACGAATAGCATGGAGAGGTTTGAAAAGAATTAGGGTTTGAAATAGACGAAAAAATAAAGGTATTTGTATTTGATCAATTGGATTAACCCTCAATCGGCCGCAACCTTTTATATTTATAGGGTGGGGAGGCCTCGCCCTGCAAGAAAAGCCCTGTTACAACTCGGAATCTATGAAAGAGTCCGAAGGTACTAGGACTCAGGGAAAACTGGTGCCACCGATTTTCAAATTCGATTCCACCGGATCTGGGTGTCAGACCAACTACAGGAGAAAATATGGTTCCAGCCTGATTGACTTCTTGCCAATTTTGACCTCCAACAAGCTTGGTCCTGTAAAACTGAAGTTTCACATTAGACTGAATATAAATTATGGCACTGAAGTTTCACATGTGGGCATGCACCTGGGTAGCTATCCGTTACTAATTAAGGGCACTACAACCCATAGACAACACCTGTCTATATACTGCCACATAAGCTAATTGATCCTACGTGTGCATCAATTAATGACGAGAGAGAAAGAGAGTCGTCTCGATTGAAATGACAAAACATGAAGCTCAAATACATAATTTTTGTAATCCATGTCATCGTACTGCTAAGAATGTTTAGCATATTGTTGTTTTCCATATGTGTTACTTACGTGTCATCACATAATTAAACCTACAGTTCTTGCATGGACAATATATTAAAATTATGTTCCATGTTGGCTTGTAGCCACCATGCGATTCTTTTCATTGCGTGCATGCTATGTACATCATTCTATCAATCAGCTAGCATGATGTCTAACTTGTGCATGGTATGCATATGTACAAAAATATTAGTCATTAATCGATTTCTAGTCAAAAAGGTTTAGATCAAGGGGAGTTAATCGATATGGAATAATTTCACCATTAATGAAATAGTAGTTTCACCATTTTAGCATACACGAATGAGTTTCTACTTGAAGTTGGAAAAATAGTTATCTGAATTTCCATATAAACAAGCTCATGTTATAGGAATGTCTTTTGAAAAGTATGCAATTACGAATATCTAATATTGGTATTAGGGGAGAGGAAGCCCATACCTATCAAATGTCTTCTATTAGAATTTGAATATTCCTAGAAATATGAAGCAGAAAAAATCACTCACAAGATTTTTAGAAGGAATAATATCTAAGCATAAAGCTAAAGATAATACTAGAAAATTAATTGTGGAAAAGCCCATGCATATGGCGCCCAGAGTGGTTATACTAGAAGTGAAGTCATTTGAAGGATTTGAACCCATTGAGAATGTGCACTCAATGAATACTCACAAATGGAAAATCAGAAACTAGGAGAGAAAACATGAATTTATTAACAAAAAGTTAAGTTTATACAAAGTAAACAAAATGCAATATAGCTATATGCCTATATCCCGGATATCTAGTAGTATACTCACCATGGTAAACAACTTGATCAATATTTAAAATTATGGGGTGTCTCTTGGTTTTTGAATTAAGTGAACTTGTAAAAAAATCTCAATGGAACATTTTTTTTTGACATTTGTTTTGTGCTGATTGTTTTTTATTTTTATTTTTTCTTTTTTTGAGATTTGTCCAAATAATGTCGAACATATGTTCCACATTTTAGAATAATTTCAAATATTTGTTTCACATCTTTTTTTTTTGAGAATATTTGTTTCACATCTTGGATCAATTGTTCCATGAACAATTATTTTCAAACAAATGTTCTCGGCCCATTGGGCCCGATGGGCTGTCTGATCTGAAGTGAACTCTAGTACGTTTGACAAATAGATGCCCTCGAGAGTAGAGGGGTCGTGGGTCGACCTGGAGCGGGTCGACATATGTCTTGCCCGGTTTATGAAGGGATTAGAGTTTAATTATTTTTAGATTTTGATATATTAGTTGAAGACAAATCCATAAAAGTCTAGATGTTTTTAAAAAATCATGCCAAAGCTTCCAAAAATCTCAAAAAAAATCCAAGAGATTGAGTTGGACCTAAACAACCCAAATAAAATACTTAGAGCTTGTGAAAAAGTTTTTGTAGAAGCTTCCAAAAATTGGATTTAGCTCTAAGTAAATAGGAATAAATTTCAACATAGTCCAGAAAATTCCCAGAGGGATCTAAACGATGTCTAAGAGCACTTAGAAAAACTAAATGCTTAAGACACACCCTAGCAAGAACACAACAAACAAAGTTAAAGCCTGTGTTGTTTTGGTTTATTCTAGAAAACTAATATTTTTTGATACTTCCAACATTGGAAAATTTTTGAATTAGAGAAAATAATTATATTAATTTTACAACCCAATCACATCCTAAAATCCAAATATTTTAGGGTGTGACAGACATGGTCATTGGCACACCATCTTGTCACTTGGATGAAATCTGCGGTTGGAAAATTTGTAACACTCCTTGATGGAATCCATGTTTGAGATCAATGTGTTAATTAATTCTCATTGCACAGTTTCATCATATTGGGAAAAATATGCATATGGGATAAGAAACAACACAAATAGATCAATAGACAAATATGAGTTCCATTTTAATAAGCAAGGTTTTGCCTATTACGTAACATACTCACTTTGTCATATACAAGCAATGCAAATAGACTACAAGTTCTATTTCAGGAAAAAATATCACACAAGGTTGCGCATTATATTTATAATAAGATTGCCATTTAGAAATCACAAGTGAACTACTAATAAGTATTACAAATAAAATATCACATAAGTTCCACAGCACTAGGACAGCTATTTTCACCAGTTGCTATTGTAGAGCTTCCTTTGTAAATTCTTTTAGTGATTGCGGTTCTGTTCCATCTCCATGAATAAACATGTTCTGAATGCTACTTTGTGGAGTCCGCGACCCACCAGTTACGCTTCCTGAACTTCCCCCTATGGAAAGGTTGCCTTAGCTTCTTCAGTTTAGAGCAGTCCCTGATGCACACGTCCGCTATCTGCTCCATTGTTTTTGGTCCTCCAATGGATACAAGGTCCGGACAACGTGAAATATATAATTCCTGAAGTGGTGCAATATCACTGCTCCACAAGCGGCTTGGAATTGAATCGATAGATGCGCAATTGATCAGTGTCAAAGACACCAGAGAGGTGAGATTTTCAAAGCAGCTAGGAACCCACATCGATAAATCTCCACAATCACTTAAAGAGAGCTTATGAATAGAAGGTGGAAAATGTACTGAACCCCTTTGCCAATTGAGACGTGGGCACCCAGAGAGAATCAGAACCTCAAGCTGTAAAAATCCGTGCAAATTCTCACCTGGAAGAGTCAACAACTCTTTGCATGTATCGATATGGATTCTCTTGATGGCAGGCAGATAATCTGGTATTAAGAGGCCTTCAAGGCTTGACAACTTCTCACAGTATAGAATACTTAGGTTAGTAAGTGCTGAGAATGTTATAGGGGTGTCACTGCTAACGGAGCCATGGAGGTGAAAGGAGGATGCTTCAGCTCGCTCGATTGATTCAAGAGATTTACAGCTCTCGATTTCCAATTTTTCCAAAGCAGGAAGATTACTGCCCCACGTTTGTACGGGAATAACTGATACATTTGAGCAGGAGTAGTGAAAGTATGTGAGAGACAGTCCCTCGACGGCGTAAGATAGGTCCCCAGATTTCTCCAGCTTGAGCATTTTGAGGGATGAGGGCAATCTCAGCATCTCTTCGGAACTGTCAATTGGACAATGACAGATCACCAATTCTTCCAGGAAACAAAAATCTTTGAAATTTTTAGCTGGCACAGATACTAGATTTATGCATCTTTCTACTTGTATCTTCTTCATGGATGGCATATAAACTGGTTGTAGGAACTGTTCGAGGCTTGATAGCTTCTCACAGTTATAAATTGTTAGGACTGTTAAAGATGAGAAGGATCTCGCACAGTTGACATTGTTGTCAACAAGGACTGTGTTGGCGATCAAAATTGGCACAAGGACAGTAAGGCAGGAAGAACCGGTGAAACCGGATTCTCAA
>CM014270.1:44262395-44288328 GCA_004135705.1 Alloteropsis semialata | reverse complement strand
GAAAGGACTACTGCTGCTGATATTATTCAGATTGGTGACTTCCAAGTGAATTTGAAGGACGATGGTAAGATGCCTATGATAATTGGTGATGAAGTCAAGCCATCAGTCCAGGAGAACGTCGCTGTAGAGCCTGATGTGGGTAAGAAGGTTGAAATTGACAGAACTAAATACCT
The DNA here is from genome assembly GCA_004135705.1 of Alloteropsis semialata. Taxonomy (NCBI): domain Eukaryota; kingdom Viridiplantae; phylum Streptophyta; class Magnoliopsida; order Poales; family Poaceae; genus Alloteropsis; species Alloteropsis semialata. The sequence continues at coordinate 44,288,155 of CM014270.1, read as the reverse complement.
TATGCCTAGATGGTGTCCTCCAGGTTTGACGCGAACACAAAAAAGGAAGTTGCAGCGACTGCGTTTTCAGGACCAGAAAGAGAAGACACTGGAGAAGCAGAGGGAGGAACACTTCAACAAGTACAGGCCAATGATTCCTCTAGGCAAGGGGTGGAAGAAGACCGAAGCTCTAGAACAGAAACCGGTGGAACCGGATTCCAAACCGGTGGAACCGGTTCTACCCCCTGCGCCGTCAACTGCTGCACCATTCTGAAACCGGTGGAACCGGTTTCTACTGATCCAGGTCCATCTCGAATTGCCTCTGAAATTTCTCCTGCGTTTGATCAGAGGTTGTCATCGGATTCCCAGCACATGGACGATGAACAGCTAGTTGATTATGGGTCGTCACCTGAACATATGAATGTTGATGCTAATGTGGTGCACCTATCTTCGGATTATTATATTATTCCAGAGGATGAGATCGCTCATTTAGATTTTGGCCCGAAAGAAGCTATATTTAAAAGGCCAAATGATTCTGAAAATCACTTGAAGGCGCTGTACATGAAGGAACATATCAATGGGAAGCCGATTTCAAGGATGCTTGTTGACACTGGGGCAATTGTCAATTTGATGCCTTATTCTATATTCAAGAAGCTTGGTGGACTTGATGATGAGCTGATCAAGACCAACATGACCATCAGTGGTGTGGGAGGAGGCGAACCTATGAGTGCTAAGGGCGTTGCTTCTATAGAGCTCACCGTTGGGAGCAAGACGTTGGCCACCGCTTTCTTCGTCGCCGAGACCCAAGGTAACTTCAATTTGATATTGGGTCGTGATTGGATTCATGCAAATAGATGTGTGCCTTCTAGTTTGCATCAGTTTCTTATTCAATGGGTAGACGAAGATATTGAGGTTGTGCATGGAGACACATCGGCTTGTGTTGCAGTGGCTGATGGATCTACCATGTCTATGCATGATCATGTTAAGTGCTTAACAGGTTTAGATATTTCTGATTATGAGATGATCAGCTGTACTAGAGATGGCTTTGTGCCTGCTGTTCTAAAGCCGGTTGAGTATCGGCTAAATCATTTTAATTTGAACCAATGAATAGTTCAGAATGGTTGCAGCAGAGACTTGAGCACTATCGGGCACAAAAGAGCGATATGTGTGAAGCTATTGAGGATTTTGATGACATGAGTAAATTAGGACAAGGCTTTACGTCGGCTGATCCTTTAGAGGAGATTGATATTGGTGATGGCACTGTACCTAGGCCGACGTTTGTAAACAAAAATTTGAAAGCTGATTATAAAGCTGAATTAATCGAGCTGTTGAAAGAATATGTTGATTGTTTTGCATGGAATTATCAAGAGATGCCTGGTTTAAGCCGCGAGTTAGTTGAACATCGAATTAATCGAGCTGTTGAAAGAATATGTTGATTGTTTTGGAATTATCAAGAGATGCCTGGTTTAAGCCGCGAGTTAGTTGAACATCGGCTGCCTATTAAGCCTGGTTTTAGGCCTTTTAAACAAACTGCTAGGCGTTTCAATCCTAACATGTATGACCGAATTAAAGAAGAAATTAATCGGTTGTTGGATGCAAACTTTATTAGGCCTTGTCGTTATGCTGAATGGTTATCTAATATTGTGCCTGTTGAGAAAAAGGATTCTGGTAAGCTCAGAGTTTGCATTGATTTTAGAAATCTTAATAGAGCTACTCCTAAAGATGAATATCCTATGCCTATAGCCGACATGCTTATTAATGATGCTTCTGGACATAAAGTTATTAGTTTTCTTGATGGTAATGCTGGTTACAATCAAATATTCATGGCCGAAGAGGATATTTCCAAAACGGCTTTTATATGTCCAGGTTTTATTGGTTTATTTGAGTGGGTAGTCATGACCTTTGGTTTAAAAAATGCTGGAGCTACTTACCAAAGGGCAATGAATTTAATTTTTCATGACTTGCTTGGTTTAATCATAGAAGTTTATATCGATGACATTGTTGTTAAATCGGCTGGTTTAAATTCTCATTTAGCTGATTTAAGACTTGCTTTTGAAAGAATGCGTCGATATGGATTAAAGATGAACCCACTTAAATGTGCATTTGGTGTGTCGGCTGGAAAGTTTTTAGGCTTTATTATTCATGAGAATGGCATAGAGATAGATCCTAAAAAGATTGATATTATTAAGAAGATTAAAGCTCCTATATGCAAGAAGGATTTGCAGAAATTCTTAGGCAAGGTGAATTATTTGAGGAGATTTATTTGTAACTTGTCTGGGAAGGTCAATGCTTTTACTCCTATTCTTCGGTTAAAAGAGGAAGCCGAATTTACTTGGGGGGCAAAACAGCAAGAAGCTTTTGAAAAGATTAAACATTACTTGTCTTCGCCGCCGGTCATGAAAGCTCCTAGGAGAGGAATTCCATTCAAATTATATGTGGCTGCTGAAGATCAAGTAATTGGGGCTGTTTTGACTCAAGAAACCGAAGGGAAGGAGCATATTATTACCTATGCAAGTCGTCGATTATTGGATGCCGAAACAAGGTATATATTTATTGAAAAGCTTTGCTTATCTTTATATTATGCTTGTACCAAGATGAGGCATTATTTATTATCCAATACTTGCATAGTGGCTTGTCAAACCGATATTATTAAATATATGTTGCATAGACCAATTTTAAGTGGTAGAATTGGTAAATGGGCTTATGCTCTTATTGAATATGATTTGGCTTGTGAACCTTTAAAATCAATGAAAGGCCAAATTGTTGCTGATTTTATTGTTGAGCATAGCATTAATGATAATAATCTAGATATCGGTTATATTACTTTTACCCCATGGAAGTTGCATTTTGATGGATCGGTTTGTAAGAGTGGTTGTGGCGTTGGTATTATTTTTATATCACCAAGTGGTGCTGAATTTGAAGCTCTTAACCGATTAGAAAATGATTGTACTAATAATCAAGCCGAATATGAAGCTTTATTATTCGGACTAGAGATTTTGCATGACATGGGGGTAAAACATGTGGAAGCATTTGGTGATTCTGTACTGGTTGTACAGCAAGTTAATAAAGTGTACCAATACTTTGATGGACTTTTAAATACATATCTTGATAAATGTTTAGACATGATTGCTCAATTTGATGAATTCTCTATATATCATGTTTCAAGAGATGAGAATCCAAGGGCAAATGCTCTGGCTCAGCAAGCGTCTGGCTATGATGTTCAGAAAAGAAATTTTTATGAAAGAAAGCCGACACTTTGCATAGCCGAGACATCTGCCCAGGAAGAACCGGTTTCACCAGATCAGGAACCGGTTCCACCGGAAATTCCGGTAAAACCGCTTTTAGAACCGGAGAAACCGGTTCATCCGCTGACAGCAGTAATTCGGTCCATGAGCAATCAAAAATTAATGAGGACAAAGTTACTGATTGGAGAACACCTATTGCTGAATATTTGCAGAATCCTAATTATAAAGTTGACAGAAAAGTCCGACGATGGGCATTTAAATTTATTTTGGTTGATGGTGAATTATATCGTCGGACGGCTGAAGATTTATTGTTGAAGTGTTTGGATTCTGGTCAAGCTAAGGTCGCAATGGATGAAGTTCATGAAGGATGTGAAGAGTGTCAAAGGTTTGGAAATATTCAGATGGTTCCAGCAGCTTTATTGCATCCTATTATCAAACCTTGGCCTTTTCGAGGATGGGGATTGGATTTTGTTGGGCAAATTCATCCTCCTTCATCAAAGGGACATCGTTTCGTGTTGGTGGCTACTGATTATTTTACCAAGTGGACCGAAGCGGTACCTTTGAAGAACATGACACATCGGGAGGTAATTGAGTTTATTACTGAACATATTATCCATAGATTTGGCATTCCACAAACTTTGACTACTGATCAAGGCACTTCATTTATATCAAAGGAAGTTCGTGAATTTGTTGATATGTATGGTATTAAATTGCTCAATTCATCTCCATACTACGCTCAGGCTAATGGTCAAGCCGAGTCTAGTAATAAGATCTTGATCAAGTTAATTAAAAAGAAGATAGAGGAGAATCCTAGAAGGTGGCATGAGGTTTTATCTGAAGCTTTGTGGGCTCATCGTATATCTAGACATGGTGCTACTAAGGTTACTCCTTTTGAGCTTGTATATGGTCAAGAAGCTGTTTTGCCTGTTGAAGTGAATTTGAATGCTTATCGGTTAGCTAAGCAAAATGATCTTGATGCTATTGATTATCATAATTTGATAATGGACAATATTGATGAGGTGACTGACAAGCGATTGAAAGCCTTGAAGGAAATTGAGAAGGACAAAATTCGGGTTGCTAAGGCTTATAATAAGAAGGTAAAACAAAAGTCTTTTCAGGTTGGTGATCTCGTTTGGAAGACAATTCTGCCTATAGGATCGAAGAGTAACAAGTTTGGTAAATGGTCTCCAAGTTGGGAAGGTCCATACAAGGTGATTAGAGTGATCTTCGGTAATTCTTATATGGTGGAGACTTTGCAAGGTCAGCAGCTGCCAAGAGCTCTTAATGGAAGGTACTTAAAGCAATATTATCCAAGTGTTTGGCAAGGAGCTTGATTTATATGGCCGATGGTCTTAAATATCGCCCTTAGAATAAAAAGGCCGATGAATTCTGTTTAAACATCGCCCTCAAGAGTGTTTTCTTGTGCTAAAATGTTTTCTGGTACGCAAGCTTTACCAAAAAACAGGAGGACATATGTTGGCGATCAAAATTGGCACAAGGACAGTAAGGCAGGAAGAACCGGTGGAACCGGATTCTCAAACCGGTGGAACCAGTTTGGTCTACTGTTACCCGTCTGACAGCCAGACCGGTGGAACCGGTTTGGAACCGGTGGAACCGGTTTTCCCCGAGTCCTAGTAGGATTGGACTCTTTTTGTAGATCCGAGTTGTAATAGGACTTTCCTTGCGGGGTACGACCTCCCCACCCTATAAATATGAAGGGTCACGGCCGATTGAGGGTTATCCAATCGATCAAATCAATATACCTTTACTTTTTTGTCATTCTTCAAACCCTAGCTTTTCCAACTCTAAATTCTGTTCGTTCTTCATCTCTACGGCGTTTTACGGCGCTCTGAGTGGCCTGCCGATCTCAGAGAAACCCTAGGCGCGCTTGCCCTCACGGGTCCCTCCCGGGCCGGCGATCTTAGGTTTACGCAGCAGATCCCGAGGAACCGGTTTCACCGGATCCTCAAACCGGTTTCACCGGTTTCGTCTGGGCTTGCTGCAGTTGATCGATCCGTTGCGGATCTCGCACGTTCTAGTGCAATTTCGGTGTGTTGACCAAATCAGGCGTCAACAGTTTTCCATCACAATAAGCGTTGCACGTATAAATACACATATGTAGTCCATCGCACAGTGATATGATTCAAGCAAATAAGAAATACAATGAATAATTCAAACAAACAGCTGATAATCAATGCCTATGCGTAGTACGGGGCGACAAAAAGTTCTAATGCAATAGAAGGACCATGGCGAAATATAGGGGCAAAACAAAATATAGTTGTTCCAGCTAGGCTTCCGGCCACTGGAGAAGGGATTGCTCAAATATGATTACAATTGCATACTCACCCCTTATTACCATTGCAAGTCCAACACTGAATCAACAAGCTCAAGATCCTCCTTCCTACAGCGGAGAAGCACAACTGCTTCTCGCACACGCAGCAGACTTTGTTCAGAGAAAGTATTGCGTTAACCTGATGCTCAAATTACTGGAGAGTGACAGTCCAGGTTAGTGCAAAGGCATATCTAAGCCACTCTACTTATGTACATTTGATAGATATACCAAATGGAGCAAAGGCCAATCAGAGCGAAACGGATAAATCATTTTGTGTTTCAACTTTTGAATTTGTGTTTCTAAACTAATGCACACATTCAGTAGAAGCAAGCATGCTTGCTTCTTATAACTAATGTTTTTCAACTGCTCACACTGTCCAACAAACTTGAAAAATATTTTACTTTGGAAAAGCCAAAACTTATACTAATCGAAAGGTACCTCCAAGTTGCCTTTTAAGAAACGCAGAGTATTAGAAAACAGAACAGTGGTGGTTTAATTTGTTGCGATACTCCATATATTAATCATCATAGTGACTTGTTATTAATTCGCTCTGTTTTGGTCTTTCCTATGCGAACACGTGATATGTAGCATGGGCACATCGGCGCATGCACCCGTCTCACTTACTTTTGCAATATTGAAGATAAGCACGAAGCTTAATTAAGCCTAAGCTAGGTCAACCCCGCATTAGAAAAATGCAACACCAGCGTATACCAACATTACAGTGGCTTAGCATCTTGGATGATCAATTGATGATTTTTTACATCTTTTGGCATGCGCCCATGTCGATCTGCTTCGCAGAACTATCTGACGTGAACTGTGATGCACACGTTTGAACATCAATGTTTTGTGAGCCCCTTTCGTTCTCTATTTATTGCATTTTTGTTTATCAGTGAGACGTGCCACGGAGAGTACGTAGCGGTCATGAACGAGAGATGCTTGCTTGCTTGCTTCCAGGAGATAAACAAGTACAGTGGTGCTGGTTGCGGTAAATGTTCGTAGAGTCTGCACTCTCCCATTATTCGAATCAAATACTACACTATATGTCCATATGACGACGACCTCGAGGTCGCTGCAGGTCTCAATAAGATCCAACCTCGTTCTCCACATAAATTTACAAAGCGCTCACATTTAGCAGTAATACTAGTAGCCCTCGCTATATAAGAGGCTCTGAGTTGCAGCCCACCTCATTAACTCTTGCTGTTGCGGAGAACAATATGGGTAGCCAGCATGCTGTTGATGATTCTGAGTGGGATGAAGTGCAGTTTATCAATGGGTACGCTGTGTTCGTCGGGTACCTGATGATGCTATATTTCATTCCACGCATGGGTCTTCTTAAATTACCCTCTCATTACCTACGTCTTCTTAACAAATTTTCCTCTCGCACCAAAATATAAGCATTTATAAGTTTACACTAAGTCAAAATATATATGTTTGATCTAGTTTTACTACTACACATATGGACTTTAGTACCGGCTCATAGTGCCCTATTAGTACCGGATTCACGCCCACTATTGGGCTTTCGGTACTAAAGGGTAGAAGTAGAACCTTAGTACCGGGCGATAACCACTTGGTACTAAAGCACCGGGCGATAACCACTTGTACTAAAGCCCAATGTTTTACCAAAAAAAAAAAGAAAAAACGCCTACCGAGAGCCCCGTGGCGCCGGCCCATGCGCCCTCGTCGTCGCGCACAGGGCCGGGGGCCGTGTGCTTGCCCTGGCTACCGAGAGAGATGAGGAAGGGAAGATATAGAGATAGGGAGGAAGAAGAAAGAAGGAAGGGATCGAAGGGATAAGAAGAGACTAGTGTGCATGTGTGGTGGGGAGGAGAGCCTCCTCGACCGAAGATATAAATTAAAGGAGAGGAGAGAGATGGTGCACCTCAGGAACCGTGTCCGGTGAAAGTCACTACTGAGTGGGAATTCCACCCGACAGTGATACTCGCCATTTAGCACCGGGTAGAATCTCCACCCGGTACTAATGCCTTCAGTGTACATTAGTAATGGGTGGAGCCTCCACACGTAGCATCCGGTGTAGACTGCACCCGATACTAATATATGTTTGTTTGGGGCCCGATATTGATGTTGGATTTTACTAACATACCAAATTATGCCCTAATATTATTTGTGGCATCGGATGAAAGGTCATTTCTTCAATAGTGTTTATGTAAAAGAAAAAAATATTTGTGATATCAAATTAGCATCCTCAAACTCCATGTAGTTTCATCCTCATCCTCCAGGTTGTGTTGCGCTTCCCGCTAGTCAATATACTCTCTAACTATCGTTTTGGCCTTGTTTACACTGGGCAAGGTCAAAGCGAGTACCCGGCTTCTGCCATGAGCTCTGGAAGTTGTCGATGAAGGCCTTGCAGAGTTCATCTCAGGAGTCGATGGAGCCGGGTTTAGTCCTTCTAGCCAAGTCAAAGGAGCTTGCTCGAGGGCCACAGGGAAGTACGTGCACATAGTGTCAGTATTGCCCTTGGCTGCCTTGATTGCCGAGTAGTAGATGCGGAGCCACTGCTCGAGGTCGCGTTTCCCGTCGTATCTTTTGATGCCAGACGGCTTGAACTTCTTGGACCAGGCAGTAGCCCGGATCCAGTTTAAAAAAATCGGGAATCCTTCGTACTTGCCAAGGTTGTGATGGCCTTGGCCCGGAGGCCCATAAATCTGGTCATACTCCTGGCGTCACTTGCGCTCTTCTTCTTCTCGGTCGCGAGCACGGGCGGAGATGATGGTGCGTGCGTCCCTGTGCTGGACGCGATGGCGTAGGTCCCTGTCATCACGGTGGTCGTCACGACAACCGTCTCTGTCCCTGTTGTGGTGGCTGCCGCCATGCCCACGGTTGTGGCTCTGTTCGGCAACGTGGTGGCTAGGTCTTGCGCTGTAGTTTTCACCTCCGGCACCGACTATTACGCCGCCCACGTTATCCGGTTCTCGGCGATCTCTGCTTGGATGATGGGACGGGTTGCCGCGATTGCTCCTTTCGGGTTGTCAGCTGCTGCCTTGATGGCTTGCTGCCCTGGACCTAGTGATTGCTAGAGCAGGGTACATTGCGTCATGCTGGATTGCTGCTGTTTCGAGCATCGTCTTCATCTGTAGGACTTCCGGAGTTTGGTCCAAGGCTTTTAGTCCTTGTGCGACAGCCAGGATATTGGCTACAGCATTGTCGTAGACTTGTTGGTTGGCTACTTCCTGGAATCGGGATTCGAGGTTTTGTGGAGGTAGTGCAGCGGCAACTCGTCGGTGTCGTTCCGCGTGTGCAGAGTTCCGTTGCCTATGCCTTTCCCGATCTTCTGGGTTTTCGTTAGCCACAGAGGGCTCATCGTTGGAGACCGGATCTTCATTGCGGATGATCACCATGGCTTGACGCCCTGGTGAGAAGCTTTTCGTGCTTGATGATGCGGGGACGGTGGAGCCGCGTTCATCCGAGAGTCCAGCATATCGACCTGTTGAAAGGGTAATGGATCGATGCACACGATGATGCGAGACATGTCCAAGTCCTCTTGTGGTGTTACTCCAAGCTTCGGCTTGTGTCCCGACCAATGGACAAATCTGCCTTCTGGAGTCATGGTGATGATGAATCTGACTTGTTTCCCGCCCAGGGGAAGTTCGCCGAATTCGACCAGAGATTGGATTTGCTTTGATGATGCCGCCTCGTAGACGAAGGAGGTTCCCACGAGGCCAAAGAGAATTTGGCTCGGGGTATTGGCCTTGCGCCTAGCAGTGGCCAAGCTCCTCTTCTTCTGGGTCTTGGATTGGTTGGATTTTTGGCAAGACCGATGGTTTGGAAACCAACTCGGAGTGTCTAGTCCACTTTGAAGAATTCTCAGTCTGAGTTGGATTCGAACAGAGAGTTGGAGTTGCCCAAGTCCAAGTTGAAGTCGAGCTTGGGAGCGCGATCTCATCGAGCTTGTCGGCGAGTTGCTCCGGAGTCGACAGCTTGAGGACGCGATCGAAGTTGCCCGCGTCGTCCACCGTGCAGACTCAGGAGCCGAAGACGAAAGTGGCGCCCTTCTTGAATGCCATGTTGCCGTTGCAGGAGATGATGACTGATGCCATCAAGCTTGCTTGACGATTCTTGACGAGAGCCGCTACCTGGCGCGCCAGCTGTTGGTTTTTTATACCGGCTAGCCTACTGTGGGGGTTTCCAAAGTAGTCGAGTTGTTCGCAAGGGCCTCGTCGGAACCAGAAGCACGATGGTGAACATGACACGATTTAGACAGGTTCGGGCCGCCTCGATAAAGAGCGTAATACCCTACGTCCTGTATGGTGGATCGCTTCATATTGATGGTTATAATTTTACAAGGGGTCTCTGGCTCACCTTATATACTCGGGAGACAGGGTCTACAAGGCAAATAATACAGATTCCTAGTTGGATACTAAACATAGAGTCCTAACATGAGTAGGCCGGGCTGTTTCCTAGTAGCCGACTAGTTTTCTTAACCTGTACGTCTCTTCCTTGTATCTGTCAGAGTTGGCGGCCCAATCTCCTCATGGACCTATGGCCCATACGGACTCCTATGGATCTTGGTCCGTCACTAATGGATCCAAAAAAGAGTACATGTCTCCAACAAGGAAATGGCAAGCATAGAACCATCATTACCATGCATGGTCCAATGATTAAAGCCCATGGGTTTTCACCCTAAAGGAGGCCTGAGTAGTAGGCTTCGATCTGTGCATGGCCACCTCGAATCGGGTACGCCGTCCCACACGCCATACAGATCATAGGCAAGGTGGAAAGGGTGGTACTAAATCCTAGCATGTGGGCACCATGGTCGCGGTCGCACAGTCACCATATCCGTCAAAGTAGTGCTCACCCTCCACCATCCACCCCTCAAGGACACAGCTGACCGTGAGGAGTAGTGATGAAAACGGTAGGGATATTTTTCGTCCGTCTGACCGAGAGGGTTTAGACACTAAATAAATAGTCCGATATCCAGATTCGGAGATTCAATATTCGATTGGTATCCGAATCCGAGTACCTAAAGTTGAATATTTCTTATAGATACGTAACATATATCAATATCCGTTCCATATCCGACACATTTTACACTATCCGTATCTGAATCCGATCCGAGAAAAAAATAAATATCTGTATTCGTATCCGTGCATATCCGTTCGTATCTTATCCGTTTTCATCCCTTGAGGAGGAAGCGTCACAAAGAGGAAACCACCTCCAAATAGAGCAAAAGAAACATCCAAGAATTCACGGCATGTTCATGTTAATCATCACACCGATGACGTCCCCATCGCTCCACACCGGAATCACTTATGTGATGAATTGTCAAAGATGACCATGCTCTTGGATGAACAAAAATGATTTGTTTTACATCGTTTTGCACGCCCATGTCTGCACCACAAAACTATATCCCATCTGATGCACATTTGAACAAATTGGATGCAATGTTTGGATGAACAAAAATGAGGGGGCGGCGACGATTATGGAGACTCGCAAGGCGGATGGGAACGACTGGATCAGGAGGAAATAAACCGCGTGTATAGAAAGCTGAGAAGGATAAGCGGTATATATTTTTACTGCATGTGGGTCCCAACTATGGATGCAAGGTTTGCTGCTATACATTTTAGCAAATTTAACAGATGGCATCAAATCACAGTTGGGTCCATCTAAGAACCAGCGACAGCTCCATACATTGGAGATGCCCTTAAAAGTTTGTAGTGTGCACTTCCCTTCACGTGTAGTCTTCCCAAAAACATAACTTCACTATAGTCCATATAGGAACAAGGGAGATTGGTGCTAGGGTCGTTCTTGGCTTCAATGAGAGGAAGAAGAGCTTCAATGATCTTCTCCTTGGTCTCCAGATCTGGCAAGGAAGACATGGCATCACAAACGTTTAATTTACCAACGCCGCCAATCATGCCCCTTCTTTTTTTTTGAGAGAGAGAGAATGAGTTTGTGAGGGAGAGCAAGCGTGGGAGAAAGTGTTAGGCCAATCCCAGTGAAAAGTTTCATGCTAATGTTTTCAAGATAGCCACATAAGCAACAAGGTAATAAAATTATGTATAAACTACCCCTCCAATGCTAGTTTCATTTTGTGATTTCATAGTCACCCCATGATATTTAATTTCATGACTTATCAGGAGTTAATATGTTTGTATAGGTGGTTTCATCTAGATTAATATGTATATGTGATGTGTTCATGATAGGGCTGCCGGCATGTGTCATGGGCCTACGCCATGCCCAGATTGATTAGGATAGGTGAGATATCCCTGAGGTTCTGATTCTATAAACCGCTCATGGCTGCCTATATATGTATATGTATTCTATACCCCTAATCAATCAATTATCTATTGCTTACATTTAGAATGACATAGGTGGGTAATTTAGATGGAGATACGGGGCTTACTTGAGGATATTTTTCATAATATCTTGTATAATTTAGATATAGATTAGGGGTTTAACTTTGAATATTTTAATAACGGCAGATGTTGGGAAATATTTAGCAAAACATAATAGATATATATCAAATGGCTACTATTATCAACAAGTATTAGAATCTATTGGATTAATGACAAAATGTTTCTCGAACTTGGGCTTACAGGTTCCATCATAAGAACCCTAGCAAAGTTATTTTCTATTTATTACCGCTTTTTAGTTTCAACCAAGTGACAAATATGTATAGAAGATTTCTCCTGGCTATCACTAATAGTATGCTATATTGCTAACACTCTCACGGTGCAACTGGTCAGCTGGACATGGCAGAGAAGCGGTTCGCTGAGCCGGCCCGGATTCGAGTCGCAGCACAATCTTCTTAAGACAAAAATCAGGGGAACGTCTCTCCCCCTGGTTGAGTCTTTATAGTATGCTATATATATTAATAACACACCTCATGTTTTACTGATGTTGTTACTTGCGATGTACTTACACAACAGGGTCTTTGAGTTCCTGTTAAAGGAAAAGATAAGTGACATGGTGCATTCTTGGTGGGGTTTGCTGGCTGCTATAATTTCCGCGGTCTCGGGCAACAGAGATTATGGAAGCAAAAGAATGGTCACAATACTTATTTTATTGGCGATTCACGTACCTGTGATTGTTATTATACTATGTCCTCTTGGGGTTATGTACGTGCTTGGACTGTACATCTCTGCTGGAGTTTCATCATGGCGTCTAATAGAGCAAGACTTCGGTAATGAAGAGGCTGCAAACATGAAGGCGGCGCTAGAAGTTCTCTATAGCTTAGCAGCAGCACAGGGTGTACTCCTTGTTTACAAGGATATACTTGCGCTTGGGGCAAGAAAAAGGCTACCGGAATTTGTGGACGAAGAAGAGCTAGTTGCAGAGTACATAGAGGAGACTGTAGCGGGGTGCCACAAGGATCCATCATTCGCCACCGGAAGAAATTTTGTCACGTATGGCATGGACATGATAATGGAAGCCAAGTCAAACGAGGGTTTCATTGCTGGGATAAAAATTCTGGGCGGGGCTATCAAGGATGATAGCCGAGGGGTCGAAAGGTGCTAGCCAAACATCTGCTGACTAGGTCGGATTCCTCCATGCACGTGATCCAGAGACTGCTAGAGACAGTGGGCCCTAGAAGCCCATATAGCAGAGAGATCAGGGAGCACGTACGCGGCGAGGATAGTGGCTCTTGCTGCCCGTGGCATCCGTCTGGAGCAGTTCCCGGGAGTGGTTGAGTGCATATCTTCAGTGCTTGACACATCTGACGAGTCTAAGCAAACCTGTTCGGTTGGCTGGTGGCTGGTGCTGATTTGTTGTGAGACTGAAGTACTGTTGGCTGGCTGGTGGCTGGTGGCTGGTGCTGATTTGTTGTAAGACTGAAGTACTGCTGGCTGGTGGCTGATAAGCCAAGCGAACAGGCTGGCGACAACAAAGTCAAGGACTATGAGAGAGTCGAGCTGCTTGAGGAATATGAGTGAGGCTACCTTATTCATGAACATGAAAGTCAAGATTTTCCTGATTTCTCCTTAAGCAGTCTAATACAGTGGTTGGTCCATTATTGCCTTCCGTGCAAACGAACAAAGGAAAGTCAGAGGAAAAATAAGGTCCATGGCTTCGACAGGCTGCTTGTTGAAGCTGTGAATATCATTCACCAGCTTGCAATTGATGAGAACAACCGAAGGATTATGAGTGACACAGTGCTACACAAGATTGCCAGGGCACCTATCAAACTCCACAGGGACAATCATGACCTGTGTAGCGTATCTCGGAAGTCAGAGCTCCAGATGCTAGAGAAATATTGGGTACTCACGGAGTGGCTCGTGGCTGCTGTTAAAGAGACCAGCAGCCAAGGGCAGGTCCTGGAGGAGGGACAGCCAGCAGCTCCTTCTGATGCAGAAGGAGGAAGAAGCGGAGAAAACACGTAGAAGAGGGGGAGGAAGAGGGAGAGCTCCTCCTTCTGTCCATGGTTGGCTCCACCCTTGGGAATGCAGTCATCAACAACATCAAGCGCACCATCAAAAGTATTGTTCACTGCCTCAACTGTGGAGCGAAGCAGAAAATTCAAAGCATACAAATTCTCCTACATCTTTCTTTGGATATGTCCTTTATCATGGACAGCGAGAGCAGCAAAAGAAAACTCATCTGGATACTGCTACTCGTTTATTATTGGTCTTGTGTTTCTGATTTCGACGAATGTATGGTTTCCGGTTTCATAGATAAGAAGAAGGACATGCCTGACATGCGTAGAATCTCGATGAATCCATTCGTCTTGTTCTAGGAGACCTAACTAGGGCATTTGCTAATGATGCTGAAGATATCTCAATCAGAACATGTGCAACAATAATCATGGAAGGTCTATGATCCCTACAAGTCTTTTGGCTACCACAACAGTCAATTGGTGGGAGCCATGGTCCGTGTGATCCCAAAGGTATACCTATGGCAACTTTATATTTTCGAACTAGTTTCTTATGCTTCACCCACAGCACCTATCTGTCACCCTTTATTTTTAGGCTGAAAAACTGCTGATGTTGCAGCTGGTCGAGCAAATACTGATTCGATGTGGGTCCACAACAGAAGAAAGGCAAGCCCAAGCCACTGACGTGGAAGAAGGTGGTGTCTCAGAGGCAAGCAGGACGCGCCAGCTGGATGGCTATTCGGATGACGAACAACTGCGGAAAGCCTTGGTATCCTTGTGCCGGAATGGGTATATGGGATGGTCTTATTGGAGATCTAAGTTCCAGGAGATTGCACCCGAAATATGTAAGCAACGAGGGAAGTCTTTCAAGTATTTCAAATCACTCTTAGTTTGAGTACAAACAAATTCATCTGCAATGTTCTGTTTATGTTGGTCCGAGTCCTCAAATAGGAAAACTATGTATCATGCGTGTGGATGTCTGGTGCGTGTCTTGTGTAGCTTTTGCATAATTGAACACAGAGCAACTGCTGTGTGTTGTTGGTTTCGTTGTATTTTTGGAAGAAGGCATGTGTAGTGAACACTGTTGGTCTACTGGAGCAGATGTGAGCAGATGGTAGACGCCTGTCGGATGTCAGCGGCGGCGGCGAAGCTGTGGGGCTGCAAGCGGCCCCGTTTGGTTTTTCAGTGCTAGAAACTGTTTACAACTTTGACCACTAATTAAAAGTATTAAATAAAGATATTTTACAAAACTAACTCCAGAACCCCTGCACTAGGAACCCTGAAGAATCACTAGTAGAGAAACCACATTCGGTACCCCCCTTTAGTCCCGGCCATATTTGGCACCGGGACTAAAGGGAGCATTAGTCCCGGGTCCAATTGGGGGGCGCCTGGGGGGCTTTTAGTCCCGGTTGGTGGCTCCAACCGGGACTAAAGGGTACCATTTAGTCCCGGCTGGAGCCACCAACCGGGACTAAAGGGTGGCGCGCCCTTTAGTCCCGGCTGGTGGCTCCAGCCGGGACTAAAGGAGACCTTTTAGTCCGGGTTGGAACCACCAACCGGGACTAAAAGGTCCCCTACAAATATCGTCTTCCTCCCCCAGCCCGGCCGAGCCATGAACACAGAGCTCGTTCATGGCGCCGGCCGGAGCTAGGGAGGTCATGCCCAATTTTTCTCTCGGATTTTGAAGATTTAGCTCCTCCAAGTGGTCTAAAAGGAGCATATCTTCATCCTCTCATCTTTCACGGTTAGTATTTCTTGTTTCATCCTTTATACATAGAGAAATTTTAGTTTTAGTGGAATGGAGAAATGGGGAAGTTTTGTTTTTTAGCACAATTTAGTTTTAATTCATTTTTTACTTTATTAATTCATATTTGTACTTTAGTTAATTAGTTAATTCATATTTATAATTTAGTTAAGTCATAGCGATACTTTAGTTAATTCATATTTATACTTTATTTAATTAAAATTTACAATTTAGTTAATTCATATTTAAACTTTACTTAGTTCATATTTATAAATAAGTTAATTTATATTTAAACTTTACTTAGTTCATATTTATAAATTAGTTAATTCATATTTATACTTTATTTAGTTCATATTTATATTTGAGATAATTCATATTTATACTTTAGTTAATTCATATTTATACTTTAGTAAATTTATATTTAAACTTTACTTAGTTCATATTTAAAATTAGTTAATTCATATTTATACTTTACTTAGTTCATATTTATATTTGAGTTAATTCATATTTATACTTTAGTTAATTCATATTTATACTTTATTTAGTTCATATTTATACTTTACTTAGTTCATATTTATAATTTAGTTAATTCATATTTAAACTTTACTTAGTTCATATTTATAAATTAGTTAATTTATATTTATACTTTACTTAGTTCATATTTATATTTGAGATAATTCATATTTATACTTTAGTTAATTCATATTTATACTTTACTTAGTTCATATTTATACTTTAGTTATTTTACTCACTATGATTATAATTTATTGCTTAATGAATTAGGATGGTAATTTTCAATTATTTCAAAAATAAACTCACTATTTGTACTAATTAAACATTGTCTAATTTGCAGATGGACCGGCAATGGATGTATAACGCCGACAGACGTTCAGGTGACTTTTCAAGGCATGCATCATTTTCTAGATGTGGCAGAGCAAAACAAGAAAAACGGATTCATGAGTTGCCCCTGCGGGGTCTGCAAGAACCTGAAGGAGCACAGTTCAAGAAGGGTCATTCACAGCCACTTGATTAGACACGGTTTTATGCCTGGCTACAGTTGTTGGACCAGCCACGGAGAAAGAGGTGTTATAATGGAAGACGGAGAAGATGAGATTGATGACAACATTCTCGGATTTGCTGAATACCCTGCTTTTGCTGATACTACAATGGGTGATGCTGAGGAAGAGGATGGAGAAGATGCGCCTGCAGATGATCTTGGTCAGATGTTGCAAAATGCAAAGGATACAAGCGAAACTGAGAAGGAGAGGTTGATGTTCCAGCGCATGTTAGAGGACCATCGCAAACCTTTGTACCCGGGTTGCGAAGAGGGACTAAAAAACTCGGGAGCACATTGGATTTGCTGCAATGGAAGGCCAAAAATGGTGTATCGGACAAGGGCTTTGGTGAGTTACTAAAAATAGTGAAGAAGATGCTTCCAAGGGACAACGAATTGCCCTCGACAACATACGAAGCAAAAAAGCTCGTTTGCCCGCTGGGGTTGGAGGTGCAGAAGATACACGCATGTCCAAATGACTGCATCTTGTATCGTGGTCCCGAGTACGAGAAAATGGACGCGTGTCCGATTTGCGGCGCCTTGCGGTACAAGATCAGAAAAGACGACCCTGGTGATGTAGAGGGAGAGCTTATCAAAAAGAGAATTCCTGCGAAGGTCATGTGGTATTCCCCTATAATACCACGCTTGAGGCGTTTTTTCAGAAATAAAGAGCATGCTCAGATGATGCGATGGCATAAAGAAGAGCGCAAGCGAGACTCAAAGTTGAGGCACCCTGCCGATGGGTCCCAGTGGAGAAAAATGGACCGAACATTCAAAGACTTCGCTGAAGATCCAAGAAACATAAGGTTTGCTTTGAGTACGGACGGCATGAATCCTTTTGGTGAAATGAGCAGTAGTCATAGCACTTGGCCCGTGACTTTGTGTATGTACAATCTTCCTCCATGGCTCTGCATGAAGAGGAAATTCATGATGATGCCTATTCTCATACAAGGCCCGAAGCAACCGGGCAACGACATTGATGTGTATCTAAGGCCATTGGTTGAGGAACTTTTACAGTCGTGGGGCGAAAACGGTGTACGTATGTGGGATGAGCACAAACAAGAGGAATTTGACCTACGAGCATTGCTGTTTGTAACCGTCAATGACTGGCCGGCTCTTAGTAACCTATCAGGACAGACAAACAAGGGATATAGGGCATGCACGCATTGTTTAAATGATACTGAAAGCATTTATTTGAAACATTGTCGCAAGGTTGTGTACATGGGCCATCGTCGATGGCTTCCAATGAATCATCCGGTAAGAAAGAAAGGCAAGCATTTCAAAGGGGAGGCAGATCGTCGTCCCAAGCCTATGCATCGTGATGGAAAGTACATATTTGCTATGGTAAAAGATCTAAAAGTTATTTTTGAAAAGGGGACAGGTAGTGTTGCTGTTCCAAATGATAGTAATGGGATGGCACCCATGTTTAAGAAGATGAGTATATTTTGGGAGCTACCATATTGGGAAGTCTTGGAGGTCCACAACGCAATTGATGTCATGCACCTGACGAAGAATCTTTGCGTCAACTTGATAGCCTTTCTAGGCACCTATGGTAAGACAAAAGATACACTGGAATCACGCCAGGATCTGCAAGATATGGAAGAACGACATGCACTACATCCTGAAGAGAGGGACAATGGGCGAAATTACTTGAGTCCTGCCAGCTTCACTCTAAGCAAGGAAGAAAAGGAAAGCATGTTCGAATGTCTGAATAGTATCAAGGTGCCCTCTGGATACTCTTCGAACATTAAGGGAATAATAAATGTGCCAGAGAAGAAATTTACAAACCTAAAGTCCCACGACTGCCACGTGCTCATGACACAGCTGCTTCCAGTGGCATTGAGGGGAGTTCTGCCAGAGAATCTACGATTAGCGATCGTAAAGCTATGTGCATTCCTCAACGCAATTTCTCAGAAGGTAATCGATCCAGACAATCTACTGAAGTTGCAGGTTGATGTGGCCCAATGCCTGGTGAGCTTCGAATTGGTTTTTCCACCGTCGTTCTTCAACATTATGACACATCTACTAGTTCATCTTGTCAAAGAGATTGAAATTCTGGGTCCTGTCTTCTTGCACAATATGTTCCCTTTTGAGAGGTTAATGGGAGTGCTAAAAAAATATGTTCGTAACCGTGCTCGACCAGAAGCATGCATATCAAAGGGCTACGGAACAGAGGAGGTCATCGAGTTTTGTGTTGACTTCATCGATGATCTCAAACCGATTGGTGTTCCTGAATCACGGCATGAGGGGAGACTCGGTGGAAAAGGAACAATAGGAAAGAAGGTTATCGGTACTTGGGATGATGATTCTTTTAACAAAGCACACTACACTGTTCTACAACAATCATCCTTGGTTAGTCCTTATATAGATGAACACAAGGAGCTTTTACGCACTGAATTCCCGGGGAAGACTGAGGTCTGGATTACACGTCAACACATTGATACTTTCGCTGGTTGGTTGCGGAAACATCTAATGCGCAATATGGACATACATGAACAGCTAGCATGGTTGGCCAGGGGTCCCTCCTTTACAGTCTTGACATTCCAAGGATATGAGATTAATGGGAATACATTCTACACAGTATCCCAAGATAAAAAGAGCACCAACCAAAATAGTGGGGTCCGTGTAGATGCCTGGACAGCGATGGGAACAAGGACACATATTATGGTTACATAGAGGAGATATAGGAACTGGACTATGGCCCGTTATTGAAAGTTCCGCTGTTTCGGTGCAAATGGGTGAAGCTCAGTGGAGGAGGGGTGTCAAAAGACAATTATGGAATAACAACAGTGGACCTCAATAATCTTGGTTACAGAGATGAACCATTCGTCCTAGCCAAGGATGTGGCTTAGGCTTTCTATGTGAAGGACATGTCTAGTAAACCGAAAAAGCAAACAGAGAAGTCAAATAATGAGCCCAAGAGACACATAGTCCTTTCCGGAAAAAGAAACATCGTCGGCATCGAGGGCAAAACAGACATGTCGGAAGATTATGATAAGTTCGACGAGATTCCTCCATTCGCCGTGAATGTTGACCCAAGCATTCTATTAGCTAAAGAGGATGCTCCTTACGCACGTAGTGATCATAAGCAAGGCACATTCGTGAAAAAGAAGACTATTGCCGTTGTAGATCGTGATGTTTAATGTATTGTTATAACCATTATGTAAGATATTGAGCATGCACTCTTATATTATTAATTTATGCTTTTGTGATGGAGTTATATTCAAATTGTTCTCAACACACATGTTCATATTAGCACATCTAGCTATTAAATGAAATAAAATGTTTATATTAGCACAAATGTTCTCAACACACATGAACTAAAATACTAATATATATATATTTGTCTGAGAATAATAATCGTAACATCAATGATATTATTATCACATATAGTAAATGAGAAAACTAACTGAAATATATTTTTTAGTAAATGAAATAAGAAACAAATTGAAACAAAAAAAAATTGTAGCTTGACCTAAATAAGACTAGAGTATAGAGGTGATGCACATTTGTGAAATTCTAGCACTAGATAGCTTAAAAGAAGCCATGGAAGCTAAGGAAGAAGTTATAAACTCAAAAGAATTTGAATTGGACGAGTTCGATAACTTGGAAGTGCAATTCTGCACCCCACCGACTGTTGCGGTGGTGACCAAGATGGTCACCGCAACAGTCGGCCATGTAGGGCCATTTGGGCCAGGAAAGGCAGAAGCCACCGACTGTTGCGGTGGTGGTACTCAGGTACCACCGCAACAGTCGGTCATGAGTGGGCCAGGAGGCCTCAGGGTCAGAAGACCACCGACTCTTGCGGTGGGACCACCGCAACAGTCGGTCCCGCAGGCCAGAGTCCAGTTCGTCTCTGGATTGATGGACTGTTGCGGTGAGAACGGGGTTTTCACCCCACCGCAACAGTCGATCATGTCGCGCTGAAGGGGAAAGCCCCACGGGTACGCTTAACGCGGTCGGCCCGTGACCCTTTAGTCCCGGTTGGAGCCTCCAACCGGGACTAAAACTTTTAGTCCCGGTTCGTGGCTCTAACCGGGACTAAAGGGTCACGGGCCGTTAAGCGTACCCGTGGGGCTTTCCCCTTCAGCGCGCCGATGCTGAGCTCCGCGCCCCGCTCTCCCTCCCGGCTGCGCGCAAGCCGCCGCCGCCCCGCCGTGGGCCGCCGCCGCGCCGGCCCCATCCGGAGCTCCGCCAGCCATCTAGGCCCGCGTGCCCCGTATTTAGCCGGCGGGCACCGCAGATCAGCCGTCGTTGGCGCCGGCGCCGGCCGAACCGTGGAGATCGGGCGGCCGCCCCCTGGGTGTTGGGATCGCACCTGGGAGCGCCGCGCGGTGGTCGCCGGCGAGGTCGGCGCCTGGGCCAACGGAGCGGGTGCCGTCCCTCGGCCTTGGGACCTTCTCCCGGGCGGAAATCCATCCGGCGCACCTCTTCGCCACCCGTCGCCCCGGTCCGTGCCGCCCACTTGCGCCGCCGCCTTCAGCGTCCGACCGGTGAGCCGGCCCACTTCCTTCCTTCCCCATCCTCGGGCTCACTTCACCGCCCCGGCACCCGCTCCTCCTGCGCGCCCATCCTGGAACCCCCTTCCGCCTGCATCGCGTCATTTCCCATTGGCTTCACCTCGTCGTGCAGCCCAGCATCCTCACGGCGGCACCATGGCCGGAGGAGGGGATGAACCATTCCGTCCGTACATGCATCCGGACCCCCGGTTTCCGTCCGGGTACTACCCCATGCACCCGTCCTTTGCGAATCCCCCGGTCGCCGGCAGCGGCAGTGAAGCGCCGCCTCCTGGGTTCCCTTCCTGGTGTCCTGGGTACTTTGGAACCACCAGTACACCATCGGCCCCGCCTGCGTACCTTGGAGGCGACGTGCATCCGGTTTACTACGAAATGCCACCTCCATCCGGCTTTGTCCCCTTTGATGAGGCAGCATGGCATTCGACCTCGTCCGCGGCACCCTTCGTCCCAGGCCCCTACGCATCCGTTCCGTCGATGAACACGCCTCCAGTGCGTTCCGGATACGGTGAGTGGCATGCATAGGTGTGACTATTATACTTGGAAATCCTCAATTCTAACATTCTTTGGTCATTGACAACTTTGCAGTACCGTATGGCGAGGGCAGTAGCCGTCCAGCCCGTGTGCACGTGCCAATGCTGACCCCCTCATGGCCTTCGGCGCCTACGACAGATGCGCCCGCTTCGTCCGGTGTTCCCGGCCATCGGATAACCCGAAGCCATTCCCGCTTCCAGGAAGCGTCCCCCGTGATTGATGTGGCTAGCAACAACAATTCACTGGAGTCTGACGGTGGTGACAACGACATGTCCTCGGTGAGGATAATTCCATCTTAGCAGTCCATTTCACTGTGTCAAATTTTGTATAGGTTTTGTATGTAGGGCAACTAAGAGAACAGCCAGACATAAGCAATGTATAGTATTATAAAGTAGACATGGTATACATAAAACTGGAAAAGCATATACCTAAGATAAAACCTTATTTCATTAGTTCACTTGTTGGTATTTGTAGTATGCCCTTTTTCAATAAATGCTGTTGTATTCTTATTATAAGCATGCCTGTTCAAGTAGTTACAAAAAATACGGTAGTAGTTTTCTATTTTTTTCCTGGAAGTTGCTTTTGGTCCGTGTACTGCATATCGTATCTGAAACTTAAGCACTTTCACTTATCAGAGTTTGGGTGAATTCCTATAATCAATATTTATCATAAACATAAAAATATTAGTCTACAGAACTGGAAAGCCATTTTAACAGAGAAACATTGTCGTGTGTTTGTTGAGTAGGGTACGCTTAGAGCAAAATGGAACGATGTTCGTACGCAAACCCTTTGCCAGTTGTGGATGGACGAAAAACAGAACGGCAACTGTGTGATGGGTAAAATGAATTCTCATGGTTGGAGAAACATTGTTGCGCAATTCTACATACGAACGGGGGCTCCATATCCTAAGGCCAAGCTCAAAGCACGGGTCTCACAGCTCAAGTTGTTCTATGCCGCATTGAAAGAATTGCAACGTAGAACAGGGGGCGGCTGAACCCCGAACGGTGGTTTCAAGGCATCAGCTAAGATTTGGGAACGATTGAAAAAGGTACTCTCTTCAACTGAACTTAAACACAATCGTACTCTACTTGGGTAACTGATGACCTTATTTCATGATGCAGAAGCTTTCTGAGGTGGAGCGCTTGAAGAGGGAAGAGCCCCCTTGGATTTGTATGCTGGACGACATGTTCAGGGAAGTGACGATCGACTTCTCCGCTATGGAGGCATCGGCGGCCGATCCAATCCCTGACAACATGGAGTCCCAGGACAGTCCTGCCTGTGACACCCGTTCTCCAACTGGTACATCGGGCAGCCGCAAGAGGACAAGCAGTGAGGCAACCAAATCTAATGCAGATAGCCCGTCGAAGAAGAAACATGCACCCGGTACACCTTCTAGTAGTATTGCACCAAAGAAGAGGCAAAATTTGTTTACGAAGATATTTCGTAAGGTGACGGAAACCCAGGAGCGCACTTCAAAGGCACTTGCCGAGCTGTCTGCGGCGCAAACACAGCGTAAACAGGAAGCAAAACTGGCGTACCAGCAATGCTTGCAGTTGGCTCTGGATTTAGGGATAGCTGGCGACAGTGAGGAGTACTATTTCATGAGTCAGCATTTCAAGGATGATGGCAACAGAGATGCTTTCCTGTTGCTGCAATCAAATGAAGCTAGAAGGGGGTGGATCCAGAGAGCTTTCGAGCATAGCCGCTAGCGTGCATAGGCAGTCACGTTAGGTTGTACAATAATGTACAGATTAGTTCGGTTGCAATAACTGAGTGTTGTATGATGGCATTGTTGTCGTTGAACCTTATTGGATTATTTGTGCTTTCCATTAACATTGCTGAATTGCACTTTTCAATGCATGAATTCTGACCTTGTGTGATTAGTTCTGCCACTGCAGTATGGTTTACATTTTCTTGAATTATGTTTAATTTAAGTACCAAATTTTGCACATTTTGTTGTTCATGGTGTCCTTGTGGTTTCTGACTGATTGAAATGCATGTGTTTCAGGCCTCCAGTGCAGGGGATAATGCTGGATCTGATGGCACCGAAGGGGATGGCAGCACTTCCGAAGGAGATTCTATTCTCGAGTCAAGCGATGATGACTCAAGTGACGAAGCTGCCGAAGAGGTGTACAAGGATTGGGAAGAGTTGTTCGGAAAAGATGATCCGGTGTTCACATGCATGAAGCTTGTCATGGAGAGTACGAGGACTACAACTAAACTTTTGAAGAAAGCACTCGTTCTAGGTACGTACCATGACTCTGGATTGGCCAATCAACCTGGTAGGATAATTCCTGAGAGTGGGATTGAATGGGTTGAAAGGACATTGCATAATCCAACAGCTTGCTACAACATGTTTAGGATGCATGCACATGTCTTCGAGTTGTTACATGAGCAGTTGGTGAATAAGTATGGGTTGAAGTCCACTACAAAGATGTCATCTAGAGAGGCTTTAGGAATGTTCTTGTACATGGTTGGCCCTCCACAACCAGTTAGGCAAGCTGAGAATAGATTTGAGAGGTAGCTTGGGACTGTTAGCTGCAAATTCAACCATGTCTTATCGTGTCTGACCTCTCTTGCAAAAGATATAATTGCACCTAAGGACCCCACTTTCAGTTCTGTCCACCATAAGGTTGCCAACCATAGGGCTGCTCCTTTCTTCAACAATGCAATTGGGGCCATAGATGGTACCCATGTCAAATTGGTAGTTCCTTTTCAGAAAGTGGGGCAGTATATCAACAGGATGAATGAAAAAACCCAGAATGTTCTGGCCATCTGTGACTTTGATCGTCGATTCACTTTTGTTGCTGCGGGGATACCTGGGTCGGCACATGATTGGACCGTCCTGCAGCAGGCCATTATCAAGTATGGGCCGCAGTTCCCGCATCCGCCAACAGGTAAAAACTTTAATTTGTATGGTTCACCCCCTTAATTTGTATGGTTCTGAATTTAGATGCAAGTGCTTTTGTGGGTGCGGACTGATGCCTCTCTACGGAGGGGTCTGAAGGCAGAATTTTTTTCCATTATCTACAAAAAAAAGTGCTTGACTAGGCATAGTGGTCACTTTCTCTCCATTATACATGCAGGCAAGTTTTATCTGGTTGACGCGGGATACCCGAACCGCCCTGGATATCTATCACCGTACAAGGGGACAAAGAACCATCAAAAACAGTGGAGACATGGACCCGCACCATCGGGTGAAAGAGAGGTATTTAACAAAGCTCACTCATCTCTTAGGTCTGTCATTGAGCAGTCTTTTGGGGTGTTGAAGATGAAGTGGAGAATTTTGTTGGCTATTCCAAGCTATCCGGAGCGAACCCAAACCAAAATTATTCTAGCTTGTTGTGGACTCCATAATTTCATTGTGGACAATGATGATGATGATATCGACTTTCAATTGGCTATGGATTTCCGCCGTGTAAGAATGGTCGCCGGAGATGTTGACGAACCACAGCAGATTCATGAGCCCGATGAAGTTGATGATGACGCTGACATGAACGATATCCGTGATGGAATTGCACATGCATTGTATATGGCTGCACGTAGGCGTTGATAAGAATTGAACTTGTTTGAACGGTGAGAGCTGTCATGTGTAGGCGTAATTTGATGTATTTGGTTGTAATTCATGGTTACACATTCCTGTATTGTTGTCATCTGATGTATTTGGTTGTATAGAAGAACTAATTATCCTGAGTTCTGATTACATACCCTAAAATACCCTAAAAGGAATTTAAATGCTCCGTGTCATTCGGCATGCTTTACTGATTAATGCAATGAACATGAAATGCCAGTAAGTATATCAACAGCACACCTCAACACAGGATTTGACCATTTTCTTCCTACAATCAAATACCTGCTGGCTACAGACTGTCTTTACCTAGGTGGAGGTTAAAATTGTTCTCAACACACATGTTCATATTAGCACATCTAGCTATTAAATGAAATAAAATGTTTATATTAGCACAAATGTTCTCAACACACATGAACTAAAATACTAATATATATATATATTTGTCTGAGAATAATAAT
>CM014270.1:44249977-44261395 GCA_004135705.1 Alloteropsis semialata | reverse complement strand
CCATGCTGTGCCTGGCCGGATGGAGCTGCCCTGGAAGTAGCTCTTGAACTGGCGACAAAGAGTGTCCCAGCTGTCGATGGAGCCGGGCTCAAGGCTGTGGAGCCAGCTCAGCCCCACCTTGGTCATGGCGACGGGGAAGTAGGCGCACATGGAGTCGTGGTCGCCGTTCACCGCGCGGATGGCGATGCTGTACGTCCGGAGCCACATCGTAGGGTCCGTCTTCCCGTCGTATCTTTCTATGCCTGTAGGTTTGAAGTTAGCAGGCATTCGAATAGATCTTACTCGAGCGGTAAACGCCGGGAAGCCGTCGCAGTCATTGAGGTTCTCCATGTCCTCACGTCCCGATTCGGCGGAGTGGTCTTCAGGAGTGCGAGCCCGAGGTGGCCTGTCTTGTCCGAGTGGAGGTCCGTACTTGCGGTCGAATTCGCGGCGACGTGCGGCCTCATTGGCCTCGAGCTCTCGGCGTAGGCGCGTGTCGCGATCCAACCCCGGGGCGCCGTGTTCGCGGTTGTACTCGGCGCGCCGTCGGAGCTCCTCCTCGTCCCTTCGCCGGTGGCGGTCGTCGAGGTTCCTGCGGAGGTCATGGTTGCGGAGTTGTTCGCGGAGGTCCGGCTGGTCGACCACGTCGTGATCAACCTCACGACGACTGGCCGACTTGGAGTGGCGAGACGATGAAACGGCAGCTTTTTGGGCGTTGATCATGCCCGCAGCGGCGGTCAACCTGGTCTTGATCCGGTTGAGCTCCGGGGTTTCCGGAATCCCTTCCAGTTCAAGGTGCGCGGCGGCGAGATTAGCCGACGGGGTAGCGTAGACGCCCACACCGCCGACTTCTTGGATGAAGTCTTCGTGGAGGTTACGCGTGGCCCTGGGGTTTCGGCGATCCCGTCGCGCGTCGCGGCGTCGTTGCTTCTCATCATTGCATCCGATCCTGGCGTCACGATGTGCTTGATCTTCCCCTTGGACCGTCGGCTCATCGGCTGATATGTCGGAGACGAACGTCTCCCGCTTGGCAGGCACGATCCTCTTGTTTGGAGGGAGGACACGTGTGACTTGCGGGAAAGTCGGAGTTGTTTCCTGTTCAGGCGGAGTCGGCGCATCCTGAGGACGAGGGTGTTGCGCTGCCGCAACGTCCGGAGCAGATCCGATCTGGGTGGTCGTGATGGGGTTGACCGCCCTGATCGCATCTGGGGAGTAGTCGGCGCTCAGACGTTCGCCGAGTGCTTCTTGGTGGACGGCCCCGCCGTTCCTGAGTCCCAACGGGAATCGTGTCGGCGAGGTGATGTCCTGGCGAGCAGATTCGGCGAGCTCGATACACTCGCCGATGGAGGCGATGGCGTGGTCCATGTCCGCCTCAAACTGGCGTTGGCGTGCGGCCCAGCGACGCTTTCGCTCCTCGGGCGTCTGCTGCACCCTGTGCGGCGGAGGCGGAGTGGATGAAGCAGTCGGCGGCGTAGGCGGAAGCGTGCTCCCCTCGGGTGCCGGGAGAGCGATGTTGGCCGTCGTGATCGCCGAGTTGTTGGCGATGGTCGGCGACGGAGTGGTGATGGTGACGATCCCGTCTGGCGTAGCGTCAAGTCGTGGCGCTGTCTCCTCCGGGGTGGCGTCACGGCTGAAGGAGAGCTCCCCCTCGGGTCCAGCGGTGAAGACCATGGACCCGAAGAAGAACATGGCCCCCTCAGTGATGGATACCTTCGCGGATGCCGGCGTGATGACGGCGGAAGTAGATGCCATCGAGCTTGCAGATTGATCTCGTCGATCAACCCCTACCTGGCGCGCCAACTGTCGGATTTATGGACCCGGCAGTCCACACAGGGTAGTCTGCGTGGTTGATTTGTCGAGGGACAGATCGAGGATCAGAAGTCGATGGTAACACAAGACGCAAGGATTGAACAGGTTTGGGCCGTCAGGATGACGTAATACCCTACGTCCTGTGTTGGGTGTATGGATTGCTGTGTATGAAGTTCCTGAAGGATCTCCGTAGTTGGGTTCTGTCCTAGGTTTCGTATCGTGGTTATAATGTGTTCTGGAGGGGGGTCTCAAGGCACCTTATATAGTCCGGCTGCCTTGAGTTACAAGTCGGCTAGAGATCATAACCTACCTGAAATACAAGGATGCGATCCTATAACGATTACAGATATCTTCCCTATAATTCCGGCTAGTTTATCTTGATCTCCGAGCTTCTTGCGGGATACGCCGCCTGCTTCCTTGCCGCGCGCGCCGTCGTAGTCATCCGGTTCGCCCGACTGGTGGACCTCCCGAGTGGTGGGCCACTCAGTCTGACAAACCAGCCCGATAGCACTCGGATTGGGCCGCCCCTTGTTGGTTGGGCCAATCCGCCTTCTGGGTACCCCTGGGGGTCTACCCCCGACACTCTTGGTTTTTGGATTAAGTGAACTTGTAGAAAAATCTCAATGGAACATTTTATTTTTTTTTGACATTTGTTTCGTGCCGATTGTTTTTTATTTTTCATTTTTCTTTTTTGAGATTGTCCAAATAATTTCAAACATATGTTCCACATTTTAGAATAATTTCAAATACTCGTTTCACATCTTTTTTTGAGAATATTTGTTTCACATCTTGGATCAATTGTTCCGTGAACAATTATTTTCAAAAAAATGTTCTCGGCCCATTGGGCCCGATGGGCTATCTGATCTGAAGTGAACTCTAGTACGTTTGACAAATAGATGCCCTCGAGAGTAGAGGGGTCGTGGGTCGACCTGGAGCGGGTCGACATATGTCTTGCCCGGTTCATGAAGGGATTAGAGTTTAATTATTTTTAGATTTTGATATATTAGTTGAAAACAAATCCATAAAAGTCTAGATGTTTTTAAAAAATTATGCCAACGCTTCCAAAAATCTCAAAAAAATCCAAGAGATTGAGTTGGACCTAAACAACCCAAATAAAATACTTAGAGCTTGTGAAAAAGTTTTTGTAGAAACTTCCAAAAATTGGATTTAGCTCTAAGTAAATAGGAATAAATTTCAACATAGACCAGAAAATTCCCAGAGGAATCTAAACGATGTCTAAGAGCACTTAGAAAAACTAAATGCTTAAGACACACCCTAGCAAGAACACAACAAACACAGTTAAAGCCTGTGTTGTTTTGGTTTATTCTAGAAAACTAATATTTTTCGATACTTCCAACATTGGAAAAATTTAGAATTAGAGAAAATAATTATATTAATTTTACAACCCAATCACATCCTAAAATTCAAATATTTTAGGGTGTGACAGACATGGTCATTGGCACACCATCTTGTCACTTGGATGAAATCTGCAGTTGGAAATTTTGTAACACTCCTTGATGGAATCCATGTTTGAGATCAATGTGTTAATTAATTCTCATTGCACAATTTCATCATATAGGGAAAATATGCATATGGGATAAGAAACAACACAAATAGATCAATAGACAAATATGAGTTCCATTTTAATAAGCAAGGTTTTGCCTATTACGTAACATACCCACTTTGTCATATTCAAGCAAAGCAAATAGACTACAAGTTCTATTTCAGGAAAAAATATCACACAAGGTTGCACATTGATAGTTCACTTGTAATACAAGTTCCATAGTCATTATATTTAGAAATCACAAGTGAACTACTAATAAGTATTACAAATAAAATATCACATAAGTTCCACAGCACTAGGACAGCTATTTTCCCCAGTTGCTATTGTAGAGCTTCCTTTGTAAATTCTTTTAGTGATTGCGGTTCTGTTCCATCTCCATGAATAAACATGTTCTGAATGCTACTTTGTAGAGTCCGCGACCCACCAGTTACGCTTCCTGAACTTCCCCCTATGGAAAGGTTGTCTTAGCTTCTTCAGTTTAGAGCAGTCCCTGATGCACACGTCCGCTATCTGCTCCATTGTTTTTGGTCCTCCAATCGATACAAGGTCCGGACAACGCGAAATATATAATTCCTGAAGTGGTGCAATATCACTGCTCCACAAGCGGCTTGGAATTGATTCGATAGATGCGCAATTGATCAGTGTCAAAGACTCCAGAGAGGTGAGATTTTCAAAGCAGCTAGGAACCCACATCGAGAAATCTCCACAATCACTTAAAGAGAGCTTATGAATAGATGGTGGAAAATGTACTGAAGCCCTGTTTAGTTCAAATGGCAAGTTGCAAATTTGCCATTTTTCACTATTCATCAAAAGGAATCTTACATGTATGGAGTATTAAACGTGTGTTAATGACAAAACCCATTCCATAACCCCCCGGTAACTTTTCGAGACGAATCTAATGAGCCTAATTTGGCCATGATTAGACAACGTCGTGCTACAGTAAACAATCTCTAATGACGGATTAATTAGGCTTAATAGATTCGTCTCGCGATTTCCCGTCCATCCGTGTATTTAGTTTTATAATTAGATCATGTTTAGTCCTCCTAATCTTCGATTTAGTTTTGCTACAGTAAACGGTAACTTTTTTTGCCAAATTTGAGGGCCAACTAAACAGGCCCTGAACCCCTTTGCCAATTGAGTCAGCAACTCTTTGCATGTATCGATATGGATTCTCTTGATGGCAGGCAGACAATCTGGTATTAAGAGGCCTTCAAGGCTTGACAACTTCTCACAGTATATAATACTTAGGTTAGTGAGTGCTGAGAATGTTATAGGGGTGTCACTGCCAACGGAACCATGGAGGTGAAAGGAGGATGCTCCAGCTCGCTCGATTGATTCAAGAGATTTACAGCTCTCGATTTCCAATTTTTCCAAAGCAGGAAGATTACTGCCCCACATTTGTACGGGAATAACTGCCACATTTGAGCAGGAGTAGTAAAAGTATGTGAGAGACAGTCCCTCGACGGCGTAAGATAGGTTCCCAGATTTCTCCAGCTTGAGCATTTTGAGGGATGAGGGCAATCTCAGCATCTCTTCGGAACTGTCAATTGGACAATGACAGATCACCAATTCTTCCAGGAAACAAAAATCTTTGAAATTTTTAGCTGGCACAGATACTAGATTTATGCATCTTTCTACTTGTATCTTCTTCATGGATGGCATATAAACTGGTTGTAGGAACTGTTCGAGGCTTGATAGCTTCTCACAGTTATAAATTGTTAGGACTGTTAAAGATGAGAAGGATCTCGCACAGTTGACATTGTTGTCAACAAGGACTGTGTTGGCGATCAAAATTGGCACAAGGACAGTAAGGCAGGAAGAACCGGTGAAACCGGATTCTCAAACCGGTGGAACCGGTTTGGTCCACTGTTACCCGTCTGACAGCCAGACCGGTGAAACCGGTTTGAAAACCGGTGGAACCGGTTTTCCCCGAGTCCTAGTAGGATTGGACTCTTTTTGTAGATCCGAGTTGTAATAGGACTTTTCTTGCGGGGTACGACTTCCCCACCCTATAAATATGAAGGGTCACGGCCGATTGAGGGTTATCCAATCGATCAAATCAATATACCTTTACTTTTTTGGCATTCTTCAAACCCTAGCTTTTTCAACCCTAATTCTGTTCGTTCTTCGTCTCTACGGCGTTTTACG
Source organism: Alloteropsis semialata (assembly GCA_004135705.1). Taxonomy (NCBI): domain Eukaryota; kingdom Viridiplantae; phylum Streptophyta; class Magnoliopsida; order Poales; family Poaceae; genus Alloteropsis; species Alloteropsis semialata. The sequence continues at coordinate 44,255,895 of CM014270.1, read as the reverse complement.
GTGCTCTGAGTGGCCTGCCGATCTCAGAGAAACCCTAGGCGCGCCTGCCCTGACGGGGTCCCTCCCGGGCCGGCGATCTTAGGTCTACACAGCAGATCTCGAGGAACCGGTTTCACCGGATCCTCAAACCGGTTTCACCGGTTTCGCCTGGGCCTGCTGCAGTTGATTGATCCGTTGCGGATCTCGCACGTTCTAGTGCAATCTCGGTGTGTTGACCAGATCAGGCGTCAACAGACTGAAAATATCTCCTCCATACCATTACACTCCAAAATGTCAACTGATGTTAAGTTCGGTAGATTCTGTGGCCGAAACCAACTTGCCATAGATCTGCCTGGGTAATAGTAAAGATCCAAAGATTTGATGTTGGATGGAGGACATAGAACTTCAAGCACTTCGATTTCATTGCCATTAACAACTTCTTTGTCCAGATCTGATCTCCACCGTAGGCTCACACTATCAAGATGTTTCAAGTGCAGTTCCACTTCTGCAGCAGCATCCTCGTTTTTGAGCTTACCAAGATCACCTAATATCAGTGCATGGGCACTGTTGATTTTCTTCAATAGCCTAATCCCTTCTCCCCAGGCTGCAGCTTCACCGTATGGAAAAAATCGAAGGGTCTTCGACTCAATTCTCTGCAAACTAATTAGATTACACGTATTGCAGGGCAAACATTCAAACTGACACCACTCAGCAATTAGAAATTGCAAATTGTAAAGGGAGAATAACTGCAAAGGAAGGGTCTTCAAAGGACATGATCTAGAGATTCCAAGGTACCGAAGATGCTTCAAATTGCCAACGTTGTCTGGTAACTTCTTCATATATGTACAAGAAAATACACTGATCTGCTGAAGTCCACTGAACCAATTATCAAGCACCGAAGCAAACTCATTAGTTCTAAACGAGTCATTGCAAAGTAGGGTACGCAGCTTTTTGCACTGACATAGGCTCAGGAAATTTGAGCAATGCACATTGCTATTGGTGAATATTGACAGGTGACGGACATTAGGTGGAACCTTTTCTAGGTCAGGTAGGTCTCGTATGATGAAACACTCATCCTTTGAAACCAGTTGTGCCATGTCATGCATCAAGTCATGGATTACATACTTATTATCAACTGACGATGATGGACGTTCCTGAAAAAAGGACCGGTTCGCAAGATCTTCGAAGTACTGACAGCTCAGATCTTCTATTGGAATGTCACCTTGAGGCTCTACAAAACCTTCTGCTGCCCAAATCCTGGCTAATTTCTTCTTTTCAAATATATGATCTTTGGGATACACAGCACAAAATGAAAAACATTTCTTCAGATGGGGTGGCAAGTACATGTAGCTTAATCGAAGGGCTGGCAAAATATCAGTTCCCTCTTGTTTAAGCTCCCACAACTCACTCTCCAATATATTATTCCAGTGTATAGTGTGTAAGTTCCTCCTTAACAGCCGTCCAAGAGTTTTAGCAGCTAATGGAGAACCTTTTAACTTGGTAACTATGCTTTTACCTATGTGCTCCAGCTCTGGAAAGCTGTCAGAGTTCTCAGCTCCAAATGCACACAGTTTGAAGAAATCCCAAAAAAACACCATCCTTCAGACCCTCTAATGGATAGGGCTCCATTGTGCCCAATCGGTCAGCAACCTCTGCAGACCTGGTGGTGACCAAAATCGTACTTCCCTGACCAATATCTAGGAAAGGTGCACAAAAATTCTTCCAACGCTGCCCATTTTCCTTCAAGACATCATCCCACATGTCATCAAGGATGAGCAATATTTTTTTCTTGCCCATATGTGTTTTAAGAGTGCGCTGAAGATAATCAAAATTATCACTTGTTATGTCATTACCGGAAAGAGATTGTATAAGCTCTCTAGTTAATCTCTTCACGTCAAATTCATCTGAGACACAGGTCCAAATAATCTTCTTGAAATGGGACTTCACTCGCGGATGGTTACTGATATGCTGGGCCAAAGTGGTCTTCCCAACACCACCAATTCCAACTATTGGAAGAAGTGAAATTTTTTCTTGACTGACGTCACTTTCATCTAGTCCACGGCTAGCCTGGCTGCTTGTAGATGCAGCAGCTTGGCTGTTGCCCCGCTTGCGTTTAAAACCAGCCCTGCCACTACTTGCTGATACACCGAGCAATTCCATCACTTCCTTCAATTCCTTCTGACGGCCAAATATCTTTGCTTCATTGGGCAAAGAGGAGGTCTCAGGCCTGACTGATTTGTCAAAGCGCTGTGGTGCCCCACGCAGGCCCATCCTCTCCAGCTGAACGGTAAAATTGTCCAGCCTTTTCTGTATCCCATTTACTCTGCTGTAGTTTCCATGGATGACCTTGTCAAAGAATTCAAGAAAGGAAGACTCCTTTCTGCTGCCCTCGACCTTCAGTTTCAGCTCATGCCATCTGAATTCGTCCAGAAGGTCATCAGCATCGTACACCGCATCCTTGAGCGATGGAATCAACTTAGCTATGTCAGGAATATGACTTTTCCACTCTGCCTGATCAATTAGATTGTACATGGCAGGGAGGGTCTCCCTAAGACGATGCAGATCACTCTGCAAGTGCAATACTTCCTCTTGGTTCTTTTTCTGCTGGACTCTAGTCAATTTGGAGCGGAGAGATGAAATAGTAGATGTGACCCACTGAAAAAAATTAACGCATTCATTGATGCTGCTGATAACCCCAACAACCTCACTCAAGCTCATGATGATGGTAACCTCTCCTTGTCCTATGAAAGAAAACATTGATGCACTTAGATCAGAGAGCAGATATATATTGTGTATTATTTCAGGGCAGTAAAATAAATGTGTGCAAACAACTACTGTATCAGGAAATTCTTCGCAGATTACTGTTGAAGTGTGTGTGCTAACTTTATACTTATAGTGCAGTTTTCCTTTATCACCATGCAAAGAGCTACTAAGAAGGCCTTCAGTTAGCTGCCGTAAGCTTTAGCCAATCAACTGGAATTTAGGGGGATAAAATTTCTTACGTTCCCTTTAGCCCAGCAATATTGTTGTCAGAGGAGTAAATATTGGTTGTTCCTTCCCTTATTTTGGAGCCGTCTTATTGGTAAATGGCAATGAAGGAAGAAATACCCTAAGAGAAAGTAATTAAATTGGTACACATTGGCAATCTCATAAGTCGTTTCATGCAGAGACACTTATGATTTTGTATGATGAAGAGGAGAAAGAAACAGAGAGGAAGAGGGAGACAGTGGGGAGGGGTTGTTGTTTTTGAAGCAGCCGCTTATGAGCTAAATTTAAATAGGATGATTATGATACTAAGTAACGAAATTGTCGTGATACCACAAATCAAATGAAAAGACAAGTCGTCTCCATATTCTGTGGTGTTGCATGGGATCATCTATAAGGTCACGCCAACATACTTAGGACAGTATATCATATCAGTCATCTCATTGGTTCTCTAATGCAAGATCAAGTACGATTTTTAAGACATGCAGGTGTGAGGGAGAGATGCCAGAAAGATGAACATTTTCATAAGCTAAAATTTAGGATCATGGGACTATATTTATATCATTTTATATGGGTTATCATTGCCAAGTAAATCATAACATTCATTTATTCCATATATATAAAAATGAAGGCATTGCAAAATTACTATAAGACAATTGAAAAGGCAACACATGCATAGTAAGTTTCTTTATTAAACATCTCGAGATTACTCTTAATGCGTGAAGTCATCTATAGAATGATACCAATTTACTTCCCATGAGAAGGCTCCGAGACAGCAAAGGCTTAAGATTGGTGGTATAAGATTTAAGGCATTAGAGTGTTTGTCCTAGGGTTTATCTCATGTTAGCTCTAACTCTATTTTTTTAGCTTGGTAGCGCAGTTCAGGAGGAAACATTCTTAGGTGTGGGAAAAATCCTTCGAAGGTGTTTCAATGCCAAGGAGATTTGTGTTGATTTTATTCATTAACAAATATTTGCTAACAAATTACTGAATAAATTCAAGATATTTCCTCACTCGATCCACTTTAGTATATATCACGTACGCAGTTGAGGATGGCAGCTGATTGGGTTCGCATGGTGCAGGTGGATTAGAAACCCATCCATGACTCATTGCTCAACGGGTGGAATTTTGCCCTGCACCTTCGTTCACTGGTGGAATTTTACGCCCACACCCGTGAGCAGTGGTGAATTCAAAGGGGAAATGAGCCCCCACCCCCCACCCCCCCTCCCTTTCTTCTAGCTCTGGCTTCCCCACTGCCCATGAGTTTAATTTACATTCACATTAATAAGATGATATGGTTCCACTTATGTTTTGAGCACACTATGGATACAAACCACGCACCAGCACCGATGCCCACATGTAGAATTTTACACCCGTGTCTACAGGTGGAATTTCACGGCACCACACCAACTCCATCGGGTGCGGCATCCGTAGCCACCCACCCCCATGTGTTCGATTGCCATCCTTATAAACAGTAACCCTATTTGTTAATAGTTGTGTTTAGCGCAAAGATATGATGTTTTGATGGACATATGCATAAATGAATAGAGTAATATATTATGCCGAAATTCAAAGAATTGGATGCACCAATTAGTGGTAAAAGATGTAAAGGAGATTCACAAGACCAATTCATAACCCTGGTGAAAACTTGGTGGAAGCCGCTGGGACTGGTTTGTACCATATGGCCAAGTTTCCTCCTGTGCTTCATCTATCTCCGAGATGTCGCACAGGAGTTTGCCCTTTGATCCTAGGTACTAGTGTCATGTATTGTTGAGGACAGATAATATTATTTTCTTCCCTATATATAGTTATGGGGATCTCTCCATGGATGTTTGAGATGTTACTATTACTATATACTAATTTAATCGATTGTTCTTGTCTAATGTCTATGCGATTTCCATGATAGTAGCATAAAACCAAACATCCTAACACATTTCTAGATGCTGCGTGTAAGCAAGAGATAGGGATACACTCACGTTTCTGCAGCAAGATGCAGTCTCTGCGATCCTACATATCATCCAGAGGACATCCTTCTCCCATCTAGAGTTCCATATATCCCTGGATTTGAGTGAAACGCACCTGCGATGAATATTAAGGCATTATTCAGCCGTCCATATGAACACCTAAATCTCAACCAACGGTTCAGTCGTCAATCCCTTTTGCTAACAGAACAATAGAAGATGCATTGATCAACATAGTTGGTAAAAGAGCAAAGAATGGCATACCTTCCCGAAGTTACTCTCACAGGTGCATTATGCAAGTCATCGAGGCACCGGAGCAAGGTGCTGGTGTTTCAGTTGCTTAGTGGGAGCCTCTTGTGAGGCAAAACTAACTCCATAGACATATAGGAAGACTGATCCAGCAGTGCTGAATCTGGAACCAATTGGACAAAGCCATAAGTTAAATGGCCTAACAAGATATTGTTCTGACAGGAAATTAAATAATACTAATCATTATGCATTATATAAATGTGCAAATTAGTTTAAGTTGATATTGATGGACGCGTCACACAAACAATATTGAGTTCTTCTCTTTTAAATTTTGAATACTTCATGGGCAAGTGTTGACCTACAAGTATCAGCTTGAGGTCCAACCGTTACATTTGTTCTAATATAAACAAAGTCAGAGCTTTGGTATTGATGTAACGAAAGATTCCTCTACTTATATATATTGCAAGTGCACAGGTTGCTGGATGAGAGGACAAAGTGACATGGACGTGTAGAGCAGCAACCATGTCACTTCTCTCATCCTCTTTTTATATATCGATGTGCTACAAGGTCTTCACTCTCCAGTGGTGGTGGTGGTNGTGTGATGAAAGACTTGAGAATCGGCATGATTGTTGCGAGCTCATTTTGAATGTTGAACAAGGGCAGCTCATATTCATGATTGGGATCAGCATAAGCGTAATAGCTGAAGCGCTCCGATGCAATCCCATGATAAAAACTTTCAAAATA
>CM014270.1:44176601-44248977 GCA_004135705.1 Alloteropsis semialata | reverse complement strand
TAAAAACGGTCATGGTCCGAAGATTGAGGAGCCGCGCAGTACAGAGATGGAAAGTTTCGGCACGAAAATCGGTGAAGGAGTTATGATGGCAGATACGAATTTTGGAACAAAATGATATTTTATTCCAAAATTGGGGGGCATGTGTTGACACCGGATTTTCGCACCTGACATGCTGAGTCAGATGATGACGTGGTGAAGATGAGGCTGCGTGGTGGACCCGTTGACTGGTCAAAGCTGAAGGAGACAAAGAAGGAAGCCGATACCGAAAAGGAGTCCGATGAGGCAGGAGTCCGATCCGATGACGAGTGCAAGAAGAAAGGCGCGTCGGCTAAGGGAGGCGTATCAGATTCAGGGACTATTTCCTTTCCAGAAGGCTTATGAGAGTCCCGTTTTGTCTTTAATTTAGTTTACCTTATTTAGTTAGTCTGGTCCGATCAGGACTCTCCATGACCAGGGTATAAATTTGAACCCTCGTCCATTGTAAAGAACAATCCTCACAATCAATACAACCCGGCTTCACGCCAAAACCCTAGTAGTAGTTACCGACGAAGCTCATTGGTGGACGGGCTGCATCAGTTCTGATCTCCGGCTTACCAGTAAGTTAGTCAATTTATCGAACTAGTATAGGCTTTGAATTGAGGCGCATCGCCCTTTCTCGTTTATACTGTTCAACCGATTTATCTCTGATAATCAAGATTGATATAGATTCCCTACGTCGGAGCTAGATCAATATTGATTATTCAACAGATTATCGTTATCGGACTATACTTTAAGCCTAGATTCCCTACGTCGGAGCTAGGTATCAAGATTAGTCTAGATTCCCTACGTCGGAGCTAGAGTAATCTTGGTTACTAAAGGTAGTCTTTGCGGTTTGTTGGAGTTGCTAGATTGGTTTAGATCTACGCCATGTAAATCAATTCTACTTCTTCAACGGCTTTGAGCATAGGTCTTGGTCCGATTTAAGCAATATTTATCTTACAGCATCGTTCTATGTCCGATCCTGCTTTGTGGTTTAATCTGGTTGTTCTTTGAGTATTGCATTGGTGTAGATTCTCCTACGTCGGAGCTGGATCTTTGTAATACGCTTAGATTAATCTTTGACTGTCATGTTTGGTCTAGATTCCCTACGTCGGAGCTAGGTTCATCTTGATTAGTTAAAGGAAGCTTTGGTTATGCCTTAATGCTATTTGAATGTTAAGTGTGGTGTAGATTCCCTACGTCGGAGCTGGATCTTGCTTAATTATTCAGTAGCATATCTTAGAATCAGAACGTATCTGTTAATGTTTTATCTGCTTATGTTGCTTAATCTGATCAACATCTATGCGAGCATCTTGTTTAATTGACAGGTTGATGAGTCGAGTCTGATTATCCAGCTATCTGATCTGATCATAGTTGGAGAAATCTAGATTCCCTACGTCGGAGCTAGATTTCTCTGAAAAGGCTATAGTCCGATCGGCTGGTTAGATGGTCCGATAAGATGAGTCAAACTGGCAATTAGACAAGATGGACAATGTATCGGCTTACACTGTGATTATTTAATATCTTGTTTCAAGACACAGCTGATCCATTATTTTACATATTGGCCTTGTTATATGCTTTATTTCATTATTCAAAAGGCTGATCTGTTATATCAATCAAGGTCCGATCCCGATTGGTCCGATTCTGAGGTCCGATTTGATGTCTGATTGAGGTCCGATCACACGGTCCGATTGACGTCATCAAAGAGGTCCGATTCTGAGGTCCGATCGATATCGGCCGACACGTGTCTGATTGGGTCTTGGCTAAAATTCGACGTTACTCCATCGTCTGAAATAGAGCCGGCACAATCATAGAGCAATTTAACTGTTTTATTCCCTTGTCAATTTCAGGTCAAATTGACTGGCACGCCGCGAACCTGAACTGGAGTGCAGACTGGCACTGGAGCGAAGCTGATCTCCCTGGTCTTCTTGTGCTGCACGCGGGAGATACGTCCGCCGATTTTCCGCGTCAACAGGCGCCTATAGCAACAGAAACAACTCGAAGCCGTTCAACTTGAGTTGCAACAACAAATGTAAGAAGAAGAACAACAACATCATGAGTTGCTACAAATCAGGCAGCACTTGGAAGAACTAAGGCAAGCAAAGCAAAGAAGATTGAACACAAATTCCAGAGCTGCTAAGCTCCGAGCAGAGCTTGAGAGAGCCAAGAAACAAGTTGCTGAGCTACAAGCCGAGCTTAATGAGCGAATTGCCTTCGCCAGTGCTGGAGCAAATCATGTGTCCACTTTGGGAATAGAATAACGAACGCTACATACTCGTCCCATTGATCATACTTGTCCTCTATCAGAGAGTCTGCAACTGGCAAGATGGCTGCCTTCGTACAAGCCCATCGCTTTACCAAGATACAATGGTCTTACCGATCCCAAGCAATTTCTCATGAGCTACGAAGCCGCAATAGCTTCGGCAGGAGGAGATGATGTGGTACTGGCAAAATCATTTATCATCGTTTGTGATCGCACCGCCATGAACTGGTACACGAAGCTGCCAGGACTATCCATCAACAGCTGGTATGATTTGAAAAGAGAGTTGATCAAGAACTTCAGCATCATGGGAGACCAAGCACTCTCATATACAGAATTGACTCTACACCAACAGTAGAAGGAACCACTGAAAGATTACTTTCGCAGGTTCATAGGCTTAAGAGCTCAAGCTCCTCATATTCCCGATGAAGCCGCCAAGTTTGCAGCTATTCAGGGGCTTCGCCCAGGTCCATTTGCACAGCATATTGCAAGGAAAACACCAGCAACTCTTGGAGATCTCTATGAGGAGTTTAAAAAATATTGTCGATCAGACAATGATAACCGAAGGCGAATCTCCAGAATAGCTATCATGAAGAACCAATATGACTCCCAAAAGAGGCAACATCACCACAACCAACACCACTACCAAAACTATTCATCCCAAACAATCATGAATGTCGAGAGTTCACCTTCGTCCCAAGAAAACAAGTCTTTCCACCAAGAAAATCAGTATTCAACCCCAAGGGGTGAGATTACCCAGAGAGAGGGAAGAACCGGCAGAGGCCGAGGTAGAGGAAGAGGTTCGCCTTCGGGTCTGGAATTGTTCTGCCAATACCATGGCAAGAATCACACTCATGGCACTGAGCAGTGCAGAGACATCAAGAAAACCATCGAGAAGATGAAGGCAGACAAGATCCAAGCTACCCAAACGAAGCCATCTTCGGCTTCGTCCACCAATACCCAAACCACACAAACCCAAGCCATACAGCCATATTGTCCAGTTTACCCTTCCCTAAGCTCAGACATCGTTCATCCAACAACAGCAATGGCAACTCAATATTCGCCTTCGCCACAAACGTTCCAACATTACTACCCACAAAATCTGTATCCTTAGTTATACTCCCAAGCTCACCCTCAAATTGCCTCCCAAAACATCAAGGTTGAAGAATTACCTCCACCCCCATCAAAACCACAAACACAAGATCCAAACCCACCCAACCCCCTCCCAAGTTATGGTCACATTCTTCCCATAACTGTAGGGTCCTCATTGGCCTTCGAAACAAAGAAGCAGCGAAAGAGTTACTTTTGACAAGTAAACAACATTTCAGTGAATGGGCCATACAAGAAATCAGAATGGTCTCACATGCCAATTACCTTTACTAAAGAAGACCTAAAGCTCCACAATTTCCCACATAACGACGCAATGTCGATCGAAGCCAACATCGCTGGCTGAACAATTGGGAAAGTGCTGGTGGACACAGGCAGGTCTGCGGATATCATCCTAGCCAAAACACTCAGATCAATGACCAACATCAACCCAGATAATTTAGAGCCGTCAGATACACCATTGGTTGGCTTCGGGGGGAAACGAACACCAACATTGGGGAAAATCACACTGCTAGTATCCTTTGGTGATACATCAAATGCAAGAACGGAGGACATTACCTTCGACGTCGTTGACATGTTCTTCGACTATAATGTTATCTTCGGCAGAGGAGTCATAAATGCCTTCGACATTATCATAAGGCAAGCTTTCCTATGCATGAAAATGCTGGCACTCAAATGGGTCATCACTGTCTTCGATGACCAAACAGAAGCAAGAAAAATTGAATATGCCAGTACCCCAGGGCAGCGCAATGTACACTTGCTCGAAGAAAGAGAGCCAATTTACCCAGAGGAGAAGCCAAACGCTGAGAAAGACAGCAAGAATATGCAAGGCGCAACAGAAACAAAGCAAGTACAACTACAGCCTGATGTCTTCGACAGGAAGGTGATCATCGGTTCAGATCTTGAGCCCGAAGAAGAAGAGAGACTCATCGAGTTTCTAAGAAACAACAAAGATGTCTTCGCATGGTCAAGCAAAGATTTGCCAGGCGTAGACAGAAGCATAATCGAACACAAGCTCGCAATAAGCCCAAATATGAGGCCGAAGAAGCAAAAACTGGGGAAAATGTCCAAAGAAAAAGTAAGCGCAGTCAAAGCCGAAGTGCAGAGACTGCTCGACGCCAATGTCATACGCGAAGTAAAATACCCCAGCTGGCTAGCAAACAATGTGCCAGTAAAAAAGAAAAATGGCAAGTGGAGAATGTGCATTGACTTTACCGACCTCAACAAGACGTGCACAAAAGATGACTTTCCACTCCCAAGAATTGATAAAATCATTGATCAAGCCGCTGCAAGTGAGATGATGTCTCTCCTAGCTTGCTTCTCTGGCTATCACCAAATCTAGATGAAAAAAGATGGCGAAGAAAAAACTAGCTTCATCACTCCTGTTGGCACATTTTGCTTTATCAGGATGCCCGAGGGGTTTCGCAATGCTGGTACCACTTTCTGTCGTATGTCAAACACCGTATCAAAGATGAACTATTCAAAACAATACTTGCATATGTTGATGACATCTTGGTAAAGAGCATTAAAAGACAAGATCACGTTTCAGATCTGGCAGTTGCCTTCGCAAGAATGAGAGAAGCCGGACTCAAACTCAACCTGGAGAAGTGTGTCTTCGGAGTAACCAAAGGAAAGATACTTGGCTGTCTAGTATCAGCAAATGAGATCAAAGCTAATCCCGACAAGATTAATGCAATACTAAACATCGAGGAGCCAAAATGCATAAAAGATGTTCAGAAGCTCTCTGGCAGAATTGCAGCACTCAACAGATTCATAGCGAAAGCGGCCGAGCGAAGCCTGCCCTTCTTCGCAACACTTAGAAATGCATCAAAATTTGAATGGGGGGAAGAGCAGTCGAAAGAATTTCAAGAACTAAGGCAATACTTAATGCAGCTTACGAAGCTGACAGTACCAGATCCTAAGGCACTCTTACTACTATACATTGCAGCTTCGCAGTCAGCCGTGAGTGCAGCACTAATTGCGGAGAAGATGATAGATGGCAGGAAAGTGCAGCAACCAGTATATTATGTTTCAGAGGCATTGGCTGGGTCGAAGCTATTCTACACAGAAATTGAGAAGATGATTTATGTCGTGGTGATGGCATCCAGAAAACTAAGGCACTACTTTGAAGGACATAACATCAGGGTCCTCACAGATCAACCAATTAAAAAACTGCTAAGCAACAAAGAAGCTTCAGTAAGATTGCAGCAGCAGAGCTGTCAGAATATGTGGTGGATTTCGAACGAAGAACAGCTATCAAATCACAAGTCTTGGCTGAGTTCATTGCAGAATGGACATCGCCTTCGGCAGAGAATCTGATCAGAGAAGAAAGCTGGCTAATACATTGTGATGGAGCTTAGGGGACAAAGGAGCCGGCATTGCAGCAATTGTGAAATCGCCTTCGGGCGTAAAATGAGATACGCAGCGAACTTAGAGTTCGGCGGAAACAGCGATAGAAGTACAAACAACGTCGTCGAATATGAAGCCGTGCTATTAGGGCTCAAGAAAGTGAAGGCATTGGGTGCCCATTGTTTCACAGTGAAAACTAATTCGAAGGTAGTAGTAGATCACATTGAAAAAGAGAGTATCGCAAAGCAACCCGAGCTCATCAAGTATCTAAGTACCGTCCGAGCAATGGAGAAAAAATGCAAAGGCTTCATAGTCGAATACATTCCAAGGGCGAAAAATGAAGAAGCAGATGCACTGGCAAAGGCAGCAGCAAGAGGGGACAATTTACCACCAGTATGTTCTTCCAAACAATCACAACTCCTTCGATTAAAGATCCAGATGAGCAGTCAAAACTGATCAACGTAATAAGCTCAGAAGATTGGCGTTCACCAATAATAGCTTACCTTCGGGGATACTATGAACCCAATGACGAAGAGGACCCCAAATGCATGCAGCAAAGGGCAAAGTCTTATCAAATTATTGATGATGTCCTGTACAAGAAAGGAGTGGTGGCTCCTTGGCTTCACTGCATATCTTATGGCGAAGGCAAAGAGTTAATTCAGGAGATACATAATGGCCTGTGCCGAGCTCACTTTGGGGAGAGAGTAATTGTGGGGAAGGCGATGAGGCAAGGATTCTATTGGCCTACAATCATCAATGATGCAACAAACATAGTCAAGACTTGTGATGAATATCAAAAATGCGCAGCAACTCGAAAATCGCCTTCGGAGCTATCACAGTTAATAACTCCAACTTGGCCATTACAGAGATGGGGCATAGATCTGGTGGGTCTACTTCCCACGGCTCAAGGAAATCTGAAATATGCAATAGTTGTAGTGGAGTATTTCACCAAGTGGATCGAGGCAAGACCATTGGCAAATATCACAGCGAAGACAGTCATCAAATTCTTCTGACACTAGATTGTCTGTAGATTTGGAGTACCAAGGGAATTCACAGTAGACAACGGGAAGCAGTTTGACTGCAACGAATTCAGGCAGTACTGCATGTCCATCGGGACGAAGGCAAGATTCACATCAGTATACCACCCGCAATCCAATGGTGCAGTTGAAAGAACAAATGGCATCATATTCACTGCAATCAGAAAGTGCCTAGCAAATTGTAAGAAAAAAGGCAAATGGATAGAAGAGATGCCGAAGGTAATCTGAGCCCACAATACATCCACATCAAGAGCAACTCAATTCACACCTTTCAAGTTACTATATGGCGAAGAAGCAGTATGCCCAGAGGAAATCCTGCACAAGGGGCTTCACACTCAACAAGAAGCACCAAAAGGTAGCGAAGCCATAGACAAAGACCTCACAGAAATTTATAGGCTGCAAGCAGCTAAAAATATTTTCAAGTACCAAGCAGAGACGAAGAAATGGCGTGACAAAAAAAGTTATAAGGAAAGGTATAAGGATAGGCAACTAGGTGTTGAGAAAAAACTCAAGTGTGCCTTCAGGAAAATTGCAAAGCAAATGGGAAGGCCCATTTTTTGTGATTAAAAGTAACAAACCAGGATTATTTCACCTGGGGGACGAAGAAGGCAACAAGCTGCCGCATTCATGGAATGTAGATAGCTTGCGAAGGTACTACCTTTGGAAAAGCGTGTAAAAATTGGTTTCGTAATCTATAAACGGAGTCAATCAGTAGAGTAGATTTCTATTTCTTTCAAAAGGCCCGTACTCTTTTCCTCACAGGGGAACCCTTACCAAGGGGTGGGTTTTTAATGAGACAGTGCTAATTGTAACTCATGTAAAATATATGAACGAGATATTCCCCAAAACAAAACTAAATCGAAAGCGATTGGCTTCAACCAGATCGCTGGTATTCGATAATTCAAATAGAACTAAATTGACCCTACCAAAGGTAAGGCCAATTCAGATCTAAAAACACTTACTCTTAGGAGTAAAAGGCGCTTCAGCTCAAACTATTTTTACCAAGCAAAACGCTTACTCTAAGGAGTAAAAGGGGCTTCGGCTCAAACTATTTTTACTAAGCAGAACACTTACTCCAAGGATTAAAAGAGGCTTTGGCTCAATGAATTTTTTTCTTAACAGCCAAAAGCTCTCTGAGAAAAAGGAGCGGCAGGAAAACTCACATCGTCAAAAATTAAAAAAGCGAAAAGCTTTTGATCAAACTCAATGATTATTAAACAAAGTGTTCTCCAGTTCAACGTATTAATGAAAAAGGTAAACTCGCTTCGGGGGGAGGAGGCGTTTCCTCCAAAAACGAAGGCAAATCGAATTCAACCCTTTTCGTTCAAACAAACAGATACATTCACTTACATAAGTGGCCTCGCATGAAAGCACAAAGAACAACAACTCCGTATGAAACAATACAAACTCGCTTCGGTGGGAGGAGGCATTTCTCCCAAAAGCGAAGGCAAACCGAGTTCATATTCATTCATCCGCAAGTACAATTACACCACACGCTTCGGAAGTTACATTGACCATTTACAAATGAACAGACGTCAAAACATCTTAAACACAAGATCTGAAACGGGGAGCACTGTAAACACAACCGAAATTCTTGGCATCAGGACTAGCATCCAACGGTTCCATCTTTGGAATACCCAGAGAAATAGCTTCGGCTTTTCTGTTCGCAGCAAGCTCATCTCGCTCTAAGCCATGAGTAATAAACGAAGTAAAAAAATCGAAGACGTCAAACTCGTTACGATGATAAAACTCGTGACAAAACTCAAGGAAATCACTAAGAGTAGAACTTGGATAGCGCAATTGATACTCCTTTCAGGCGAAACTGGAAATACAAATTGGACCATCACGTATGGCCAATGGAGCAAGTTCAAGTACATCATCCTTCTGAATATACACAAATATACAAGTTCAAAAAATTTTGATAACTCAACAAGTTTTAACTCTACTCACAATCTAAAGGTCCTTAGACCTGAGGATCAACTCCGGAAGCTCCATGGCTACTCTGTCCTTGGGAAGACGAAGAAGCACCAGCTTCGGCAGTAGCAGTGGCAGTAGCTTCGGTGGCAGCCTTGACAGCAGCGTCCCTCGCAGCAGCCTAGGCATCAGCTTTCAACTTTCGGCTCAACTCCTTCGACTGGGAATACATAAGCTATCAAACAAAGCGATATAAAATCAAAAACTAAAAGATGGAGCTAACAACAAGGGTGATTAACAAAAATACCTTGGCCAACCGATCGAAGGCGATACCCTGAGCTGCTTTACGCCCGCTGGCGACCCAAATATTCTTGCAGAAGAGTGCCTTCGCGATCATAATCTCCTCCGGAAATACATTCTTGTCAGCAGGGTCCTTCGCTTCCGGATAAGGACAACCATTTCTTAGCAAAGCCTTATAGTGATCACAGCCATTATCAGAAAGAATCTTCATAAGGTTGCACGAGCAGATAGAGGCTGCGAAGTCACCAACAAACTGAATTACTCCAGTAAGCGAAGTGAATTCCTTGTCAATCCAGTTAAACAATTTGTCGAGGCTATACCCTTTGTCAGGACATGCAAGGGGCTCCACCCCAAATTGTCGCAAAGCCTCCTTGTATAAGCGATACAACTTCAAGCCACGCTCCCACGCAACATTAATAACATCCTCGTTTTCCTTGTGAAGGGAGATAAGCGAAGAACGCAAGGATAAGAGCTCACGCTCAGCATTTTTGCTACGCGACCGATACAAATTGGCATCGTGGGACAATTTCTCTTTAACTCCTATAAGAGTATCAACTTCGCTCTTCAAAATAGAAATCAGGTCAACATCTTCGGCAACTTTCTTGCGAAGATTATCAAGGACACCATCCTTATCTGCAACTTGAGCTTCCAAGGCAACAACTTATCTTTCAATTGTTTACCTTCGGTAACCTAACTCTCCAAGATGGCAACCTTGTCTTTCAAAGATTGATTCTCGTTCATAATGGACTCACGATCTTGTCAATACAAGGCCTTCTCATCTTCAAGATCTTGTTTAATTCTATCAATATTGCCCTAGATTTGGAGAAGCTCGGCTTTCTCTCTTCGCAACCTCTCCAACTCTTGGAGCTCAGCAGCAACAGAGTTCAGATGAGGAATACAAGCATGGAGCTCATTGATTGCAATAACAGTCTGTTGGAATTCACAAACAAAAAGAAAATCAACACGAAGCTAAAATCAACTAGACAGAGCGAAGACAAATAAAACAAACCTTTAAACCCGCAGCAAGAATGCTAGAGCCAATAGTTTCGGGGTCCAAGGAATTCACAAGTTCTTCATATTCTGTCAAAACAAAAAAAGAATCACCTTCGCAAATCAACAAAAAGCAAAAGGAGAATAAAAAGTTTGAATAAAATTAAATACGCTCGCAAACAAAATCCCGTGGAATCCCACCTTCACACACTCGAGTCTGTGCTTCACCTTCACCACCTGTTCAACAAATCTCTTCAGCATTAACACCCAATAGCACAATAGTTATTGTTTCTAAAAACATTAAGCAAGAAGAGTCAATAGTATAAACACCTTCGGAAGAAGAAGGGATATCGACCCTTGCATCAACCTCCATATCCATAGCAGAGGCAGTAGCCCTCTCAGTGGCACCAGAAGTTTCAGCCTCGGATACCTTCTTCCTCTTATCCTGAGCATCAACATTAATAGTTTTGGCAACATTGGCCAAAACTTGCAAAGAGTCTACAGCTCGGGTGGGGGGGGGCGAAGCCAAAGTCAATGATGGAGCATCAATTGGCGAAATTTCTTCAGGGGCTTCGGTGGAAATATCAGCATCACAATGAACTTCCTCAAAAACAGCCTCATCTACAAGAACATCGCGAACATGCGACTCCTCAAACTGACTCAGATCTATGCCATCATCAAATGGATCCGAAATACGAGCACCTCCAGGTGTTCCAGGGACACCTTCACAAGCAATATTGTATCAATAATAGGATTCCTTGCCATGTATCTCGCTAGCAAAGGAAGACTCGTGCCCCGAAAATAATTTCTAAAGAGAGCAATCTCACCACACCCATGGAGCAGAACTCATGAAACCAGTAAACGGCGAAGTTGTCAACTGCGCCGAAGTCGAAGCCGCCGGAGGCGCCCGAGGAGGTCGAGGAGGGTGACCACCACGCGAAGCCGAAGAAGCGGCACTGGCAGCAGGAGCCACAGCGGACACAGGGACAGCGGCAATCGGTGCCTCTTGGCGGCCCTTCTTTTCTGCAGACTCAAAAGAGGTTGCCTTCGCAACAGCTTTCTTACCTTCTCCTCGTCCGCTACCCTGGCCACGGCCTCCGGCTCGCCCACCTCGCCTTCCTCCACGAGGAGTGAAGACACTCCAGAAGCACCTTCATCCAAGACCTTCGTCTTTGCCTTGCCTGTCACCATACCCTTCCCTTTCTCCTTTGTGGGGACGGGAACCTCACGATCAGCATAAGGAATTTTCAATTCCTCAAAAACTCTATTCAGCCTGGCTGCAACCATATTGTCTTCACAGCTGCGATGTTCCTTCGAATTGTATGTGCCAAGAATATCAATAGCCCGCTGTTCCACCGAAGCAACAAACTCCTCCGCTGACATACCTTCGGGAATTATGGCCCTAAAATAAGAAAATGCGACCTTGGTATGATTGCCAAAAGGTTTCTTTTCAACCTTATATGGCTCCCAATCAGCTGATAAAAAAATTAACTCCAGCAGCCAAACCCTCTTCAACAAGATCACGGCTGCAGATCGTCCGCAAAGCCGCCCGAAAGGCTTGCCAGCATTTTTTGAATCCATCACTCTCAGGGTCAAACACTGGACAAGAAACAAAGCCAAGTGGCTTAATTTTGCCATGAAGAGGAAATGTTAAAGTTTTAGTACCATCAGTAGAGATAATTTCTTCCGAAGGCACTTTCACGCAAAGCCAATGCTTCTGCCAATCCTTGCTCCACTTGTTTCTTTGAGCAAAGGAAACTTCCACCTTCACAAAATTCGAACCACGTCGACGGCCGGTGAAAGTGACACAACCAAAATCAGGAGTGAATAATTCACCTTCGACCTCCGTGGACTTGCTCTGATTGTGTCCCTCATACAACCGAAGGAAGCCGTCAACAGTTACGGGAGAATCATGAGTTTTCACGGCCAGAAGAAGCGAATAAGATGGCTGATAGCATTAGGCGTCATATGATGCAAGTGTAAACCGTAAGGCACAATCATCTTGGCAATAATGTTATCAATCGGCATCCTCAAGCTAGCAATGAAGAAATCCGAGAAAACAACAGCTTCGTCATCACAAGGAGCAGGGACAACATCATTTTCAGGAGCGCGACTGTGACCCTTAGGAAAATAATCCTCGCTTTCAAAGAGAGCAATGTCATCTTTTCCAATCTTAGACTTGCCGAAAACAAGGGTCTTCGGTCTCTTGGTAGGATCAACAAGATCTTCAACACTAGCTTCGACAGTGTCTAAATTCTCCTCTTCTTCACCCTCATTCCCATCATTATCATGGCCATCTCCTTCAGCATGCTCATCACCTTCATCGAGTATATTCTCCACATTTGGATTTTCATCTTCTAGCTGCTTGGCAAAATGCTCAACTTCGGCATCGGTCATCCCCTCCTGAGGAGGAGAAGATCCTCTCACTCCTTGCGCCTCAGGGCTGCCTTCGCCAGCCATATCTATCAATACAGCAGTCTGCCTAGTGCGAGCGGCTGATGAAGAATAAACACAAGTTAAAAACAAGCAAGAAACATGGCAAAGAGAATCAAGCAAACCCAAAAAAAACAAGGGCAGTAAAACTCACTTGTGACAGCAAAGAGATCACCATGAAAAGCTATTAGTCTCCGCGAAAGCAAGTGCTAGCAACCCAATGCGAAGAAGCTCGCGGAAGCAAAAAGCAAGCAATTGTGAAGCAGAAAAAGGTAAAAAGGGGTCACCCCTCTTCGGTCCTTTATATAGGGGGGTAAAAAATATGACCGTTACCGCGTCTCGAAAAATAAAACGGCGCCGTCGATTCAAAACTAAGAATAAAATAAAAAAAGTGAAGCCAAACGTGAAGTGAACCCAACGACTCGGGTTTTGCTCCAACGGGAGGAGGCGTTTCCCTTAGCAGGTGAAGGCAATCCTGAGTTTGTCGAGGACATCGGCCTGTTAGAGAAAGCCCTCGTTCGCGAGGGGCTACTGTTGGGGATTGGCCCACCAAGGAAACACCTTCTCCTGTCTAATTTGATAACAAGCATTGAGCATTTGCCTTCACTAAAGGCAACCTTGAAGCAAATGCCTTCGCTCGGGACTCGGGCATCATGAAGCGATCTGCCGCCTTCGACTAAAGGCGACTCACAACAATTACTTGCATATACATAATTTATCTTCTTCTCCAGGCTCACGACAGGACCGGGCCAAGGACAAGTCGGCTCCTCTTTCTAAGAAGGAAAGGGTGACTAATGCCGAAGGCATCCCTAAAGGCGAAGGTACCAGAAGTCACCAGAGGCGCGGTGAAGGCAGCGTGAACCGGGTCCAAGCCGAGTCAAAGGCGGAGTTACTAGTCCACACATTCACATTGAGTAGTGTAAATGTACTATTATGCCCCTGCACGATCCAAGTTATACAGTCTAGAGGATGATGCCTGTTTTTCAGGGGTATAAGTGGAATGTAAAATGTGTCTCTTGACCTTCCTATAAAAAGGGACCTCTCACCAACGTGTAAAGGGCTGATTCCCGAGAATACTGTTAATGAGTAATATATTGTTGCTTGTCTTCATTTCTCAGTCTTAGCTATTGTTTGTGTATATTGCCTTCGGCTTTATCCCAACATGGCATATGCCAGAATGTCCACTTTCTTTATTAAAAAAAGATTTAGAACTAGTCGCTGCAAAAGATTCAGAACTAGTCATGTTTGTTTGGAATTCTATCGACTCATTTAGGCCTCGTTCGTTTGCGTCGGAATGGCCCGTTCCGGGTGCCATTCTAGGTGGGTCGACGCCGCCCGTTTCAAAAACAGGTCCATGACGAAATGATCATTCGGTTGGGCTGGCACGGAAAATAAACAGGCCCGGAATCAATGTTCCACCCACTCCACGGCCCGGAACGCATCCACTAGTCTGACCCTCCGGCTCGGATCCGGGCGACGACGCTCGCACGCGAGGCGGAGATGGCGGCGCGCGAGGCGCGTGGCGGCGCGGCACATCTCCTCTGACGGCTACCACCAAGACTGCGACGGCGACCGTCTCCCCTCCGACGTCGACACTCCCCGCCCCCTTGTCGCCGGTAGGCTTTTGCCCCGCCTCGTCCTTCCCCTCTTCTCCTTGAGGTTCTTGCCCAAGGCCTCTGCTTTGTTGGGATGCGTCTGCTGGCCCTGGATGCTCGCTTGCCCTCAGTAATGGATAGCTGCACCAAATTTGATTTTTTTTTTTGATATTGTTACACCACTTGATCAATTTCTCTCCAGCATGCGTCTTTGTTTTTTCAGTTAGCTTACCTTGCCATGACAATGTATATTGTTTTGATCAAAGTTTCAATTCATTTCTTTCCATTGGCTAAACTGAAAATTAAACCTCTTGGCTAGTTTGTAGTTTCAATTTATTTGTTTCGAGCTCTGCCCCTCTTTCTAGATTGATTATTACTAGCCTGCAAGCATGTAGGCACAACAATTTTGTGGCATTGTTAACGCTGCTGCTAGCTTGTAAAATTTTGTCGTGTCATGTCTGGTTGCCAATTTTGCTACTTGAAGCATCGTCTGTAAATAGGCTTATTGATTGGATATTGAAAGAAGTATCAAATTCAGTCCAACTGGACTTATTCTGTAGTGAGAACTGCTTCGAAGAGCATGTCAGAAAAGAATGATTATGCCAATATTAGAGAAATATACATGTAAATGCCAATATTAGATCACTGGCCCTGTTCTTTCTAGTATTTAGGTATGCTGTTTTTTTACATTGCCGTTGTTTTCAGAGAGTATTCAGGTACTCTCAGAACAGTACGGCCCAAAATAAGACCTTCCAATACCTGAATATTCATTGTTGGAAGGCATATGTGTTCAGTTTTTGAATAATTATTTTTATGTTTGTATGTGCTTAATCATTGTTGGAAGGCACATGTTTGTATGTTCAGTTCAATTCCTACAATGTTCATCTTTTAATACTAACCTAACAGTCATTGTCATTGTCAATTATGGCCTGAGATCCGTTTCAGGTTACATTTCTGCATTTCATGAGTAAATGCTTATTTGATGCTTGTATCATTTAGTTTCTCAATGAAGCCCTTTATGTATAATTGAGTCCCTCAGATCATGTTTAGAATTCGTTGCTTGGACCATCAATATTTCCTGTTTAGAAGTTTTCAAATATTTCAGACACTAAGAAGAGAGGTGCTTGCATATTTGGTTCTGTATTCCTTGTTTGTTGAAACTTTAAGAATATGGAATTTTGCATGTTGCAGTGGATAATGAGAGAAGTCCGTATTAGCTGACAGGAAATGTCATTACTACTTTTAGATTTTTGCATTAAACTAGTGGGCAGTCCCTTGTTGATTACTTCTAGGCATGGTTGCGTCAATAATTCTGCCACCCCAGATTCAGCGATGTTGCTGCAGTTATCCAGAGTTCATGTCTTTTTGCTTGGAATGTCCTGACCCGCACATAGGCTTGTGCTGTATGTACTCCAGAAACTGAAATTCAGTGCACTTCATCTCTATTTCCTTGCCATGTAAAACTAGTTTTGACAATTTTCAACTACTTGCCATCTTTGGGTCTGATTAATGCCATTTTGAGTCTGTTGAAAAATATGTAAGTCGGCATAATTTTGGTTGCAAAGCAGCTGAACCTGTATGTGTCATGTGCGTCCCGTAAGTTTAAATCATTTGCTTACAGGCGTTTGATCTTAACATGCTGGGGATGCAGATGGGTCAATGAATGCCAACCCTGCTTCTGAAGCTCTTATGTTGATTATATTTTGTTCAGAAACTTCAGATGCGCAACTGTTTTGCTTACAGTTCTTGTACCATGTCATTCTGCTTGTCAAGTATATTAGTACCTCACCGGTGGTGTCATTACTGTCACAGCTACATTGCATGCCCCATTCTTCTCTCATTGCTGCAATATACCCTTGTCAATCTTGTTTTGATGTTATTTGCAAATGTTGCAGGACCAGAGTGTTTTCCAGAAATATTCTAGTTTGAATGTTGCTTCAGAAGTACCAATGAGGGAAATTAAAGCAAGGGGCATCAGAGGAGAACAACAGAGAAAAATGTTGTCACCTTTCTTTTTTGAAATTGATCATTTTGCAATTTCGTAAATAAAATGTTATCATCCAAACAAAGTAAAGAAAACTTTGGATTCAGATAGTCCTTGTGATTCTTATTACTGCAGTACTTGAACTGCTCAAAAGTGTATTGTAAATTACTTGAACTCTTGAAAAGTGCACCGCAATTACTGCAATTAGTCTGAATTTTGAGTCTGCTAGATGTACAAGTGGCTGGAATGTATATTTCTATTCCTGTCCAACCGAACACATTTTTTTAGGGAATGGAATGGTTCAGGGACAGGATTTGAAACAAAGCAGGATTGAGTGAAAGAAGGGGATCCACTTGATCCTGTCCTAGAACCGTTCAGGCACAGGAACCGATCCATGACAACCGAACGAGGCCTTACTCGTTTTTTCCATTTTCTTTTCTTCTCATACTGTGTTCATCTGTAGATGTACTCTAGACATTGGGGTTGTGTACATATAACTTCCTACACCTTGTTCGGTTGGCTTATCAGCCACCAGCCAGCAGTACTTTTCTCTCACAACAAATCAGCACCCGCCACCAGCCAGCAGTACTTTTCTCTCACAACAAATCAGCACCAGCCGCCAGCCAACCGAACAGGCTACTAGTTTCTGGGGAAAAACAAAATACAAATCTGGAAAGAAGTTGATTCAGTAGTTCAATCTTGAGAGATGAGGGAAACTGACCACATCAGGGCTCTCGCTCGTCGCTTTGTCAGAAGAGAAGCATCCAGGGAAAGCCCTTGAAGGGCAAGAACCGACGGGGGACACATGACGCGAAGGGAAGCTGGTGAGTGGTGACCAAATGCGCCCTCAACCGGTTGACCTTCGGGAGCAGGATCCAAGAAGGACGAGGATTAGCCGTGATGTCGCTTTGGGAGGCGAGGGGATAGGAGAGCGGCGCGACTGATAGGTGATTCACTTGGAAGGAATGGGCGGCCGGATTATTCATGTAACTTGCTAATTGGGCTGGATTTTGTTGCAATTTGTAGAGGTACGGCCTTTTTTGGAGTATGTGGCCGGGGCTGGATTTTTGGAGTATGTGGCCCCAAAAATCCTTCATTGTTAGTCCGAGAACGTTATGACTAATAACAAAGCCCTTTAAAATTAGAGAAAAACAACAAACAAGATATCAAATTATCAGAAGTCGGAAAGGATGCAGCGGGGAAAGTTCCTAGCACCACGATCAAATTTGACTTTGTAGCCCACGATATTATAGTGAAATTTATTTTAGCAGGCATCAAGATACCAAATAGCGTTGGTAGTGTCCATAATTGTGCCGCTATAGCGGTAGCGGACCCCTGCTCCTACCGCTATAAGGTAGCGCTCTAGAAATAGCAAGTTTGGAATTAGCACACGCTATTGCACTTAGCACTTGCTATATTGCATGTCCGCTATTGAATTTAGCACCCGCTAATGCAGTCCGCTATTTCCTACATTGATGGTTTTAGTGACAATAAAGACGAATCAATTGATAACATGATTAGATGATAATAAAACATAATGGGATGTCAAATGACATTTTTCTTCGTTGACGTGAGAATTTATTGTTGATATATATCCATGTCTCTTCTTTATATCTAGTTATTTATGTCCTTTTTGTGAATTTTGAACCATGAAAATTTGAATGAATAACTAAACAATTCTAATTCATTAAGTAAATTTGATGTTAATATTCATATTTGCTCTCAAAAATTGACTATTTTTAGAGATCCGCTATTTGAACTTAACGTCCGCTATAGCACCCGCTATCCGCGATATGCTACATAGACACCAATTCGCTACCAGATCTCGCTAAACACTATTTAGTACCTTGGCAGAGGCATTTCATTTCAAGAAGCATAATCATAACTGAGAGCATCTCTAAAAAACTCTTCATATCTTTTCTAACTTACAGGAATACAGATTTTGATGAAAAAACACTCTCCAACAGCCTCTTCGATGGGATATCTAAATATAAATATCCTCTATTCCGTACTTCTCGCTAGCCAAATATGGAGAGTGAGGATGACTCTCTAGACTGCGTACAACACATAGAAAAGCTGTTGGAGAATATAAAGATACATAAAATGATTTTTACTTAAATAACTCTCCAAATGATGATTTAGAGAGTAAATTTTAAAAACACTCTTAGAGATGCTCCGACATCCTACACTCTGTATCTTTCTGTTGACATAGCCCGCGTCATAGAAGAGAGTCTGGTTGAGCGGACAAATATGACAAAATAAACGCAATAAGGTGCATTCCTGGTTCCTCGCTCTAGCTAGCCTGTCTTACAATATGTGCATTGACAACACCACCTGAGCCCGAATCATGAAACAAGAGCCAAAACGCCCCTAAAATCCATCGAACGGACAGCTTAACCTAGAGGTATATAGGGCGCGCTTGGATTGCTGCAGCGGGTACCCTTGCCAAAATTAGGTCGTTGACCGCAGGCGAGCGCGCCCCTTGATAGCAGCCACGTTTTTGGCTCGCCCCAATACCCGTGCCTAAGCTGCAATTCATTTTTCTGCCCAGACGCGGCCCATTTGAGTGCCGAAGTTTGGCTGGCCAAAGTTTTTGGCATGGCAGGCATCGGCTAACATCCAAATGCGCCCATACATCAGGGTTTCTTAAAAGGTCACGGCTCTCTGAGCACTCTCCGTTTTTCCCAGCCCCTCGCTGCCTCCGAGGGCGAACACGTGGCCTTTCCAGGCACGCTTCTTTTTGTTTGGCCAGTCGCTAACTGCATCACGGGATGGCTCCTATGGTTGTTGGCCTCCATAATTTATTATTTTTTATGGGTAAAATATTTTAATTTTTATCACACTAGATATCGGGGTTTCTTAAAAGGTCACAGCTCTCCGAGCTCTCTCCGTTTTTCCTGGCCCCTCGCTGCCTCCGGGGGCGAACGCGTGGCCTTTCCAGGCACGCTCCTTTTTGTTTGGCCAGACACTAACTGCATCATGGGATGGCTCCTATGGTTGTTGGCCTCCATAATGGATTATTTTTTATGGGTGAAATATTTTAATTTTTATCACACTAGATATTTAGATCGATTGATATTTTTCAAAAATATCACAATCACGCAAACCCTACCTTTACGAGTACCACCAAAAGACTTAGCCAGCTGTTCCGATTCTGAGAATGACGAAGCCCCACAGACGCATCGTTGTCGCTATGTACGTCGCCAGTTTTTTTTCGAAACACCACGCACCTGAATGAATGCACAGACCCAAACTTTATCTCACACAAACCTTACCTCAATGAGCGCCATCAAAAGACAAGGCCAGCTGTTCCGATTTTGAGAATAGCAAAATCACCACATGCGTATCATTGTTGATGCGCACACTGCCTACCACTAAAAGAATATCGCTGGTTAGATCCTTGAAAAATAAATCCAGAAAATTACGACACTTGTACCGAGTCAAGAACGCGGACCCGGATGGGCAGGTGCCACCACAAGAAAACTAACCAATTAAGTTATGCTTAGTCCAAAGATAAATTGATATTCTGAGTGGGTTTGTGATTTATATATTTGATAGCATGGACTATTAATTTGGGAATAACATGAACTACTAACTTGGAAATATGTAGTTGGCGTGGTTTACATATCTATCAATTTCTGATTCAACTTGTCGTTTATTGACCCTTCTGGACGAAGAACTTAGTGCGCTCCCTCCATCACAAAATAAGTATTATTTTAGCATTTAGATTTTGTCCCATAAATAAGATCTTGTACTCTGTAGTGAGATTAATTAGATCAAATTAATGACACATTGAAAACTAAGAAAAAAATTGTATAGAGAAGCGTATATATCCAATCAAATGCTTAATTAATCTACTTTACTTCATAATTCATATGGTTTGCATGTCTTATCAATTTCTTATTCAATTTGTTATTTATCGACCTTTCAGACATGAAGAACTTGCAACTAAGGTGGAACTCATTCCATCGTAAAAAAATATATCAGATTTTTTTCTGTAAAAGTTTTTTTTTTGCTTGTGCTGAGATTCATCTAATTAAAGCGACCCCAAACACTAAGAAAAAAAATGTGCAAAGAAGAACGTAGAACCAAATAAATGTTTAATTAGTCTATTGTGATTTATGGCTCATGTGTTTGTATATCTATAATTTCTTATTCAACTTGTTGTTTATCGACATTCTAGGCATGAAGAACTTGCAACTATGATGGCACTAACTCCGTCCCAAATATGTGTTCTTCTAACTTACAATGTGATTCATCTAATTAAAGCTATGCCAAGTACAAAAATATATATATAGAGAGAGAGAGAAGCATTTGGAATCGATCAAATGCTTAATTTATTTTGTTTCTTGTTCAATGCATGTGCATTTGTCGAGAGTGTGTCATTCAATCACAAATACTATGACTAAGTAGGGCTAATATGGTTACTTTTCATGACTAATAACGTATGGAATTTTTTAAAAGAACACTTATTTTGGGTTAAAAGAGCACTTATTTTGGGATAAAAGGAGTATGGGTTATGGTTAGTCTATTTTTCACCGCTTCGAGAAAAAACTATCAGCCAAATAGAGAAATTTTGCGTCACAATTCTTGATTATCTACTAAAAAACAAGTATGCAATATGTGATGGCTGCATTGTTAGGTTCTTGTGTTTGTATGCTCCTATGTGCTTATTTCTTTGCATAAGCTTTTGCACCTGCATTTTTGTGTTTATTCTGGTAATGATGTATTGTAACAACATGCTGCATGGGTTTAGTTTTAGGATGTTCTAATGTATTGTGTGTGTAAAATGTTATAAATTGAGACATATTAATTTTTTAGACTATTCTTATTCTCATAGTAGGGCTTGCGCGCCAAATGTTCTACTACCTGGAATAGCCATGGCCCACGACCATCGTGTGGGTCACGGAAAGCAGTGTCCTCCAGCTTTTTTCATCCCTGGCCTCGATCAATACGGATGCCTTCTGACACAGTTGCTAACAATGGTGCCTGATCCATTGACACGAGAAAAGAACGCGGACACCACTGCTAATGAAGGGCGATGCTATACATATACATGGACATAGGACGCTTAAAACCAAATCCGCAAGTTAATGTGCTATTACCAAGAAACACAAGTTGGGGCCTAAGACAGTGGATTGTGTCTTTTTAGGATATGCTTAGAGGAGCATTGCTTATAGAATTTTTAGTAGTTAAATCTAAGATACCTGATATGCATGTTCATACTACTACAGAATCTCGTGATGCCACATTTTTTTGAGAAAGGATGACACTGAAGATCCTAGAAGGAATAAGGGACAGAGGGTTGCGAAGTCCTATGGTGATTATTTCTTTGTGTACCATGTAAATGATACTCCCATTACAGAGGCATATGCATCTCCGGATGTAGATGACTAGAAAAATATTGTCCAAAGTGATATGGACTCGATTCATTTTAATAAGACTTGGGAATTAAGTGAACGATCGTATGGCTACAAACTGGTGGGTTGTAAATAGGTGTTCAAGAAGAAGTTTAGGCCTGATGATACTATTGAAAAGTACAAGACTCGGCTTGTGGTGAGGTTACACACGAAAAGAAGGTGAAGACTTTTTTTATATTCACCTATTGCTAGACTAACCACTATTCGAGCACTGGAAAACCTTTGCTGGCTCATATGGTCTTATCGTCCATCAGATGGATGTAAAGACAGCTTTGCTGAATGGAGAGTTGGATGAGTAGATCTACATATAGATAGCCTGATGGGTTCGTAGGAAAGGGTCAAGAGAACAAGGTGTGAAAATTGTGCAGTCTTTGTATGATCTAAAACAAGCACCTAGGCAATGACATGAGAAATTCAACAGAACTTTACCGCTAAGGACTTTATCATTAATGAAGCCAATAGATATGTGTAATATCATTATAGTAGGGGCAATTAGTTATATTATGTTTATATATGGATGACATAATGATCTTTGACCCAAATATTGATGCGATCAATGAGGTCAAGTCTTTTCTATCGAAGAGTTTTGATATGAAAGATCTAGAAGAAGTCGATGTGATTACTCTTTAACAATATTGTTATGTGGAGAACTTTTAAGCCGATTCGACTATATGGACAGTAAGCCTTCTTCAACATCTTATGATCCCAGTGTGAGCTAGTGCAACAAGACATGACATATCTTTTGATGTGAGCAAATGAGCAGGTTCATGTCAAACTTGGGTTCAGATCATTGGCATGCACTTGAGTGGATTGTGCGCTACTTGTTAGATACAATGAGTTATGGGATTCACTATCCTGGGCACCTGATTGAGATATATAGTGATTTGAAGAGGATTTCTGATGCTGATGAGCTTTATGCCATGACTAGGTATGTGTTTACCCTTGGAGGTTGCATAGTTTCATGGAGGTCTTGCAAACAAACCATTCTAACGAGATAAACCATGGAATCAGAACTTACTGCTCTGACACAGCAATTGTTTTGTCAGAGTGGCTGCGTGAGCTCTTAATGTACTTGCGGGGGGTTGAGAAACCAGTTCCAGCTATTCTTATGAACAGTGATAATACAAATGGTGATGTCAAAGTGAACAGTGTTAAGGATAATGTGAAGTCATCAAAACATATCAAGAGATGACTGGAGTAAATCAGAAAGTTAAGAAACTCCAGAGTGATTAGTGTGACTTATATTTGAATAGATAAAAAACCTGGCAGATCCATTTACAAAATGGATATTTTGTGTGAAATGTGGTATAAAACGTATCAAAAGAGATGGGTATGAAACCCACGTGAGTAGCCACAGTGTTAACCTAACCTATGTTCATGTAAAGAGTAGCACTTTCAATCCTATCTTGCCATTGTGAATTATGTAAAGAGTAGACTTGAGATTATGCTGCAAATGACATGCTTTTTCTTGCTGGTGTTCAGGCTGCTCCATATTACAGAAAGTTATTTGTTAATGTGTGCTGAAATATTAGCCTGTTGTTGTTGAGATTGTTTAAGCTTTGCGGGCACATGGGCGTGCTCGTGGGCATGTGATATCCACGGATTACGAGCATGGGCATGGTTTTGTACCCGTGACGGGTGGCGGGCGCAGGTGTGGAGTTTTGCTCGCGGGCATGGATATGTACAGATAGTATCCGTGTGGATTTTACCTGTTTCCATCTCTAATCTGAATGTGAAAATGCTCCATTTATCAGTAGTACTTCAATTTATCTTGTCAATGTGAACTACTCTATTTCTGAAAAGACTACATAGTTCACATGACATATGTAATCACACAACACGTAAGAGTTTAACAACACACCCTGTCAATCAAAACTGTGCAATGAAATTATGCACTGAGAGAGCCTGTTTCATTCCATTGTAAAGCTGATATGGCAATCTCTATTTAAAAAATTATACGGGAAAAAACAATGCACTGAGCGACATAAGAAAATACAAACCAAAAGGAAATAAAGTGTATTTTAATTTGTAGTACTAGCTTCATGCCCACGTGTTGCTACGGGCAATAAAAATCATAGATAAATGATATCCTAATCATATGGAAAAGCAATTAGTATACAAATTATAACACTATAATCATTATCAAGCAATCAATTCATAAAACAATATTGTCTTTAAAATAATTTTTGAAAATAATTTTTATTTAAAATGTACAAAATCTATGACACTAAATAAAAAATGGGTCGATATTGATTTATAGCATCTTTTTAGAAAAGTTTAAGATTTTTTAAACTATCTTCAGTGTAAACAGCACACCAGACATTTTAAATACTATTTCCAAAATTATTTTTAATTTAAAATCTAAATTTACTCTCATATCAAAACAAAATGAGTCACATTTTATTTATAGTATTTGTTTATAAAGTTTTAAAATTTTTGAAAACCAACTTGAACATAAATAGCTCATGTGACAATTTCAATATAGCATTTAAAAATAATTTTTAATTTAAATAAAAATTTACTATCATGCCCCCAAATCAAAATAAAATAGGTCTTGATTTATAGTATTTTTTTACAACATATTAAGATTTTTCAAAACCTTCTCGAACAACTCACTTGACAATTTAAATATAGTTTTTAGAGTAATTTTTAATTTAAAATCTAAATTTAGTATCATAGCATATCAAAACAAAATAGGCCACTTTTGATTTATCGTATTTTATTACAAAGTTGACGGTTTTTTTTAAACCATCTTGAGTACAAACAGCTCACATGACAATTTAACATAGTTTTTTAGAATAATTTTTATTTCAAAATCTAAATTTATTATCATGCCAGATCAAAGAAAATGAGTCATTATTGATTTATAACCTCTACTAAAATGTTCATAATTTTGAAAATTTTGTATGTATTTTATTTTATTTGATTGGAGTGTTTGTAGACACCGTTTTGACAGGAGGACATGGGGGCGAAAGAGACAAGACTGGCGACCGACATTGGGTGCAAGGGAAGGGGGCTGGCGGACTGACGGCAGTACTTCGGGAGGCAAAGGTGGGAAAAAATATGAATTTTGTTATTTTCACGAATAGAGAAGTAGAGGAAGAGAATAAAATCAGTCCCGTACATCTAACTTGGCGGATTTATATTCGATGAAGTCGTGACAAAGCAAGGGATGTTCTGGTGGAACGGACATGAGTTTTTGATAAAAAACAGCAAATATTAGGTATTTTGTAAATATATATATGCGTATTTCAAAACTTGGTGTAAATATTAATATGAGCCTTTCAAAACTTGTTGTAAATATATATTTAAGTTAATTATTATAAGTGTATATATCAGTGTTAATACTACTAGTTTAATGCATTTTATGACGTATAATATGTATATGAATATATATAAATATTATTATACAAGTATAATACGTATCCCTATATAAAAGAAAACAGAAAAGAAAACTAAAAAGAAAAAGAAAAATTAAACAGAACGGAAAAAAGAAAAAAAATGGGTCCTTTAGTCCCGGCTGGTATCCTCCACCCTGGGTGTGGCGTGGAGCCCCTTTAGTCCCGGTTGGTGATACTAACCGGTTGGTGATACGAACCGGGACTAAAGGACCCTTTTAGATGCCGATGCCTTTAGTCCCGGTGGCGTAGTCCCGGTTGGGAATCCGGGACTAAAGCCCGTTCCCAACAGGGACTGTATGTGGTTTCTCTACTGGTGTGGAGTTTATAAGATTCCTCTTAATAAGTTGTTTTATTGTAATATCCCTACCCTATTTTGTTGAAAAATCGTCCCAGTAGGCTGTAGGCATATGCTTAACGAATTCAGCCCGTTTTCCTTGATGTAGAGCCACGAAAGAATAGAGATTATACTACGGCTTCAAAATTAAAAACATGCTTAAAGCATGTCCGTACCGGGTGGATTTTACAACAAAATCAAGTAGGTGGGCATTTTCCACGAAACGTCTGTGGGAAGGCTTCAAGTGGCATGGGAACATGGGGTGGTTTAAAAAATGTTCCTTTAAAAAGGCAAATCAATCGAGGTGAACAAAAAAAATATGTCGACACGCAAACATTACCGCTTTATTAATTGTTAGGAGAAGTTCAACATTCATGGACGATACAATGAAAACACTACTGGAACTGAGCAACAACTTTGATCTCGGATACACTTAAAAGCCATTAAGCAGATTCTTTTTCTTGTGCCTTTGGCAGAAAGATTTGATCCTTTCAAGGCCATCTAGAAGGGAAGATGAATCAATGGCAAAAGTTATGCGGACCCAGTTTTCCATTCCCAAAACACTCCCTGCATTAGAGGAACACATGTAGGTCAGATAACGTACAAACTCATCAATTATAAATTAAATAAGTACATTAATATTAACTAGTGTCTTAGAAATATATCAAATTTTCCTACTAAATCTCCCCAGTATGAAATATTTTCTCTTTCTCCTCTTTGGTAGGTTATTAACATAGGAGTGACAAATAAGCGAACGGAGGCCTGACCGATTGGTCAGGTGCTCTCAGTAGCACCCCCGCGGCGCGGGTTCGAGTCCGGGGGGGCTCGAATTTCCGATGCCGTGGGGTAAAAAATCCCCCTCGCTGGTGGGCCAGGGTTCGGGGGGTTTCTCGGTCGGGGAAAGCCGAGGTTGTCGCTTCCTCTTAATGAAACGCCGGTGGGGCGGTCATTCCCCACCCGACCGAGTTTTAGGAGTGACAAATAAAGGAGAAATTGTATGAACGAATTGTCTCATAACAGTTCTTAGCATAATCAGTTAAGCCTTGCAATACTTGGAACACTGGAGCTAACACACAAGTTGAAACTAAATTAGCCTTTTCAGATTATAACTCTTAAAAATAACAAATACATCTCTAGCTACCTGGGCACAAAATCACCGACTCTTCTTTTGCCAGCTTGCAGCAAAAATCAATGTCATCATGGATCCCCTCCAAAAGATATAAATTCAGCTTCACCTGGTATATGACATATCAATGTAAGAAAAATGGAAAACAGGCAACTACAATATCTCATTGTTTCGTTTAACGTAGGTTGTGAGTAACAGAAAATGTTAGCATGACTAATTTAGATGATAACTTTCAATGCAATAAATAAATTTCTAAAAAGACCAATAGCTAATGTTTAGTAAAATGAAATCATTATTATCACTTTCAGTTTCCAGTTTCTCTAACACAATCCTTACTTTGTGAATCTAATTTTCATTTTACTAAAATTTATTCTATTGACCACCACTATAAACATTGTTTAAAATGTTGATTACCATCACAAACATGGAACCTTCTGGCTTGTGAGGACAAGTGATGCATTTGATGTCCTTTATTTCTCTATAGCACATCTCTGATGTTTCCTCTAGCAAACCAATGATCCTCTTGAAGAAATCTTCCTTTGTGTTCTCAAGAATTTGTGGAAGTGCTCCCTAGTTAGTCCAACAGAAACTCTTAGTTTTCTGAAATAAAATGCATAACAAAATGCTGACAACAAAAGGAAATAAAAAACTACTTCAAGCATGTATTGTACAAATACAGGTAATGTCCGGCCCATTTTGCAGCTCTCGTAATTAAGAAACTTGAAATATTTTCTATAAAATGGCATTGCATTGTTCCTCGCATTGATCATGCAGCAACAAACCATACACTTCAAAGTAAAGCACTATCAACTATAACGTTGCTATATTTTTAAAAGAAAAAATTACTCGATAAATGAAACATATTATTACCAGAGTCTATCATATTACATAGAATCATTTCTAAACATTTGAACAGAACTGCCATGGCAAACTGTATGAGAAGAAAGTACAAACCAAATGGTTACCTGAATGAAAGTTGCCGGATCAGTTGAAACATTAAGGAAATTTGTGATTGATGTAATAATCTGCAAATTAAGATTGCTTTTTAGTTATTAGTAAAACAGAAAATGGGTACTTTGAAATAAGTACAAACTGATGGGTTACCTTAGTTTCTTGAAGAATCTTCTTGGGATCACATACAGCAACCCAGCCAAGTCGCCATCCAGGAACAATCCATCTCTTTGACAGTGATCCTATGCTCAACACAGGGGCAATGTGCCCAAATACACCCATTGGGATAAAAGGGGAGTCCCCGAAAACCAAATTGCCGTATACTTCATCCGCAATGACTAATATTCCGAACTTCCTTGCTGCCTCTGCGACCTAAATGACATTAATTAAGACATCGGGGTTTAGATTGTTGGTGTCCAAAAAATAGTTAAAACAATTCAGGTCCATTTAAATGGTTAATAAAATAAAGCAAACGTACTTTGGATAAATGTTCACGGGTGTACACGCTCCCACAAGGGTTGTTGGGGTTTATGATGACCATTGCGGTGGTGTTCTTGTCAGCAATAGATTCCAGGGAGTCGATATCAATTTCCCACCCTCTTTCGGGAATCAGATCAAAACGGCGAACTTCCAAGTTGTTCAACGCGGCGCGCGCCTCATAGTTTGGATACCCCGGTCTTGGGAGCAATATGTTGGTGCCCGGTTGGGCCAGAACCGAGATGACAACCTCGATGGCTTGAGTGCCTCCAGCGGTAAGGAAGATGTCGTCCGATGATAGCTTGTATGGAAGATCACTCGACAAATGCTTGGCCAAAGCACTATTTCCGGAAGCAACAAATTCAGTAGCCATATACAATTAGGGGAGATTCAAATATAAACAAATTATATCATTCATTATTAATTAATAGGCATGCAAAAGTATAACAAAAGTAAAAAAAATATATTCAAATGAAATGACAATTAATACTGAGTTACCCACATCAGGACGTTTAATTGCCAACATAGTAAAATGAAGGAATATAATAAGGAAAGAATGATGTGAGTCAAGGATCAAGCAGGTATTCAAACAGGCTTGCTATCTAGCTGTTTAGGCTGTCCGCACTCGTCGTACTCTATTTTCATCCTCTAAAAAAATATTCTATCCTGGTCATCGAGATTCTCTCCTCTATATCAAATTCTCCCGCACCCATCATACTCTATATCTCTTCCTCTATACCAACTACCACTCAGTGGAGCCCACGCCTCAATTTTTTTTCCTTTTTTATTACCCCCGCCCACCCACGGCCACGGGCCCACGCTTCTCTCTCTCCTGACGTGCCGCTCTCTCCCCATCGCAGGCTTCTCTCCCTCCGCCTCGAAGTCCAAGCCACGGTGGGTCCCGTGCCACGCTGTCTGATAGCGTTGGAACGGGGAGGACGCCAGATTTGGCGTGCGCACGCCGCCCGCTACCATACAGATCCGCGTACAGAGTCCCACTGCAGCGTTTTTTACGCTAAAGGCGAACGGCATGCAGATACCGGTTGGCTTTACCGCTCCCAGTGCGGACAGCCTTAGGGACTGCTACCAGGTGCTAGTACGGTACTTTTAGACTTTTTTATATAAAAAGAAACAATCATATCAGGAAATCGGACGAACATAGCTAATAGTTACCCACTGGTATTACTCCTTTCATCCAAAAAAAATGTAATTCTAGTACAGTGTTATGTTTAGTATCTTAAGTTTGACCAATTATAGATAGAAAAGTATCAACGTTTATGTCATCAAATAAATATTATTATATTAATTATAAAATGTGTTTTCATAATAAATTTGTTTAGAGCCGTAAGTGTGAATACAATTCATTAGAAATTTGGTAAAACGTGAACCGTTTTAACTGAAACACAATACATGATTACATTCTTTCTGGATACCTGGCAGCCAGCTTAATTATCAGCACATTACAAACATATCCAGCAGTCAGTCAGTCACCGTAATCCAGTTGTTCGCCCACAATAACTGAATAAGAAGCACAGTTTTCCCTTGTTGGTCAGAAACATCTGCAGGGTTTTGTTTTGTGCTGATCTGGCGCAGCTAGCACTAGCACCAGCTGGAACAGCCAAGAGGCCCGGATGGAGCCACACCACATGGCATGCCATGTCGGACGATGCATGCACGACACTCGACACATACCTACACTGACCACGTGGCGGGCGGAGACGAGTGTGAGGCCGGACGAGGCGGCCTCGTGGTGCTGGTACCCCACCCCCCGCACGGGTCCACTGTTGCAGTATGTGGTCAACACTTGTGCACAGTTTATTCTTCAAATTTTGTTTTCTCTAATAAGCACCTCGAGTTCCATGCGATGCAATTCAAAATCCTAGGATTACCAACTCTAACTTGTGTTTAAAATTTCTGCCGATGACTTAGGAAAAAGGTTTGCATGCACGAACATATATGTGAAAGTTTACCGCACGTCACATGGCTGCTACTTGTTAGGACTCGAGTCTTAAAAAAATGATCCCGATAACCTGAAACAACTTCGCATAATTAAAAGACGGTGCTTAATCAAGCAAATCTCCAACATGCACGTCACTTGTTTGTTTTGTTAGAACCTGAGAGTATTATATTTGTTTTGATTTTCTATACTACTAAGGTATTTATTGGCAGGTCTGAGGTTTCCGACCAGCGGGATGCATGGACGCAGTACAGCTGGGGCCTGGACAGAGACGTGAGGCACACGGGGACAAACGTGCAGAACCCGGTGGAGCATGCCGCAGGCACAGACAAAGCCGCAGTTACTGGTGGCAGCGGAAGCAGGACAAGCAAGCGGCGGGGAGGGGGGACACGCGTCACACGTACCGGCGGGCGTCGGGCAGGCCGACGCCGGCGGGGTAGCAGTTGAGCTGGCCGGTCCGGAGCGCGGCGGCGACGGCGTCCTCGGCTTCGGCGGCGGTGCGGAAGGCCGGGAAGGCGGAGGGGTCCCCGTGCGCCAGCGGCAGCACGGGCCGCGGGTCGCGCGCGTCCACGCTCGCGCTGATCTTGAACCGCACCGCGCGGATGCTCATCTTGTCGGCGCCGCCGGCCGCCCCCATCGCGCTCCCCTTCGCCGCCCGCGCGAACCGCCACTCTGCCGCCGCCGCCGCGTTCCCGTTGCCGTTGCCGTCCTCGCCGGCACGGACGCCGTTCTGGCGGTGGGTCGCCATGGGCAAACAAGGAAGGTGTTTGGTTTGGGCTGAGAGGCCGGATTGGGTGCGTACGCTTGCTAGCTAGCTGTGGGCTTGCTTGGCGACTTGGTCCTCGGCCAGTCAGTGTGCGCTTATATAGGCGGCTACCGACACCGGGTTTCCTCGCCCTCGCCGTGCTCTCGCCTCTCTCGGTCTCGGGTGGCACGACTCACGCCCTGCCTGGCCGCCTTAGAACGGAACGGGTAACGTCCCCGGCTCCCCGGCGGCACTGCTCGTTTTGTTATCGAGTCCGTGGCACCTGTCCTGTCCCTAGTGCTAGGTGATACCGTGATAGCATACAAAAGTACAAGGACAGATGCCGTGCGGGTGGTCCATGCAAGCCGCATGCATGCATGATCCATGCAGCCCTGCTCTTGTAGTATCCTGACTGATTTATCTAGTTGCTGGGCTATGAGTAGGAATGGATACGGATATCTGAACATCGGAATTATCCATATGCATATTCGTTTAAAGCGTCAAATGAATATCTATATTCGTATTCGGTTTAATATGGATGTTAAATGGACCTATCTGAATTCGTTTCTCGTTAATTTTCGCTATCCAAATTAATATTCGTATTCGGAAAAAAATGTAAACAGATGAAATATCAAATATTGTCCGTATCCCTCAAGACTAAACACACAATGAAGCCATCTATCCGAATGTGAATCTGTATGTGATGTATTCGTATCCGATAAGAATAGACAATATTCGCATTGATGTTCGGATCCAACAAGATTCATATCCGATTCATATTCGAATTAAAATATGATAAACGGTGACATCCGAATTCGATTACATGCGTATCCAATCTAAATTCATCCCTAGCCATGAGCACTATCAGATGGTGAGTGATCGGCCGATCCGGTGCTGCAATTTTGTTAGCTTTCAGGGAGACAAGTGCAATGAGCCATACTGACAGCAACTCCCCACGGTGGCCTATTACTAGGTCTTTTTCCTAACACAGCCGAGTCCCCACGGTGGCAACACAATGTGCTCATCGCTTCCGGTCACCAAAGAACACGCCCTGCCAATCACTCCAGCAGGCTGATTGCAGCGCCAAATTGTTGCTCCCGTAGTTCGTCGACAGGATTATGACCGAAGAAAATAGGTTCCAAACCACAACTGGGAGTCATACTGACAGCAACTCCACACCGCGCCAGACGTGTATGGATATATGGAGCTCTGAAAGCCACTCAAAATGCTATTGTAAAAAATATTTGATATATGTACACTGCCCCAAATGACGGCATGGGAGCAGATAAGACATGCCGTCCACAAAGGACACCATTGTTGTACCTATCAAGTTCAACGCCAACTAAAATATATATGCACACACAGGTGCCTAGAAAAATAATTAAGTGGCCAAACACCTGCGCTTCAACACCAAGCGGAGCATCATAGGCAGTGGTGAGACATCACGTTCACATGAATGGCTCTTTCACTTTCTTCTTCGTCTGCTTGAAGCCCTGCACAATTGAGTTGTTAGCGCGCTAAAACATTGGTGAAATCTGATTATCTGTGACTACGTACTTGGGTGTGGTGATTATCACAAAGTAGTGACCATGCCCGGGAATAATGTTAAGTTTTATGTTCCTGAATTACTTTTCCTGTGGTATCTCCAACAATTCTATTCACATTTTGGGCATTCTAGTACAGACAGTGGTGGATATCTAACCAAACTCACCCAACAAACGATTTGTTTATGACTTATCCACATTAAGAGCATGTAACTGCAGCATATAGTTGTATAATATGTCACAGCTATCACAATAATATGGTTCCAGTCACATGTTCCTAGCATCCAAATATGAATTCTTTGTTCTTTTTTTTTTTGGAGAACAGGAACAAAAATTTAAGAGCTGATGCAAACTGAGAACTTGAGCAATAAAATTAACAAACAAAGCTGATCAAAGTACTACCGTTTAATAAGATTTTCTTTAAAACCAAGTCTCATAACAAAATCAAAATTTAAATTATACTACAATACAATAATATAATAAACCAACTGGTAAAAACAATATAAAGTTTTAAAAAATCACAGCTTCAGAAACATTGAGGATAGAAATCAAATGATATTCCCAAAAGGTATACCTTTTTTATATCAGAATATAGATCTTCAACCTTCTTCTCTGTATCCTTTGCGAACGACCACATTCTGTTCAAGTTCATCTTCCCCCACTCACCAGTTATAAGTTTAACCTACAGTTGTATGACCCTTAGATGACCAGCTGAAAACAAAATAACCTAAAGCTACAACCATATTTACTGCATATGGCCACACAGCCCATGAAACAGGCAAAACAAAGTTCAAACTGCCTAGGAAACTACGAGGTAACCTGATATCCACATGAAACTTGCATTGTTAAGAATAACTGAATAAGTGGAAGCTCGATACCTGTACATTTCTAAGGTGATAAGGATGAACATGCTGGAAATAAGATCAATGTTTCCAACACTGTACAACAGTTTGTTACAAATGACAGCGTTGTGTCAGTTCTTGCAATATGTAATTTTGAAGGCTAGTGTTACGAAGATAGGGATTATAATTTCATCAGGTTCTACAGACTTCTACATGCTAATGTGCCTTGAGGTACATGTGTCCTTTTTGACAGTTGTTCATGCCAAGATAGTTCCTTTCTAAGGTAGACACTTTCATGAAAAAGTTGCAGTGTTGCTTCTGGATAGTAGGGGTAATTGAGCACATGTATAATGATATAGAAAATAATTTTTACTTAAATGACTCTCCAAATGATGATTTAGAGAGTAGATTTTAGAAACGCTCTTGGAGATGCTCTAATAAATCAAATGTGGAAAACAATAAACTGTAAAAAGTTATATGGCTTGCAAAACATTTCAGATAGAAAACAAATGAAAATTTACATAAGCATACCTTTTTTATATCTGAACATAAACCTTCGACTTTTCTCTCTGTATCCCTTACAAATGACCATAATCTGTTGACACTAGAGTTCATCTTCCCCAATTCATCAGTTGTAACTTGACCCTGCAGTTACATGAACATAGATGATGAACACAGATGAACAGCTGAAAGTACAAGAAACTACAACCATATTTACTGCAGATGACAGTGAAACTGCTTATGAAAGTAGGGAAACTTCAATGTACCAAGGTATCTATGATGTAACTTCTTTACAAAAAAAAAAAGTATGATGTAGCTGAAGACTAGTACATACACATTTATGTTGACATGACATTGAATTGTTTTAAGTAAAGAGAAGAAATGAAGCTTCTGGAGTGGTCTGGATGAATATAATGGAAATAAGTTCAACATTCTCACTATTCGAACATATCAAATATAATGCCAGAGTTGTTTCATTTGTTCCAATTCATGCCATTGAGTTTTCAAGGCTAGTATTATGAAGATTGTTCTGAAGATGAGGCCTTGAGGTACAACATGCATAAACAAATTCCACTCTCTCCGAGAGAAACATGCCAAGCAAATTCCTTTCATTGTGGAATGTATGCTGCTAGTTTTCCAAGTCTGGTTTTCCCCTAAAAGATACTGGAAACCTTGTCATGTTGGTCCTAGATAGGAAAAGGAGCAGTTATACATTTTCCATGCAAATGTGTGTTATGGGTTGTTGAGGCTGGCAGCCATTGCCTCCACCAGCTTGCTGTGCTGCTATGAGGCTGAGATGTGGCATGGCGTCATGGCCAACATGGCACGGCGAGTATAAACCCAGAGCACAAAGAAACTAGAGTAAGCCATGTACGCTGCGAAGCAGTGGCAGGGGTACCAAGGTCAACTGGTGTGCAAGGCAGTATGACTAAGCGATGATGAGGCCAATGCCAAATGGCAATGACAAGAAGTCAAACATGATCACATCATAGCCCAGGCCTCTACCCAGTGTGGTAATGTCAGGTGCAGGTGTGTTTATTGAGGATAAATTGGATCTCACATGGTAGTCATAAGCTTTAAGGGCATGGTTGGCTTCTTTATTGCTTACTTGATGAAGAGGAGTAATAACCAAGGGAAATATACCTTCTTGACATCAGAATGTAGAGCTTCAACCTTATCTGTTGCGTCCTTTGCTAATGACCACACACTGTGTATATCAGAGTTCATCTTTCTTGATTCATCCTTTATGAGACGAACCTATTTCAAAAGTCACAAATTCCATGAGATGAAATAATTAAAAAAATCAGAAAAGATAAAATCCCACTGACACAAGATAAAATATATACATGTAATGTCATTTGCTGGTTTTGTAAATAACACCCAGGAAAATCATCCTCCTAATTGTAACATGGGCATGGTGAGCTTCACAAAGTTGCATCAATCAATATATGAAAAATCAAAATGGTGTTCATAATATTGTGCAAAATTACAAGGAAGTAAAGTGTAAAGACAGGAGTGTTACAATCCTCAGACTAGATGAACAGACTGTCCAATTTTCAAATCTAATATTTTGATTTTTTATGCCTATTGGAATCCTGTGAGTGCCATTTAAGAAACATATAAACCAATTTTCTGACTGTCAGTTAGTAGGAAATTAAGAAAAATATATATAGGAGTCAAGGCTTTTCTGAGTGAGAGAGATACCTCATCTTCCATTGCCTTGATACTGTCACCAAAATTGCACAGTGATTCCTGCACCTGCATGACAAAAAGGTAGACAACATCACCAGATGCCATGTAAGAACCTTTTTTCCTTTGAGAATACAAATTGTACAAGTAAATAAGTTGGATAGTTACATTCTCGACATGACAAAATAAAAGGAAAAACCAACAGAAAGATAGATCGATCATTTTCAACTTC
Source organism: Alloteropsis semialata (assembly GCA_004135705.1). Classification (NCBI taxonomy): domain Eukaryota; kingdom Viridiplantae; phylum Streptophyta; class Magnoliopsida; order Poales; family Poaceae; genus Alloteropsis; species Alloteropsis semialata. The sequence goes on along the minus strand of CM014270.1, from coordinate 44,213,771 downwards.
ACGGTCCATTAGTTGAACGAAGAGTTTACGAGCCCGATTCAATTTTACAGTCCATTAGCTGAACAAAGTAACATTTTAGACAGGTCCTTGCCATGAGGACAGTAAGTGTGCTCACACATTACACATTCTCTGTTTTCTCTCCCCATGAAAGCCCAATTTTTCATCAAAATATCACGAGACATGGAGTAGCTTGGGAAACTCCAACCTACCATCAATATTTCCTCTCTACTGCCTTCCTTCTACTTGGCAAAAGCAGCTAGGATACCGTGTTATAATTTCTTGAAGCTGTAGCAACTAGCAACTAGGACAGGCCTGTTTGGTACTGCTTATGATTAAGCACAAGCTGCATTTTTACTAGCTTCTTGCAGCTGCCGCTTGGGGGAAAAGCTGGGGCCCTGAAAAATTCACCGTTTGGCAAATTTTCTTTTCTAGCTTAGATTCTCTCAGTCCCTCTGTCTCCTCTTCCATCCAACTACCGATGGCTCGCAGCTCACCTGCAGAGGTGTCACACTGCACGAGGGAACCCTCGATTCAAGGAGGAATCTTATCGTCTGTTTATCATGGTGTTGATTTGGGCAAGCAGCTCCTCAATCGGGGTGCAAACTTGTCAATCCGTGCAACACTTTGTCAATTTGGAGCAGTGGTTCATCGATTCGGAGAACTCGAGGGTGCGGCCATGGGAGCTTACCAATGGAGGATAGGGTGGGCCCACCAGGGAGGGCGGGGGGTGGTTGATCTCGCGGCAGCCAGAGTTCATGGGTAGTGGGAGCTTGAGGCGGCGGCATGCTCAGCATAGCCGGAGGTCTGAGGGCCACATAGAGGGAGGTGTCGAGCTGGTGGGCGATGGGCAGCGGTTCAAGGACGAGCAGCTGGAGGAAAATGCCCAGGGGATGCAAGAGAGGCGCTCGGAGGCAGCCGAAGGGGATCTTCGATGAGGAGGACAGCGGGAAGGTCAACACTCGGGGGCTCTGTGCGAATAAGTGGGGTCTCCGTGGCAAAAAGCTGGTCCGTGGCCGCTTCCTTGGGCAGCAGATTTCACATTATGGCCCAAGAAGCGCTTCTTTTTCAGTGGGCTGAGAAACTACGCATTTGGCCGGCTCGACGGCTTGTTTTTAATTTTAAGCTGGCCATAAGCAGTTCCAAACAGGGCATTGTACCCCGTTCACCTCAATTAATCTCATGGTCTCATATGGATGATCGAACCATCCCACTGTTGGCCCAAATATCTTTACCAACCATCACTCAAGTTGACCTTGGAAGGTAGTGGGTATATATTTCTACTACACATGTATGTATTTGCTTTAAAATTTATTTATGTAATCCAGCCAGGGAGTAACAGTCGATGAACAATTATATTCCTGGAATTAAAACAGCAATATGAAAGGAGCCAGGACACTGCACATAGGCCATACCTTGATGTTTTCTTGCTCATTGATCAGGGACTGGATGTCAAGCCCCATTGCTCTAATAACGCCATCCTCCTCTAATGGATCAACTTTCTTACCCAACACCTTCTCCAGGGTATCGCCCTTCTCATCCAACGCTTTCAGATTGTTATCCCAGAGAGATTCTGCATGAATAATTCGAGAGTTGTCACATAAAAATAAAATAATAGAAACTCCAATTAGCTTCATAAATAAAAATAGGATAATACCCTCTCAACAAAAAAGTAGATTACAAAAGGAAGCAGTACGCTCTAAACCGAGAGACTAAACAATCGCAATCACAGTATGATCAACCGTAGAACACAAGGGACTAAACAATCGTCATCACAATATCATCAATCATAACAACAAGACCCTCAATCGCAAAACATTAGATTCGGTGAACAAGGGCACGCTCGGCTAGTAAAGCAGAAATAGGATTAGCTCAGAGCAGTTAATCTCTAAACATACCAAGCCGGGCGACCTGGAGCTTGAGCTGCTGAACCTCCGACTGCAGCCCCTCGACATCTACTACGGCGCCGATGGGGACGGAGCATTCCCTGGCTCGGTCGCGCGGGAGGGCGAAGATGACGGCGAGGAGCGCCGCCGCTACGGCTAAGGCGGCGCAGGACCGGCGAAGGTGGCGCCCGCTGACACCGCGACCCTCGGTGGCCAGGCGGAGGGCGAGGGAGATGAGGCGGAGGGGGAGGAGGAAGGCAACGACGGCGGCGAGGAGCGCGGCGTCGACCGTCATGGCCTTCCCTGTGCAACGGAGCCGTGCGGCAACGGAGGAAAGTGTAGATGCGTTTTCAGGGCTAATTTTTTTTCAAGGAAGTTGTTTTTTTTTTATAAAGGAAGGGTTAAAAATTCGAGAAATTACTTTCTCGCAGAGTAACCGTGGATTTCTAGGGTTTTCAGTTTTTATAAGAGGAATCTCTATGGGTTGTTTACATCGAGAGGATTGAGAACTTGGTATACAACTCTCGTGCAAGGTTTGCAAAAAGTAATTTATTTGTTTCTATATAAGCTAGCTCCATCCAATAGAACCTCTACAATACAAAAGTTGGAAAATTTTATAGCCGCGTGCCATATCCACGTCGCGCGTTAACCGTTGGATCCGGCAACCACGCCAGCCGGACCGTCCGATCCTAGGTCATTGCGGGCCTCTTATCCCTTAGGCATGCGGCCAACCGCGACATCCTTGGCTCCCTCTACCTCCTGCGGCGCTCGTCGCCCTCCGCTCGCCGCCGGCTCCACGGCCCTGAGCCTTCACCCACGGCCGTACATCCCGCCCATCTTCGTCCTCTTCTCTCTGTCTCTCCCTTTTCTCTTTGCTCTCCTCCTCCTTGCCGACTCCTCCCCACGCCGCCAAATTCACTGCCAGACAAGCTTAACTGCTATCTTCTAAATTTCTGACTTGGTGCATAGATTTACAGTAATTGCCAAAATACTTTTTTTTCATAATATGCTTATTTTTTGTATGTTCCTGGTTACCTGCATTTTTTTTAATCAACCATACACGCACGGCACCCACGTTGAGTTTAGGACTCAAGATCTGAGAGAACCACTTTTTGCCATGTATAGGAAAAAGAATTACTAAATTTGGAGCTCATATGTCCTCCAATGGAGATCAACGATATGGGGCCTGAACAGACAATAGACTCTGGCATTTCATGTTAAGTATTGTGATTAAGTTCTATTCTTAATTTCAGAACCGGAAGAATACTGTTGACGTTTTTTCTGGTCAACACACCGAGAGCTGCGCTAGCTCGCGCGAATTCGCAACGGATCGATCACCTGCAGCACGCCTGGCAAAACCGGTACCACCTGTTTTGAAAATCCGGTGCCACCGGATTTCTAGGGCTTGCTGCGTCAACATACGAACACCAGGCCGGGAGGGACCCCGTCAGGGCTGGTGCGCCTAGGGTTGCTCTGATGTCAACAGGCCACTCAGAATGCCGTCAACGTAGTTGAGACGAAGTACGAACAGCAATGGAGGTTGAAAAAGTTAGGGTTTAGAGATGACAAAAAGTTAAGGTATTTTTGATTGATCGATTGGATAAACCCTCAATCGGCCGTGGCCCTTATTTTTATAGGGTGGGGAGGTCTTGTCCCGTAAAAAAAGTCCTATTACAACTCAGAACCCTAAAAGGAGTCCAAAACTACTAGGACTTGGAGAAAACCGGTGCCACCGGTTTCCAAATCCGGTCCCACCGGATTCAGTTGCCAGATCATTACAAGGAACCAAAACCGGTCCTACCGGTTTTAGAACCCGGTGCCACCGGTTCTTGCTGTCAAACCGGCTCCGTGCCATTTTTTATCGTCAACAAATACCCATGTTATAACGGAAGGAGAACTACATGAATCAAAGAAGGGTATGCTTGCGGTGCGAGGACAGCAGCAAATTTATTGATCCCAGATATCCATTACAATTTTACAATTGATGGTTCAAACCAGCTCAGGGACCTCTAATCAAGCTAAACCTGAACAACACTCTGCTCTGCTTGCTTAACTCCTTTTATTTCTTTTTATATATATTTACTACAGTAGGGGCTTCTCCTACTGTTTTCGCTCAAAAAAAAAAAGAAACACTCTGCTCTACTGAAATGCACTAAAAATATAAAGCTTAGAGTTTGACATAAAAAACTATACTGCTGCCAAGGATCTCGTCCAGCAACGCCAAGTTCAGTTCCACGACCTTTTTTTTACGCCTTCGAAGCAACAATGATCACCAAACGTCTGCACGAAAGACTGGTAGCTGCCTTCAGCCTTCCCCACATTGTTCCTGGTTATCACTACGACAGCCATGCTTTGCCAGCTTGGAGATATATCTCCATCTATATTGATGATTAACCAAAGCCTCCGACAGAAGTGTCCATATGAGAACTGAGACAAGACTCATACATGATTCAATCTGTTGGCTGTACAAAGCACAACAAGAACAACAACAACAAAGCCTTTTGGCCCAAGCAAGTTACTGTAGGTTAGAGTTGAAACCCAATAGAAGTCAATAATTAAGGTTCAAGCACGTGAATAGCTGTTTTCCATGCACTCCTAATCAAGGCTAGATCTTTGGATATATCCATCCTTTCAAGTAATTACTTTATGCAAATAAACTTGACCATAGGCTGCATGCCCCCAAACTTACAAAATGCCTCAACTAAATACATCTAGTATTATCAGAATCCTAATTATTGATTTTCGCATTGGAGTAACATACCTTGTGAGCTTTTGCCTTATTTTTTTCCCCAAAGCTTCCACCTAAATCAACAGGTACACTTGACAACTTCATGTTATCAATGTGGCATATTGTCAGGCAATTTCCATACTACCAAAATATCACAATTATTTTTGTAAGAAATCATAAGTTTCAGCTCTAAACACATTGTGAATGGAAAATACAAATATACTCCTAACTAGTTTTAGTTTTCCACAAAACATCAATATTTTCATTAGTTATCTCCCATGTTGCCAAGTTATATGAACACGTTAGGCTGCAAAATAAAAGTATACAAGATACTCCTGAATAGTTCGTGTAGTTTTCCATGAAATGGCCAAAGGTGTCAAATAATATCTCCTTAAAACTGACCCCCATAATTTCAAATCATCCAATCATCTGGAAGATTAGTATGCACTCTCTGGAAAGCTTGTGTAATAAAGAAAAAAACGATTAGTTTCACAATATATACGAAGCTTTGTCAACAAACAAATCCTGAAAAAAAAAACATAAAACTCCACCTACTACCTGATGTGATGCTTTGCAAATAAGATAATCCTGAGGTATGGTCAAACACTGTCATATGGGATTTATTGTTGTGCACATTATAACTGCATATAACTAAACTTCTAACCATTGTGCCAAACTAAATCTTGGTTTCCAGCTCAAAAAGATAAAAAAAAAGATACAGCAGAGTGAAAAACGCAAATTTAGATGATATTACTGACAAGCTAGTGTGGTTTCTGCTGAAATAACAGGATTATCATTGGTCATCTCCTACAGTGCAGATATGTATCTCCTAAAAGCAATGCCACGCATTGAAATCCCTAACTCTTAATTTCAAGTCCTTCAATGTTCAATCAACTTGAAGATTAGAAACTCATTCAGAAAACTTGACAATAAATAAAAACTGAATTATTTCAGAAGAGACGTTATGCCTTTTCAACAATTCCAATAGCCATAAGGTTGTAACCCCATATCACTTCCACAGATCACCCCTAGACTATCCCGTCCTACAGCAGTACAGCCAATAGAGACATTTTCGAAACAAATGTAACTATGCAAGTCAATATTACAATTATGCTGTCTTTTGACTATATGGCTATTCTCAATTTTGCCTGGTTAAAACCTGATAACGTAAACTATATTTCATCATTGCACTCTTTATATACAAATACAGTTAATAGCCAGACCATACCAGAATGCAAATTAGATCTTCAGAAAAACTTGTTACCATACCAAATACTAAAGATACCCTAACTATGTTGAAATTAAATTCCAGAGTAATAATAGCAGAAATTTGAATGCTCCTCAATAGTCCTGAGCTCTGTTTTCAGAGTGAAAACTGCAATTCCTAATCTCGGATTTCAGAATGAAAATTGAATCTCCTAATCTCTGTTTTTGGAATTGAAATTGAACTATAAAGATGTACTACAGTGAAAGTAAAAATCTTAGCTTAAAAACTAAACTACTAAGCATCAAATTTTGCATAGAAAAGTTCTAATCAGACATGTTGTACACTGTAAATGCGCATAGATGGTACCCCTGACTAGCTTCTGTAATTTTGCTTGAATATCAATGTTATCTTTAATTATCTCCGATGACCCCACATCCGATCTCCACAAAGATCACAAGTTGCTATCCATCATCCTAATTTTAGAACCTTTAGTATTTTATGGAAGAATGCATCGAGATACATTTGGTTATACCTCATAACATTTCCACCATATACCAAATATTATTTCCATCCTACAAGCAAATCATACTATATCTAAAACAAATGCAAGTCAACGCTACAAATATGTTGTCTTTTGACTAAATTACTCTTTTGCATTTTGTTCTGACTTACCAAAAACTGAATGTCCACATTTCAATATTGGCACAATAATATGGTATGACAAGAAGATGTAGTAAAATGCAATTGTAGATTAGCTGTTTCCACAATGATAATATTCCATACTTAAAACAATCCAAACTCTAGTGACAATAAGATGATTTTTCTCTGTAAATTTCGTCTATAGTCTTACACAAAAAGACCCTGATAAGATCGCAAGGAAACATATCTTTGCATTCAGTATTCAAAAAACATGTATTCTAGAAAATTTCGAATACCACTGTTGGATGCTATGCAGGTACTGACCTATGCCAAGTACTTGAAGGACATATTGAACAACAAACGTCCACTCCCAAGTACAGAGATCGTAAAGTTAACCGAGGAGTGTAGTGCAGCCATCTTGAACAAGGTCCCTCAATAAAACTATACAAAGCCCATGAAAAATATAGTTAATTAGTAAGTAGTATTGATTTGCGCCGAAAAAATTCAAGTCACCCAATTTTTCACGTGTGCGTCGTGCGGGTTTGAACTTAGGACCTCTCGACTATGTTGTCATTTGACTTAATTACTCTTTTGTATTTTGTTCTGACTTACCACGTCGTGCGGGTTTGAACCTAGGACCTCTCGACTATGTTGTCATTTGACTAAATTACTCTTTTGTATTTTGTTCTGGCTTACCAAAAACTGAATGTCCACATTTCAATATTGGCACAATAATATGGTACGACAAGAAGATGTAGTAAAATGCAATTGTAGAGTTAGCTGTTTCCACAATGATAATATTCCATACTTAAAACAATCCAAACTCTGGTGACAATAAGATGATTAGTAACTAAATCTGTAAATTTCGTCTATAGTCTTATACAAAAAGACCCTGATAAGATCGCAAGGAAACATATCTTTGCATTCAGTATTCAAAGAACATGTATTCTAGAGAATTTCGAATAATAAGGAACTTTGAATACCCTTAACTCATTAAGAGTTTAAGACTGCAACCCCATAACACTATCACTGTTCATTTTGCATTGAATCCCCAAATTAAGTATAAAGTAACAAACAACAACCAAGTATAAAAGTAAATCAGTAATATAAGCGATATGTGGCTACTTCATCATAAAGCTCCAGAAACATATTTCAATGAATTATAAAATTTGCAAATTAGAAATGCAGAATTAGGCATGGCAATAGTACCAGGTTGTATTTTTTGAAGGTAGAGAAGTATCAAAATGCCGTATTCATTCTCAACACTAAGCTCCAACATGCTATAAGTACATTTCATTGTAGTACACGGTAAAGGCACTGTTGCACAAGAAAATTATGTGTTAATAGGAAAATATTCCTTGGGATATAATGAAGACCATATGTGTGAATACCAGAAAGGGATCATCCCAGATACAGGCTTTGCTGCTGGAATCCATGAATGGAGAATTAGTGAAAAATGGTAGTCGAGCCTCCAGATTTTTGAGAATATCGACTGCATAATCTTTGACTGTCTGGAACAAACACAAATCTAAAACAAACAAAAGCATCACAGCTAAGAGATCGATTTGTTTTATATGATTAGTACCGTTTCAGGATCATTTGGCCAGAGAATCTTAGAGAATTAGGGCTCTTCATTCCTTTTTTCTCGAATACGCAGGAGAGCTGCGTATCTTTGTATTAAGAAGGAAAGAAATCGGTCCCGTACAAAAAAGGGCTCTTCATTCCTGGCTCTTAATAATAGTTGCGACATGTCAAACTGTTCGCTGCAGAAAGAAAAAGAATATTTTCAACAGAAAACAAATATAGTTGATATCATTTTCAAATAATTTTTTTTACTGCATACATCAGATTAAGTGCAAGAAATTCATGCGTTACAACCTTGTAGAGCTCAAGGAGAGCTTTTGTAACACAAGCTGAAGGACCAGAAGTCTCGCTGCGTATTTAATGGACATACCAATGATACCATTTATCATAAATGCATTCATAATAAATTTATGAAACTTTAAAGAATAAATGCATTCATAATAAATTTATTGAACATAGAAGACATTGGAATAGTTCAACAACCACTATAAACTAATAAACATGCAAGTAAGCACTATAGAGTGCCTTTTCACGCTTAGATCCAAAACCAAGGGTAACAATCTTACCAGAAGACCTGTCGAACCAGTAAGCCTTGTCTGGACTAACGGCAACTTCCTTGAGATTTATAGTAACTAAAAGAAAAGCATGTGCTATACTGTCATTGAGATCTCAGAGAAGCCTTTCAATCGTGTATATATATCAGCAGCGGGCGTTACAATCAAGTAGTGACATAATTTAGGGTAAACATTGAGTACCTTGATGTTTACTATCAGGGTCACCATCTTTCGCTGAGAAAGCATAACAGCGCTGCCCTTCAACATCAACCAACAAGTTAATAATTCTGTGTTGTAGTAACATTCCTTGACAGCATAAGCCATGTATTCATATTTATATTCATTACTCATATTGCGAATCTTTGGGTTCTCCACTGCCAATTTGTACCTCCACAAAGCAAAATAACACACTGATATCCGTGACTAAAAATTTTGGGTCCTCCAACAACTAAAAGATTACCATTCAGTCTTCAGAAAAAAAAAAACTTGTATTCTAGAGAACAACTGGATATTTTGAAGAACAAGGAACTTTGAATACCATTAAGACTGCAATCCCATAACACTCTCACTTTTCATTTTGCATTGAATCCTCCCCCTCGTGCAACCAGTTTTCTTAAGGTGGTAAAGCAAGGACTAAGTACTCATGGCAAGGCAATAAGGTGAGCCAAGGTGACACCATATAAGTATGGGTTTTTGATTCACGCCATTACAATTTTCACGGTTTGAAGATTTGCCATTACTATTCATCTATTCGCAACTGTGCCATTACAATTCACCTTTTGTCTGAGATATGCCATTACTTACCCCTTCGATATGTTTCTCAAAATACTTAGACCAAATTGCTCCCATCTTATTTCTCTTACCCTCTCCTCTCTCTCATGTTCGGCGGCAAAGAACTCAGCAAGCCTTGCCCGGCGGCCAAGAACTCCGGCCGCGCGCCACCGTAGTCCAATAACCTACATCCTCGTCTTCTCCACCTCTCCGGCCCTCTCCTCGACCTCCTCGTCGCTCACCTCCACCCTCCTGCCGAGAATTGAAGTTTCCCAGCCTGCCATGGCCGCCGCCGCCCTGAGCTCTTCACCGGCCAAATCCTCAAGCCACGCCGCGCCAAAACCCAATCGCCCTCACAATCTACTCGCCCACCTTCTGAGCTCCACCCCAGACCCTTTCACCATGAGCTACAGGCTGTTCTGCCGGAATTCCAGGGATTTCTGGCCAACCATGCGCCACTATCCACTTGAGCTCCGCTCACTGTCAAACTCCTACTCCCGGTCCTCCTCAACGTCAACCAACACATCAAACTGGCTCATGGTGAGGCACTGGTACTCATCTCCCGACGCTCCTCTTGCTTTGGCCATCTCGTCAGCCACGCCGCGCCGCTGAGTTGAGCGACGCGAGCTCCCCGCGAGCCGTCGCCTATCACGTCGCGGGGCCAGTACTGCTGGCGGTGGCCCCGACGTTTGACGGCAGCACACAGCCATGAGCATCGACGGCAGCAAGGATGTAGGGCATCTCACCGACGAGCTTCTCTGGGCTGAGCTCTGGCGGCGGCTGTCCCTCAGCTCCTGCTCCGGCTAATGAGAGAGATGAATGAGGGAGGAGAGGGGAAGAGGAAGAAGATGATGGCAATTTGGTCTAAATATTTTGAGAAACATATCGAAGAGGTAAGTAATGGCATATCTCAGACAAAGAGTGAATTGTAATGGCACGGTTGCGAATAGATGAATAGTAATGGCAAATCTTCGAACCGTGAAAATTGTAATGGCGTGAATCAAAATAACCCTATAAGTATGTATAGTTCGTTGATTATAAGATAGATGTACACCAAACAAGAAAAACAGGATCATACATGGGCCACTAATATGCCATGTATAAGCCTGACAGAACACGGTCCTCCAGACAAAAGGAGAGCCCTAGCCACCTATGATACATGGCACCCTAATAGCAGCAGGAACTGCATTGAGCAGCCTTCACCGTGGACTCAATTTATGCTATTGGTATCTTCTTGATCTACAGTCAGCAGCTCCCTCTTCCAAATCAATCTGCTATTGGTATCTTCCTGATCTGCCTTCGTCAGATCCCTCTTCCAAATCAACCACCAAAGAGTCTTTGCCGCCTTTGAATCAACACTTCTGCTATTGGTATCTTCCTGATCTACCATCATCAGCTCCCTCTTCCCAATCAACCACCAAAGAGCCTTCGTCGTCGTCGATCAACTTCTGTTGTTGGTATCTTCCTGATCTATCGTTATGCTCCCTCTTCCAAATCAACCACCAAAGAGCCTTTGCCGCCATGGAATCAACTTCTGCTACTGGTATCTTCCAGATCTGCCGTCATCGGCTCCCTCTTCCAAATCAACAACCACCATCTGTTCCCACCTGCTCTGACTCTCTTCCGTCCCTCCATCTCTTCTTTGTCCCTCCCTCTCTTCCTTGATTTCGCTATGCATCAGGGAGACCCAAGACCTCAGTCTGCTTCATATATCACCTCCTAGGCAGCGCAGTAAAAGCTATTGATTGTGCTTCTCTTTGAGCATCCAGCCTCTAGCTGTTTTAACCAAACCACATTTTTCTCTGAATAAATACATATCATATGCCAATTATGCAACTGACTTGCAGTTCCCTCCACATTTTCTCATCCGGGCTTGGGACCGGCAAAGGCAGTGTTAAACTGCAAACAAACAAAGAAACAAACCACAAAAGCACAGACACAAACACAAACACAGACCAATCATATGCAAGACTCGTGCACATCACAAAAGTACAAACCATAGCTTATGAAAATATGATTAGTTAGTATTGCAAAGAAAAACATGTTACTCGAGCAAACAAGCAGTAGCTATAAAATATGGAAAGTTAAAACTTGCAAGATAAGAAGGTGATATGAGAAAGCCAATATCAATTTCAAAAGCAAGAAAATTAAATTCCAGACTAATGGCAACTGCCTAAAGACTTAATTCAAAGTAGTAAAATTTGCATATTCATAAATTGAGTAATAAAAGGATCAAAAACTTTCTAACTGTATTGCTACACACTGTGGAAGCAACTGCGGATTATGAATCAAGAGACAAAACAAGAAGACATGTAAAACGAGATGAACCAGCGATCTAAATACTCAGGAACCTGCTTAGCAACCTAGCAAACAAGCGTGGACTAAGAAAGACAGGCATCGGGAGGCAGCTTGGGTGAGGGGGCGTTTAAGAACGCTGGCCCAGCGTAGAATTCCTCCTCTGAGTCAGAGTCGGAAACTCGGAATCATCTGACAAAGAAGGAGTTGGGGTTGGCGATGGGGATGAAGAAGGGGTTGGAGTTGGGGTTGAGGCCGGGGATTCATACCTTTGCATCTTACCTGCGCAGTTTTCAGACGAGGAGGCGTTGTTCGTGGCCGTGTTGGCAACGGCAAGCTTGTCCTTCACCCAATCTTGGCTGAGCGAGGCACGTCCAGGGATCTTGCAAGAGGTGGCCCTCTCCACCGGGGACGGCGGCGCAAGAACAGTGCGGGCTGCCTTGTCGAGGATCCAGCTATCGCTGGCGGACGCGCGACCCGGCGTAGGGCAAGCGGGCGAGGGGGCATGGCGGCGGATCGACGGCGCGAGTGAAGTCGGCGAGGGAGCGAAGCGGCGGGACGACGACGAAGCGGGGGGAACGAAAGAGGGAATGACGCGGCAGACCGACGGCGGGGTGGGGAGCAGAGGGGGCAGACGACTCTTCGGCGGGGTGGGGCGTAGCGGCGGAGCAGCCGCTGCGGCGGTAGCCAAGGCCATGGCGGGGAATCAAAAACCCAAAAAAACGAATCCTTGGCGAATCAAGAAAGGGAGCGGAGCAGATGGCTTACGAATCGAACTCGAAGGAGCAGGACGGGAGCGATCGATCCGTCGAAGCGTCGGAGATGCGTCAGCAGCGGAAAGAACTCGAGAAGTTCCCGCCACCGAAAAAGAACTCGAAGGCTTTCCAAATCTTGGAAACGTATGGGGCCGTGTACGTACGAGATACGGTTGTATTTGTAGTTGTATTGTAGAGGCGGTTTCCTGTACGTCGCCTGGCGCCACCTGCCCAGCAGCCAGATCGGATCGGACGGGCAGCCCGGAAAGCCCATCTGCGCCAGCAGCCCAGCCCAGAACTCTTCCTCGTCCCTTCTCTTGCATCTCCTCGTCACCTCGACTTTTCTAGCATTGCTATTTGTGAGAAGCACCGTAAGAACCATAGCACAATGAAGTGAGTATAATACCTGCTACATACAGCCTCCTGTAGGCGATCATCTTACTAAGTGTCATATCAGAAACTAACTGAAGGCGCAAAACTCAATTCTTGTCAAAACTAAATAGAAACTTGTTTGAGTAATTTTGGATTTTTCAAGTGGATATTCATAATGTAATATCCCCAAAATTCATATGGAAAAATTACTGGAATTCAAAATCCAATTCAAAATTTGTTTCAAAACCAAAGTGAGCTCCTCCGTCACTATCTCTGGGTCTGGGCCAAATCTCCCTGTCCAGCCCAGCCATCTTTCACTGCTTCCCTTTCCTTCCCCCGAGGCCGAGCTCGACCCTCGGCCCATCATCCTCTCCTTTCCTTGTTTTGTTCGTGGTGTTTGGATCCGAGTTTTACCATTGGGACTCTGGAAGAGGCAGAAACTCTGTTTCTTAGTTGTTGAATTAATTTCCTCTTGTTATCTGTTGTGAGTTACCTACAGTCACAAAATCTGTGAAAACTTTGATCACAGACGACAATTCATAAATAACAGAAACCTGGATAGGTAAAGGACAATAATGAATAAACTCGTATATACGATCACCTTGTATGCAGTACTACAACTTACACAGGCTTTACAACAATAGAAACTTGTCATCTATCCCTGTAACAAACTCCAACAGTATGCAAACGTGATCATTTGCCATTTTGCAGGAAAGTCAGCAGAGCTGAGAAGGTTTCTGATTGCACTGTTGGCTGAGCTGAGAAGGGTTCTGATTGCACTATCATGATATCATCGTCACGGCAGGTAGTTCATGGTTCCTTGGCAGTGTGCATTCCTCAAACTCCAAAGGGTTTAATCGGTGTCGGATTTGACGCCATCATGAGTATCCCGTCAATCTGATAGACTCTCTCCGGTGGCATTTCCTTTCTTTCCAAGTTTCTCAAAACCTCAAGAAACTCCTGCAATATTGGTGCCCTCTGCAGCCTGCCCATGGCTTCACTCCCATGAATGACATGGTGAATCAGGCCAACCGCAGCTTGAATGCCCCTGGAGGTGACATACCCTGATCCATGCTTGGTGACAACTTCCATCAGAAGTACAACCTTTGAAACTACACAATCTCGAACAAGATCATGATATGACGTACAATCAAGCAGAACCAAGCTATCGTCAGTGACCACGCCATCTGAAAGGCACTCCACCAGCGAGACATGAGGCACAAGGCTCAGTGCTTCAGTATCGTCTGTGCAGAGTGCAAGGATTGCAGCACTGGCCTCATTCCTTACCAGGGCATCCTTTATGTGAAGCAGCTTACCAAGCTTCTTGATTCCACCTATCTCGACGACCTTTCTCCTGAAATTGTTATACTCTGACAGGATGGTGACTAGAGAAGATACCTTGATCATTATTGTTAATGGGTATTGAAGCTTTGTTGCCCTTCTGATGGTTTCCTTCAGTGCGTCTGGAAGTTGCTCTTGCATAGCGAGGATCTCCTGATTCGGCCTGTGGAAAGATAGGTTCAGCATGATTGTGAGTCTCTCTTCCTCCAGGTTCCTGGTCCACGTTGACTTCCAGTTCTTGTGTAGACCAATCAGCATGGGAATCAGATCCTGCCACTGATCAAGGCAGGGATGGACGCCCTTGGAGAACTTCGATAGTAGCTGGATCTTGTGCAGAGCCTCCTTCTGCTGCTCTACTGAATGCATAGAGAGGTTCTCAAGGAGCAGCTGCATTTCTTTCTCTGAAGGTGGTGCCTCGTTGTTGGCAGCTAAGGTAGAAGTAGAGGATGGAGGAGGAATTGCGTGATCAAGGCACCATGCTCTTACGACATCACCGAGGAGGTGGTTTGGAACCGTGAGTAAGTGTTGGCCAGTTCCCGGAAAGGGCCACTGGTGGGAGAATCTGTCAATGGACTGCAATAAAAGAACACAAATTTTAGCGACATCATCAATTGAATTGATTACTGCAACAGATATTTTAGCATAGTATGTTACACAATGAAGAAGACGATTGGCTCAACAACACAACCAATGACAAATATAACACTCATTGCATGGTAAATATTAACTGTCCATTGTATATCATATAACCAACATTATTAGACTGGCAATCAAAAACTTAACAAAGTTCATTAAAACCAAACATTGCAAGTCTTGCGAAGGTTCCCTTTTTGTCAACAGTGAAACTGGCATATCCTAAGGATACATCGCAGATTCGCAGTTGAAAAGGTCAATGGTAATGGAACAAAATGCATGTGGAAACCGACCATTTTTGGTTTACTTAGGAAACAAAAGTATTAAAGAATTCAAAAGAACAACCAAAGTGATGGATCAGTTTACCAGTTGAAAAAAATTTGACCTCTAAAAAGAAGTTGAACAAATAGTAAGATGCAAGAAATTATCCAAAGACATATATAACAGCAGTAGCATATTTGGATGGAATAAGTGGTTTTCGCATGAGAGAAACAGTATACATCAGATTATCAACAGAAACGGAAAAGTAGCTGACGGGTAAAGTATTCATATGACCAAAACAAAGTTAAGTATCAGTGAGAAACTACAAATAGCAATAAAACTGAAATGAGCATGATGCTTACATGTCCAGAGGTCATGATGAGCGGATCAGCAATAATATCTCTCTGCGACCAACTTTCCTGGAAACAAATCATTGTTGTGAGATCTAGGCCTTGTTTAGTTCCCACAACAAACTTCACTATTCATCCAACTTCACTATTCATAAAAGGGAATCTTACATGCATGGAGTATTAAACGTGAGTTAATGACAAAACCCATTCCATAACCCCCTAACTTTGCGAGACGAATCTAATGAGTCTAATTTGGCCATGATTAGACAACATCGTGCTACAGTAAACAATCTCTAATGATTGATTAATTAGGCTTAATAGATTCGTCTCGCGATTTCCCGTCCATCCGTGTAATTAGTTTTATAATTAGATCATGTTTAGTCCTCCTAATCTTAGGTTTATAATTGCTACAGTAAAGTTGCAACCCAAGTTGCGCGAACTAAACAAGGCCCTAAGAACAAGAGGTTGACATTAATGTAGTATCAACAGACGAAACTCCTAAAAAAGGAACTACAACCAACTCAGGCAAATGACCTTCTTTCACGAGCTATTTTTTAGTAGGGGAGGAAAGAATTTGGAACAAAGTATATCTCCTACTGTTGGTACAAAGAAAGGAAATTAGCCTGTCCACAAATTTCAGTCATCAAGAAGCCAAAAGGATGGGCCAAGCAACCAAAATCGTTCGATCTACGAAAGAACCAAAAAAGACGAAGCAGGGCACCATGAACCCAATACAAGAAGCCAGAGCAATTCATGGTACTTACATTAGCACGAGACAATTTGGATACGAACTCCACAGGCAACACGGGGTCCTTCGCTCTGAAAGAGACATCCATGAGGCCCTTCAACGCCTGCTCCATCTTAGTGATCGCTTCGCCAACATCGCCACCCTGGATTCTCGCCAGCGTGGATACCATCACCGCCGCATAGCCAGACCTGTCCAGAGCAGCGGCTTGTACCACCTGCACGCCGTCTCCCTTGGCGCCTGCTTCCGGCGGATGGCTGGGCACGGAGCTCGAGTCCCGTCGGGGAACGTCGGTACCCTTCTTGTCGCGCTCCCGCTCTTCTTGCTGCGTTCTTGGCTGCGCCGGTGGCGGCGCCGAAGCGCTCTTGGAGGAGGCAGGGCCATTCTTGCTCTCCTTGATCACCATCGCCTTCCCGAACAGCCGCTTCCACCGCGAAACGTTCGGCGAGACGTTCGGCGAGACGTTGGTGGCTTTCTTGGCCGCGTAGCTCCTGTATTGCCTTCTCAACGGCGCGGAGCAGCTTCTCCTCTTTGGATGGCGCCCCCGGGGGAGGCCGTGGTGGTGCAGCGGGCGGCAGCGAGGACAAGCTGCTCGACATTGCGGCCTGGGCCGGCGGCGAGGACGAGGTCCTCAACATTGCGGCCAGGACGGGCGGCAAGGACGAGCTGCTCGACATTGCGGCCAGGATCGGCGGCAAGGACGAGCTGCTCGACATTGAGGCTAGGATCGGCGGCAAGGACGAGCTGCTCGACATTGCGGACGGGGCCGGAGGCGAGGACGAGCTGCTCGACGACATTGCGGCCGGGGCCGGCGGCGAGGACGAGCTGCTCGACATGGCGCCTTGCCTCGCCTCTTCCTTCAGGGAAGGAGGAGGAGGCGGGTTCTTGGTTTGTGAATTTGTTTGTGGAGGCCTGGAGGGAAGAGTTGGCGATGCCGTCGGGTAATTGGGTTCAGCGAAGTATATAGGACGGCGGAGGCGGTTGGAGGACTAGCGTGGCGTGGCGTGACCGCGCGACGCGACCGTACAGACATTTCGTCGAACACCTGAGGCCCCGTCCTTCCCTCGACTGACAGCGCAGCTGCTCGAGCACCGTATCCGCGTTCGGGGCTGCAGGCGAGGTTCGCCGCTCGCCGGGGACGGGCAATTGCGCGTCCTCCGCCACCAGCGGTAAGGCATGCCATCGGCAGGTGGGAGCTTGTGCGAGGGGAGTGGAGGGACAGGACGGGCAAGGGGCGGACATCGGGGGAGCGAGTCTGACTTGGGTGAAGAAGACAAGAGTATAGCAGCAGACGGGTATCATTCAGTTGCATTTTTTTTTTCTTTTCCTTTTCACCGATCCCGTAAACCTTTTCGAACATCTTTTAATATTTGAACAATTCTGAAATTACTCGAGCAAACTTAGAAAATGTGTACTTTCAAAATTTGTAAGAGCAATGTATCTTGCCTAATTACATAACTTGTAACTTGAAATTTCATGAGAAATTTCAAAATTTGTAAGGTGAGACAGATTGCAGCTTCGATTTAATGATCTAGTGCGCTTGGTAATGAGATTTGAGAAATGAGGACGAGATATCTCTTATATATCCTCATCTCTTTGATAAAACGTTTACAAACATTTTAAATGAGAGGCCTAAAATGTTTGCAAACATTTTATCAGTTCTACTCTCAACCAATATAGTAACCAACTCAACTTAAGTAAAAAATAAAAATATAAAAAGGAATTTTTCATATAATATTTGTAAATGATTTTTTTGATAAAACCTAAGCAGTGACTATATCACACAAATTTTTTTGTAGAACCTTCTATCATATATGTATATATAGTTCATACATATGAGATGGATTTAAATAAAAAAATCCATATGTTGTGCAAATAGATGTGGCTTTCAAAAAAATGTATAAAGGGTTCAAAATTTCAGTGCAATTCCATTCGAAAATTCATGGATTACTTATTCTGGACCTGAAATTAGCTTTTTATTGAATTTTACAAGGTTAAATGCAAGTTATGTCAGCCTTGGCATGGTGGCAAATGTTTATTTTCATATGCAGCAGATCATGCGATTGACAAGCGGGTCTCACATAGTCAATCTCAGGACCTTTATAAATTCAATTTACTCCAATAAACCAGCCAAGCAGAAGAGATGTTGTGAAGTTATAACGCTACAACAAAATGTATTTAATAATTTATTTAACGTGAATTTTAAACCAAAAAAATGTGAATCACGGTAATTTTGCCAATAATAACAATATGCAAAGAAAAATTAGAATCTCCGATATATTACATGTAGATTTTTGGAACAAAAACGATCAGTCTTGCCAAAAAAAAATCAATCAACTTTACAAAGGCAAGAGGGGTTCTTCTGAGCAGTACCTTTTGAGAACTATATAGTATACTATCTAATGATCAAATGAAGAGCTATTTGCAACAGAAAATGTGTTTTTTTCATTGTTCGCAGTGGCAGATGCGGAGCAATATAGTAGGGGGGCTCTCTTCTCCTTCCTCCTTCGCCCTAGTCTCTTTGACCTCTATTTTTTTTTCTCCTTTCTTCTCCTTCTCCTCTTGCTCCAATGGAGATCATGGGCTGTGGGGGGACTGCAGCCCCGACCTACCCACCGCTGGATCCGCTTCTGATTATTCGTGCCCCATGGCCACAAAGATCATCAACCGGGAAACTAGGGATACCGTTTATCCAAATATCCAGAATTTGACTTGCTTTTGAAAACATTGAGCTGACTTTTAATAGACTGTCCAAGAATAGAATTTCAACCGCGATATGGCAGTGACCTCCCTAAATAAAGTACATAGGCGAGCACAACCGTTCACCCAGGAGCACAACCATTCAGCCAACATGTCGAGGCCATGGAGGGCTCTCCTTATGGTAGCCCTGGCCTCCCTCGCCGCCCTCCATGGGCTGACCGGCGGCGTCGACGCGACCGTGGTGGAGACGGCATGCTCGGCGGCGTCCAGCAGCGACCGGCGCGTGAACTACGACTTCTGCGTGGCGGAGCTGAACAAGCACCGCGACAGCCCCGGCGCGGACACCTGCGGCCTGGCCAAGGTGGCGGCCAACGTCGGCGTCAACAACGCCGGCGCCGCCGTCAACGACATGGACGCCCTGCTCGCCGCCAAGGCGCCGCCGCCGGACGAGAGGACGAGCGCTGCGCTGCGGCTGTGCGAGAAGCTGTACTACGACATGGAGCTCGCGTTCGCGGGCACCTACGACGAGCTCAACGCGCGCAACTACACGGCGGGGAAGCAGATGGCCGCCGACGCCGACTCGCTGGTGCGCCGCTGCACCGGCGGCTTCGCCGAGGCCGGGGTGCAGCCGCCGGAACCGGTCGCGCGGCGCAGCGCGTACGCCGTGCAGATCGCAATCGTGTGCACGGCCATCACCAACCTCCTCATCAGCCCATGAAGTGGCGCGTCTACACATTGGATCGCGAAATGCGTCCTTTAATTTCCTCCAAGCTTATTAAATGATCTTGTAGCAAAATAATTGGGAGCTTCTTCCTGCTGTAAACTAGTAGTACATAGGCAGGTTTTGATTGCTTTGTTTCTGATATTTGCTTTCTCTTGTAGTGAAGATCCCAAAATAGTGAAACTACATGCTATTCTAAATGAATCCAGCATTCACCATGCTTGATCATCAGTGCAGAAGGAAGATATATTTGAGTAAACAAAAATATTTCCCTTTCCAAACACAATCATTAATTGGGAATACAAGTAAAAGAATGAAGGTCATTTGTTGAACACAATCCAAGGAAAACGAATGCTAGCACTACTTACAGTACCTTTGAGATATGTTTTTGTACAAAATCACAAGTATGTATACTCTGGGCTCTGGTCCATCATTGTCATGCTGAAGCATATTATAATGTACAAGCTCCCAAAACGTAGTGAAGCAGGATTATTTGTGTTTTTACAAACTTCACCTCATTGTTCGTATGATTCACCAAACTTCCATCACAGTCAACAGTTCAAACTTCACCAGAAACTAAGCAAAACAGCAACAAATCTCTGGCTGTTTGGGAGCCACACCAGTCACCAGAACTGCAGTACGGAAGAGTTCATAATCGTGTCCACCTGTAGCATTGTCTGCATTGGTAAACTACCTGATGACAGCTCATTTAGCCGCTCCCTAAAGTCCTCCAGGTTCTTCACTTGTTCCATCTTGTATGCATCCCTTTGAACAATAGCATGAACTAAGGAAATTGCAGAGTAAGTTACCTCAGGAGTAACAGACCCATCCATGATGATATTCACCAATTCGACGGCCTTCTCAGACATCTTATCCACCACACAAGGATCTTTTGGTAGACAATCAATCAGAAGCGGGACCTCGTCACTGACCATGAGGCATTCCAGCAGGGCATCAGCCACATTACAAGTTTGAGCAATTATCTTTCCTTCCTCATCTGCGCAGAGTCCACGGATTGCAGTGACAGCCTCCTTCTTTACAACAGCATCCTCAATCTTGAGCAGATCACGGATCATTTCCATCCCACCAATATCAAGTATCCTTTTCCTGAACATGTCAAGCTCTGACAGGATGGTAACTATGGAAGCTACCTTTGCGAAAGCTGATTTTGGACTTCCAAGCTTATATAGCTTACTGACTATCTTCTTTAGAGCAACTGGGAGTCGGTTCGCTCCAGCAAGGATCTCCCTATTGGGCTTGTGGACAGACAAATTTAGGATTACTCCGAGCCTCTGTTCCTCCAGATTTGGTTTCCATGTTGATTTCCAATTCTTGTGAAGATCTATCAGCTGTGGAACCAGCCCTGTCCACTTGTGAAGGCAAGGTTGCTCTCCCTTGGTAATTTTGGAGAGTAGCTGGATCTCTTGCAAAGCCTGTTCCTGCAGCACTGAATGCCCTGAGAATTTCAGTAAGATGTCTTGAATTTGCTCCTCTGAAGGTGCCACTGGGACAGAAAGTTTATCAGCAGTGCTAGTTGGGGAATGGGCCATGTGATCAAGGCGCCATGCAGCAATCATATCACGAAGGAGGTGGTTTGGAGCAGTGGAAGAGTGGGACAAGCTCTTATTAGTAATTGGGCAGACGTTATTAAGTGGACAGAACCACTGATGGTACGATTGATCAACAGACTGCAAGTAATCAGGCAAGAAAAGTGTTGGTTATTTGGTCAAGTTAGTCAGTGGAAAATTTAGAAGATAACTAACCAAAGAAACACATGCTCCAGCAAATAAAACATGATGATTGATTTTCGCCATAAGAAGATAACCAGTCAAGCATTTGGAACAAGAAATGACAACTTTTTGTTCCTAAAATAAACTGGTATGTACATAACGTTAGTTACAGTGCAACTTTAAACATATTCAATCATTTTACTGACATAAAAACTGATCTAGAACACAATGGAACAAATTACTAATAGTTTCCAGAAATAGAAGGAAAACTTTTAACCCAAGTTTCCTTAGTTTCTTTGACATGATTCTTTTCAATTTGTTGGAAATGTCCTGTTTTGGCATCAAGAACCACGACATCGTAAGATGAATTACTGGAAATAAAGGGAAATGTGTAATGACCTTCTAATAGTTCCTTAATCACAATATGATGAGACTAATGAAGACACCAATTTTTCACAAACAGGAAGCGCATATTATGTAGAACACTGTGATGCCCTACCATACCAGAAATGGAAGAATAAGTTAGCTATTTCAGTCAATGAGGGAAGCAATGGACCAGCCTTGCTCTCAGAAAACAGTGTGTCCAAGGACTAAATAGGAAAACTGAATCTCTATAGAACTTCTTCAATTAATTTATCTTGCTCAAATCATCAACTAAAAGCAAATAAGTCCTCTACCAAAATGGATTGGTTTCAAGTTACTAGCCAAGTAAAATAAAATTTGCATGATAATAATAACAATTTATGCTGTTTGAGGAATATAACAATGTCTGAAATCTAATTCTAGATTTGATTATCAGATACACAAATCAGACAGAGTTGGATATGTGCAACTGCAAGTCAAATAAGGACATCTACCACCACATTCAGTACAGTTACAGTATAATTTATCAGGATCTTTCCAGCGAACATGAGTAATGAAAAGGGAAAAAATGATGAGGTGTAATCCAGTTGTATTTTAATTATCAACCAATGTTCACAGATAGGCACTTACATGTCCAGACGCCAATATAACCGGATCTTCCATTACTCCACTGTGCGACAGATCATCCTAAGAACACAGTATGATTGTGGGATCAGTACTCATCAAGAGGTAGAAATGATTCAATCAATTTATTTGAGGCAACACATATCTTCTTTGAGATTTAGTAAACTTTTAATCATGAACAGTGGAACTTATGCGTTCGGATTCCTGAACAAGACATGTTAATCAAATACTAATACTTTCTAAACAAGTGAAATAGAAAGCCATGTTGTCAGAATAGCACAAAAGATTTCCATGCAATAAGCAATGTTATTGTTATTACATGCCACGAGGAACAAGCAACAAGGGTGCTTGCACAAAATAACAATAATTCGCAGGGAGCAACGCGATTGATTTACCTAGAGAACTAATGTCATCAAGAAACAGAACGAACCATCAGGAGGCAGAATAAAGAAGACATCCATAAAATTCAAGAACTTGATCAGAAACAGAGTTGGAAGGCTCAATCGAAAATCCCAAGAACTCTTTCGCAAAAAAAGAAAATCCCAAGAACTCAGATATGCGCAATGTCACTTACATCATCATGTGACCATCTGGTAGCGAACTCGCGAGGCAGCTCCGGTGGATTCGGGAGCTCCGCTTTCCCGTAGGTGAGCTCCAGGAGACCGGTCATTGCCTTCTCCATCTTGGCGAAGGGCGCCTGCTCTTGGCCCTCGGCGTCCTCCTGGATATTCACCAATGCGCTTCCCATCATCGCACCGTAACCAGACCTCGTGAGGGCCGCTTGGTTCTGCTCTGGCCTGGCTTCTTCCTCGCTACCGGTTCTTGCTGGCAGCCGGGGCGCCGACCCTGACGCTCCGGTAACGTCAGACGATGCCTGTCCCCGACGTGTGCTTCTTGGAGGCGACCTCCGGGTCGGTGAGGAGCGAGCGGGGGAGCTGGTAGCGGCGCCAAAGATCCTCCTAGTCACCCCCCGCGCCAAATTTGACGGCAATGACAGGCAACATCCTGGCCGTGAAGGCTGGTCGGAGGAGATGGCCCTGGCGTTCTCTTGAATCTCCCACTCGACGACGCGAAGCAGCGCATCCTCCAGGGTCTCGTCCCCCGAGCTGGTGGTGCTGGAACGACGCCTCGACATTGCTGCTTCTTGGCGCCGGTGGAGTTCTTGCCTTCTTGTTTCTTCCCTTGCGGCGCGGTGGCTTTTTTGCTTCGAGTTTTTGGAGGGGACGTGTGACGGGAATAGGCGTTGGTAACTAACTGCGGTCTTCAGGAATAGGCGTTGGCCTTCCTCTTTTTATATTGACGGAAGTCCTGGCTCGCGAGGTGGTCGGTTTCTTTGCAGACTGGCGAATCACTATGCAGGGCAAGCGACTGGTAGCCTGACATACAGTGTGACATTTTCTGACAGATTATGTTGATATCCAATTCTGCGTCAGGGTCACTTGGAAGGGAAATGCAGGCCTTGTATATTGTTGTCTGTTATCTTAATTTGATGGGCTTGCCTGTCTGATACTGCAACTGACCATGGACGATGTCTACCTTTTCACTTCAGAGATACCACCAGTGGCGGAGGACTCAGTATGGTGAGGTATGGCGCTCGCCATACCTCGATTTTGCTGCAACACACCGCAAATGCACTTCCACACCAGCTGCGGCTACCATGTTTGCATGTCCACAAAGCTGTGACCTGTTGAGCGAGATGCATAGGAAGAAAGGCAACGTCGTAGGCTACGAACTGTTATCCATTTCGCCATACCTTAAATTTATTCTGTCCTCCGCCACTGGATACCACGATATACTCACATCACTGCTTTAATTGCTCATGACCTTGATCTCCGGTAATTTGTCGACCAGTTGTCAAAATCTCCGGCTGACAGCCTTCTTAGTGAATTTTACGACCACTGGGATACATCATACATGTCCGCAGTCTGAACTTCTCGATGAATGCCTGGCTTTCATGATCTCTTGAACTCCCAAATGCAGGAAAGCGGAAGTAGCCATGGAGCACCAGCCACAGTTGACAGTTGACACTAGTCTGCTGCATCGCTGCTCCATTCCAGTTCCAACTGCAGCATTGTTCCTCATTCAGACGATCCATTCAATTGGGCATTACGCTGTCTTCATTCAGAGATACGAGAATTGTACACACATCGCTGCTCTGACTGCTCTTGATTTCAATCTCGTGTACCTTCTCGACCAGTTGTTGATATCTCTGGTTGACGAATCTCCACAGTTAAGACTACATCAGCTTGGATTCGTGTGTGCTACATGAATCATCTAGCTGAAGTCCTGAATGCTGTGATCTCTTGAGTTCCTCAATCCAGGCCTAGCCAGGGGAAGAAGCCAGCCACTGCTAAGTGCTGACACTTTGTTGAACTGGGCATATCCTGATGTTTTCAAGCGCACAATGCACTTGTCTGACAACCGAGACCCGTGTGTCCAGCCCATGCTCCTGCTGGGCATTGCGTGAGCCCAACTGGTGTCAGCCACGCGCGGTGCCCAAGGCCCCCGTCCAGCGTCCACTTCATGACGCGGCAGCACGCCAAGCAGGGGGGTTGCAGGAGAGCTGAGATACCTCGGTAACACGACGGCTCCTTGACTCTGGCATTTCGTCGAGCGCCTGACGCGCCTCGCTCGCCCCCACTCCGTCCCTCACCGCGGCAGCGGCGACCGCTCGCCCGCGAGGCGCCCACAGAGGCGCTCGAGAGGGAGAATTCCGCTGGACTCGGCGCAGCGACTCGCCTGAGGGTCAGTGGGGCCACTTCCGCCGGCGGAGACCGGCTGCGTCCCGCTCCCACCAGCCACCACCGTCCAGCGCCCACGCGCCATGGTCGGGTCGGGCGACTCTGCTTTTGGTGGAACAGTGAGAAGCGTTTGTTCCACTTGAAATGTATAGATTTGGGCTTTGTATCTCCTTCCAGGATAGGCCCAGTCAACTGGCAGTGGGCCTTCTCACTATAAGCTGCGGGCCTGCGGGTTGGAATCCAAAGAAGGCCACAAGCCCACAAGTGAAGTGATTCCATGGGTGAAATCAAAATTCAGAAAAATGGTTCTCACAAATCGATCAAGAAATCGATGCTCACACACGCACGCACACTCTTTTGCTATTGAGGGGTATGTCGTTTATCACTGAAAGAATAGTGCCGGTTAAATCTTGGAATAATTCCAGAAAAATATGAGACCCGTGTGGAGCCTCGAACCCGAGCATGCAGGTTATATCATAAGAAATCTAACCAACTAAGATACACTTTGAGTTTTAACTTTGCTGAGAAGAGCTCAAGAATTCTTAAAAAAATATCATGTTTCACAATCACAAGCAAAACAATACCGATGCACAAATGCAACATTTGCAAAAGGTTTAAAACAATGGTTGGAATCTCAAAATACAAGAAGCAATCTCCCTAACAAAAAGAACGCACATTTCGAATTGGCTTCTGCAAAGAACTTTCACATCGGAAGAAAATAGAAATACTAAATCAAACTTTTGATACTGCAGCCTCAAAAAGTACAACGTTCGCAGACGGCAGATCCCCATTTTGCCGTTGCACATGCAGAAACATTTCCTGAACCATCTCTAGTCGCCTTTAACGACAACGGAAAGAAAAAAAATCATTTGAAACATTAAGAAATGTGGTGTGCAATACCTAAAATTACCAATTGAAACATAAAAATCGCCATGAAGCAAATAAGTCGAAAATCCTTTTTTGATCTCAATTGCAACATTTGGAATACCCGTCTGCAAGTGCGCCAAGATCCCCATAGCTCATTAACACACCACACCAGCTCACCAAGCTGCATCCCCTGTCCAAAACTCTGCCCTGCACCTTCACATGCGCGCGTACCAAAAGAAAGCGCGTGACGTGCCCATGCTCCCACCCACCACCTTCCGTGCTCCAGAAAACTTCTTGAAACGAGCGCACAGGTGTCCGTCCCCCCGGGATCCGGCCCGGTCCCGAATCCTTGACATGTTGTCATAGGAGGCTTCGAGAGGCTAGAGGCTTGTTTAGTTGCCACCCAAACTTCAAACTTCACAATTTATCAAAGGGAATCTTATATATATAGAATAGTAAACGTATGTTAATGATATAACCTATTCCATAACCCCGGGTAACTTCGCGAGACAAATCTAATGAGCCTAATTAGGCCATGATTAGACAATGTCGCGCTACAGTAAACAATCTCTAATGATGGATTAATTAGGCTTAATAGATTCGTCTCGCGATTTTCCGTCCACCCGTGTAATTAGTTTTATAATTAGATCATGTTTAGTTCTCCTAATCTTGGATTTAAAATTGCGGATTCAAAAAATTTAAATAGTTTGGCAAACTAAACAAGGCCTAGGAACGGATCAGAGGTTGGTGATTTCTCATTGGACCTATACGTTTGGTGGCATCTTAAATCCTAACCACTGTACCATTTTCTCTGCTCTAAGGCACCCCTCTTTTCTCCATTTTGCATAATACGCGTTCCCCAATACATTTTTTTTCTCTCTATGACACGCGACCCAATACATAAAAATACTATACATAACAACATCTACACACCCTCTAGTAATCCTGGCACTGCACCGGTGTGATCTGCTGCCTGCTGGAGCCGGCAGCCACGTATGGGTACGGCCTCTTCCTAGACAGCGGTTGCTGTCAATGGCATTGTTTAGTTCCTGCATGTTTCTGCAATTCAATCAAAAGTAACATATTGGAAAACGTGCCTCCCTCTCTACAACACGTTTCTCAATACACTTTTTCTACAGGAAATTCAACCAACTTTCACGAACTAAACAAGGTCAAAGTGTCATCGGATGGTGCTTAGCTGCTTGCGCTAGGCTACCCGATGTCTAGAATGTAGCTGCGCGCACGCGGTTCTCGTGCGGACTCGAGATGGCCACAGGAAACTAGTCGACCGTTACGGAGAAGAGGACGACTGAGAAAAAAAGTTGTCATGTCTTTTCTCTGTTCTAAATTGTAAGTTATTCCAATATTTTTGAAAAGTCAAAGCATCTTAAAATTTGATCAAGTTTTTACGATAAAATACTAATATTTATTATATCATATAAGTATTATTTGATTTTTCAATAAATATATTTTTATAGTTATATCTATTTGGTGCCATAAATCTTTGTATTCCTATCTAAATTTTTAGTCAAACGTAAAATGGTTTGACTTTCCAAAAATATTAAAATGACTTACATTTTGGAACAGAGGGAGTAGTACGGAGTACATATGTGGAAACAAAGTCTTCAGACGGGTCGTTCCTTGCAAGTAACTCTTTCTAGCAGCTCTACCATGTAAGTATTTTGATCATTCTATTTGCTATTTAATACTAGTATATATATACATTTATATTGGTCTCAACTACCGAACTACGGTGCCTTTCAATGGGTAATCCAACAATACCATCGTTCGAATATCGTTGTGCCGGACATTTATGGATATGTGCCCATATAGTCTTTTCTCTCTTTTTTTTTCAGCGGCGAATCTAGAAATCAAGATGAGAGACGCTCAACTTGTCCTTCTTCTTCTTCTTCCTCTTTCCCCTCTTTCCCTTCTTCCTCAATATTTTTTTCTTCCTCTTTTCAACCATGAATAAAAATTGTTGGAGGGACTCCAAAGAGTTCATGGGGTAGGGGGGCGCCAGCCCCCTCCGCCCCCTGAATCCGCCCCTGTTTCCCTTTAAACATAGTGAAAAAATTCCCTTTAAACATAGTGAAAAAAAAACTATGCAAAAGAGTTGTTCATCTAAAATGTAAAAAAACTATATAGATTAAAGTTTCATTTTTCATAAAATGGTTACATATATCCTACGGAAGTTGAAAAGGTATTAACTAACTTTTCAAAAGAAACTTTACAAATAACTTATGTAAAGGAGTTACTTGAAAAACTTGCTTGTACAAAAATATTAGATATATTTTGAAACGTTATTTGAATTACTTTGAACGGAAATTGTTAATTTTTCAACATGATTTTTGTCCAAAATTTATTGGATGGTATTTTTGAAAAATCTAACACGAATAAAAGATAATAAAGAAAAACTCTGCATGTCTGCCATGGGGTCGCGGAGTCCGTCACACGGTTCGCCAAAGCTGGGCGCTAGTACGTGGAGGCCGATGGCCGACGTGTTGCAAGTATGTGGACGATTTGGTTTCTTATTTGATTTGTATGATTTATATTTCGATTTGTGTTATATGTGGCTTGATTCATGAGATTAAACTTAGATGTGTGTCGATTTGTGCTTCAATTTTGTCAATGGCCTCGTAGGGGGCTTTGGAGCTAGCCAGAGAAGCTACTTGAGCTTTTGTATAAGCAAGAGCAGATCCAGCTTTTTTCTAAGAAAACATATCAGTCCGGGTTGATATTAGCAGCGAACACTAAAGTTCTTTATTGTCTCGTGTGTGCACCCGGGACTAAAGGCCGGGACCTTTAGTCCCGGATGTGTATCCCGGTTGGGAAACCGGGACTACGTGGGTTTCCCAATCAGGACTAAATGCACTTTTTCTAATATGTTTAAATAAATTATCCATGTGCAACTTATTTGAGATTGTTTTGGTTGTTCGTGATGGCTTTTTACCATAATGTTCTTGATGTATAAGTTAGATTATATAATCTAGGTGGAAAACAAACACACCCTTAACGTAGCATAAAAGATCCGCAAGATTACATTCAATTCGTTTGTATGAGAACCTTCTTAACGCAGCAATTTAGTTTTGAAAGAGAGCCGACATGATGACGTTTAGAGATTGTAATGTGCACTAGTGGGATAAAGGCAAAAATGGTAGTAAGCGCACGTTGGCTACAACTTATTTCCTATCACAAAATAGACGTGCTTTTGGCTAGGTACATAGTTTTTCATATGCCTCTAGGTATATACTATATATATAGATATACAGTAAGAGCGCACGTTGGCTACAACTTATTTCCTATCACAAAATAGACGTGCTTTTGGCTAGGTACATAGTTTTTCATATGCCTCTAGGTATATACTATATATATAGATATACAGTAAGACCTATATATTAAAAAAAACTACAATAATATCTAATGTAGAACAGAAGAAGGTTCAACATTGGTCCTAGAAGCACCTCTTTGTGTTACGCATGCTCAACACTTATGGTATATTTGAAGTGCAGTGGAATCAAATGTTATTTATTTAGCGAAGGAATATAATTATGCTTGTCTCTTTCTTTTTGCAAGGGGTCCCTTTGTGCTCAAGGAAAGGAATAAGGAAAACATCCGGTACCCACCAGGGCATGTGCCCCCCCCCCCTCCACGGCGTGAGCATGTGTGTAAACAGAAATGTCAGATGCTAATAAAAAAAATAAAAAGGCGCCCCCACTACTGCTTTGTTGTGTTAGAGTTTAGATAAAATACTATTTTTGCATCTCAAAGTTTAGCCTAATGTAAAAATCTTTTCTCTGGCACAACTGATGCAAAAACAACTAATATATTCTACTTGAACAATTTATTGTCTGACACAAATGATTCTTGAATGTTTTCAACAAAAATCATCCAAAATGATTCTTGAAAACATCATTCCCACTGATTTGAACAAAAGAAATAGAAAAATCAACCTCACACTTGTGCAAACTCTGACATAATGTCAAATCAAGAACCATGTCAGATTCAAAAAGCAACCCCAATCAATGGAAAAAAAATCATCCAAAGTGATTCTCTGACAAATGATTCTTGAATGCATTTTCAACAAAAATCATCCTAAGTGATTCTTAGAAAACATCATTCCCACTGATTTGAACAAAAGAAAAAGAAAAATCAACGTCTTCTCCCTCACTGCTCTCTCTCTTCTTCCAACCTGCACCATGCGGCAAAGATGTGGACTTGCTTCCTGTTCCCTGCAGCAAAGATGTGGACTTCCTTACTGCTCCCTGCGGCAATGGCCTCGCTTCCTTGTTCCTCCTCCTCGTGCGCCGACCGCCGGAGCGCGCCGGCCGCGCGTGGGTCAGGGGCGTGGGGCAGGGAGGACGCACACGTGCATTCTGGTGCCCATGGCGGGCAGGAGAGAGAAGAGAGAAGAAGAGATGGGAGAGAGAGAGAAAGAGAGAGGGGAGAAAGAAAGAGAGTCACGGGAGGAAGAGATGGGAGAAAGAAAGAGAGAGGGGAGAAAGAAAGAGAGTCACGGGAGGTACAGTGGGAAGATTCTCACAGTTTGTTCCGTCAGTGGCATTTGATTTCGCCGTAAGATTTTGGTCTAGTGGATTTCCGTCCAACAGTTTCTGGCTGGGAGGGCACTTGCCATGGTGGGCAAGAAATGCACTCTCAAAGGAATATTAAGGAGTTGCATAACTCACCATAGTGGATGAATCATGTGTGTGTGTGTGTGTATAGTCCTAAATTTCACTGATGAAGCAGTTGTTTCACAAAACAACGCCATGTTTCTTTCACCTCAATCTATCCTCTATATCATCCATGTCATTACATTAGATGACTATGACACCTCTAACGTGTAATAATGCACCACCCTATATACAAGCTACTACCTATGTTCCAAACTAAAGGTCATCTTATATTTGTCATAAGTCAAACCTCTCTAGTTTTGAACAAATTATACAAAGATACACAAATATTTAGAACAAAGACTATATACACCATATATTAAATTGCATCAGTTTGCATTGTAGACCTTCATATACAGCATGTTCGGCTGGGTTGAAACCAGCCGCTGGGCTGATGCCAGCGGGAGATTCAGCTGGGCTGAAATCAGCCGTTCGGCTGACCCCGGCGCAGCCGTTCGGCAGGAGCGGATAAGGTTCCGCCGCTACAGCCCCGCTCTCGTGCCGGAGTCATTGCGCAGCGGCTGCTAGGGTTTGCCCCGCTTCCCCCACGCTCCTCCGCTGTCCTCCCGCAGACGCGGCCGCCGGTCCCCGCTCCCGGCGTTCGCCGTCGTTCCCCCCCCCCACCCTCGTGGCCACCTTAGTCGGACCCGCCGCCAACGTCCGACCCGCCGCCATCCTCCGGACAAGATCCAGGGTGCGCCGTCGTCCCCCCGGCCCGCCGCCTTTCTCCGACCCGCCGGCTTCCTCCGTCCGGATCCAGGCCAGGCAGTCGTCCCCGCTGGTCTCCGCCTTCGTCCGGCCCGCCGTCATCCTCCGGCTCGTCGCCATCTTCCGTCCAGATCCAGGCGGTTTCGGATCTAGGTTGGCCACCACGACGCCGGCACCCCTACGGTCTCCCGTCGGCCGCCTTCTCCATCGAATCCGAGGCGCCTTTCTCGAAGAGGTACACACGCGCAAAGCTTGCTTGTTCGACTACCCAGATCCACGTTTTCTTAGCTCCGGGTACCGCTTTTGGGGCATTGTATGGATGTATCGTGTGCATATCCGCGCTATCGGGGATGAACTGGTCATTATTTCCATATCTGTGCAATAGGGGATGAATTGGTCATGGACGGGCTATTACTAGGTATTTTTGTTTCATCTTTGGTTTGCAGGTAGCCATCATTTGGTTAGTATGCAGTGAAGAAAATTTGCTGCATAGTCATTAGGAAGCTTAGTTCTGTGAGGACACATTTAATAGGACACTTCTGAATGATTGCAATTGGGAACTTTTCAGGGTTTGTTCGCATCAGTCCATTCCCTTGCAACATTTGTGGCTCGGAGTGGAAATGAACCAATTTCCATCTTTGGATGTCAATTGGAGCATGGACTTAGCTTAGTTAAGTACTTTCCATGTCAGCCCCTCCCAGCAGAATGACTGTGAACTTGAGCTGCTTTGCTGCTGGTTATGCACACTAGTATCCTAGATGAACATCTGTGGCTATTTTACTTGCCTTTTGCAATGCAGATTACCTGTTTATTCCTGCTGATTTGGTTATTGGGAATGGTATTCTGTGCATGCCCAAGAGGAAATGTACGTCACTGTTACATGGGTGGGCCACTAGTTCTTTGCTTGCGTCTGTTGACCACAGTGTCTTTGCTATGGTTCAGCGTTGTAGGTTCAATTCTCTGCTTGCATGGTGGAACTTTCTCTGCTTGTTGTTATATAATTGTGAGTGCTCTAGCTGGTTATCATCTTGTACATAGAGCTATTAGAGCTCAGTAGCTTCAGGTCTTGCCTGACCATTCATTGGTCACCAAGGCAGGTAGTAGTAGTAAGTATAGAGCAAGTTGCAGCATGGTTGAGCTGACTAGCAGCAGTACAAGGCTGTAGCAAGCAGTACAGGTAGTGACTAACCTTACCTATAATAGTAGCAGCCATACCTTGTGTTTGTCCTTACTTTTGTGAATATATTGAAGGCCTCAAGGCAGCTAAAGCTCAGTTGAGCCAGCACAACTCGTGTGTGTTTCTGCTCTGCTTCCTCTGCTCCTCTCCTTCTTCTTCAACCTGCAGCCACCAAGTGTGAGTTAGTGTGTGTGTGTGTGTATGTGAGCTCTGTGATCATCAGGATCACCTGAGCTGAGGCTGAAAGGCTGTCACTTGTTAGCTTGCATTTCATAGTAAGGGATCCTGAATAAATGTTGCAACATGTGTTATATAAGTGTTCATTTCTCTTGTCATGCAGATATGGTTTAAGCAACTTAAACATTTAAGTAAAAATTGTGTTCACTAACTCAGAGACATGACAGGTATCCACTTAAGCATGTGTACATTTAGGTTTATGTGTGTGCTGCCAATAAGTACAACTTTCAGTAACTCAGAGACATGTACGTCTACCACTTAACTTGTGCAGAACTGTGTTATGGACTCTGACTCGTAAGTACATTCATTTTTTCAGTATCCCCGGATTAATCCATTCCGGTCCGTGCGCACCCATCCATAACATCAACTCAAGGTACTTGGTCCCTTTTGTAATATGAATCGAAGTTCTAGTCCAGTATGTACGCCACGAAATCTGACTCTAATGCGGTTTATCTGCAGCTTGTCAACAAATTTGCCCGAGCTGGCAGCTTCATCCACTGCATCTTGCTCCCCGCTGCACCAAACTCGGTACAATTTGAGGTTCAGACGCCCGTATCCAACTGTTAAGGCAAGTTTGAGCATCATAGTACATATGGTTGCTGCTGCTTACTATATATACATGTACATTGCTGCTAACTTATGCATATATTAAACTTTAGTATGTATTGTACGGGTGCAAACAGATGTCTGAATCTCGTGTGAGTTGGGAGCCTAGCACGACCAAAGTTTTGTTGGACCTATGCATAGAACAAAAGCGCGAAAGAAATATGACCACCAAAGGTTTAACAACGCTTGGGTGGAGCAATGTCGCCCGAGCCTTCAAACAGCAGACAGGTTTGACATGGACATCGAAGAAGTTGCAGAACAAGTACAATTATCTGAAAGATAAGTACACCGAATGGCGCAACCTTTCTTTGAAGCAAACTGGCCTTGGACGTGACCCCAACACAGGCGGTGTATCTGCTGATCACACATTTATTGTGGCTGATCAAGGGGGTGAAGTGGTAAGTTTGCTAGCCGCAACATGGTTAATATGTATTACTAATGCAGCTCCAAGTGTTCTGTCCTACCTATGTCGGCATCTAATATAAACGCCATCTACCTGCAGCTTGGAACAGATGGCCTGCCTGCACCCCCCAACCATAGAACAGCAGGCCAAAAATGTGTCCAAACCACCACCCCCGTACTTGGCGGAAATGGAGGAGCTGTTTGGTCACGAGGCCAGGGACCGGGGGACATTGCTCAGTGCTGGAGGAATACGCGAGTCATCAAGCAGTGCTGGTCCTGCTCATACTCCTCCAGCCATGAGTCCGGACCCCATTGGAACTTCTGCAGTTGGTGCCCTTGGTGTCGGATTTATGGACCCGGCAGTCCACACAGGGTAGTCCGCGTGGTTGATTTGTCGAGGGACAGATCGAGGATCAGAAGTCGATGGTAACACAAGACGCAAGGATTGAACAGGTTCGGGCCGTCAAGATGACGTAATACCCTACGTCCTGTGTTGGGTGTATGGATTGCTGTGTATGAAGTTCCTGAAGGATCTCCGTAGTTGGGTTCTGTCCTAGGTTGAATGAATGCGTGGGTTGTAGTTGTCGTCGTCTTCTGGAGGGGGGTCTCAAGGCGCCTTATATAGTCCGGCTGCCTTGAGTTACAAGTCGGCTAGAGATCATAACCTACCCGAAATACAAGGATGCGATCCTATAACGATTACAGATATCCTTCCCTATAATTTCGGCTAGTTTATCTTGATCTCCGAGTTTCTTGCGGGATACGCCGTCTGCTTCCTTGCCGTGCGCGCCGTCGTAGTCGTCCGGTTCGCCCGACTGGTGGGCCTCCCGAGTGGTGGACCACCCAGTCTGACAAACCGGCCCGATAGCACTCGGATTGGGCCGCCCCTTGCTGGTTGGGCCAATCCGCCTTCTGGGTACCCCTGGGGGTCTACCCCCGACAAGCCCCGAGTAGTACGTGGTTGAGCGACAAGTCGGCGAGGTCGTGCCATCTGATGAGCTTCGATCTTGCTGCAGTTAGAAGCGAAACCGCGTGATACTGGAGAGAAAAAGAGAGCCGTTTCCCAACGGATGCGCCGCGAGGTGCGTCCGTTGGCCGTAGCCCCCGAGCCTTGAAGCGATTCCGAAGGAATCGGTCCAAGGGTTAGTAGCCTTGTTCTTGGTTGCCAGACAATCAACGGATGCGCCGCGAGGTGCGTCTGTTGGCCGTAGCCCCCGAGCCTTGAAGCGATTCCGTAGGAATCGGTCCAAGGGTTAGTCGAGGAGCATCTGACTGAATCATCCGGCGTTAATTTCGGCGTCCAGCCCCCGAGCGTGAGGACTAGCGGAGTCCTGCGAGACACGCCGAGTAGTCGACCCGGCGCCCAGCCCCCGAGCGTGAGGGCCGAGGCACGCCGAGCAGTCGTCCCGGCGCCAGCCCCCGAGCGTGAGGGCTGAGCACGCCGAGTGGTCATCCCGGCGCCAGCCCCCGAGCGTGAGGGCTGAGCACGCCGAGTGGTCGTCCCGGCGCCAGCCCCCGAGCGTGAGGGCTGAGCACGCCGAGTGGTCGTCCCGGCGCCAGCCTCCGAGCGTGAGGGCTGAGCACGCCGAGTGGTCGTCCCGGCGCCAGCCCCCGAGCGTGAGGGCTGAGCACGCCGAGTGGTCGTCCCGGCGCCAGCCCCCGAGCGTGAGGGCTGAGCACGCCGAGTGGTCGTCCCGGCGCCAGCCCCCGAGTGTGAGGGCTGAGCACGCCGAGTGGTCGTCCATACCCTGCAACAAAGCACAGATTCGAGAGGAGAAAGTACTCGGCGATATAAATATTAATGAACCCCGCTTCCTGCTTTTAAGTCTCTTAATTTCCCCGGGCAGTTAACCTGTTACGTTTATGCACCTGATCCCCGATAGCCGTAGTCCATAGCGCAGGGAGCTGGGCCGCGTGCACGCGTAGGAACGTAGGCGTACGGAAGAGTCGAGGTTTCACGGATTAAGGCGTGTGCTCCCCGGGTACTTTAGCAACTCATTTTAAAGCTCACGGAATTTACGAAGTTAATTGATTAATACTTAGCTTAGCGAGCGATTCGGTTCTGGAGGATTCCTTCTTTGTCAGATATGCCAAAGAGGAGGCAGGCGGAGAAGTGTCGCTTCTGATACGCGGCGTCAGGAACAGTGTTCCCGTGATCGCACAGGACGCTCCCGTGGTCGAATGAAGCCAAAGGCGATAAGGGTAACCTGTGCAGCTTGGGCAGAAGGAGGGACGCGTGGCGTGGAGCTCATGCGTCTGTCATCGTGGAGGAAGTCTCTCGTTCTCCGGCGGCTCGGGGCTATAAATACCCACCGGGGAGCCAGAGCTGCCACCCAGGAGCGAGTATGTATAGGGCCCTTGCAGTCAGTATGCCGAAGGCTCATTACTGGGTTCATCCACCAGGGAAAGCTCATGGAGTCTCCAGGGTATGGTGCTAGAAGAGTGCTTGCGAAGGTTCTGAGGTGTTGATCAGCGTCTGAGTGCTGTCCCGTTCATCCCTGCATTCCCATGTGACGAGGGCCATGTGGGGTGAAATGCTTTGTAGAGCAAGGGATGCCTGAAGGCATTCGCTATCAACCCTCTATCGGCGCTGTCCCGTAAACGGCTGCAGTGGTGCTACAAAAGAGCTTGCGAGGAGCTCATGTGGGCCAAGCTTGCTTCGGATGTAGCACTAGGCGTAGGGACGAGTGCTCCAGGTCGTCATCTTGGCGGCTGATGTGTTTGGTCTTTGTAACCGGTATATGACCGGCTTCATTGTAATTGTATAACCTGCAAAAAGATTTCATTGCATAATAGTCTTTGAGGAGGAAGCTTCTCGGCAGCGCTAGCCCCGAGCTGCCAAGGCTTGGCCGCGCTTCTCCAACCGTTGTAACTTGTCCGCAGCGTCAGCCCCCGAGCGTTTCGGGGCTGATCGAGCCCGAGAGGCACGCTGTTCTTTGATATGGCGCCAGCCCCCGAGTCCGAGTGCCGGTCGAACCTTCGCGGCACGCCTTTTGCTCTGCAGTGTCGGCTTCCGAGTGGCTCGGAGCCAATCGAGTCCGAGAGGCGCACTGACTTGAATGCGGCGCCAGCCCCCGAGTGCGAGCGCTGTTCGAGCCTTAGCGGCACACCACTTGATTTGCAGTGTTGGCTCCCGAGTAGTTCGGGGCCAATCGAGCCCGAGAGGCGCACTGACTTAATCGCGGCGCCAGCCCCCGAGTGCGAGCGCTGTTCGAGCCTTAGCGGCACACCACTTGATTTGCAGTGTTGGCTCCCGAGTAGTTCGGGGCCAATCGAGCCCGAGAGGCACACTGTCTTGGATGCGGCGCCAGCCCCCAAGTCCGAGTGCTGGTCGAGCCTTAGCGGCACGCCGACTTCTTTGCCATGCCCGAGTGCTCGGGCTCCTTTTTTACCGTTGGCGCCCGGCGCGTAACGGAAGGCGGAACGCCCAACGGCTCTTTTTACCGTTTCGCCCGCGTCCGTTAATCGCGCCATCTCGCGGTAATTTCGGGCATCCGCGCGAT
>CM014270.1:44146001-44158596 GCA_004135705.1 Alloteropsis semialata | reverse complement strand
TGAGTGTTTGGCGCGGCGCGTTTTAGCGTCAACAGTTTCGTACTTCACTGATGGTGCCGCACATCTTCCACCCGATGTTGCTAGACGGAACGCACCCCCAATTTGGCGGACCAAACCGAAAAACCATCACCAACTATTTTGAGTTCCAACTGCAAATTCCCCAGTTTTTACGACCAAACTAGCAAACCATTGTGCATACCCAGCAAGATGTGGCTCACTACCGGTTTTTGAGGCCCAACTGGTCAAAACCCTTAGACACCCCCACAAAGTGTGACAAGGGCCTGTTTGGTAGAGGCATAGACCTTATAGAAGCTCCGTTTCACATGTTTTGTACAAAAGGAGACACTGTAGCGTGAAGTTGTTTTGGAAAACGATGCAAAAATAGACTAAAAGTTGGGCAAAAATAGTTTTTTCAGCTTCTGCTGGATGAACCTGTTATGGAGAAGCCCTACCAAACGGGTCCTAATCGTGTGTTTGAGGCCAAATTGGTTATTTCATTTCCATTTACCTCTTTCCCTCCTTTTTTATACTGTTTATGTTGCAATCTTCAACATCTCTGACTCATGAATGGAACAATAGGTCTTTTGCTATGCATTGAGTCAAAATGATGGTACTGAATGGAGGCAGCGTATTCAATCTGAGGCAGAGCATTTCGTTGATGTCTCTGCCATGACTTCTGATATGATTGCAAGACTTATCAATCAAGACAAAATACAGATATTGATAAATCTTAATGGCTACACAAAGGTTACTTCTACATATCTTCAGTCGTCGTTGTGCTTGCTTTTCTTGTGCTGTAATACAATGGTTCTTTGTGCAAATCATTTATTTCAAGTAATAGTTTCATCCATATCATCACTTCGCACACTCCATCTATACCATCAGCCTGTGTCCATGCTAGTGTCGGACCAGACCCCACGTCATTGACTAGCTGGTGGTATAGATGAATGCATCTCAAGCGGATGGATGCAAATTCGCCTAGAAAACCTTGCTATTGAATCATTCTAAAGTCAGCACAGGAATGTAACTATTGTTTTTTTGAATACAGCATGCATTTTGTTATATTGTTTGTCTGTGCACAGCCTTGCACTGTGTCATTCACTGCCTGAACACGTACTTGATTGAAACAGGGAGCCAGGAATGAAATTTTTGCATTGCAACCAGCTCCTATCCAAGTTTCATACATGGGGTTCCCTGGCACAACAGGTGCTGCATACATAGACTACCTTGTCACGGATGAGGTATGATAGCATCTAAGATTCTAGTTTTGCTAACTGGCCTGAGTGATTTTATATTAAATGTTGTTTGCTTTAATTGGTTCTGCAGTTTGTTTCTCCAAGTTGCTATGCACATATATATTCAGAAAAGCTTGTTCAGTTGCCTCATTGCTATTTTGTCAATGACTACAAGCAGGTTTGTCTTCTTGCTTATTGCTTCATGTTTTCCTTTCCCTTTTCATTGATATGATCCATGATTTCTAGATGTATTGTTGTACCAGAAAAATCAAGACTGTCTCACTCCTGTATGTCCACATAAAAGATCCGATTATGGATTACCTGAGGATAAATTTATTTTTGCATGCTTCAATCAGCTTTACAAGATGGATCCGGAAATATTTGATACATGGTAACTGTCCACTATATTACATTTCTCTTCTATGTACTGCAAGTTTGATGCATCTACTTTCTGTTTTGATTTCCCAATGATGCTATGATAAAATAAAAGTGGCCAGTTTAGTTTTCTTTGTTCTTTTTACTGGACTAGTCTTTATAAGGGACATCACTAATCTTTAACTCTCTACTTATTCTTAAGGTGCAATATTCTCAAACGTGTTCCCAACAGTGCATTATGGCTCTTAAGATTCCCAGCAGCTGGTGAAATTAGAGTAAGAGCACGTAAGTACCCTAAAGAGGCTCATTGTTTTACAGTGTGTTAATTCCACCTTGTAAACAAAAGCTACACATGAAGGCGGTTTGTTTGACATGCAATGGCACAAAATCCCCCTTCTATACAGATGCTGCTGCCAGAGGAGTAAGACCAGATCAAATAATATTCACAGACGTCGCCATGAAAAATGAGCACATACGGCGCAGTCAACTGGCAGACCTTTTCCTGGACACGTGAGTTCTACGACCAACTATTTTTTTCTCAATCATATGCTCAAAGCTCACAACTAATATGCATTCTCTGTCCTTGTTATTTTTATATGGATCAGCCCCCTCTGCAATGCACACACAACTGGCACCGACATACTGTGGGCTGGTTTGCCAATGATCACACTTCCGCTAGAGAAGATGGCAACCAGAGTAGCTGGTTCCCTCTGTGTAGCTACTGGGCTCGGGGAAGAGATGATTGTTAGCAGGTAAATATGGACAAATTGACAATTCATAACGCAGTTGAACCATGCAAAGGCTTACCTTCTTTACTTGGTTCTACTAGCATGAAGGAGTATGAAGATAGAGCAGTTGAACTTGCACTAAATCCGGCAAAGCTTGAAGCATTGACTAATAAACTGAAGGAAGTTCGAATGACCTGTCCATTATTTGATACAGCCCGATGGGTAAGTTTTCCCAAACAATGTCCCTGAACATTTGTAATCTTGGTGAGAAGTCTTGAATTCTGACAGTGCTACATGCAAACTGTCTCAGGTGCGCAACCTTGAGAGGGCTTACTACAAGATGTGGAACCTGTACTGCTCCAGTCGCCACCCAGAGCCATTCAAGGTGGAAGAGGACGACACTGAGTTCCCGTTTGACCGCTAACGAAACTACATCACCAGCCCGGCTCTGTAAATAAGGCGAGAGTTAGCATACTAGTATGTGACCGCCCCAGGTGCTTGTTTGACGGCTCCTGTCCTGCTGGGCACATCACCTCTGTGGAGGCTAACATATGTACACTACCAGAAGATTGTAGGGGTAGTCTGTATTGGTATCACTATTGTTAGCAAAGTCTATTTAACGAGTTGTCTGGTCCCAGGTTGTAGCATATACAGAATTACTCCAGGCCTATGTTACTCCCAAGTCTATTCATAAATGGTCTAATTATCAAGGAATCATTGTGAAACTTTTTCAGTTTAATCTTGTTCAGCCTAGTTTGTAATGTCGTTTGATCTACCTGTTCACTGCTAACTCGAGCAATATCGCTTATTTGCACGCAGCATCAATTGTTAACTGAGCAAGCGTGCTACATATGTGAATCCAAAAAGTGTGTTTGGTTAAGTCAGGACAGTTCAAATGTGAGCCTCCATTCGTCTGGGACAAACTTGGGTTAGCTAGCACAAAACTACAACAAAAAGTGTGAGCATCAAAACTGTCAGGCTACACACGCATGCATTCACCCCTTTTGAATACCTGCATGCAAATCCTATCTCTATAAACATCTTTGAGAGAATAAGCTGGTTGTTCCGATCTTGAGATGACGACAATGTATGCGTCTAACTGTTGGCAGACAAGTGGTTTACTAAAGAATATCGTCAGTTAAATCGTGCCGGTCGAGAAATTAGACGTGGTCTGAGTGTCCGGATATCTGGCGAACTTTCTTGTTTACTGTGCTGGCAAGGTTTTACCTTGCTAAGAGCATCTCCAAAAGTCTAGCCAACTCTCACTCTCCATATTCCCATTTAGTTATCCATTTAGCCAAGATCTCCTCTCCATATTTTGGTAAACTCCAATAGTCTGACCAAATCACTTTTCATATTCATCCTGGTCCACTCGTGGCGTCATCCTCGATCTCGAGGGGCCCATGAGGAGGCGTGCAGGAGGAGGGGATGGCGAGGGGGACACGCTCGATATAGATGACGAGCGCAGTGGCTGGGATATTGAGTGGGATAGTGACGGGAGCAATTTGAAGAGACTGTTGGATGCTGATTTTAAGAGAGATTATCTACTTTTATCTGTCCAACTTCTTTTGCATAGTCTCTTGGAAATGCTCTAACCTAGGGTAACCAATTTGGCTCTCCCATCCTAGCAAGGGAAGGCTAGCGTGGCAAAAGCAAGGTGAGGCAAGGTAGACGAGATAACCAAATGGACCTCCAATGGTGGATTAATGTCCAATTATTTCTCCTTTCCTCCCACCAATGGTGTACGGCACAAGATGTCACGTTGAATAACCAACACAACAACATGACACGTTCATGCTGACTATTAACTAATGTAAACTTGTACAGCCTTAGTTAATTATTGAAAACACATACAAGCTCAATTTCCAAATGTTCAATAAATGAGATAGCCACATCGCATTTAAAATGCTATGCTCACTGTCCATTCCCACAACAATTATCCACATGCGCTCTTTAGAGTGTTTATGTAGTGTACTCCCTCCGTATATGAAAAGGAAGACGTTCTGGCCATCGACTCGTTTGTGAAAAGGACGTTGTTCCACGCTCGCGGCTGCGAAGATGGACGCGTTTGCCCCTGCCTCGATTGCCGTCCGCGGCGCTCCGCTCATTTACGCTTCCTGGTTTCCCGTCCGCGCCGCTCCGCTCAACCGCTGCGCCCGTGATAGATGCAGAAAAAAGCGCCAGCGCTCGCAACACATGAAAAAAGCGCCAACGCACGATAGATGCAACCGCGCGACATGCAAAAAACGCATGCAAAAAAACGCACGCCCCCGGCATGCATCCTATCCATGCAAAAAAAAAAACGCACTGCAATCGCGCGACATGCAAAAAACGCACCCCGGCATGCATCCTATCCATGCAGAAAAAGCACTGCAACCGCGCGCGACAGCAAAAAGTTAAGGAAAATATTGGGTGCAAACCCTCATTCTAGTGCAATCCTGGAAACCTTTATATCCCCCCTCAGATGCAAAATGGAGAGTCAAGATGAGCCTTTCAAACCAGCAGTGAACTTTCTGATTAACCCCCGGCCTCCACTTGGTATATTTTGCATGAAACACCTTGTCCAGTAAAACATTTCTACAGCACGCTCTGCCCTGGCATCTCCTCATTCAGTAACATCGCCATCGCCCCAGATTTCAGTTACTGTATAGGCACTAAAATCTAACAAACAATGAAACTGCTAGTAGTCTCCAGCAGACTGACATATACAAAAGAATGCTCGCTGCTGTGGCCAGCTACATGTGGCTGATACATACTCCATCACGAACCATTCAAATAAGTATGAATCCATAGACAATAGATACATTTATCTCGTCACCACTTGCGTTTGCCGAGGGAAGCAAGCTTCTGCGAGTCCAGCGCCGTCCTCCGCCGGAGACCACTCGGTCCCGGCGTCCACCTCCAAATCGCCGGGATCCCACCCGGGCCCGGCGCCCACTCAAACCGGCCGGACGTGCTCCGGCCGCCTGCAGGCCATTCGCCATGGATGGATCTGAGGAGGCGCGGGACGGGGAGGAAAGCCCCCGCCTACCACCATTGGCGGCCGCCGCGGTCCTTTTCACGGCGCAGTCTAGGGGGGGTTCCCCCGGCTCCCCGTCCTCACCGCTCAACCCCTCCACGACGCCCTACGTGCGGCGTCTCTCCGATGGTCAGAGAGACACACCGGAATGGCTCCGATACAGCGCATCATCGGACTCGATGTCGGAAGACCCTCCGCCGTCGCCGTGGGCTGCCTCGTCCCGGGAGACCAAGGGCAAGGCGGTCGCGATGGACCCGCCGGAAGGCGGTGCTGGGGGTTCCCGTGCCGGGGGTTCCGGTCCCCCCAGCGGTGGTTTTATGGCGGATGCGCGCCGCGCCTGGAGGGAGCCTGGACGAGCCCGTGTAGAGCCAACGGGACGGCGCCTGGCCTCGGTGGTGACGCGCACTGAGGTTCGCGAACCATCCCCGGAAGACGGCTGGGAGGAGGTTCGTCGTCGTCGCAGGCCACGGCGTGATCCACCGCCGCCGTGCCCCCCGCGCCCCGTCCCAGCGGATTTGGTTGGGCGTTGCTTCAACTGCCT
Source organism: Alloteropsis semialata (assembly GCA_004135705.1). NCBI lineage: Eukaryota > Viridiplantae > Streptophyta > Magnoliopsida > Poales > Poaceae > Alloteropsis > Alloteropsis semialata. Next base: position 44,152,698 of record CM014270.1, on the reverse strand, counting down.
AGCGTCCGACCACGTCGCCGCCGCCGGCAACAATCCGTCCCGCTGCCTGCGATGCGGTCGTGAAGGCCACAGGTCGCGCCACTGCCGACGTGCTCATCCGCCGCCACGCCGGGCTCCACAACACCGACGGCCGGTGCAGCAGCCGCTGCCCATGCAGGCAGTCCGGGGTCGCTCATCTTCATCCTCTGATGCTACAAGGTCGGCCCCACTCGCAATCGACTGGGCAACATTGGTACGCCGCCGGAGATTTGCCGCCCACCCTCACCCCCTGGGGATGGTGACATCCCCATGCCTTCACCGCCCCCTTCGCCGCGCCCGCTGGGGGACCCGTCACGCCGGCCGGGGCGGGAGATTTGCATCATCCCGAGGACTGCCGAGATTGATGCTAGAGAAGCCCGGCTCTCCTCGTCGGCTTTGGTCGCTATGGTGGGGGGCACTCGCCCGGTCATCTCCACAACGCAGATGGGTATGTTCCTGGAGGAATTCTACACCTTCATGCCGGACGAATTCATGGTGCACCGTAGCTCGCCGGACGACTTCCTGGTGGAATTCAATTCCGCTGCCACAGCAAACCGCGTTCTACACACTCAGCTGCCGGCTGGGGCACCGCTTCAACTGATCTGGCGGAGGTGGCGCTGACAAGCTAGGGCCAGCTTGGCGCAACTTCGCTTCAAGGTTCTGATCGAATTCCGGGGCATCCCTGATCATGCCAGGGATTTGACGACGGCTCAGAGCATGCTGGGTTCTTCATGCTCCAACCTTGTGGAGGCTCCGGCGCACCTTGCGGGCGATGATCGTGGTGTGTTCTTTGTGGCGGCTTGGTGTGTTCACCCCGATTTCGTCCCTGAGGAAAAGCTACTCTTCATTCCCGAGCCTCCAGTAACTCATGAGCCGGGGAATCTGTTCCTTAGGCCAGAGGAGATCATCCACTCCAAGCAAGATGGGCTTTGGTACAGGGTCCGGGTTCGGCTGAGGGAGGTCCAAGATTGGAATCTGTCCAGTGACTCATCGGAGGATTCGCCGGACTGTTTTGGAAGCTCTGATGATGATCTGGGTCATCACCTGGGCGCTTCTCGGCGATGTCGGTCGGAGCCATGGCCCAAGAGATCTTTTTCGGAGGGAGATGACGGCGGCGCCAATGGAGCGGGCGGCGGCGGTGGCTCCGGCGGGCCGTCCCTGGGCCCTGGCTGGGGCCCACCCTTCGCCTCCGCGGCTGGCGACGTTTCCTCGCGCTCTTGGTCCTTGGTGGGCCCGCTGCGCTTCGGTCGTGGGGCGAAGGATGTACGCCAGCAGGACACGTGCACGCGAGCTGTCGACCAACGGGTACCTGGCCCCCCCTGGTTGCGGACGGGGCGGCCATGCAAATGGGCATGCGGATGGGACCGGAGGAGCGAGCTCTTGACCCGCCGGTCGATCCAATGGCTCATGAGGCCATGCTGAATTCTAGGGTGCACATGGGGTCGCGACGACCGCAAGGGGACAAGGGGGCGGCCGGGAGGCAGGGTGACATGACCCCCTCTGGGGAGCGTCACTCCCCCACGTCCACGACATGGGTCGGTATGGCCCCTTCGCCGTTGGAGGTCATGCCTCCGACTGTTACGGTCCATCCCGTAACGCCCGCGGCGTCTTCAGGTTCCCCCATGCTTGAGGGACACCAGGTTGACGGGCCCGATCCTGGGCCGAGATCCCCTGGATCACTGGATGGCGGCCCACCACGAACTTCGGACATCCATTCGGCTCACCTCGAAACAGTATGTTTTGAAGATGCCATAATTCCTGAGCTACAGCAAGAGCCGGCCCAATCTAGCTTTGTCAATTACACCAGGGGCTCGCTTGAGGCCTTGCCGCTGCACATCGTACTTGAAGCATCCACACCGGTTAAAACTGCGACGTCTCACTTTGCACGATCTGTTTATAGGCCGAGCTCACCACCGGTGCTGCTACGGACGCCGCCGCGACGTCAAAGCCATGTCCCGGCGTCAGGCCTGACTCTGGCCATCCGGAGGAGCGAACGGCTCGCCAAGAAGTCGCGGCAATGGGCTACCAAACCGGCGATCCAGGCACAGAACGTGCTGATGAAGCGGCTCGGGATATCGTCAGCTTAAGGCCCCCTGGACGTCGCCGCGTTCGAGCGTTTCCTGAAGATTTTCACCGATACACTATCAGTTGCACAATGTGAGGCATTAGACGCCTTGTTACCAGATAACGGTCCGATTTTTTCGGTCGCAGTCGTTGCGGTGGAGCCTTAGTTGCTTCCACCACGTTTCTTTTGGTCGCACAATGGTTTAACCATGAACTCTGAAAACATCTTAATTTGGAATGTCCGGGGGCTCAATGCATGAGCCAAACGTAACATTGTTCGTGATGTGGTGGCTCAAGAGCGCATTTCTCTGTTAACCTTATAGAAAACGAAATGGGACAGTTGTGATGATGCGTTGGTCATGGATCTGTTGGGAACTGGGTTTGACTATTTCCATTTGCCGGCGTTACACACCTCTGGTGGAGTGTTGTTGGCATGGCGCCGTGAAATCTGGGACGCAACCAACCCCCTCATCCGGGAGAACTCTATCACCGTTCAGCTCAAAATGTTACTAGATGGTGAAAGCTGGACGATGACATGCGTTTACGGGCCGCAGACTGACAATAGGAAGGTCGAGTTTCTTAATGAACTGCGGCAGATCAGGCTAGGTCGCCAAAACACGTGGATGATTTGTGGGGATTTCAATCTCATCTACCAGGCGGCAGACAAGAACAACTCGCGCCTCAACAGAAGGATGATGAACCAATTCAGACGTTTTCTTGATGATCATGAGTTACAGGAGCTTCATTTACATGGTCGCAGATATACATGGAGTAATGAACGCGAAAATCCAACCTTGGAACGCATTGATCGGGTCTTTGTTACCGAAGACTGGATCGCATCATTCCCAGATCATGACCTCGGGGCCTTGTCGTCAGAACATTCTGACCACGCCCCGATGCTCCTTCAGACCAACTGTGCCCATCATGTCTTCCGGTGGTTTCGGTTCGAAAACATCTGGCCCAAGTACGATGGCTGTTTGGAGACAATCCATCAGGCCTGGAACTGCCCATGGGCGCCAGAAGAAATGGATGTGTTTCGAACCTTGGACTACAAGCTCCGGAACACTGCAATTGCTCTCAAGCGTTGGAGCTCCAAACAGGTGGGCAGCATTCGGCTTCAGCTTGCTATTGCGAAGGAAATCGTGTTCAGGTTGGATCAGGCACAGGATTTTCGACGGCTGGCTGCACATGAACAAACACTAAGAAATAAGATGAAGCTCAAGTGTTTAGGGCTTGCCTCTCTGCAACGCACCATAATGAGACAAAGATCACGGATTACATATTTGGCAGAGGGAGACGCCAACACAAGGTTCTTCCACCTACAAGCATGCCACCGTAATCGCAAGAACCATATCCGTTCCCTGAAGATTGGAGACTTAGAGGTCGTAAACGAGGAAGCAAAAGCAGAGGCCATATATCAGCACTTTGACGCCATGCTGGGTATGCCAAAACCTCACACTGTGTCGCTCAACCTCCAATGCTTGAATATCCCTTCAGTGGACATGTCTCAGACGGATTATTGCTTCACGGAGGAAGAGATTTGGCAAACCATTCAGGATCTGCCGCTAGACAAGGCTCCCGGTCCGGACGGATTTACAGGACTTTTCTATCGGATTGCATGGCCCATTATCAAAAATGACATCCTCCGGGCGTTCCAAGCACTTTGGTCGTTAGACGGGCGAAGCCTGTATTTGGTAAATCAGGCGTATATGGTCCTGTTAAGGAAAAAAGAAGAGGCACAAGTTATTGGGGATTATAGACCAATTAGTCTAATTCACAGCATATCCAAGCTATTCACAAAAGTCCTGGCGAACCGATTAGCTCCTAAGCTTAAAATGTTGGTTCGGGATAACCAAAGCGCATTCATCAAGGGGAGGGTTTTACATGACAACTTCAAGGCGGTCCAGCTATCAACAAAATTACTGCACAGGAACAAGAAGGCGAGTGCTCTGATCAAGATTGATATCGCGAAAGCTTTTGACACGGTTAATTGGATGTTCCTCTTACGGATGCTGGAGCACATGGGTTTCACAAGAAGATGGATTAACTGGATTAGCATGCTACTGTCGACGGCAAGCACTAGGATCATCCTAAATAGCTTGCCTGGCCGTCGAATATGCCACGCAAGAGGACTGCGCCAGGGGGGTCCCCTCTCTCCAATGTTATTTGTTCTGGTGATGGAAGCACTTAATTCTCTCTTGAAGTTAGCTGATCAGAACGGCCTTTTCAATCCACTTGGAGACAGCAGAATTAAAGAGAGAACTTACTTCTATGCGGATGATGCCGTACTCTTTCTTACGCCGTCGCAGCAAGACTTGGTCGCAGCAGGTGCTATTCTAAGCCTGTTTGGGGGAGCCACTGGGCTTCACACTAACCTGGATAAATGCCTTATATCTATAGAAGGGGATGGTTCGGGGCGAACCCCTGGTTCGTTGAACCGACCCGCAATAGCAATCCTAATGGGCTCCTCCTCCAACACGCTTAGCAAATTAGGGTCACCGGATCGAACCGCACAAACCAAAGGGTCACCGGTGGTTCGATCCCACGAAACAAAAGACTCGGCGGCGGCGGCACGGACACCCACGACTCGGAGGTGGGGGAGGCTGCTTGGGGTTGGGGAAAGGCCAAGGAGGTGGAGAGTGGAGACCGCCGGGGAGTCGTTGCCTGCCACTGCTCAATAATATCTTAGGGCCTGTTTAGATTAGGGTGAAACTTTTGAAACTTTGAAACTTCACTATTCATGAAAGGGAATCTTACATGCATGGAGTATTAAACATGTGTTAATGACAAAACCCATTCCATAACCCCGGTAACTTTGCGAGACGAATCTAATGAGCCTAATTTGGCCATGATTAGACAACGTCGTGCTACAGTAAACAATCTCTAATGACGGATTAATTAGGTTTAATAGATTCGTCTCGCGATTTCCTGTCCAACCGTGTATTTAGTTTTATAATTAGATCATGTTTAGTCCTCCTAATCTTCGATTTAAAATTGAAAACTTTCTTTCGCAAACTTTCTTTCCAATCTAAACAGGCCCTTAGTTTGCATCCGTCACTCGATACTTTCCCAGATTGAAACCTGAATCGAATCGATTTCCTGTTGCAAGCGGTCGGCGGAGCGATGCGACCAGTCGTAGACTGCGGCAACGACGAGCTCGCCGGCGCAGCGGAGCACCCCGTCGTGCGGTAGCTCCGGCACCACTGGATGCTTCTCGCATTCCTCCGGCACCAGGGCCTGGAGGGCTCCTTCGAATCGTAAGCTCCCCAGATCATATCCTTCGGTCTATCTCGATTGCCCCATGTCTTTGCTATCTACTAACATCTCACGGATGCTTAATTTTGCTCCGTTGATCTACCGCCTGCACCCATGGCGGCAACATCCATGTACCGTTCTAGCCATGTATCGAAATTGTAAATTGTTTTCTGTTGCATCCTGAATGGCATGCAGGACGGCAGCACGGAGAGCAGGGTGTATGGCGTTGAGGCGAGGAACGGATGGACCGACGCGCGGAGTCGCTCGGAGCCATCCATGGGATCCATCGGTTCGGTGAACTGAAAAAAATGGATCGATCCACGTAACCATATTGATGAATTGGATCACGTGGTGCTCCAATGGAGCATTCAAGGTTAACCCACGCCCATGTTTACTAGCGGGGACGAGCGAGGGCGCTTGCAGGCGGAGTCGCCGCTTCGCCAAGCAGCGACGCCTGGACAGACTCTCTCGTGATCCCATGGATCGTGGCCACTCAAGGCCTCCCGAAATTGTTCCACGCATGTACGTGTAACTGCTAACCGAAATCAGTTGAGAAGTTTAAACGCCCCAAAAGTAGTAGTTCCATTGTATTTTGAGGCTCCTATTTCTCTCTCTCCTCTTAAGCGCCTCTGTAAGAGCTTCTGCGTTGTTCATACCCTTAGCCGCCCCCAGAACATGCAGTGCAGGGGGTCAGCTCTTGAGAAATTTAGTTTATTGCATGCTGTTCCCATGAACACTACTCAAACAAATGTATCCTCTATATATTTTTACTTTTTGTCTAGACAGGTGTTGCTTTCATCCATAAGCTAGCTTCATGGACAAACAGATGAGAGAAATGTTTCACCTTTCACCATGTAAAACGTCAACGCACGCTGGTTAGCAAGTCCAAGATGAACCAGAGGTCACATTCTACCTACCAGGAAGATTAGCCCAGATAAACACATAGCTCTCCAAAGAAAAGTAACGTTGCTGTCTAACTCCAAAGAAATCGAAGCAAACGGCCAAATCGACTCCTGAGAAAATTAGTTTACTGATTTTCCCATGAACACCTCAAACAAACATATCCGGCGGCCTACTATATATCCTCTAACATCTTTATTTCTGGCTAGATAGGTGTTGCTTTCGTCCATAGGCTAGCTTCTTGGACAAAACTGATGAGAGATCATGTTTTACCCTTCACCAGTAAAACTTCACCGAGCAGTCGTCCTAGAACTCTAGAAGCATTCTAGCCAGCTACCAGGGAAAGTACATAGCGCCATCCTAAGAAAAGTACCGTGCTGTCATAGTAACTCCAAACAATGCAAGAAATCGAAGCAAGCGGCCAAATCGACTGTTAGACGCGGTGTCACAAAGTTTGCGG
>CM014270.1:44092500-44145001 GCA_004135705.1 Alloteropsis semialata | reverse complement strand
CTGAAAACCCATTATATGGTATGCCGGCTAATTTTCTATCCAGGGCAGATGCCGCCGCCAGCACATGTTTCGCCAGCCTCGGCAAAACCGGTGGCACCGGTTCCAGAAACCGGTGGAACCGGTTTTGTCGCCCCAGCTGTGCAGCAGTCAGTACCACCCGCTACAGCTCCTCTTTTGGTAGTCCCTAACCGAAATACAGAGGTGGCTAATGGTTCTGCTTACATTGAGACACGTGCATATACATCACCCCCTATACCTAATCAAAACATCAATTCTAGTGGAATTTCTAATGATGTGTATGATTAGTACTTGCGGCAAAGTCCTTATCGCATGCCTCATGTTGTTCAAGCTCAAAGTACATCCACAGGGTAATCTGATCTAGCTCGTTCATATTTATATGTTGAATTCTTTAAATTAAAGGACGAGTTAGCTAGTATGATGCAGGATAAGCTTGGCATTGATGTGGGTAATTCTACATTATACCAAAAACCATACTCTGCTGATTTTGATGTTGTTCCTTATCCTAATAATTGGCATGTTCCTGATTTTGTGAAATTTAATGGTGATGATAGTAAGACCACTTGGAAACACATTAGCCAATATCTTGCTCAACTAGGAGAGGCTAGTTCTAGTGATGTTTTAAAAATTCATTGTTTTCATTATCTTTAACTGGAACCGCTTTCTCTTGGTTTTCTTCGTTAACTCCCGGTTCAATTCATTCATCGAATCAATTAGAGAAAAAAATTTCATGATCATTTTTATAATGGGAGTACTCAATTAAAGTTGACAGATTTAACATCGGTTAAGCAACAAAGAGATGAATCTATTTTGGATTACTTTAAACGATTCAAAGAAACTAGAAACTAATGTTTTAATTTTTCACTTTCTAAAAGGGATCTTGCTGATGTTGCTTTTAATGGTTTGAGATCCTTTATTAAAGAAAAGATAGAAGGCTTAGATCACTTTTCGGTTAATCAAGTACAAGTAAGAGCTTTAACTACTGAAAACCGATTAAAAAATGCTAAAGATACATATAAGACTCATCGTTTCAATGTTCATGTTGTTAGCTATGATTCTGGTAATTCGGACGATGAGGAAGATGTGTATGTTGCTGAACTTGTGTGGCCTTCTATGAATAAATCGTACATTTATCCATTTCTTAAGCCAATTCAAAAGAATCGGCATGAGGAAGTGCGATTTACTTTTGATGTTTCCAAGTGCGATCGTATTTTTTATGAATCGTTGAAGAATGGGAAACATTAAAATGTCTCATGCTATTCCCTCACCTGAAGAGCTTAAAAGACGGGCATATTGCAAGTTACATAATTCTTTTTCGCATGCTACTAATGATTGCAATGTTTTCCGTCGACATGTGCCATCGGCCTTAAATAAAGAACGTTTGACCCTACATGAAATGTAGGTTGACAAGACACCTTTTCCTGTCAATACCCTTGAGATGCAACCTCCTAAGGTTCTGGTTCGGTCGCATCAAGTCGAATGAGCTAAAGGAAAGAATATTGTTGTGGGTGATGCAAAATCTGAAAATTCAAAGGGGAAGGCAATAATCAGGGAAGTGGTGTGTGAGTAGACTCCCAATAGCAAAGAGACTTTCAAAATCACTGCAAGAGTCTCAGATCTCGGGGGGCAATCCTCGGAAGCACCGTTTGAACCTGCTGCACAGGACAAACCGGTGCCACCAGTTTCTGAAACCGGTTCCACCGGTTTGGTCAGGGTCGCCCGAAAATGTTAAAACCTAAGAATCCTGAGATTGGAATTTGGAAAGTTAATGTGGCCAAAGATCAGGACAAGATTGCAAAGCCAAAGCCGACCTTTGACCAATTATTTTCCAAATATACAAATCAAAAGCCATTTGATGAGGATTGGCCGGCAAAAAATAGAAAGAGATCACCCATGCTTCAGGAAAAGCCAATTTCGACTCCAAGGGCGAATAACAAACAGATGGGTGATGTTGCTACTTTATATCCTCCGCAAAATCAATATCAAGCCATGCCATGGATGCCACCACATTATAATTCTCCATATCTGGCGTGGGATTACAATGGGATGTATATACTATATTACCCTATGCAATATCCTCCTTTTCATCCAGGATGGGGTAATGACAGAGTGCCAGTGCATGAGAGGCTGGTGGATAACCGTTCGGCACCTCGTCGATCAGGTTGGGACGTACCACCCAAAACCGGTGGCACCAGACTCCAAAACCGGTGGAACCGGTTTTCTCAGAAGAGACAGCCTTCTCCTCCCAAGCAGATTTATCGACCCAAAAAGGTGGAGGAAGTTGTCCAGGGGATGGATGTCGACCAGGAGAGGACTACTGCTGCTGATGTGATTCAGATTGGTGACATCAAGGTGATTCCGGAGGACGATGGTAAGAGGCCAATTGTGATTGGTGATGAGGCTAAAGCATCAGTCCAGGAAGATGTTGCTGCAAATCTTGGTGAGGGTAAGAAAGTTAAAATTGATAAATTTAAATATTTCACCCATCTGTCCTCCAGATTTGACACGCACACAAAAGAGGAAGTTGCAGCGACTTCATTTTCAAGAGCAGAAGCAAAAGGAGCTGGAGAAGCAGAGGGAGGAGAATGTCAACAAATACAGGCTTATGATTCCTCCAGGCAAAAGGTGGAAATTGAAGATCAATGAAGCTCCAGTACCAAATCCGGTGGAACCGGATTCCAAACCTGTGGAACCGGTTTTGCCTGCCTCGGTGCTTGTTGCTGCGCCAAAATCGGTGGCATCGGTTTTGGATCCGGTGGCACCGGTTTCTCCTGATCCAGGGCCATCTCGTATTACTTCTGAAATTTCTGTCACTTCTTCGTTTAATCAGAGGTTGTCATCGGATTCTCAGAATACGGACGATGAACAGCTTGTTGATTATGGGTCATCACCTAAACATATGAATGTTGATGCTAATGTGGTGCACCTTTATTCGGATTATTACATCATTCCGGAGGAAGAGATGGTTCATCTGGACTTTGGCCCAAGAGAAGCTATATTTAAGAGGCCAAAGAATTCTGAAAATCATCTAAAAATGTTGTACATGAAAGGACATATCAATGGGAGGCCAGTTTCTAGGATGCTTGTTGATACCGAGGCAATTGTTAATTTGATGCCCTATTCTATGTATAAGAAACTTGGTGGTTTGGATGATGAGCTGATCAAGACCAACATGACTGTCAGTGGTGTGGGAGGAGGCGAGCCTATGAGTGCTAAGGATATTGCTTCTATGGAGCTCACCATTGGGAGCAAGGCGTTGGCTACTGCTTTCTTCGTCGCTGACGCCCAGGATAATTTCAGTTTAATAATGGGTCGTGATTGGATTCATGCAAATAGATGTATACCTTCTAGTTTGCACCAATTTCTTATTTAATGGGTTGATGACGACGTTGAGGTTGTACATGGAGATACATCGGCTTGTGTTGCTGTGGCTGATGGTTCTACCATGTCTATGCATGATCATTTCAAGTGCTTGACAGGCTTAGATATTTCTGATTATGAGATGATCAGCTGTACTAAAGATGGCTTCGTGCCTACTGTTCTAAAGCCAGTTGAGAATCGGCTAAACCATTTGTTATGAATAAATGAATAATTCAGAATGGTTGCAACAGAGACTTGAATACGATCGGACACAAAAGAACGATATATATGAGGCCATTGAAGATTTTGATGATATGAGTAAATTGGGACAGGGTTTTACGTCAGCTGATCCTTTAGAGGAGATTGATATTGGCGATGGTTCTTTATCTAGGCCGACTTTTGTAAACAAAAATTTGAAAGCTGATTATAAAGTAGAATTAATCGAGCTATTGAAAGAATATGTTGATTGTTTTGCATGAAATTATCAAGAGATGCCTGGTTTAAGCCACGAGTTAGTTGAGCATCGGCTGCCTATTGAACCTAGTTTTAGGCCTTTTAAGCAAACTGCTAGGTGTTTCAATCCTAATATGTGTACGACTGGATTAAATAAGAAATTAATTGGTTGTTAGATGCAAATTTTATTAGGCCTTGTCGTTATGCTGAATGGTTATCAAATATTGTGCTAGTTGAGAAGAAAGATTCTGGTAAGCTCAGAGTTTGATTTTAGAAATCTTAATAGAGCTACTCCTAAAGATGAATATCCTATGCCTATAGCCGACATGCTTACTAATGATGCTTGTGGACATAAATTTATTAATTTTCTTGATGGTAATGCTGGTTACAATCGAATATTCATGGCTGAAGAGGATATATCCAAAACGGCCTTTGTATGTACAGGTTTTGTTGGTTTATTTGAGTGGGTAGTTATGACCTTTGGTTTAAAAAATACTGGTGCTACTTACCAAAGGGCTATGAATTTGATTTTTCATATTTATTTGGTTTGATCATAGAAGTTTATATCGATGATATTGTTGTTAAATCGGCTGGTTTAAAACCTCATTTGGCTGATTTGAAACTTGCTTTTGAGAGAATGCGTCGATATGGCTTGAAAATGAATCCACTCAAATGTGCATTTGGTTTGTAGGCTGGGAAGTTTCTAGAATTTATTATTCATGAGAATGGCATAGAGATAGATCCTAAGAAAATTGATATTATCAAAAAGATGAAGCCTCCAACATGCAAGAAAGATTTGCAGAAATTCTTGGGAAAGGTGAATTCCTTGAGGAGATTTATTTGTAATTTGTATGGAAAGATTAGTGCTTTTACTCCTATTCTTCGGTTAAAAGATAAAGCTGAATTTACTTGGGGGCAAAACAGCAAGAAGCATTTGAGAAGATTAAATATTATTTGTCTTCGCCGCCGGTGATTAGAGCTCCTAAGAGGGGAGTTCCATTTAAATTATATGTGGCTGCCGAAAAGCGAGTAATTGGGGCTGTTTTAACTGAAGAAACCGAAGAGAAGGAGCACATTGTTACCTATGCAAGTCGTCGATTATTGGATGCCGAAACGAGGTATATATTTATTGAAAAGCTTTGCTTATCATTATATTATGCTTGTACCAAGATGAGGCATTATTTGTTATCCAATACTTGCATAGTGGCTTGTCAAACCGATATCATTAAATATATGTTGCATAGACCAATTTTAAGTGGTAGAATTGGTAAATGGGCTTATGCTCTCATTGAATATGATTTGGCTTGTGAACCGTTGAAATCTATGAAAGGGCAAATTGTTGCTGATTTTATTGTTGAGCATGGCATAAATGATAATGATTTGGATATAGGTTATATTACTTTTATCCCATGAAAATTGCATTTTGATGGATTAGTTTGTAAGAGCGCCTACATGCTGGTGTTGTTTTTATATCGCCAAATGGTGCCGAATTTGAGGCTCTTAACCGATTAGAAAATGATTGTACTAATAATCAAGCCGAATATGAAACTTTATTGTTCGGGCTAGAGATTTTGTATGACATGGGAGTAAAACATGTGGAAGCATTTGGTGATTCTTTGCTGGTCGTACAGCAAGTTAATAAAGCATACCAATGCTTTGATGGATTTTTAAATGCATATCTTGATAAATGCTTGGATATAATTGCTCAATTTGATGAATTCTCTATATATCATGTTTCAAGAGATGAGAATCCATGGGCAAATGCTCTGGCTCAGCAAGTGTCTGGCTATGATGTTCAGAAAAGAAATTTTCATGAAAGAAAGCCGACACTTTGCATCACCGAGTTTTCTGCCCAGGAAAAACCGGTGGCACCGGATTCCGAAACCGGTGGAACCAGAATTTCCGGTGAAACCGATTCCAGAGCCGGTGCCACCGGTTTATCTGCTGACAATGGCACTTTGTCTATTGAGCATCCTAAAGTTACTAAAGACGAAGTTGCTGATTGGAGAATACCCATTATTGAATATTTACAGAATCATAGTCATAAATGTGACAGAAAAGTCCGACGATGGACGTTTAAATTTACTTTGGTTGATGGTGAGTTATATCATCAGACGACTGAGGATTTATTATTGAAATGTCTGGATTCTGATCAAGCTAAGGTTGCTATGAGTGAAATGCATGAAGGTATTTGTGGTACACATCAATCGGCTCCTATGATGAAGTGGCTTTTGAGAAGAGCTTATTTTTATTGGCCAAATATGATAGCTGATTGTTTTCGGTACTACAAAGGTTGTGAAGAGTGTCAAAGGTTTGGGAATATTCAGATGGTTCCAGCAGCATTATTGCATCCTGTTATCAAACTTTGGCCTTTTCGAGAATGGGGATTAGACTTTGTTGGACAGATTCATCCTCCTTCATCAAAGGGACATCGTTTCGTGTTAGTGGCTGCCGATTATTTTACAAAGTGGACCGAAGCAGTTCCTTTGAAGAATATGACACATCGGGAGGTAATTGAGTTTATTACTGAGCATATTATCCATAGATTTGGCATTCCACAAACTTTGACTACTGATCAAGGTACTTCATTTATATCAAAAGAAGTTTGTGAGTTTGTTGAGATGTATGGCATTAAATTACTCAATTCATCTCCATATTATGCTCAGGCTAATGGTCAAGCTGAGTCTAGTAATAAGATTTTGATTAAGCTCATTAAGAAGAAAATAGAGGAGAATCCTAGAAGGTGGCATCAGGTTTTGTCTGAAGCTTTGTGGGCACATCGTATATCTAGACATGGTGCTACTAAAGTTACTCCTTTTAAGCTTGTATATGGTCAAGAAGCCGTTTTGCCTGCTGAGGTAAATCTAGGTGCCTATAGCTTGGCCAAGTAGAATGATCTTGATGCTATTGGTTATCATGATTTGATGATGGATAATATTGATGAGCTGACCGATAAGCGTTTGAAGGCCTTGAAGATAATTGAGAAGGATAAAATTCGAGTTGCTAAAGCCTACAATAAAAAGGTAAAAGAAAAATCTTTTTATGTTGGTGACTTGGTTTGGAAGATAATTCTACCTGTAGGATCGAAGAGCAACAAATTTGGTAAATGGTCTCTAAGTTGGAAAGGACCATACAAGGTGATAAAGGTGATATTCGGTAATTCTTATATGGTGGAGACTTTGCAAGGTCAGCGGCTGCCAAGAGCTCTTAATGGGAGGTATTTGAAGAAATATTATCCAAGTGTTTGGCAGAAAGCTTAGTTTACATGGCCGATAGTATTGAATATCGTCCTTAGAATGAAAAGGCCGATGGATTTTAATTAAACATCGCCCTCAGGAGTATTTTCTTGTGCTAGTATGTTTTCTGGTACACATGCTCTACCAAAAAATAGGGGGGCATATATTGACGGTAAAAATTGGCACAAGGCTACTTGGGCATCATAAACCGGTGACACCGGATTCCGAAACCGGAGGCACCAGTTTCCTTCTGTAGCTAGTTTGGCAACAGAAACCGGTGGCACCGAATTTGGAAACCGGTGGAACCGGTTTTCCCTAAGTCCTAGTAGGTTTGGACTCTTTTTGCAGATCGGAGTTGTAATAGGACTTTTCTTGCGGGCCCAGACCTCCCCACCTTATAAATATAAAGGGCCACGGCCGATTGAGGGTTTATCCAATCGATCAAATCAAAATACCTTTACTTTTTGTCATCTCCAAACCCTAGCTTTTCCAACCCTAATTGCTGTTCGTACTTCGTCTCTACGGCGTTGACGGCGTTCTGAGTGGCCTACCGACCTCAGAGCAACCCTAGGCGCGCCAGCCCTGACAGGGTTCCTACCGGGCCGGCGTTCGTAGGTCTTCACAGCTAACCCTAGAAATCCGGTGGCACCGGATTCTTAAAACCAGTGGAACCGGTTTTGCTAGGGCCGCTGTAGGTGATCAATCCGTTGCGGATCCGCGCAAGCTAGCGCAACTCGGTGTATTGACCGTAAAAGGCGTCAACACTCCTCTTCAGCGGTAGCTAGGCAGGCAAACAATGTTTTACATTTGGCTCCGAGATTGCAGCCTTGCAATTACCGACGCGCAGCTGTGACATTCTGACACAGGGCTTTATATGATTGATAAAATACTTATACCAACAAGTTGCAACTTTTTTCAGAGGCTCATCTCTAAAGAACTCTGAGGTTAGGCGTGCTTGACTTGAAGCAATTTCGGGATGGGTAACCGACCGGGAAGTTCTTTCCGAGTGCGCACGAGTGAGGACAAAGTGCACAAAAAAGACTTGTGTTGGTCTGTGAGGGACGCCTTGAGTCCTAAAGAGCTGCCAGGTGTAAGAGGGTCCGGCCCCAAGGTTGCCATTACAGCAGTGATCTCCATCATACGGAGCAGCCAAGGTATGCACGCCACCGCAGCCATGGCGGAATGCCCTCACCGCCAAGTACTAGATTGTGCAATTGTATGTTTTTAGGCTACCAATTATGGTTTGATCTTGAGCCCTTGATCTTTCAGGAAGTCACTGCTAAACCAAAAAAGAAGATAATGACTCTTTTTTTCTTTTTCACAAGAAGATTGACAACATAGTTTCTAATATCCAAGAACACGGGCAAAATGATTTGGATCAGATGAAAACATTGTACATGAAATGAAGATGAAGGGGGCAAAATGATTTGGATCAGATGAAAACATTGTACATGAAGATGAAGGGTACGTTTGGATTTCGCTCAGCTCGTCTCGTCAATTAGTTGGTTTGCCAATTTTTGGCCGAGAAAACACACTCCCACGTTTCACACGCGATTGGCAAGGAAAACAACACGCGGCGTCTGTAGGCTAGGCTCACCAATCATCGGCAAATTCTAGAATTCAATGAAGAATTATCGCATAACAAAATGTGGAAGTCGGTCACATGTGGCAGCTTTTGATTGGGTTCTAAGGTCTATGAGATTCTTACGTGGCTGAAAATATCGAAACTGGCTTGAGGTCCTACGTTTGATTTTTTGTTTTTTTTGTGGAAACTGAACGTGGTGGGGTTGCACAGGGTGCTGGGAAGGTTGGAAAACTGGCGCCGAGAGGACGTGCGCGTGCGCGGGCGCGCTGTGCCTGTCTGTGAGAGACGGAGGGGGAGAGGGACAGAGGGGGTATGGGGCACTGAATAGTTAGGTCTGTACCAGGGTACTAAATAGCGGAGGGCCATATATATATATATATATATATATATTGATGATATAATGGATACTACTGGGCTTGGTCAAAAGGCAGATTAAAAAGAGCGGTAAGAATAACTCTTAGCCCATAAATTATAAAAAATAATCCTCAAATTTCCTTAACAGGACAATACTATAGCATAGCCTAAGGTATACCATATATGAAATATATGAACATAATGACAAGGCATAAAAGAGATCCCTTATATATATAAGAAAGCAGAAAAGAAAAATCCGTTACTCCAAATGAGAAGAGAGCAATCTCCAAGCGAAGAAAACAAGACTAGATGTTCCTAAAGAAGATTTTCTTCGATCTCCAATGGAGGAAATTGTGTTGATATCTTCCGGTATCAACATTCGGGGCGTGGAATACCATACATGTACCAAATCACCGTATCTCACTATTGATATCTTACGATATCAATATTTGGGGCGTGGTGCACATATACCAGAAGACGACACAATATTCCAGAAGGTCGAAGTGATGACTCAGCCTGTGGGTTATCCAAACGCTGACGTAGTCAAGATTATCCATATATTCAGTGCGCGACAAAGGACAGCGCAAAAGGAATTAAACAGTGCTGCCAGGACAATTATTGAAGAATGCACCGTGTAACAGTAAAGACATATAATTGAAGACGCCAGCTGCCCTGACACGAAGGTGATCCAGAAGCCTCCTACTGCTCTATAAAAGGAGAAGCTAGGAGCATGCATTAAGCACGGAACGGAGCCCAGCGACGAACGGAGACACACCACTCCGCCAGAGAGCGCGAGCTCATCCACCAGCCATCCACCACCACTAGCAATGTAGCCACCCATCTTGTGTAAATAGTATATTGAAGGACCGCCGCTGTAAACTGCCGCCTGTAAGGTAATCACCCAACGTGTGTAAGTGCTTGGGGTTTCCCGAATGAAAAAGCCGTATGTAAGCTTGTCTGTGTAAATGGAGTAGCCTTTGCTGTGAACTTCCCTGCCTTGCCTGGTCCGTCCATGTGGGGAGCGACTCTATGCTAGGGACCCTATAGGAGAAACCTCTGTGTGTGTTGCTCTCGCCTAGCCCAGAGTGTGGCGCCTGAGAGAGCCCTGTTGCCGTAGAGAAGTGTTCCCTTCGGGTGGAACTGCCTGGGGAGACGATAGAGCCGAACCTCGTGTGTCCGTGACTGGGGGATAGCTTGGGAAGGGATCCGCGCCGGCCGCCTCACAAGCAGACCTGCGATAAGTATGGCGAGTACCGAGCAGGATCAGCACAACCGTCTGCACGCACATCGGCTGAATTTTCTGGCCTCGCCAGCCTCGCCCAAGATCCTGAGATATGCACGCACATATTAGTTAATTGCTCATCCACCGTATATTTAGATAGTGCCTAGAATAGTGCCCGAATAGTTGCAAATAGTTCCCGCGAAAGCGACGCATTTTCACACGACCCGCATACTCGCTAATTACGCACCTAATAATCACCCACCATCCACGAGAAATTTTTTGTGAGTGCCTGAGCCACTCCCGGGTGAGTGCTCATACACTATTCATATTTGTGAATTTGAATAGTGCTCCATAATTTGAATAGTGCGCCATATTTTGAATAGTGACCGTTGAATTTGAATAGTGCTGTGAATGGTAACTCGATTTTTTTTTGAATTTTTGAGTCTGCCATATATTCGACTTTCCGCCGTTTTTCGCCGTACAGTGGTATCATATTATATATATATATATATATATATATATATGGAATTTGGTGATCTTGCCCCTACTACAAAGTCTAATTGTGATTTTACCCTCGTTTTTGCAACTCTGCGATTTTGCCTCTGCTTTTCATAGACGAAGCATCCGTTTACCCCTGTTTTGAACTTCGTTAGTTGCAGACAGGTAAAAAAACAAAAATAAATCTAAAATAAATTCAGCGCACTGGGGAAAAGACCTAGATACCCCTCCATACCTCCTTCGGTCTTCCCTCCCTCCCTCTCGCCCGTTCATCTCGCTTGTGCGGGTGGCGCCGACCTCGGCATGGGCGCGAAACCCTAGCGCCTCCTCCCTCTCTCTCTCTCTCGCTCGTTCCTCTCACCACGCGAAGGTCATCATTCTCGGCGATGCCGCCGTGGAGGCCGTCAGCAACCACAAAGGGCACAACGGCGGCGTAAAGGCACCTTCGTCTAGGCGGACACCACCTAGCTCCTTCAAACAGGTGGTCCAGATCCTCACCGGAGACCGCGGCGGTGGGCGGGGCGCAGGCGTCGCCGTGGCCCCGCATAAGCCTGCGCCCGCGCCCACGCCGGGGAGCCCTGTCACGCCGCTGCCACCGCTGCTGGGGTCCGAGGAGGCCGTGGCCACCGAGGACCGCGCCATCGCCGGGAGGGGACGTGGGTGAGGCCGACGGGAATGCTGGTGCTGCTCTCGTGACCGGCTGCTGAGGCTATGGCGAGGGAGAGCCTGCAGCTCGCCGTGGCGATGGCCAGCAGGAGCACCACCCCGACGCAGGAGCTCTTCATCCTTGCCGTCGCCGCCTATCAGTCACCTTGACCGTGATGGTGCAGGTCCAGGACGGTACCCGGCGGGACGGCTGCTCGCTTGCTCCGGATGCGTACGCGGCGGCGGGGAACAACGAAGCACGGAAGCAGCGAGGAGGATGAGGAAACAGAATCTCAGCAGCATTTTTTTTTATTTTTGACGGGCCAAGTTGCAAAATTGGTTAAAATGTTGTCAAATATTGTCACATTTTAAATGCATGAAATATTTTCTATCAAAATTGTGTACAATTATTTGAATAGGCACATATTTTTCTATCAAATCACAAAGTGCTTAGAAAAGTAAGGGCAAATCCGCATGAGCAAACTTGTCTTTTTACCATGGATTTAACACTGTTAACTCCTCCTAGCGGAATAGGGGTAAACCAAAACTTCATTCTCAAAAAACAAGGGCAAAATCGCTCAAAGAAAAAAAAAAGGCAAAACCACCATTATCACTGAAAACAAGGACAAACGCCATGTATGTATATACCGCCCGGGTGAGGCGTGCAACCGTTTCTGCTATACCCTAGCAGTACAAATCAGGCAAGCGTCACACTCAGATTGACAATTTGCGCTATTCTAATTTCACAACAAAATCCATCTTAATCTCCTCACGCTACTGTTGCAGCCTTAGCTCCCTCACCCATCTCGGGCTCTCGTCGTACTTCCGTGCTTCGCCATGGCGATTTCCTGCGTGAACACCTCCGGCTGCGTCACCGTGGCAATCAACCACCACACGCCACTCACCGTCGGCAAGGGACGTCAAGGCCATGCTCATGGGAGAGGCAGAGGCGTGCTGCTTCCCTTGTCGCCGCTGAGGAAGCGCCGCAGCGGCAGCATGGCTTGCAGCACACGTGGCGGGTCAAGGCCACCGCCATCCTTCTCATTGCTCGGAGCGGATTCATCAGGAGCTCGTCTGGCGGCGCGCGGCGACGGCGCCGGACAACGCTGCCGGGATTGGGATCGCGGAGTTCCTCGTGGGGAAGAACTTCCTCATCACCGGCGGGACTGGATTTCTCGCCAAAGGTTGATACCTGCCGTCCTCCTCTCTTTGTCACAATCTTAGTTCTCCGTTCAGAACTACTTCAGGTGCTTTGTTTTGCTAATTTTTCTTTCTGGCCAAATGCTTCTGCGTCAGTTCTAATCGAGAAGATTTTGAGGGCAAGTCCTAGTGTCGGCAAAATCTATGTAGTGATCAAGGCAAAGGACACTGAAGCAGCATCCAAGAGAGGCTGCAAAACGAGTGCCCTTTGCCGTGGGCGGCCTACGGCAAAGGCTTTGCCATGGGCTAAAGCCCCTTTGCCGAGTGCCTCAGGCACTCGGCAAAGGAGGGATCTCCCGTAGTGAGAGTCCGCAAAACGAGGTATATATACTGGTTTCTAGTTTTCTGTCATTGACTTATTTCTGCACGCGTGGAAATTGTACCGTTCAGAAATGAAGTAATTTGTTCATGTGCAGGTACTCGACACAGAACTGTTCAAATGCTTGCAGGAAATCCACGGCAGAGACTACGCCGGCTTTGTAGCAAGGAAGCTGGTTCCTGTCGCTGGCAATGTCACGAAGGCCAGCGTCGGCATCGCACCCAAGCTTGCCGAGGAGATCGCCGAGGTAGTTGACATCATCGTGAACTCGGCGGCAAGCACCACATTCGACGAGAGGTTGGTGATGGACTGATGATGGTGCAATGCCATAGATACCATGTTCTCATTCTGTCACACCCGGTTTCAAAGACAAAACCGAATGATAATCATATGTGCGTCAGGATCAAGTTTACACACATATGAGACTTTATTAATGAAAAACAATAGCAGTATCACGTAAAATAATACAAAAACTTACAACTTATCAGAGTTACAGCTTATCCTGAAAACGAAGGCTCCAACACTTCACAGGCAATCGACTGGGGGTTACGTACGCCTAGCACCATCTTCAGCAACTTCACATCATCTTCTGAGCAGCAGTAAGCAAGGATGAGTACACTTATGATTGGTACTCAGCAAGGCCACAAGAAATAACCAGAACATCGATTCATTTCCATCTTCAAGTTTATTAATCATGTGAGGGTCCGGGCCGCTCTTGACCATGAGCACGGCTGTTATAACAGTTTTTTAACACTCTACAGAGGTTGTACACTTTCACCACAAGGCGCGTAAAAGTTCAGAAGAACTTTAGACCCAACCATGCGGTGCTGATCAGGCACATTCATCACACTACCTTTGGTGTGACTGCATAGGGACGCTATGAGGCCTTTACAAAGATACACCGATAACTAGCAGCCTGCTAGAGTTTCGACAGCGGTGAGGTCCATAACCCTCCCTAATGAGGACGTACCTTAGCAAAGGCTACTCCTCCAAGAGGACCGAGCTATGACCCCTTCACCGGCCCCCTCCTTGCCCTTTCGGTAAGGCCTGCCAGCCACCCGTATCTCTAATTAATTAGCCAAGACCAGAGCCATATAGTACTCGTGGTTGTACTGTTTTCCTGGGTGGTTCTCCATATTCCAATTAACATCATCAAAATGATATATTAAAAGCATAGATAGAAGGATGGTTAGGGACACTTGCCTTTCTCCAACGTAAAGTTACTCTCACTGCTTGGCTACTTTTGCTCACTTGGAATTCTTGATCTTGAAAGCAATGAATGACGATCCTTCTACTCGAAGCAATTATCGGGCACAAATATACAAAGCAAACAAACAAGTACAACTAAGAACAATACACCAATCATAGAAAAGCTTAAAAGAATGCACTAAAAGGCGGGGCTCGGAGCTACGCTGAAAAACAACGCAGGTTGAAAAGACAACTATCGTACGCTTGCATTTATGAAAGCAAAACAGACTATATGCTTGATTTATTTTAATTAAAGAAAAGCATGTGTAAAAAGATATTTCAAAGAAATACCCAAGATGATTTATTCAAATTATTTCCAAATTTAAAAGCGAAGTAAAACCTAGTTATATTTTATTTATGGATATTCCATAGGAATTAAGCCATTTAACAATTAACTTGAAATAAAAGACATGTGATGCATCTAGTTGAATTATTTCATGTGACGTGTTAAACTAAGCAAATTATTATTAAAAACACATTTATTTAATATTAGTCAAATTAACAAGAATTTATGAAATACCGAGGTTTTAAACCTAAACAAGTTTTATTAGAAAACTAGTGGAATGTTCATTAATCAATTTAATATTATATTTAACTTTATAAACACGAACAACTAAACAATGACACTAAATGATAGCTTGCACTAAACGGAGACTAACGAAACAAGAACGAGCTAAAACGGAGCTAAAACAAGGTAAAGGGCTATCCTGCGATAAACTGAGGACCTATACATAATTAACCGTAGCTTTTAGGGGTTAGCAAAGGAGATTCACAAGACACTATAAATAGTGCTCGGTATTTGGTGAAACTACAGGGTTAGATCTACAAAAGAGTGACGATAGGACGGCGGGATGCATTATGTGGAAGATTAGTGTTTAAAGAGTAAAAAGGAAGGGCATGGTTATAATTATTTTGTATAGGACTTGGACGGCGGGTTGATTATTGAAAACCTGGAGGGCTCTTTAGAAAAATGTCCAGGGACCGGTTCCTTTGACTGGTTGACCGGTAAGGGTGTTTAGATCTGGGCCGTTCAATCCAAAATGGACGGTGGATGGGGGGTCGGGCGGCTGGTGGCGAGTCTGGGCGGCGGTGCCGCAATGGCCGGCGGTGGGGCTCGCCGGCGCGGCTTCGGTACGGCGCTAGGGAGGGCGAGAGGCGACGGGGAAAGGACTGGGGAAGAGAGGAGGGAATGGGGAGCTCACCATGGGGGTTCTTGTCGCCGGGGAAGCACCGGAGAGGGCCGGCGACGAGCGGCGGCGGTAGAGCAACTCCGGCGAGCTCGTGGAGGTGTTTCTGGTGGCGGGATTGGAGCGAGAATGGGCGGGGAGCTTTGGGTGGTGTGCGCCGGCTTTTATAGGGCGAAAGGGGAGCGGGGCGGCACTGGAGAAGAGGAATCGAAGGAGAGGCGGCGGTCCGGCCATTGAAGCTCGGTGGAGGTCTCGGTGGGGCGGCCGTTCGCGGAAGAGGAGAGGAGAGGGGGGGGAGTGTGCCACTAGGGCATTGAGTGCGGGCGCTAGTGGGGAGGGAAAGCAAGCGGGCGAGGGAGGAGAACGGGCGGCCGGAGCTCGGGTTTGTCATGGGGTGCTCGGCATGGGGAGAGAGAAGGAGGAGGGAAAGGTTGAAGGAGAAGCTGACGTGTGGGCCCCTTTGTCAGTGACTAAGAGAGGGAGGGGGTTGATGGGCCAGCTGTTGGGCCAAAAGAAGAAAGAGGTCGGGCTGGGCCGAAAGAAAGAGAGGAAAGCTTTTGGGTTTTGGATTTTTTTAAGGAATTGTATAGGAATTTGAACAGGGTTTGAATTGGGATTTGGTTTAGAATTTGAATATGACTTGGAATAGCAATTGGATTAGGGATTTTGGAATTTTGCGTGTTACAAATCTACCCCCCCTTAAAAGGAATCTCGTCCTGAGATTCGAAGAGAAAAGAAACAAGGAGGAGGGATAAACAAGATTTTGTCAAGGGCATTAAACAAGATAACAAGGCTAGGAAATGATGAAAACAAACTTAAACATGAGACAAGAGAAGTAGAGAGATTCTGCCTTGTCGTATTCTCCATTTGATTCATGGAGAAGATAGAGAAAACAAGGATAGAGGAAACACAAAGTAGAAGCCAACTAGAGCGATAGTTAGACACAACAATAGTCATTGCATAGCATCAAACAAAAGTTAACCATACCAAGCAAAACGATGCTAAACGTTGTTAGAACTGCTTTAGGGGATCCTATAGTCCTATAAAGGCATCCTCGGTCATGACATCTGGCTTCTTGATCTTGATGGTCCTGATCTTGAGTATGACATAGCCTTCAATTACTCTGACTTGACTTCTAGTAGCTTGATTCTTCACTAAGACTTGGGTAGGATTAAGACATACGGTACTAAACATCTATTTTTTTTCTTATAAGAGAGGAGAAAAGCGGAGAAAAGCACTTTGGAATAAAGACAAGGGGAGTCCAAAGTGTCAATATAAAAGAAAACAAGGAGAAGGTAACAATGTCAAGGAGGGTCATTAATAGCATTTTCAAGGTGAGGGATGAATGATCAAGGTCAAGCATTCAATTTCAAAGAATTAAATAGAATTAGCAATTTCAATGTAGGGACAAGAGATCAAGAGTCAAGTATGAAAAGTAAGCAATCAAGGAGGAGATAGAAGGTCAAAGGTTGGGAATAATCATCAGAAAGGTCAAGGACAAGTCTAGGAAAGTTAGGATATCAAGGAGAATCTTAGAAAACGATAATTGCTATCTAGGCTTACGTCCTACAGTCGATACAGCTCTGATACCACTTCTGTCACACCCGGTTTCAAGGATAAAACCGAATGATAATCATATGTGCGCCAGGATCAAGTTTACACACATATGAGACTTCATTAGTGATAAACAATAGCAGTATCACATAAAATAATACAAAAACTTACAACTTATCAGAGTTACAGCTTATCCTGGAAACGAAGGCTCCAACACTTCACATGCAATCGACTGGGGGTTACGTATGCCTAGCACCATCTTCAACAGCTTCACATCATCTTCTGAGCAGCAGTAAGCAAGGATGAGTACACTTATGGTTGGTACTCAGCAAGGCCACAAGAAATAACCAGAACATCGATTCATTTTCATCTTCAAGTTTATTAATCATGTGAAGATCCAGGCCGCTCTTGACCGTGAGCACGGCTGTTATAACAGTTTTTTTAACACTCTGCAGAGGTTGTACACTTTCACCACAAGACGCGTAAAAGTTCAGAAGAACTTTAGACCCAACCATGCAGTGCTGATCAGGCACATTCATCACACTACCTTTGGTGTGACTGCAGAGGGACGCTACGAGGCCTTTACAAAGACACACCGATAACTAGCAGCCTGCTAGAGTTTCGGCGGTGGTGAGGTCCATAATCCTCCCTAATGAGGACGTACCTTAGCAAACACTACTCCTCCAAGAGGACCGAGCTATGACCCCTTCACCGGCCCCCTCCTTGCCCTTTCGGTAAGGCCTGCCAGCCACCCGTATCTCTAATTAATTAGCCTAGACCAGAGCCATATAGTACTCGTGGTTGTACTGTTTTTCTGGGTGGTTCTCCATGTTCCAATTAACATCATCAAAATGATATATTAAAAGCATAAATAGGAGGATGGTTAGGGACACTTGCCTTTCTCCAACGTAAAGTTACTCTCACTGCTTGGCTGCTTTTGCTCACTTGGAATTCTTGATCTTGAAAGCAACGAATGACGATCCTTCTACTCGAAGCAATTATCGGGCACAAACATACAAAGCAAACAAACAAGTACAACTAAGAACAATACACCAATCATAGAAAAGCTTAAAAGAACGCACTAAAAGACGGGGCTCGGAGCTACGCTGAAAAACAACGCAGGTTGAAAAGACAACTATCGTACGCTTGCATTTGTGAAAGCAAAACAGACTATATGCTTGGTTTATTTTAATTAAAGAAAAGCATGTGCAAAAGGATATTTCAAAGAAATACCCAAGATGATTTATTCAAATTATTTCCAAATTTAAAAGCGAAGTAAAACCTAGTCATATTTTATTTATGGATATTCCATAGGAATTAAGCCATTTAACAATTTACTTGAAATAAAAGACATGTGATGCATCTAGTTGAATTATTTCATGTGACGTGTTAAACTAAGCAAATTATTATTAAAAACACATTTATTTAATATTAGTCAAATTAACAAGAATTTATGAAATACCGAGGTTTTAAACCTAAACAAGTTTTATTAGAAAACTAGTGGAATGTTCATTAATCAATTTAATATTATATTTAACTTTATAAACACGAACAACTAAACAATGACACTAAACGATAGCTCACGCTAAACGGAGACTAACGAAACAAGAACGAGCTAAAACGGAGCTAAAACAAGGTAAAGGGCTATCCTGCGATAAACTGAGGACCTATACGTAATTAACCGTAGCTTTTAGGGGTTAACAAACGAGATTCACAAGACACTATAAATAGTGCTCGGTATTTGGTGAAACTACAAGGTTAGATCTGCAAAAGAGTGACGATAGGATGGCAGGTTGCATTATGCGGAAGATTAGGGTGTTAAAGAGTAAAAAGGAAGGGCATGGTTATAATTATTTTGTATAGGACTTGGACGGCGGGTTGATTATTGAAAACCTGGAGGGCTCTTTAGAAAAATGTCCAGGGACCGGTTCCTTTGACTGGTTGACCGGTAAGGGTGTTTAGATCTGGGCCGTTCAATCCAAAATGGACGGTGGATGGGGGGTCGGGCGGCTGGTGGCGAGTCTGGGCGGCGGTGCCGCAATGGCCGGCGGTGGGGCTCGCCGGCGCGGCTTCGGTACGGCGCTAGGGAGGGCGAGAGGCGACGGGGAAAGGACTGGGAGAGAGGAGGGAATGGGGAGCTCACCATGGGGGTTCTTGTCGCCGGGGAAGCACCGGAGAGGGCCGGCGACGAGCGGCGGCGGTCGAGCAACTCCGGCGAGCTCGTGGAGGTGTTTCTGGTGGCGGGATTGGAGCGAGAATGGGCGGGGAGCTTTGGGTGGTGTGCGCCGGCTTTTATAGGGCGAAAGGGGAGCGGGGGCGGCACTGGAGAAGAGGAATCGAAGGAGAGGCGGCGGTCCGGCCATTGAAGCTCGGTGGAGGTCTCGGTGGGGCGGCCGTTCGCGGAAGAGTAGAGGAGAGGAGGGGGGAGTGTGCCACTAGGGCATTGAGTGCGGGCGCTAGTGGGGAGGGAAAGCAAGCGGGCGAGGGAGGAGAACGGGCGGCCGGAGCTCGGGTTTGTCATGGGGTGCTCGGCATGGGGAGAGAGAAGGGGGAGGGAAAGGTTGAAGGAGAAGCTGACGTGTGGGCCCCCTTTGTCAGTGACTAAGAGAGGGAGGGGGTTGATGGGCCAGCTGTTGGGCCAAAAGAAGAAAGAGGTCGGGCTGGGCCGAAAGAAAGAGAGAAAAGCTTTTGGGTTTTGGATTTTTTGTTTAGGAATTGTATAGGAATTTGAACAGGGTTTGAATTGGGATTTGGTTTAGAATTTGAATATGACTTGGAATAGCAATTGGATTAGGGATTTTGGAATTTCGGAATTTTGGGTGTTACACATTCTCCAATCACCCAATGACTAAGGAGCTGAACTGCACTCTTGATGCCAGGTACGATGTTGCAATGGACATCAACACCCTGGGGCCGTTCCGGCTCATGAGTTTCGCGCATCGGTTCCGAAACCTGAAGCTGTTCTTGGAAGTGTCAACGGGTCAGATCACCAAAATCTTGTGCTGGAACTTCTGCATATTGTCACTCATCACATGCATATGTACTTTGAATTTTGAAAAACCTTACAAACGTTGACCAACTCTGTATTTGTTTGCACGCTGTGTTTGCTGAGCAGCATACGTGAATGGGCAGAGGCAAGGCGTGGTGTTGGAGAAGCCATTTCTCTTGGGAGACACCATAGCAAATGAGTTACTCTCCGCAGATTCTTCGCAAAATAGTGGCGGCGCCATGTTGGACATTGAGGCAGAGATCAAGCTTGCGTTTGACTCCAGAAGACACTCCGACGATTCTGCTTCTTTTACTCAAGGAATGAAAACCTTAGGCCTGGAAAGGTCAGTGAGTCAGCCTGAAAATATGCAACTGATCGACCCTTACTTTGTCAAATTAAAACTTTTTACTATCTTAGCTTTATACGTATAGGTCATTTGATACTTTCCCGAACCATTAATTTAATTCTTCTATGTTATTTGTCGTCATTGGTAGGGCAAAACTCCATGGCTGGCAAGATGCGTATGTGTTCACCAAAGCCATGGGGAGATGGTCATCATCTGCATGCGAGGAGACATTCCGGTGGTCACCATCGGGCCAAGCGTCGTCGAGAGCACGCTGAGGGAACCCTTTCCGGGTTGGATTCAAGGCAACAGGTCTTAGATCAAATGTTCCACACAAATACAGTTCGTAAACTAGGATTATCAGCTTGATCATTTCATAATCTTTCCTTCTATTAATTTTTTTAACTTAATTAGGATGACGATCCCATCGTTATCAACTATGGCAAAGGCAATCTGAGTGGCTTCATCGCCGATGGCGACGGCGTTTTCGATATGGTTGGCAGCTGATGAGTTTCACTAATCTCCCTCCCGCCCATACTTTCGCACAGTACGTAATAATGGCCATCTTTATTTGGTGATGTAACAAGGTTCCGGCCGACATGGTGGTGAACGCGATGCTGGCGTCCATGGCGAAGCATGCCAGAGCGGCGGCGGGGGCGGCGGCTCCAGGGATGCACGTGTACCACGTGGGGTCCTCGACGTCGAACCCGCTGGTGATTGGCGACCTGGTGCGGTTCATCTCCCAGCACTTCGAGCGGTGGCCCGTCATCGACGCGGCAGGGCAGCCCATCCTGGTGTCGCCGTTTCGGCTGTTCGACACCATGGAGGAGCTCGCCAGCAGCGAGGAGGCGAAGAACGCGCTGCTGCGGAGCAAGGCCAGGGCGGGCAACCTCCGAGCTAGGCTCGTGGACAAGATCGCCCATCTCTGCAGCATCTACCGGCCCTACACTTTCTACGGCGGTAGGTTCGACAGCGCCAACATGGAGAAGCTCTTTGGGGAGATGTCGGACGAGGAGAGGGCCCGGTTCCACTTCGACGTGCGGAGCGTGGACTGGAGGGAGTACGTCACCAACGTGCACATCCCGGGGCTCAGCAAGCACATCATGAACGGCAGGGGGTCACCGCCGGGGCGAATCTAGAGGCATTTATCGGGCTCAGCTGATCCTGATAAAATCTTCCAAATTCAATGGAAATCACTGTTCACTGTGCTGACGAGGAGCTGACCTAGTAATATAATGGCGTCGACCCCGGCACCGTTCAGAGCTAGCGGACTGGCGCCTCCGATCCGTGTGTGGGAGACCAACAAGGCAGCTCCTAACATCGTGTGGGCGAGGGGTTTGTAATAAGGAAAGACCATTGCAAAACTTGCAAACGGTGTTTTTGAAATCTCTTGTGCTAGCACCGGTCAATGCTGCAGCATACATACATGTGTATAGATATGGCCCAAAACAACGTGGTGCATCGGGAGAAAATTAATGGGGTAATTTTCTCCTGTTCGTCTCATTCTCATGTGATGCAATCAAACGTTGATGAGGTGAGCATAAACGGAGGCAGCGGGATGTAGCCTACAAGATAGCATCGACGTCGGTTGAGGAGGAGTTAAAAAATCGGTCAGCCCATAAGACATTCAAACAGACTAAATTTGTTTCAAACAATTGTTTTGATATGTGGAACAATTTGTCATAAAACGTAGATGTTGACGCCTCAACCCACCGAGTTGCGCTAGCTCGCACGGATCCGCAATGGATCGATCACCAGCAGCACGCCCTGGCAAAACCGGTTAAACTGGTTTGGGAATCCAGTGAAACCGGTTTCCTAGGGTTTACTGCGTGAGCCTAAGATCACAGGCCCAGGAGGGATCCCGTCAGGCTGGCATGCCTAGGGTTGCTCTGAGGTCGGCAGGCCACTCAGAACGCTGTCAACGCCGTAGAGATGAAGCACGAACAGAAAATTAGAGTTGGAAAAGCTAGGGTTTGGAGATGACAAAAAATAAAGGTATTAAGTGTTTGATCGATAACCCTCAATCGGCCGTAGCCCTTTATATTTATAGGATGGGGAGGTCTTGCCCCGCAAGGAAAGTGCTATTACAACTCGGACCCACCAAAGAGTCCAAACCTACTAGGACTCGGGGAAAACCGGTTCCACCGGATTGCTTTGTCAGACAAGCCACAGTGAACCCAAACCGGTTCCACCAGTTCCTGAATCCGGTTCCACCGGTTTTTCTGTTAAAACTGCTCCGTGCCAATTTTGATCGTCAACATATGCCCCTTTTTTTTTGGTAAAGCTTGTGTACCAGAAAACATTTTAGCACAAGAAAATACTCCTGAGGGCGATGTTTAAACAAAATCCATCGGCCTTTTTATTTTTAAGGGTGATATTTAAATCTATCGGCTATGTAAATTAAGCTTCATGCCAAATGCTCGGATAATACTTCTTCAAATACCTCCCATTGAGAGCTCTTGGCAGCCGCTGACCTTGCAAAGTTTCAACCATATAAGAATTGCCGAAGATCACCTTGATTACCTTGTATGGACCTTCCCGACTTGGAGACCATTTACCAAACTTGTTGCTCTTCGATCCTATAGGCAGATTTGTTTTCCAAACCAGATCACCAGCCTGAAAAGATTTTTATTTTACCTTCTTGTTATATGCCTTAGCAACCCGAATCTTGTCCTTCTCAATTTCCTTCAAGGCTTTTAATCGTTTGTCGATCACCTCATCAATATTATTCATCATCAAGTCATGATAGTCAACAGCATTAAGATCATTTTGCTTAGCCAACCGATAAGTACTCACAGCATTAAGATCATTTTGCTTAGCCAACCGATAAGTACTCAAATTCACCTCAATAGGCAAAACAGTTTTTGACCATACACAAGCTCAAAAGGAGTAACCTTGGTAGCACCATGTCTAGATATACGATGAGCCCACAAAGTCTCAGATAAAACCTCATGCCACCTCCTAGGATTCTCCTCTATTTTCTTTTTAATAAGCTAAATCAAAATCTTATTACTAGGCTCTGCTTGATCATTAGCCTGAGCATAGTATGGAGATGAATTGAGCAGCTTAATGCCATACATTTCAAAAAATTCACAAACTTCTTTGGATATAAATGAAGGACCTTGATCAGTAGTTAAAGTTTGTGAAATGCCAAATCTATGGATAATATGCTCAGTAATAAATTCAATTACCTCCTGATGTGTCATATTCTTCAAAGGTACTGCTTTGGTCCACTTTGTAAAATAATCAGTAGCCACTAACACGAAACGATGTCCCTTTGATGAAGGAGGATGAATCTGCCCAACAAAGTCCAATCCCCATCCTCGAAAAGGCCAAGGTTTGATAATAGGATGTAATAAAGCTGCTGGAACCATCTGAATATTCTCAAACCTTTGACACTCTTCGCAACCTTTGTAGTACAAAAAACAATCAGCTATCATATTAGGCCAATAAAAACAAGCACTTCTCAAAAGCCACTTCATCTTAGGAGCCGATTGATGTGAATCACAAATTCCTTCGTGAACTTCACCCATTGCATCTTTAGTTTGATCAGAATTCAGACATTTTAATAATAAATCCTCAGCTATCCGACGATACAATTCACCATCAACCAAAGTAAATTTAAACGCCCACCGTCGGACTTTTCTGTCAATTTTATGACTAAGATTCTGCAAATATTCAATAGTAGGTATTCTCCAATTAACAACTTCGTTCTTATTAATTTTTGACTGCTAAATGGCCGAAGCATTGCTATCAACAGATAAACCGGTTTCGCCAGTTCTGGAATCGGTTCCACCGGAAATTCCAGTTCCACCAGTTTCTGAATCCGGTGCCACCGGTTCTTCCTGGGCCAGAGCATTCGCCCTTGGATTCTCATATCTTGAAATATGATATATAGAAAATTCATCAAATTGAGCAATCATGTCCAAGCATTTATCAAGATATGCATTTAAAAATCCATCAAAGCATTGGTATATCTTATTAACTTGCTGCACCACCAGCAGAGAATCACCAAACGCTTCCACATGTTTTACCCCCATATCATGCAAAATTTCTAGCCCGAATAATAAAGCTTTATATTCGGCTTGATTATTAGTACAATCATTTTCTAATCGGTTAAGAGTCTCAAATTCAGCACTACTTGATGATATAAAAACAACCCTAATACCACAACCGCTCTTACAAATCGATCCATCAAAATACAATTTCTATGGGGTAAAAGTATATAACCGATATCTAAATTATTATCATTAATGCGATGCTCAACAATAAAATCAGCAACAATTTGGCCTTTCATAGATTTTAAAGGTTCACAAACCAAATCATATTCAATGAGAACATAAGCCAATTACCAATTCTACCACTCAAAATTGGTCTATGCAACATATATTTAATGGTATCGGTTTGACAAGCCATTATGCAAGTATTGGATAATAAACAATGCCTCATCTTGGTACATGCATAATATAATGATAAGCAAAGCTTTTCAATAAATATATATCTTGTTTCAGCATCCAATAATCGACGACTTGCATAAGTAATAATATGTTCCTTTTCTTCGCTTTCTTGAGTCAAAACAGCCCCAATCACTTGATCTTCAGCAGCCACATATAATTTAAATAGAAATCGTCTCCTAGGAGCTTTCATGACCAGCGGCGAAGACAAGTAATATTTAATTTTCTCAAAAGTTTCTTGCTGTTTTGCCCCCAAGTAAATTCGACTTCATCTTTTAACCGAAGAATAGGAGTAAAAGCATTATTTTTCAGACAAATTACAAATAAATCTCCTCAAGTAATTCACTTTGCCCAGAAATTTCTGCAAATCTTTCTTGCATGTAGGAGCTTTGATCTTCTTGATAATATCAATTTTCTTAGGATCTATCTCTATGCCATTTTCATGAATAATAAAGCCTAGAAACTTTCCAGCCGACACACCAAATGCACATTTGAGTGGATTCATTTTCAAGCCATATCGACGCATCCTCTCAAAAGCAAGTTTTAAATCAGCCAAATGGGGTTTTAAATCAGCCGATTTAACAACAATATCATCAATATAAATCTCTATGATTAAGCCAAGCAAATCATGAAAAATTAAATTCATAGCCCTTTGGTAAGTAGCACCAGCATTTTTGAAACCAAAGATCATAAATACCCACTCAAATAAACCAGCAAAACCTGGATATACAAAGGCCGTTTTGGATATATTCTCTTCACCCATGAATATTTGATTGTAACCAGCATTACCATCAAGAGAACTAATAACTTTATGTCCAGAAGCATCATTAATAAGCATGTCGGCTATAGACATAGGATATTCATCTTTAGGAGTAGCTCTATTAAGATTTCTAAAATCAATGCAAACTCTGATCTTACCAGAATCCTTTTTCTCAACTGTTACAATATTTGATAACCATTCAGCATAACGACAAGGCCTAATAAAATTTGCATCCAATAATCAATTAATTTTTTCTTTAATCCGGTCATACATATTAGGATTGAAACGCCTAGCAGTTTGTTTAAAAGACCTAAAACCAGGTTTAATAGGTAGCCGATGCTCAACTAATTCGCGGCTTAAACCAGGCATCTCTTGATAGTTCCATGCAAAACAATCAATATATTCTTTCAACAGCTCGATTAATTCAACTTTATAATCAGCTTTCAAACTTTTGTTTACAAACGTCGGCCTAGGTATAGAACCATCACCAATATCAACCTCCTCTAAGGGATCAGCCGACGTAAAATCTTGCTCCAATTTACTAATATCATCAAAATCTTCAATGGCCTCAAACATATCGTTCTTTTGCGCCCGATAGTGCTCAAGTCTCTACTGCAACCATTCTGAACTATTCATTGATTCATAATAAATGGTTTAGCCCGATACTCAACCGGCTTTAGAACAGCAGGTATGAAGCCATCTCTAGTACAGCTGATCATCTCATAGTCAGAAATATTTAAACCTGTTAAGTATTTGACATGATCATGCATAGACATGGTAGAACCATCAACCACAACAACACAAGCCGATGTATCTCCATGTAAAATCTCAACGTCGTCGTCAACCCATTGAATAAGAAACTGATGCAAACTAGAAGGTACACATCTATTTGCATGAATCCAATCATGACCCAATATTAAACTGAAGTTACCTTGGGCCTTGGCGATGAAGAAAGCAGTAGCCAACATCTTGCTCCCAACGGTGAGCTCCATAGAAGCAACGCCTTTAGCACTTATAGGCTCGCCTCCTCCCACACCACTGACAGTCATGTTGGTCTTGATCAGCTCATTATCCAAACCACCAAGTTTCTTGAACATAGAATATGGCATCAAATTAACAATTGCCCCAGTATCAACAAGCATTCTAGAAATTGGCCTCCCATTGATATGCCCCTTCATGTACAGCGCCTTCAGATGATTTTCAGAATCCTTTGGCCTTTTGAATATAGCTTCTTTTGGGCCAAAGTCTAGATGAGCCATCTCCTCCTCCGGAATGACGTAATAATCCGAAGAAAGGTGCACCACATTAGCATCAACATTCATACGATCACGTGATGAATCATAATTGACAAGCTGTTCATTGTCCACATCCTGGGAATCCGATGACAATCTCTAATCAAATGTAGAAGTAACAGAAATTTCAGAAGCAACACGAGATGGTCCTGGATCAGCAGAAACCGGTGCCACCGGATCCAAAACCGGTGCCACCGGTTTTGGCGCAGCGAGGCATGCAAAACCAGTTCCACCGGTTTGAAATCTGGTTCCACCGAATTTGGCCCTGGAGCTTCATTGATCTTCAATTTCCACCCTTTGCCTGGGGGAATCATGGGCCTGTACTTGTTAAAGTGCTCCTCCCTCTGCTTCTCCAGCTCCTTCTCCTTCTGTTCTTGAAAGCAAAGCCACTGCAACTTTCCTCTTTTGTGTGCGTGTCAAACCTGGAGGACACCATCTTGGATCAGGATCCGCAGCAACATCTTTCTGGACTGATGGCTTAGCCTCATCACCAATCACAATTGGCATCTTGTCATCGTCCTCCGGAATCACCTTGATGTCACCAATCCTCCTGGTCGACATCTATCTTCTGGACAACTTCTCCGCCCTTTTAGGCCGATAAACCTGCTTCGGAGGAGATGGTTGCCTCTTCTGAGGAAACCGGTTCCACCGGTTTTGAGAAGCGGTGCCACCGGTTTTGGGTGGCACGTCCCAACCTGATCGACGAGGAGCCGAACGGTTATCCACCAACCTCTCATGTACTGGTCCTCTGTCATTACGCCATCTTGGATGAAAAGGAGGATATTGCATAGGGTAATATGGCATATACATCCCATTGTAATCCCATGTTGGATATGGAGAATTATAATACGAAGGCATCCATGGCATAGGTTGATACTGATCTGCTTGGGGATATAATGTAGCAACATCACCCTTCTGTCTATTATTCACCCATGGAGGAGAAATTGGTTTTTCTTGACGCAAGGGTGATCTCTTTCTCTTTATTGACGGTTAATCCTCATCAACTGGCCTTTTATTTGCATACTTGGAAAACAACTGGTCAAAGGTCAGCTTTGGTTTTGCAACTTTACCCTGATCTTTGGCCACATTGACTTTCCAGGTTCCGATCTCAGGACGCTTGGGTTTTAACATTTTCGGACGCCCCTGACCAAAGTCGGTGGAACCGGTTCCTGAAACTGGTGGCACCGGTTTGTCCTGAGCAGCAGGCTCAAACGGTGTTTTTGATGATCCTTGCCCCCCGAGATCCGCAACTTTTGCGGTGATTTTGAAAGTTTCTCTGCCATTGGGGGTCTTCTTACATACCACCTCTCTGATAATTGATTTTCCTTTCAAATTTTCAGGCTTTTCGTCTTCCACAACAACATTTTTCCCCTTGGTTGATTTGGCTTGATGCGGCCGAACCAGAACCTTAGGAGGTTGCATCTCAAGGGTGTTAACAGGAAAAGGTGCCATGTCAACCTGCATCTCATGTAGTGTCAAACGTCCCTCATTCAAGGCCGATTGCACCTGTCGATGACAAACATTGCAATCATTAGTAACAAGCGAAAAAAATTATGCAATTTGCAATATGCCCGCCTTTCAAGCTCTTCAGGTGAAT
Organism: Alloteropsis semialata; assembly: GCA_004135705.1. Classification (NCBI taxonomy): domain Eukaryota; kingdom Viridiplantae; phylum Streptophyta; class Magnoliopsida; order Poales; family Poaceae; genus Alloteropsis; species Alloteropsis semialata. The sequence goes on along the minus strand of CM014270.1, from coordinate 44,116,687 downwards.
GAATAGTATGAGACATTTTAATATTTTCATTCTTCAAGAATTCATCAAAAATATGATCGCATTTGGAAACATCAAAAGTAAATCGTACTTCTTTATGCCGATTCTTTTGAATTGGCTTAAGAGATGGACAAGTGTATGATTTATTCTTAGAAGGCCACACAAGTTCAGCAACATACACATCTTCATCATCGTCCGAGCTACTAGAATCATAAGTAACCACATTAACATTGGAACGATGAGTCTTATATGTATCTTTAGTATTTTTAATTCGGTTTTCAGTAGTTAAAGCTCTCACTTGTACTTGATTAACCGAAAAGTGATCCAAGCCTTATAATTTTTCTTTAATAAAGGATCTCAAACCATTAAAAGCAACATCTGCAAGATCCCTTTAAAAAAGCAACGAATTAAAGCACCGATTTCTAGTTTCTTTGAATCATTTAAAATAATCTAAAATAGATTCATCTCTTTGTTGTCTAACTGATGTTAAATCTGTCAACTTTAATTGAGTACTCCTACTATAAAAGTAATCATGAAATTTTTTTCTCTAATTGATTCCATGAGGGAATTGAACCGGGAGTTAATGAAGAAAACCAAGAGAAAGCAGTTCCAGTCAAAGATAACGAAAACAAGCGAACTTTCAAAGCATCACTAGAACTAGCCTCTCCTAGTTGAGCAATATATTGGCTAATGTGTTCTCAAGTAGTCTTACTATCATCACCATTAAATTTCACAAAATCAGGAACATGCCAATTATTAGGATAAGCTACAGCATTAAAATCAGCAGAATATGGTTTTTGATATAATCTAGAATTACCCACATCAATGCGAGCTTATCCTGCATAATACTAGCTAACTCGTCCTTCAATTTAAAGAATTCAGCATATAAATTTGAATGAGCTAGATCAGATTGCCCTGTGGCTGCACTTTGAGCTTGAACAACATGAAGCACGCGATTAGAGCCTTGCCGTAAATATTGATCATATACATCATTAGGAATTCCACTAGAGTTGACATGTTGATTAGGTATAGGGGGTGATGTATAAGCACGTGTCTCAATATAAGCAGATCGATTAGCTACCTCTGTATTTCGGTTAGGAACCACCGAAAGAGGAACTGTAGCATGTGGTACTAACTGCTGCGCAGCTAGGGCGACAAAACCGGTTCCACCGGTTTCTAGAACCGGTGCGACCGGTTTCGCCGAGGCTGGCGAAACATGTGCTGGCGGCGGCATCTGCCCTGGATAGAAATTAGCCGGCATACCATACAATGAATTTTCAGGTGTTTTTCTTGGCGTGGCCGACACATTCGCATGCATATTCTCAAGTTGCATAGGTTATATATTATGTGCATAATAAGAAGATTCTACCAACCGATCCTTTTCAATTTTATCTATCCTGTCCATAAGAGTGCTTACTACTTCATCGGTATATAAAAGCGCAGCACCAAGTTTATCATCAAGATTAGAAGCAGAAGTTCGAGTGGGTGTGCAGTTACCGGAGGTATTTCTTTCACCTTCTTATCCTTCATCATGAATGCCGACATCATGAATTCATGAGTCCTTGTCATCTTGCCGTGGCGATCCTTCTTCAGCCCCATCAGGAGTTGATTCATGAAGAACTCTTGGGCTGCTTCAAACTTCTAGCATTCCTCCTCGCTGATCTCCTCCATAGAGGGCACAACGATGTTATCCTTGTCCAAGTCTGCAATAAATCCCATCTGGCTAGGGTTTGATAAATCGGTTATTAAAACCAAGATTTCCAAAGTCCCCAGCGGAGTCGCCAAAAATGTGTTGACGCCTTTTACGGTCAACACATCGAGTTGCGCTAGCTCGCGCGGATCCGCAACGGATCGATCACCAGCAGCACGCCCTGGCAAAACCGATTAAACTGGTTTGGGAATCCAGTGAAACCGGTTTCCTAGGGTTTGCTGCGTGAGCCTAAGATCGCCGGTCCGGGAGGGACCCCGTCAGGGCTGGCGTGCCTAGGGTGGCTCTGAGGTCGGCAGGCCACTCAGAACGCCGTCAACGCCGTAGAGACGAAGCATGAACAGAACATTAGGGTTGGAAAAGCTAGGGTTTGAAGATGACAAAAAATAAAGGTATTAAGTGTTTGATCGATTGGATAACCCTCAATCGGCCATGGCCCTTTATATTTATGGTGTGGGGAGGTTTTGCCCCGCAAGAAAAGCCCTATTACAGCTCAGACCTATCAAAGAGTCCAAACCTATTAGGACTCGGGAAGACTAGGTCTCCGAATCCGGTTCCACCAGATTGCTTTGTCAGACAAGCCACAGTGAACCCAAACCGGTTCCTGAATCCGGTTGCACCGGTTTTCCTGTTAAAACAGCTCCATGCCAATTTTGATCGTCAACAGTAGAACAAATGTTTTAGAAATTAAAGATTTGTTCTCAAGAAAAAGGGAAAATGTTCCTCACGTGGGGCACCACGCCACCGTCCTTGAGGACATGCGCCGTGGGCATGGCGGCATGGTCTCTGCCCCACCGCGAAGGAGCTCCGGAATGTCTATGCATCGCATATGTGATGGATAGCTATCCATCACCAAAGCTCGTGGGCTGAGAGGCCACGACCCAATTGCACTCCTTTTCCTCACCCTCTTCTTCCTCCTTCGTCTTCTCCTCCTCCTGCGTGTTGCCGTCCCTTGTCGACCTAAGATTAGATTTTAGGGTTGAGGTTAGGTGCGGGAGGTGATGGAGGGGCTGGGCGGCTAGGGTGGTGGTGGAGGCGATGGCGTGTAAGGGTTTGGCTTGCTCGGGTTGGGAGGCCTCCAATGGCTGCCGGCTATAAAAGAGGAGGAGGTGGGGGCAGCACAAAGGCCTGTCGGCTGAGGAAGAAGGAGGTGCGGGAGTATCGCCGGTGGGGGTAGGGTCGGATAGCGGCCGAGCAAATGGCCGGTGGCGGAGGCAAGGGAGCCCATTGAATTAGGAAGTGTGGGGCTGAGGGGGTAGGGGTGTACAGTGGGCGGACGACGTGGTGGCGACAACTGGTGGCCACATTGGAGGAGGCGGGGGAGGTGGCCATCAGGCAAGAGGAAGAAGAAGGCCCTACCCACGGACGGAGCCAAGAGGGGCTGATAGGGTCCATGGCCCCCTATGTGTCGGATGTTTGGACCCGGCAGTCCACACAGGGTAGCCTACGTGGTTGATTTGTCGAGGGACAGATCGAGGATCAGAAGTCGATGGTAACACAAGACGCAAGGATTGAACAGGTTCGGGCCGTCGAGATGACGTAACACCCTACGTCCTGTGTTGGCGGCGATTGTATTGCTATGTATGAAGTTCCTGGAAGGATCTCCGTAGTTGGGTTCTGTCCTAGGGTTGTATGATCGTGGGTTGTGGTGTAGATGTTGATGTGCCCTGGAGGGGGGTCTCAAGGCGCCTTATATAGTCCGGCTGCCTTGAGTTACAAGTCGGCCAGAGATCGTAACCTACCCGAATTACAAGGATTTGATCCTATAACGATTACAGATATCTTTCCCTACAATTCCGGCTAGTTTATCTTGATCTCCGAGCTTCTTGCGGGATTCGCCCGTCTTCTTTCCTTGCGCGCACCGTCGCGCCCATCCGGCTCGTCCGACTGGTGGGCCTCCCGACTGGTGGGCCTCCCAGTCTGACAAACCGATCCAGATGTACTCGGATTGGGCCGCCCCTTGCTGGCAGGGCCAATCCGCCTGCTGGGTACCCCTGGGGATCTACCCCCGACAAGCCCCCGAGTAGTACGTGGTTGAGAGACAAGTCGGCGAGGTCGTGCTGTCCGATGAGCGTCGAGCCTGCTGCAGTTGGAAGCGAAACCGCGTGATACTGGAGAGAAAAAAGCCGTTTACCCAACGGATGCGCCGCGAGGTGCGTCCGTTGGACGTAGCCCCCGAGCCTTGAAGCGATTCCGAAGGAATCGGTCCAAGGGTTAGTAGCCTTGTTCTGAAGTCATCAGACAATCAACGGATGCGCCGCGAGGTGCGTCCGTTGGCCGTAGCCCCCGAGCCTTGAAGCGATTCCGAAGGAATCGGTCCAAGGGTTAGTCAAGGAGCATCTGGCTAAATCATCCGACGTTAATTTCGGCGTCCAGCCCCCGAGCGTGAGGGCCGGCGGAGTCCTGCGAGACACGCCGAGTGGTCGTCCCGGCGCCAGCCCCCGAGCGTGAGGGCTGAGCACGCCGAGTAGTCGTCCCGGCGCCAGCCCCCGAGCGTGAGGGCTGAGCACGCCGAGTAGTCGTCCCGGCGCCAGCCCCCGAGCGTGAGGGCTGAGCACGCCGAGTAGTCGTCCCGGCGCCAGCCCCCGAGCGTGAGGGCTGAGCACGCCGAGTAGTCGTCCCGGCGCCAGCCCCCGAGCGTGAGGGCTGAGCACGCCGAGTGGTCGTCCCGGCGCCAGCCCCCGAGCGCGAGGGCCGAGCACGCCGAGTGGTCGTCCCGGCGCCAGCCCCCGAGCGTGAGGGCCGAGCACGCCGAGTGGTCGTCCCGGCGCCAGCCCCCGAGCGTGAGGGCTGAGCACGCCGAGTGGTCGTCCGGCGCCCAGCCCCCGAGCGTGAGGGCTGAGCACGCCGAGTGGTCGTCCCGGCGCCAGCCCCCGAGCGTGAGGGCTGAGCACGCCGAGTGGTCGTCCCGGCGCCAGCCCCCGAGCGTGAGGGCCGAGCACGCCGAGTGGTCGTCCCGGCGCCAGCCCCCGAGCGTGAGGGCTGAGCACGCCGAGTGGTCGTCCCGGCGCCAGCCCCCGAGCGTGAGGGCTGAGCACGCCGAGTGGTCGTCCCGGCGCCAGCCCCCGAGCGTGAGGGCCGAGCACGCCGAGTGGTCGTCCCGGCGCCAGCCCCCGAGCGTGAGGGCCGAGGCACGCCGAGTGGTCGTCCCGGCGCCAGCCCCCGAGCGTGAGGGCTGAGCACGCCGAGTGGTAGTCCCGGCGCCAGCCCCCGAGCGTGAGGGCTGAGCACGCCGAGTAGTCGTCCCGGCGCCAGCCCCCGAGCGTGAGGGCCGAGTCGAGCCGTCCGAGGCACGCCGAGTAGTCGTCCCGGCGCCAGCCCCCGAGCGTGAGGGCTGAGCACGCCGAGTAGTCGTCCCGGCGCCAGCCCCCGAGCGTGAGGGCCGAGTCGAGCCGTCCGAGGCACGCCGAGTAGTCGTCCCGGCGCCAGCCCCCGAGCGTGAGGGCTGAGCACGCCGAGTGGTCGTCCCGGCGCCAGCCCCCGAGCGTGAGGGCTGAGCACGCCGAGTGGTCGTCCCGGCGCCAGCCCCCGAGCGTGAGGGCTGAGCACGCCGAGTAGTCGTCCCGGCGCCAGCCCCCGAGCGTGAGGGCCGAGTCGAGCCGTCCGGCCGAGTAGTCGTCCCGGCGCCAGCCCCCGAGCGTGAGGGCTGAGCACGCCGAGTAGTCGTCCCGGCGCCAGCCCCCGAGCGCGAGGGCCGAGTCGAGCCGTCCGAGGCACGCCGAGTAGTCGTCGCGGCGCCCAGCCCCCGAGCGTCGAGGGCCGAGTCGAGCCGTCCGAGGCACGCCGAGTAGTCGCCCCGGCGCCCAGCCCCCGAGCGTGAGGGCCGAGTCGAGCCGTCCGAGGCACGCCGAGTAGTCGCCCCGGCGCCCAGCCCCCGAGCGCGAGGGCCGAGTCGAGCCGTCCGAGGCACGCCGAGTAGTCGTCCCGGCGCCCAGCCCCCGAGCGTGAGGGCCGAGTCGAGCCGTCCGAGACACGCCGAGTAGTCGCCCCGGCGCCCAGCCCCCGAGCGCGAGGGCCGAGTCGAGGGTCCGTCAAGTCTTCGTCTTCCTCGTCATGCGGTAGCGCCAGCCCAGTACTCAAAAGCACTCGGCTAGCGACCGTCGTGGAGTGTAGCGCCAGCCCGAGTGCTGCAAAGCACTCGGCTAGCGACCGTCGTGGAGTGTAGTGCCAGCCCGAGTGCTGCAAAGCACTCGGCTAGCGACCGTCGTGGAGCGTAGTACCAGCCCGAGTACTGACTGACTCAAGTACTCAGCTGGCGGCGATGCCCGAGTGGTGCAGTCCCCGAGCGTAACAGGCAAGCTCGGGATCCAAACCTGTGCCCTGCAATGAAGATATGAAGGATAGGTAGTATATGGTGTAACAAACACTAATTCTGGAGAAAAACATTCGGCGCTGTATGTAATAGAATTTCTACTTCCAACTCTTTAAGTCTATTAATTTCTCCGGGTAGTTAGCCTGTTACGTTTATGCACCTGATCCCCGATAGCCGTAGTCCATAGCGCAGGGAGCTGGGCCGCATGCACGCGTAGGAGCGTAGGCGTACGGAAGAGTCGAGGCTTCACGGATTAAGGCGTGTGCTTCCCAAGTACTTTAGCGATTTGTACAAGAGTGGAAAAAGAAATAAACGATGGAGAAAAAATGCAATATACGTCCGTTGGGTGTAGCCCGACTGCTCGTGTAGCGCTCGGGCTGTATAAGCAGTCGGGAACAAACCAAGGGTAGTCGGCCATGATCATGGAGATATGTATATGGAGATCCGTGGTGACCGAAAAATATTGTGAAAATATTAAAGTATGACTTAGCTTGATTTTTAGGAGGATTGGCGTGTCATCTTCACTTGTGGGTCGCGAAGCCCTTGGGCCTCATCTTATCGTCACGTCCGAGTAGTTCGGAGTTCTGGATCGGCGTGTTTGCGAGTGGCGTAGCGGAGTAAGCGATTGTAGTCGGCGAATTGGCGTCACCCCGTACGCTTGGTGCTGCTCGAGGCCGGCGACTCCATGTGGATCGTTTCGCCGCCGTGGGAGATTGATTCGCCGAGTAGTACAGGGTAGATTCGCGGCGCCAACAGCAGGTTCATACTCCAGTTCGGCCATCAATACATGTTACATGTGAGCAAAAGAAAGGGAGATTAGAAAATAACTAGAGTCTGCATGCATGCACTTGCAAACAAACGTACCGAAAGAATATTAAAAAAAAAAATGATTAAGGTCAAACGCGTCCTGTAGTTGGATTTGAGATTCGGCGGTGCAGCAGCTGCATGTCGGCGCGGGAGGAGAGGCAGTCGTGGATATTCTGCGGATGAATTGGAGATGGCCGGGTGCTTTTTCCCGGATGCAGCGTTGCGTAGCTTTTGACAGATCGATAGTTGGAGACCTGGTACATGCGGCGCTTGCCGTGGAAAAGGAAGCCGCCCGCCTTGACTTACTCCTGGATCGCTTGGCCGCCACATCGGGAACAAGCTCCGAGTGTTCGCCGCTTTGATTTTCCTCGGGTGATGGTGTCCTCGCCGCCGCCGGAGATGAATCGGAGCTCGAATTTTGGAATTCTGCCATCGAGCTTGTAGATTGATCTCGTCGATCAGCCCCTACCTGGCGCGCCAACTGTCGGATGTTTGGACCCGGCAGTCCACACAGGGTAGCCTACGTGGTTGATTTGTCGAGGGACAGATCGAGGATCAGAAGTCGATGGTAACACAAGACGCAAGGATTGAACAGGTTCGGGCCGTCGAGATGACGTAACACCCTACGTCCTGTGTTGGCGGCGATTGTATTGCTATGTATGAAGTTCCTGGAAGGATCTCCGTAGTTGGGTTCTGTCCTAGGGTTGTATGATCGTGGGTTGTGTAGATGTTGATGTCCCTGGAGGGGGGTCTCAAGGCGCCTTATATAGTCCGGCTGCCTTGAGTTACAAGTCGGCCAGAGATCGTAACCTACCCGAATTACAAGGATTTGATCCTATAACGATTACAGATATCTTTCCCTACAATTCCGGCTAGTTTATCTTGATCTCCGAGCTTCTTGCGGGATTCGCCGTCTTCTTTCCTTGCGCGCACCGTCGCGCCCATCCGGCTCGTCCGACTGGTGGGCCTCCCGACTGGTGGGCCTCCCAGTCTGACAAACCGATCCAGATGTACTCGGATTGGGCCGCCCCTTGCTGGCAGGGCCAATCCGCCTGCTGGGTACCCCTGGGGGTCTACCCCCGACACTATGCTTACTAGAATGCTACAATTTCAATAGCAGTATAAATTAAATTAAATAAGTTTTTGGTAATTAAATGTTAAATGAAGTAGGATTTAATTTCAGTACAACACTAGGTGTTTGGGCCAAGCTAACAAGCTCTCGAATGCATATGGATTGTATTCAGACATTGTTATGTAGTTTCCAATTTAGTTTCGTCCAATACTTCAAGCTATAGTACTCGTACAACAGAAATTCCCAACACTTGTCCCTTTTATATATCTAGTTAGTGCTCCTTTAACAAATTTCTGCAACAAATGTAGTTTTATTATATCACACTCCCAAGCGCCTTGAATCTTGAGGAAGAAGAGCGCCGGGGGATTCGCCACCAGCTAGTAGCAGTTGGATGAGGAAGAAGAGACTGTGAACGGATGGATTTTGCACGAATCTTAAAGACGTAGTCGGGTATCAGAACACGTGCGACTATGGTAATGGCACTAACTGTGATTTGGACATCAAATGAGTTGACAGCACGCTTGAAAATCTGGATGCGTATTTTGAGAATTTGGGGTATGGACGACCCCATGCTATTGGTTATAGAGACCTGAGTGCAATTTACTACAATAAAATTGTAGGGATCAATGACATCTTTGGTGACATTTAATTGATGTTATAGAATTTAATGAAGAATCTAAGATAAGAATCGTCGATTAGTGTCAAGCGCTTGTGACTCTAATTCAAATGACTTAACGCACATCAAATCGTCAGTGATCATCAGTTCTCTTGCAGTACATCTAATAAGTTCTTTGCCGTGCAGGTCATAGGCAGCTGACTGGGAATATTATTATGCATTTTTCCTGTAGCCTTTTAGATTGAATTAGGATATAGGAGGCTTAGAGCAACTCCAGCAGGTCTTCTAAATAAGCTCTTATTCTACGTCTAGAGTGCGGAGATAAAAAACGAACTCTAGCAGGTCCTTTATTTTGACCCTTAAAAATGGGAGCCCTCCAAATCTCCTCTCACACCCTTAGGCCTAGGGAGTCTCTAAGGGGCCCTCTATTTCTAAGAGAAGGCTAATGGAAACACCTACTCGCTAGCTGCAAGGAGCTCCAGCTCACCCGAGCTATGGGGCAGTGGTGGCGGACCCCACACTCTTTAATGCACGGAGCACCACAGCTTGCTGACGTGCAAGATATTGAGGGGGCAGCGGAGCATTTCGCTCGCTTTTGGCCGGCGTCTGCCCAACTGCCCGCTTTTCTGTCTCTCCTGCTTTCTCTCTCTTTCACGTCAGATCGTGCTGATGTGCACTACCATTTAGCCAGCTGAGGTGGCCTTATAATACTTGCTCTAAGTAGAAACTAACAAGTGGGCCAATAAAAAGTACAGAGTTGTTTAAGACCATTCCTAATGCAAGTTTTATATGGATTTCATCTCATTAAATGACATGCCACGTAGGCAAAGATGATGGCATAGCATGGGATTGAGAGAGAGGATTTGGGTTTCATGGGGACGAAACCCCGCGTACATGTCGGATATCAATATCTGGGGTAACCGAATCAGTGGGGTTAGGCGAACAAAATGATCCCTGATCCCAGATGACTTGAACCCTAGAGACGTGAGGCAAGCACAGCGGAGGACTCTGACGTGCGGGGCAGCCTGATCAGTGTCAGATTGCAAGGTTCCGCCTCTCCCAACCCCAACCTTTGGGGTCAGGTGGGGACAGGGCTCGCGGGAGGTTTTCCTCCTCGCCCGTCCCAGGACAAGGGGGTCTGGGACGGGGCCCACCATGCGCAGGCTCTCCGCCTTGTCTGACCCTTCCTGCAAGGGTTAAAGATTCGCTCGGGCCCCGGGCCCAGAGACCCAGTCTTGGGTAACGAGAGCTGTAGATGGAGCAGACAGACGTAACGGGCGTTTATTACCCGGCACAGGTGGAGCAGGCGCCACGCTCCTAACGCCGCAGCCTCCCCACCATAGCTGGCGCTAGCTTGCGGCGTAGGAGGCGTTAGGCTGCGCCGTGAAGCACTGCAGGGCGCGACGTGCGGGTGTCCATCTCGGACATCATTTACAGGACCCGGGAGAGGGCCCCGGACCGGAGCAGGGACGGAAGACCAGGAGCTTTCCTTCCACCCCAAGCCTCTTCTTTCTCTTCCTTCTCCTTCACATTTGTAACGGGCTTCCCTCTCCTTGAGATATAAAAGAGGAGGAAACCCTCCGTAGTAGGGTTCGGCTCGAAACCCCCACGCTTACGCACACACCCACTCAGAGACTTGGGAACTCCTTCCCTCTCTCGATCATTTGTAACCCCTACTGCAAACAACGCAAGTAACACGAGCAGTTTGAACTGGACATAGGACATTCGCCAGAACCAGTATAAATCTTGTGTCCTCTTGCGAACCATCCGAGCCTTGACGCGCAATCCACTGAATTCACTGGTTGGTGATTTTAATACACTAGCATGTTTCATCTCATTAAATGACATGCCACGTAGGCAAACATGATGACATAGCATGGGATTGAGAGAGAGGATTTGGGTTTCATCGGGAAGAAACCCTGTGTACACAGTTAACAAGACTATGAACCAGGGATGAACCTCCACTGAGAGCAATTCGTTTCATCTCCACCCATTTCATCAACTCTTGTTAGTCACTTGGATCAAACATTTAAGTGATATATTAGCCTATGAAACTGTGAAGTGAAACTTTGCATTGAGAGATCCCGTTTCATTCATCTATTCAAATACATTTTGATGACATGGCACTTTTGGAAACCGTGCAATAAAACTATGCATTGAGAATGTCCTAAAAGAGTATTGCTGGAGTTAAAAAGAAAATCAAGTCCCTAGAAAATATAGATATACCCTACCGAAAAAATAGATCTCTTGGGTGTTGCTGGAGCTGCTGCGTGTGACTGCGTTGGTATTTCTGTCTGACCCCAACCACAGCTCCAGAATGATTGTCTAATCGATTGAAATGGGGTTGTCCTCGCTAAAAAAATGGAGAAAAACTTGAATTCTCTAGGAATTTGGAAAAATAGAAAATTCAAGCCATACAAAGAATTAGCGAACCACGCTTTGGTTCCGTCTAAATAGATCTGATTGAATGTTTGCTTGAGGATTTGAAAACAAATTCTATCCATATTTGAAGTAAAGAAGTCTCTACAATTCTCACAGTTAACATTTCTCTATGTCTAAAAGCATGGCTAATAATTTAGCCGACCACTGGCTATATACTAGTGCCATGTCATATTCACTGGAACCAGCAACCTATTTATACAATAAGCTGTCTATTGATGTATGCAATATCATCTGTACGTAATTATGGGAACAAATGTCTCAGCAGGTACCTGCTTCTCTTGTCTCTCTTTTCCTCTCTCCTTAGGGCTTCTCCAGTGATAACCGATGCATAGAAATAAAAAAAAAGCATATGGATGCTGAGGATTGGCTTTGGAAATTTTCCTCCAGTGATTGCATCGGTACATGGCCCACTATGGCAATTAAAAAAATGGATGTCTTCTTTGGTACGGATCGCTTGCAGGAAACCTTGCATTGATGCAAGATTGGAGTTCGATGCATTCTCTCTCTTCCAGGAATCGATGAAGTCCAACAATCATGCATCGAATCCTCAGCTACGCGTCGGACGACGGTTCGGCCACTGGAGAAGCCCTTAGACTCCGCACTAATCTGACACGGCAATTCTCTTCATCTAATTATACTTACTCTAAACACCGACCTCCGTCTGCCTTATTCCTTTTCTTTATTTTTCTTTGGATCCAAACCTGTATAAAATTTGTTAGATGTGCACATGAAGATTCGAAATGAAGCATATCCATATTTTGAGTCAGCCGTCTCGAAAAGTTGGCAAAACAATTCTTATTTTTCAGTGCCCACGAGCGCAACCCGCTTTCAAATCTTTCCCTCTTTCATTCGCTGACGCACCGGACCTACGTCTACACCGTCGTCGTCCCCTACCTCCGGTCGTTCCCAAATTATCGCTCGAGGCTTCCTGTCGAAGGTGACGGCCCGCGTCAACGCCTCGTCGCCCGCGCCGGCGCCCTCCCGAGACCTCTGCTTCCCCACGCGCGCCTGCACGCCGTCTGCCCCGCGGCGCACAGCCCATGCCACCCCCACCACCGCGCGGCGCGGACACGAGATGGGTCTCGCACTCGCTACTTTGATCGATCGAGAGTGCCCGGCCGAGGTCAATCGCGCTCCTAAACAGTAGCTTTGTTTCGTTTTCCCCTCCTCCATAAAGTCAAAAAAGACTCTTCGTCTCCGCCGTGTTTACTGAACTAGTAAACACCTGAACTGAATCCGATCCACAAGTAAAGCCCTTCACCTTCGTTCGTTCTCTTGTAGCCATGCTCCTGAAGTCCAGCAACTGCAGCCCTTCAATTGGCGATCGAGTCTGTGCTGCGCGCTTGGCTGCACCTGGGCGTGCTCTGCTCCCTCACACCATCCGCGCAACCAGTCGCGCTGCGGTCATTTCCAGAGCAGCCGCAATTGTTCCACTCGCCCGAGCGGTGCGACAAGCGTCCTTTGCCGCATTCGCCACTCATCGTGCCTGTTGACAATCGAAATTGGCACGGGTCGAGGCAGACTGATCAGACCGGTTTGGCCTGACCGGTCCGGATGGTCCGTGCTTTGAAGATCGCAGCAACTAGCCCGAGTTGATCAATTGTTGCGGTGCTTGAGGCTCATGAGGACCTCAAGAGTCGGTGCAAGAAGCAAGACGGAGGATTGGCGCAAGAGGGAGAATCCGAGCCCAGACCGGAGACCGGTTTGCCCATTGTAATTCGACTAGGTTTAGAATTTCGAGATTGTAACGAGTTGTAACTTGGTTTCCTTACAGGACAAGCCCTAACCTCCCTATAAATATAAGGGGATTCGGCCGATTGAGGACACACCCAATCGATTCAATCAAATCTACTATTTTTGTCTTTACTTTTTTGCATTATCCAACCCTAGCTCTTCCAAACCCTAATTTGCTGTTCTTCCTTCATCTCCGCGACGTTTGAAGGCATCCTAGGTGGCCTGCCGACCCTAGGGCACTCCTACGTGCGCCTACCCTGACGGATCCTTCCGGGTGGCGTTCTTAGGGCTCGCTCCCAACTTCTCTGGAGGAACCGGTCTAACCGGTTTCTTGGACTGGTCTGACCGGTCTGCGCAGGGAAGCTGCGAGCAGTTCGTGCTACGTGCTGCACGATCTAGCGCTCTCGTGTGTTGACCTAATTCTGTGTCAACATACTTTTGGCGACTCCGCTGGGAAATTGGAGATCTTGGCTATTGTGGCCGATCTATCCGACTTCAGTCAGATGGGTTCTAACACTGAGTTCGATCCCGACAACATCATCCTCGTGAAGGACGATGAGCTTTCTGCTGAAGATCGCCAAAGCTTCGATGAATACATGAAGAAGAAGGCGGAAGAAGACCACCTCTACTACCTATCACACTTCAAGAAGGACCGCAAGGGCATGGTTACCAAGATCAAGAAGGTAGATCCAACTGCTTCATCTTCAGCAGCACTTCCCAAGGTACAATCTGAAGAAAATCCTCACGAAGCCCTTTTGAAACTCATGGAGGATAAATTGGTTGAGAACAATGTTAGATTGGTTAACTGGATGATGGACAAGCAAATATAATCGGAAGCCAAACGACCCATGGCTGATCAATCTGCTGCCGATCCTGGCGTTTTGATTCCTAAAATACCTATTGCGCCTGAACTTAAAACACCGGCAACAAAACTGTAGATCAACCTATGTATGGCATGCCGTTGAATTATTTTGAAGGCCAATCTGTTATACCATCTAACCCAATACCTACTCGACCTGCCGCGCCTCAGCCATTCGTAAATTTCCCTAATTCGGCTAGTCATGGTCGAATTAACAATGAAGTTGTGAATTTCGCCCCGCAAATTCCAAATTATGGATATTCTGCACCCCCACCAGCGAGAAATCTATTTTCGCAAGGCCCAGTACCTTACAATCTTTTTGGGAGGTTCGGCCAACAATTGCAGGGACAAGTGTCGGCCAACCAAATTGGCCTGCGCCAACCGGTCAGCCCGGTTTGTGGAACTGGTCAGACCGGTCCAAGGGGTCAGACTCGGGGAATTTATTTTCTGCTCCAGCTCAAAATGCTCAATAGCCAAATTCACAGGGTAATTCATTAGAGTATTTATATCAGATGTTTTCTAAGTACAAACTTGATTTGGCTTCAGTGCTTAAGGAGAATTTGGGAGTAGATGTTAGAGATAAGGCTAGGTTATACCAAAAGCCTTATGTTCCTAGATTCGATTTGGTTCCTTTCCCTACTGGCTTTAAACTTCCTGATTTTGTCAAGTTTAATGAGGAGGATAGTAAAAGCACTTTTGAACACATAAGTCAATACATGGCACAACTAGGCGATTATCTAGCTCTAGTGAAGCTTTGAAAGTACGTTTGTTTTCTTTGTCTCTAACTGGTACTGCTTTCTCATGGTTTGCATCATTGCCTGCTAATTCTATTATTTCATGGGAACAGTTAGAGTAAAAATTTCATGATCATTTCTTTTTGGGCAACAATGAGCTTAAATTATCACACCTTACATCGGTTAGGCAATCACGTGATGAAACTGTTAATAATTATATTAGACGCTTCCGTGATACTAAGAACCGTTGTTTGGTGTTAATATTACCGAAAAAGATCTTGCTGATTTGGTTTTGAATGGTTTATGGTTTCACATTAAAGAGAAATTAGAAGGTTTTGAATTCTTTAATGTAAACCAAGTGCATCAAAGAGTTTTGGTTGCTGAAAGCCGAAGCAAAGATACAAAAGAAAGTCATAGAACTCATCGGGTTAATGTGCATAATCTTGAATGTGAGTCTAGTAGTTCTGATGATGATTCTCATGATTGTTGGCCGCTGAATTTGTATGGCCAGCATTTAATAAAGCTTTTATTTGCACATCTCTTAAGCCGACTCATAGGAATCGGCAAGAGAAAATGAAGTTTACTTTTGATGTATCCAAGTGTGATAAAATTTTTGATGAATTACATAAGAATGGATATATCAAACGTTCTTTTACTATTCCGTTATCTGAGGAGTTAAAACAGCGTGCTTATTGCAAGTATCATAATTCTTTTTCTCATGCGACTAACGATTGCAATTTCTTTCGTCGACAGATTCAATCAGCCGTGAATGAAGGACGATTGAGTTTAAATGAGATGCAAGTTGATAAGCGCCCATTTTCGGTTAACAATATGGTGGTCAATACCATGGATCTTCAGAAAACCAAGATGTTGGTTCGGCCAGATAATACCGATACAACAGGATGCAAGAATGTTGTAATCGGAGAACCAAGGAGGATGACGGAACATGACAAATTGTTTGGGAGAGAGGTGGTGCTTAAGCAAACTCCTGATGGAAAGAATACTTTGACTATTACAGTGAAGACTTCAGTGAAATGGGGGCAATCAAGCTTTCAAGCACGGGATCAAAGGCCGGTTGTTCCTGCTCAGGACACACCGGTCAGACCGGTTCCCGACCGGTCAGACCGGTCCGCCCCAGAGGCCGGTCCGAACGTTCATGCCCAAGCGTCCCGAGGTTGGCACTTGGAAGACTAATAAAGACAAAGATCATGGGAAGGCTTTCAGACCAAAAGTGACCTTTGATCAAGTCACGGCTAAGCATATGCAAAACGGGGCCGTTCAGCAAGATCGGCCGCTAAAAAAGAGACTGAGATCGCTGCCAAGGGATTCTGTTGTGATGGAGGCACCAAAACGTCGGTGGGGTCAGAGCCCAAGTTCATTCAATGGTGCAGGTCCTTTCAGGTCATGGAGAATGTCTCAACCTTCCTCTCCGCAACCTATTTGGAGAGATGGTATAATGTGGGTGCCTTACTGTCCTGCACCAAATCAGCCATAGCCTAGGCCTACAAATTTTCAGCAAAGATCGATGGTTGTGCCCCAGCAGCACAGACCGGTTAGACCGGTTACTCTGACCGGTCCAATCGGTTTCCAGCGCAGGCCGGGCAAGAAGCCGGCTAGACAAGAATATCGTCCTATTCAGAGGAAAGAAGAGCCTGCACCTATTATTCCAAAGCCAGTTGTGAAGAATATGATTCAAATTGGCTCTATGGCAGTTGATCCATCAAAGGCCGATGGACCCAATGTTATTGGCGCCTCGGCCGTAAAAATTATGCCGCCAACTCAGTACACGCAGCCGAGGTGGTGTCCTCCTGGCTTATCTCATTCTCAAAAGAGAAGATTGCAGCGGTTGCGTATTCAAAAGCAAAGAGAGGAAGAATCGGCGAAGAAGAGGGAGGAGTGGTTCAATGAGGTCAAGACGATGATTCCACCATCTGGTCAAAGTTCCAAGGATGGCTCTGGCGTCCAAGATGGTCAGGCTAAAGAACTTGAAAAGGCTGACCGGTCCATTCCTGCTCCAGGTCCGGCAACTGGAACCGGTCAGACCGATTTAGAGAAACTGGTCAGACCGGTCTCGCCTGGAGAATCTGTAGCTGATGCATTTTCTTCTTCGGCTAAGGTTTCAATTCCACCCACTGCTATTTTAGATGTTCAGATGGGCAATGATGATGATGCTGTTGACTTTGAGCCTTCGCCCAGCAGAGTAGACATGGAGGTCAATGTTATCTATATGAACGCCGACTATTGCTTTGTCGGAGATGATGAGAGGGTGGCTCAAGTTGATTTTGCTCCCAAGAATGCTGTGTTTCAGAAGCCCTTAGAATCGGACAATCACCTAAAAGCTCTTTATGTGAAGGGCCACATTAAAGGGAGGCCAATTTCTAGGATGCTCGTTGATGGTGGTGCTATTGTAAACTTAATGCCATACTCCTTGTACAAGAAATTGGGAGGTTTGGATAGCGAGCTCATCAAGACTAGCATGACGATCAGCGGCGTTGGAGGAGGAGAGCCGATGAGCGCCAAGGGAGTTGCATCATTGGAGCTCACTGTTGGGAGCAAGACATTGACGACTGCTTTCTTCGTCACAAAGGTGCAAGGTAATTTTAGCGTGATCTTGGAGTGCGATTGGATTCATGCAAATCAATGTGTACCTTCTACCTTTCACCAATGCTTAATTCAATGGGTTGGTGATGAAGTTGAGGTGGTTCATGCGGATACTTCGGCATGTGTTGCTATGGCCGATGCATCTATTTTGGGAACTCATGATAATGTCAAGTGCTTGACCGGAATTGATATTTCGGACTTTGAGTTCCTTGCTTGTACTAAAGATGGCTTCGTGTCCGCTGCTCTAAGGCCGGTTCAAAAATCGGTCGATTCAGACAATGAAGAGTAGATGGATGCAAGTGAGAAGTGGTTGAAGGAAAGGGTGGAGCATTATCGGTCGAACAAGAACGATGCATGTGAAGCCATTAATGATTTTGAAGAAGTAGAGAAGCTCGGACAAGGATTTACGTCGGCTGATCCTTTAGAGAAGGTAGATATAGGTGATGGTTCTATACCAAGTCCGATTTTTGTAAATCAAAATTTGAAAGCCGATTATAAAGCTGAGTTAATTGAGTTGTTGAAAGAATATTCTGATTGCTTTGCTTGGGCATATCATGAGATGCCTGGTTTAAGCCGTGAGTTAGTTGAACATCGGCTGCCAATCAAACCCAGTTTTAGGCCATATAAACAAGGCAATAGACGATTCAATCCTCTGTTTTATGATCGAATAAAAGAAGAGGTTAATCGTTTGCTTGAAGCTAAGTTTATTTGGCCGTGTCGCTATGCTGAATGGATCTCTAATATTGTGCCCGTTGAGAAAAAGGGGACTGATAAAATTAGAGTTTGCATTGATTTTAGAGATCTTAATAGAGTGACTCCCAAAGATGAATATCCTATGCTTATAGCCGATATGCTTATTAATTATACTTCTAAACATAAAGTTATTAGTTTTCTTGATGGTAATGCGGGATATAATTAAATCTTTATGGCCAAGGAAGATATATACAAAACGGCCTTTAAATGTCCCAACTTTGTTGGTTTATTTGAATGGGTTGTGATAACTTTTGGTTTGAAGAATGCCGGCGCAACTTATCAAAGAGCGATGAATTTAATTTTCCATGACTTACTTGGTGTTATCCTAGAAGTCTATATTGATGATATTGTTGTCAAATCGGCTGGATTAAACTCTCACTTGGATAATTTGCGTCTTGCTTTTGAAAGAATGCGTCGGTATGGTTTGAAAATGAACCCATTGAAATGCGCTTTTGGTGTATCAGCTGGAAGATTTTTAGGCTTCATGGTTCATGAAAGAGGCAGAGATAGATCTTAAAAAAATAAAAGCTATTGAAAAGATTGAAGCGCCTATTTGTAAGCATGATTTGCAGAAATTCTTGGGCAAAGTTAATTACTTGAGGCAGTTTATTTCTAATTTGTCCGAGAAAGTTAGTGCTTTTAATCCTATACTTCAGCTAAAAAATGAAGCCGATTTCACTTGGGGAGCAAAACAGCTAGAGGCCTTTGAAGAAATCAAGAGATACTTATCTTCGCCGCCTGTGCTTAAAGCGCCTAAGAATGGGGTGCCATTTAGGCTTTATATTGCAATCGAAGATAAAGTTGTTGGGGTTGTTTTGACTCAAGAAACAAATGGCAAGGAGCATATTATTACCTACTTGAGTCGACGGCTTTTGGATGCGGAAACAAGGTATAAACCTATTGAGAAATTATACTTGTCTTTGTATTATGCTTGTACAAAATTGTGGCATTATTTGTTGTCTAGTACTTGCATTGTAGCATGTCAAGCCGATGTTATTAAGTATATGTTGCATAGACCGATTTTAAGTGGTAGGATCGGTAAGTGGGCATGTGCTCTTATTGAATATGATTTGGCTTGTGAATCTTTGAAATCTATGAAAGGCCAAATTGTAGCTGATTTTATTGTGGAACATCGGATTAATTATGAGCATAATTTAGAAATTGATTACATGACTTTTACTCCATGAAAATTGCGTTTTGATGGATCAGTTTGCAAGAACGGACGTGGCATTGGAGTAGTTCTTGTTTCTCCCAATAGGGCTGTTTTTGAAACTCTTAGCTGATTAGAAGATGAGTGCACAAACAATCAAGCCGAATATGACGCTTTATTATTCGGACTAGAGATTTTGCATGATATGGGAGTAAAACATGTTGAAGCTTTTGGTGACTCATTGCTAGTTGTACAACAAGTATCCAAGATGTGTCAATGCTTAGAAGGTTCATTGAATTTTTATCTTGACGAGTGCCTTGATATTATATCATGCTTTGATGAGTTCACTATATATCATGTACCAAGGTGTGAAAATCCTAGAGCTAATGCTTTGGCACAGCAAGCATCCGGTTATGATGTCCAGAAGAAACATTTTCATAGAAAAAGGCCGTTGATTGCTACCGTCAATAGCGAAGCTCTAACGCTTGCAGCGAGTCAGGACCAGACCGATCAGACCGCTGCACAGATCGGTCAAACCGGTCCAGAGATCGGTCAGACCGATTCAGAAACCGGTCAGACCGGTCCACCGTCTTCCGGTCCTATTTCGGCTACTGAAAATCCTCAAAACAAAGAGGCCGAAGTGGATGATTGGAGTGCACCTATTATAGATATCTAAAGAATCCTAGTTCTGGAACGGACAGGAAGATTCGGCGTTTGGCTTTTAAATACACTTTGGTGATGATGAGTTGCATCATCGCACCACCGATGATTTGTTGCTAAAATGCTTGGGTGCTGATCAAGCTAGAGTGGCCATGGGTGAAGTTCATGAAGGAATTTGTGGAACGCATCAATCGGCCCCTAAGATGAAGTGGTTGCTTAGGAGAGTTTCATTCTATTGGCCTACTATGATGGCCGATTGTTTTCGTTACTACAAGGGATGTGATGAATGTCAGAAATTTGGTAATATTCAGATGGTACCTGCTGTATTGCTTCATCCTATTATTAAACCATGGCCTTTCCGCGGATGGGGATTGGATTTTATTGGAGAGATACATCCTTCTTCTTCAAAGGGTCATCGCTTCGTGTTGGTTGCTACGGATTACTTCACTAAATGGACGAAGCTGTTCCTCTCAAGAATATGACCCATAAGGAGGTAATTGAGTTTATTACTGAACATATTATTCATAGATTCGGCATTCCACAAACTTTAACTACGGATCAAGGCACATCTTTTATGTCTAAAGAAGTGCGAACTTTTGCCGATATGTATAAAATCAAATTGCTTAATTCATCTCCATACTATGCTCAGGCCAATGGTCAGGCCGAGTCTAGTAACAAAACTTTGAAAAAGTTGATCAAGAAGAAGATAGAAGAACATCCCCGAAGGTCGCATGAAGTTTTGTCTGAAATTTTATGGGCTCATCGCATATCTAGACATGGTGCTACCAAGTTACTTCTTTTGAGCTTGTTTATGGTCAAGAGGCCGTTTTGCCCGTTGAGGTAAATCTGGACGCTTATAGGCTTGCTAAACAAAATAAGCTTTCGGTTGGTGAATATTATGACTTGATGATGGATAACATTGATGAAGTGACCGATAAGCGTTTACAAGCTCTCAAGGAAATTGAGAAGGACAAGATCCGAGTTGCTAGAGCATACAACAAGAAGGTTAAATAGAACACTTTTCAGGTTGGTGATCTAGTATGGAAGATAATATTGCCACTTGGTACTAGAGATAATAAGTTCGGCAAATGGTCTCCAAGTTGGGAAGGTCCATATCGAGTATTCAAGATCAATGGCGGGAATTCCTATCTGGTGAAGACGCTGCAAGAAGAACGTTTGCCTAAGGCTTTGAATGGGAGGTACTTGAAAAAGTATTATCCAAGTGTTTGGCAAGAGGCATGAAGTGGCACATGGCCGATATTTGGATATCGCCCTTAGAAATTATAATGGCCGATGAATTCTGTTAAAACATCGTTCTCAGGTGACAATTTTGGTACTGATATATTTTATGGTACGCAAGCTTTACCAAAAAACAGAAGGACATATATTGACAACCGAAATTGGCACAGGCCGAGGCAGACCGGTCAGACCGGTTTGCTCCGACCGGTCTGACCGGTCAGGGACCGGATGGTCCGGTGCTTTGAAGATCGCAACAATTGGCCCGAGTTGATCAATTGTTGCGGTGCTTGGGACTCAGGAGGACCTCAAGAGTTGGTGCAAGAAGCAAGTCGGAGGATTGGCGCAAGAGGGAGAATCCGAGCCCAGACCGGTCTGACCGGTTTGGGGGACCGGTCAGACCGGTTTGCCCATTGTAATTCGACTAGGTTTAGGATTCCGAAATTGTAACGAGTTGTAACTTGGTTTCCTTGCAGGACAAGCCCTACCCTCCCTATAAATATAAGGGAATTCGGCCGATTGAGGACACACCCAATCGATTCAATCAAATCTACTATTTTTGCCTTTACTTTTTTGCATTATCCAACCCTAGCTCTTCCAAACCCTAATTTGCTGTTCTTCCTTCGTCTCCGCGACGTTTGAAGGCGTCCTAGGTGGCCTGCCGACCCTAGGGCACTCCTACGTGCGTCTACCCTGACGGATCCTTCCGGATGGCGCTCTTAGGGCTCGCTCCTGACTTCTTTGGAGGAACCGGTCCAACAGGTTTCCAGGACCAGTCTGACCGGTCTGCGCAGGGAAGCTGCGAGCAGTTTGTGCTACGTGCTGCGCGATCTAGTGCTCTCGTGTGTTGACCTAATTCTGCGTTAACAGTGCCGTGCGCCGTTCCCAGCAGATATCGAGTTTCACTCACCAGCTCTTGCAACAACCAACAACGGTAAGGTTTCTCGTTCTCTGAAATGCCTATTTGATGAGCTCGCACATTCCAACTCTTTTCGATCTGTTCTTGCGGAGAGCCTCCACACCTGGGCTGGACCTGGACCGCAGTGGATCTTCTCTGGCGTGGTCGTGCACTCGTGCTCTCATCCATTTGCTTACCCAACGCCAACGCCAACGCCGACCCGGCGCTCATCAAGTGAGAATGTGAGTAGCAGATCTGCAATCCATCAATCCATCTTCTCCTGTCTTGTTCTACCTAACTTGTAACAGCGCGGGTGTTCTTGTTCAGGCTGAGGGCCGAGGCAATCCTATCCGTCGACGTAAGGCTGTTTGCTACGGAGCTTCTCCTCCAACATTCCTTCATCAACATGTAAAGGTACGGTCCCGGCCACCTCGTTTTTCTCCAAGCACTTCATCTGTACGTGTTCAACTCACAAGGCACGACCAACACCACCAGTCCACGAGCTAGCGCTAGACCGGGCTATCAGGTATGCAGCGCAAATGGTCATCAGGGCTCTCCACCCGCGGTTAGGCCATCAGAGATGCCGAAATCCTGAACCTTAGTTTTCGAAAAAAGAAAAAGAGAAATCCTAAAGCTTACAGCAACCCAAAACTCGCTTTGCTAATACTAGTTTCCAATTATCACTGCCAAAATTGATTGAAGCAGCACTCGAAGAAGAAAGAAACCTTTTTCACTGGCACAAACAATTTTGACAAACTCAGCGTCATTTTGACACCATTGCAAATGGTCCCCTGTCCTCTGTGAAACTAGTGCAAAACTGAACTAACATCGCGTTGTTAGCCCAGTTTCATCGTTCACTTTACCAATGTTTAATTCGGATGGAACGGAGTTAATTACAGTTGGCATGCAAATAATATAGGAAAAAGTCCAAATTACCTCTGGAATATGGCCAAAAGTCTAGTTAAACCTCTAAACTATGTTTTGTTTCAATTAATTAATCCAACAACTTTGTCAATTGGTTTAACCTACCCATTTTAATAAGATTTATCTTTTTTTTTGTTTCTCCATGCACATATGGTGTTTTAAGTTCAATTTTGTGGGGTGACTGTGAACACGTAAATTATGTTTAAAATGTAGTATATTTTTTGCACTTAAAATTTTATGCAGTTTATGATTAATTCATTATTATATGTCCTAGCCTATTAAACAATTTAGAAAATCACAATATATTTTTCAACACATGGTATGATGTCGGCTATCACACTATAAAATTTGAATTTATAACTCCAGTGTGTATAGAAATAAAAAAGACAAATTTTATTAAGAGAGAAGTTGAACCAATTGACGTAGCTGTGGGAGTATTTTGAATCAAAAAATGGTTTGGGAGGTTATCCAGACTTTGCCTATAGTTGAGGGGGTAATTTAGATTTTTTTTCAATAATATAATTCGTTCATACTTTGAAAGTATAAGATAACCGAGCACCTAGCACGAAATGTTGTGTGCATATATGCGATGTCATGAGGATTCTACCATTTTGTTTTTTGTATCAACGAAATAATGGATTGATTCAACTTTCATTGACTGACGTGGAAGTCATGGGGATTATTTGGGCCGAGAGAAAGAACAAACCTAATAGTTAGTGGTGCACATATAAGTAGCATTTAGGTTAATTTAGTTTTGTTCTAAGTTTAACTTCTTTAACTTTGATCAATTAATATTCTAGGGAAAATATATTAACTACAATATCAAATAAATACAGCACCAAGACATAACTTATGACAGATTTAATGGAACTATATTTGATGTTGTGTATATGTTTGGGCATTTTTGTATAAACTCAGCCAAAGATAGAGAAATAAATTTGACCTAGGTAAAACTTAACAATCTATATTATATTATTGAATGGATGGAATAGTATTTAGCTGAACATTTTAAGGGTGGATGCGTATTTTCCCACTCTTTCTATCCAAAAATGCAATACATTTTGTTTTTGACAATGTCAAACTCCTTATATCATGACTAAACCTAGCAAAGGAACAAGTACTTTTTTGGTGTATAAAAATCATATATACAACAAAAATCGATAGCTACTATTGGCATTTTCGACAAGGAAAATTACTAAAAGTACGTCTAAATTAGAAAGACCGCTGGTTTGCGTTCTTGCTCGCTATCTGCTCGGTGGTAGAGAATGAATTCCACATGCATTGTTCGTGGAAGATAAAATGCACTGTGGTAGCTTTTCTTGGAGCTAGTAACGAGCTGGCGATGACGTTGTCCGCGGAATACTACTCAACGTACTTAATCTTGAATTTTCAAGTTAGACGTTGGTTGGTTGCGACCGGTGCGGCTCTTTTCCAACAGGAGAGGTTATTTTTGGATGGGGGCAATGCAAGGCGGTAAATTTTGTCCAATTAGCAGACAGCGCTGTGTTTCTGTTGGTACTAGAAAGCAGTCCTGTCCCCCCACGCTTCCCATTTTCTGCAGCTGCAAAAGCTAAAAGATAGCCAGCCAGCCGTCAGGGAGTCCGGGTGGACCCACACAGAATCAGGAGACAGAAGAGACAAGCGACGGACCCGGCTGGTCAGTCTTCTCGTCCATCGCTGGCCT
>CM014270.1:44068591-44088331 GCA_004135705.1 Alloteropsis semialata | reverse complement strand
GCCGACCAATGCAACCTGCAGGGATGGAGGCACGGGCGGCGGCGTCAGGGAAGGGCGGCGGCGTCGGGGAGCGGCGGCGTCGAGGAGGGGCGGCGGCGTCGGGGAAGGGCGGCGGCGTCGACCGGAGAAGACGAGTGCGGGCGGCGGCGGCGGCGATCTCGAAA
Source organism: Alloteropsis semialata (assembly GCA_004135705.1). Lineage (NCBI taxonomy): Eukaryota > Viridiplantae > Streptophyta > Magnoliopsida > Poales > Poaceae > Alloteropsis > Alloteropsis semialata. Next base: position 44,088,167 of record CM014270.1, on the reverse strand, counting down.
GAAAATGACTAAGTGTGGGGGGCGGGGCTCCGGCCGCTATATATGCCCTGGCCCCTTCGGTACCGGGTGATGTCACCACCCGGTACCAAAGGCCCTTTGGTACCGGGTGGTGACATCACCCGGTACCGAAGGGTAATTTGGGCGCCAAACTAAAACCCTAAGGTACCGGGTGGTGTCCCAACCCGGTACCAAAGGGCCCACGATTCAGTTTCCCGCCAAATAAAAAGTACTCTTTCTTTCTTTTTTCTTTTTAGTATTTATTATTTCATATATATACTATTTGCATAATTCTTTCTTCTTTTCTATCTTTTTAGTATATAATCTTTCTTCCTTTTTATCGTTTTAGTAAATACTATTTAGTATTTATAATTTATCTTTTTAGTATATTTTATTTAGTATTCCAAATTTAACTTGTTAGTGGATTACATATACTATTTTATTTAGTATTCCAAATTTAGTATACATCAATTATTAATATTTAGTATTTATTTAGTATATTTTATTTAGTATACTATTTAGTATTTATAATTTATCTTTTTACATATACTATTTTATTTAGTATTCCAAATTCAACTATAATGATATATGAAATAATGTAAATCTAGATTCATATTTCTATATATATTTTATTTGGTATTAGTAATATATATTAACTCCTTTGATATTAGTAATATATATTAACTCTTTTACTATTCTAGATTCATATTACTATTTAGTAATATATATTAACTCCTTTACATTACATATCATAACGGTTCAACATAATTAGAATTACATAGCATCATCATGCTTCAACATAAGTACAACATTATGCTTGAACAGCAATAATCAGGGTCCCTGCACGCTATGCTTCTTTATGAGATAGAAAGGATAGTTTATATCGATAATCTCGATGCCTAGGAACCTGTCGACATAATCAAGTGCATATATGTATGCACTATCCTGTGCCTTGTAACGTGAATCCAAGACCTCTCCATAAATTGTGATCTCAGCAGCATTGTCATGACTCAAGGTTATATTAGCTTGGAAACCACCATTAACTCGATAAGCCCCTGGCGTCGTGTGTGCATACCCTAAGTTTCCAAGTACTTGATAAAGGACTGCACGTAGACCAGAACACGCATGCATGAATCCACAGTAGTAGTCATCCTACAATAAGATTAATAAAACATATTGTTACAGATAAAGATAGTTAAACTTTAATATAATTACACAACTAAAAATAAAACTTACATAAATCGATTCATATGAAGGACTAATCCTTTTAGGCATCTGTGTCACGTCTGGCTCACCCGTCTCGAGAGCTTTCAACTTGAAGTAGCTGTAGTCCGGGAAAACATGGCCAGTTTGACTTTCTATTTGGGCTAATGCCTGCCTCACAGCATCACACGAGGCCACATGGTCTTGCTGCCACGCGCCAGAATGAACGTGGATAACAACGATGTCACCAGGATTTGGGTCACGGGTGGCATTTTGTTGAATGCTAACAGAGATCATAACCCTACCAGTATTTTCGGTCATATTTTCTCTTAATACCAAAGGACTTGATTGACCGATGTTTGCATCTTTTAGCCATGTAATTGGATTAATGATCTGTATTATTAATAATTTCTATTCTCAGTGACATAGTGATTACATTCAAATGCAACTTGCAGAGGAATATCTATATTACCATATTGTAGCGAAGTTGCTGAGGTGTGGGAATTGGGACATGATCAACTTGTTGTGTTGTCGACCATCCAGGCTCGTGAGCCTCTCGAATCGGGATGGTAGGTGGCATATTAGTAACATAGCCACCACGTCTAGCTGCCTGACGCTGTCTCGGCATGATACTAACCAAAATAAACCGCAATATATTACAAGTCAATTTAACAAAACTAGTAAATACTTATCAAGAAGCATAAGACAAAATCAAATTTGGTTAATCAAGAAGCATAAGAAACTTTTCTAGAATCATATTACTATTTAGTAATATATATTAACTCCTTTACATTACATACCATAACGCTTCAACGTACAACATTATGCTTGAACAGCAATAAATGTTTTCTTTACAAAAGTGCCTTCGTTATGATCGTTGCGAGCATAAGGAGCATCTTTATTGGCCAACAGGATGCTTGTGTCAACCTCCACACTGAACGGAGACACCTCGTCACACCTATTATAATCATCTTCATCGGTGACGTCCTCGACACCCACGATTTTTCTTTTCCCCGTGAGAACTATGTGCCATTTTGGATAAAGTTCGGAGTTGTTTGTTTGCAGAGTCCCCGTCTTGGGTTTGGTAGACATGTCTTTCACATAAAACACTTGATGCACATCCTTGGCGAGCACGAATGGTTTGTCTACATACCCAATTTTGTTGAGATCCACAGTTGTCATGCCGTAGCGGTCTATAGTAACACCTCCACTTGTAAGTTTCACCCATTTGCACCGAAAAAGTGGTATTTTCAAAGGTCCATAATCTAGTTCCCAGATCTCCTCTACCTGGCCATAATATGAGTCCCTATTCCCTTTGTTGTCATAGGCATCTATACAGACACCACTATTTTGGTTGGTGCTTTTGTCGTCTTGGGCTCTCGTGTAAAATGTATACCCATTTATGTCATAGCCTTGGAACGTCAAGAATGAGGATGATGGTCCCCTTGCCAAATACGCCAGCTGTGTATGTATTGTCTCGTTACCCATGAGCTTTTGTCGCAATCAACCAGCGAAAGTTTCTATGTGATGGCGTGTAATCCACTTGTCAGACTTTCTTGGATTTTGGTAGCATATTACAGTCTTGTGCTCCTCGATGTAAGGAGCCACCATGGTTGACGACTGCAATACAGTGTAATGGGCTTTCATGAATAAATCGTAGTCGCTACACCTTGTTTGTTTCCTTCCTAACGTGCCCTTTCCAAGTAGTCACCCCTCATGGCGTGACTCAGGTAGCCCAATCGGTTTCAGTTCGGGGATATAGTCAACACAGAACTCAATGACCTCCTCTGTTCTGTATCCCTTGGCGATGCATCCTTCTGGAAGAGAATGGTTACGAACATATTTCTTTAGAATAGCCATGAGCCTCTCAAAAGGATACATATTGTGTAGGAATACAGGACCAAGAATACCAATCTCTTTGACAACATGGACCAGGACATGGGTCATAATATTAAAGAAAGACGGAGGAAATATCATCTCAAGGCTGACAAGGCTTTGGGCCACATCATCCTGCAGCTTTGCTAGATTAGTGGGATCGATTGCCTTCTGGTCGATTGCATTGAGAAAGGCGCATAGCTTCACAATAGTTGTTCGGACATTAACGGGTAGAATTCCCCTCAGCGCCACCGGAAGCAATTGTGTGAGCAGCACATGGCAGTCATGGGACTTGAGGTGTACGAATTTCTTCTCTTTCATGTTTATCACTCTTTACATTCGATGAGTAGCCGGACGGGACCTTAATACTGTTCAAGCAATCAAACATGCTGGTCTTCTCCTCCTTGCTTAGAGTGTAGCTAGCAGGACGCAAGTTCCAACGCCCTTTCTCTCTTTTCTCAGGATGCAGGGGATCTCGTTGTTTCATACGTTTCAGGTCCTATCGTGCTTCAAGCGTATCTTTTGACTTTCCGTAAGTACCAAGGAACCCTAGCACGTTTACGCAAAGATTTTTCGTCAGGTGCATCACATCAATTGCGTGGCGGACATCTAAGACCTCCCAATATGGTAGGTCCCAGAATATTGACTTTTTCTTCACCTTTCCATTTTCACTTGCCGCTGGCTGGCTGCCAGGTCCCTTCCCAAAGACCACCTTCACATCTTTTACCATAGCAAATACATATTTTCCATCCCGATGCCTTGGTTTGCTATGACCTTCCGCCTCAAAATGCTTTCCTTTCTTTCTTAGCGGATGTTTCTCAGAAAGGAATCGACGATGGCCCAAATACACACACTTTCTACAATGTTTCAGGTAAATGCAGTCGGTGTGTTCTAGGCAATGTGTGCATGCTTTGTATCCCTTGTTTGACTGTCCCGACAGGTTACCAAGTGTAGGCCAATCATTGATGGTCACAAACAGTAATGCTCGTAGGTTAAATTCCTCTTGCTTGTGCTCATCCCATGCCTTTACACCATCTTTGCCCCACAACAACAAAAGTTCCTCAATTAGTGGCCTTAGATACACATCAATGTCGTTGCCAGGCTGCTTTGGCCCTTGGATTAGCACTGGCATCATAATGAACTTCCGCTTCATGCACATCCACGGAGGAAGGTTGTACATACAAAGAGCCACGGGCCAAGTGCTGTGGCTACTGCTCATATCACCGAAAGGATTCATGCCATCCGTACTCAAACCAAATCTTATGTTCCTTGCATCTTCTGCGAAGTCTGGGAATGCTCTGTCGATTTTTCTCCATTGCGACCCATCAGCGGGGTGTCTCAACATATTGTCTTCCCTCCGATCCTCTTTGTGCCACCGCAGCAATTTAGCATGCTCTTTGTTTCTGAACAAGCGCTTCAGATGTTGTATTATAGGGAAATACCACATCACCTTGGCAGGGACTCTCTTCTTGGGGGGCTCTCCCTCAACATCACCAGGGTCGTCTCTCCTGATTTTATACCGCGAACAATTGCAAACCGGACAGGCGTCCAAAGATTGTACGACTTGCCCCGATAAAGGATACAATCATTGGGACATGCGTGTATCTTTTGTACTTCCAGTCCTAGAGGGCAAACAATTTTTCTTGCTTCGTATGTTGTTTCGGGCAATGTGTTGCCCTCTGGAAGCATCTTCTTTATCATTTTCAGTATCTCTCCAAAACCTTTGTCAGACAAGCCATTAGTTGCCTTCCATTGCAACAGTTCCAGTGTGGTACCCAATTTTTTCTGGTCCTCTTTGCAATCTGGGTACAACAATATTTTGTGGTCCTCCAACAAACGCTTCATCTTCTCCCGCTCTTTCGCACTTTCGCAGTCTTTCTCTTCATCACGGATCATGCCACCTAAGGCGTCATCATCCTCATCTTCTGCAACTGCTTCACCCTCGCCCATTGCTGTATCATCTGCAAAGGCACCGTATTGTGCAAAGTCCGGGATGTTGTCGTCACCTTCTTCATCACCTTCTTCAAAGAATATCCCCGCTTCGCCGTGTTTGGTCCAACAGATATAGTTAGGCATGAAACCACTCATAAGCAAGTGTGTGTGGACCACCTTCTTCGAGATGTGATAATCCTTCTTATTCTCACAGACCTTGCATGGACAGCATATAAAACCCGAGGTCGAATTAGCCTCTGCCGCGTCGAGGAATTGATGAACGCCATTAATGAAGTCAGATGAGCGTCTATCCGCGTTGTACATCCATTGCCGATTCATCTATTCACAAAATACAATGAAAAAATCATCCCCCAATATGAATTTCTAAAGTTCGTAATAAACCTAAATAAGAATATCATATATAATCTCTAAAAATCTTAATAACCGTAAACATCAACATCATTTATAGTAAGCCTTAACAAGAATATCTTTTATAATCTCTAAAAATTTCGACAGCACCTCCCCTGCATCGGGAGGTTTCCAAAACCTGCGACAAACCAAGGGCACGATGGCCGACAACCACATTCCAAAATCATCAACGTCTTACTTTTGCTCATCTCAAAAAAAAATTTGAAGGAGTGATTAATATTTGCTCATCTCAAAAAAATATTTGCCTCAGATATGTTGTCTTTCATTTGACCTTGAACTTGGAGCATAAGAAACATTACAGGTGGTAAAAAAAATTGGTTCATGGTAGGCATGGAACCGTGGGACACACCCAGCCCAACCATCACAACCGATTCATTGCTTGGGCATGGATGTATCCCACGGTTTGATGACAACCATGAGAAGCATAACTATACAATACAAGCTCAAGCTCAAGGTCATCATATGTTACCCAGCTAGAAAACTAGGTAAAATTTGATATCATCATAGGCATGCCAAGAGTTGGATTGTTTTAGTTCAAGATATTGACAACCATGAGAAGTAAAATTGAATTTAAAATCTAACTAAATAAGAATATCATTTATAATCTCAAAAAATCCTAATAACCCTAAATATCAACGTCATTTGAAGCCTCTAAAAAGATATAATTCTAAATTTCGTAATAAGCCTAAATATGAATTTCATTTATAATCTCTAAAATTCCTAATAACCCTAAATATGAATATCATTTATAATATCTAAAAATCATAATAAGCATAAATATGAAAATCATTTAAAGTTTCTACAAATAATCCAAAAATCTAAACAATGTCTAAAAATTTGTGCATCATCTCTACACATGCAACAACTAACTATATAGTGATTCTCTATTACAAATTCATAATAAAAATGAAGATTCAATCTAAAATCTCTTATTTCAATCCATTCCGCAAAACACAAATTACTCAAAACATAGAGCATGAAATAGACCATACTAAACGTCAAAAGAGAGAGGATGAAGTTGCTAACCTTCTAGCGGACTTGGTTTGCAAAATCTCCAAAAGTTATGGAAAAATCGGGCATGAGCTCCCCAACCCGAGCTCAATGGAGGATGAAGAAATGAGCCATGGCTCGGGCTGGGGGAGGAAGAAGGGCCTTATACGCAGAGCCCCTTTGGTACCGGGTGGTGGCACCATCCGGTACCAAAGGGGGTCACATTGGTACCGGTTGGTGTCACCAACCGGTACCAAAGGCCACGGCCCGTGGCTCATTGGTACCGGGTGGTGACACCAACCGGTACCAATGTGGCCATATAGGTACCGGGTGGTGCCACCACCCGGTACCAATGAGCTCGCAGAATTATTGGCCGTTGGACCCGGTACCAATGCTTCCATTGGTACCGGGTCCTTTCCATCCGTGACCGATTACGGTGGATGGATAGCGGGTTCTCTGGTAGTGGTAGTTCGGGGACAGTTGACTGTAGTGAAATCCACCTTCCCAGTTTAAATCATTCTTAACTACTTTTACTAATTCCCAGTGCATTTGCCAGCTTCTCAAGCTGTACAAGGTCTTCAACCCCACAAGTGCCTCTACCATGAAGTACACCAAAATTTATACCTTCATTCCATGCATCCACTTCTTCCTTCCTTTACTAATACTGTGCTCACCGTGATTGAGATGCGCCGAGGTTAAACAGCAAGAGATCTTTTTTTTTGTGTGTGTGTGTGTGTGTGTTTTTTTGGGGGGTTGGGGGGGTTGCCTTACCATTCATGTTTACTATGGGTTTTGTTTCAATTCATCACTGATAATATGCTGCCACTCTAGCATCCATTCAATGATATGTGACGCTATTGACCAAGGGAGGAATCGACCTAGAGCGACAATATATATATAGGAAAATTTATGGAGAGTACATGGGACAATATATCGTGTTGTAGAATGTTTTTCTCAAGGAACTGATCCAACCATACCCGTTTAGCGTCGTTCAATGATGGGGGAACTACGAAGATTGGTATTTGCACATATTCCTACAAATAGTGTAACCATGCAAAATATGCAAGATACTAACAATCAGGGTTGAAGTATGTACAAGTGTCATAAATAATCAGTATATGCACTAGTTTGATAGTAATATTAATTACGTGCATCGTGATAACAAATAGTTAGCTAGGCTAATAGGTGAAACTTGTAGTCGAGATTAACCTTTAGAAACTAAAGAGAATACACATTTGATGCATTTCTCAGCTTGTGTGTGTACATGTAGTTCATTGGACAGCTTACATATAGTCCACAATCAAGACAAATTCAATGTATTACAAGTTACCTCCTCACCGGCAAGACTATTGTACTCAGCCATGCATATCTACAATATATGTAGGATTGACAACAAAAATGGTGGTGGATGACACATGTCATGTTAGCAGTGAATCTCAATTGTTAGAAAGGAGTGTACATCATAAAAGTTGTTTACAGAAACTTATTAGTCGAACGTGCTTGATGTGGTGTATTAAATGCATCTATGAAATATATAATTGGAGGTAGTCGAGGTCGGATTCGTATCGAGGTGATAAAGTGAAGATACCATTCACTATGAGTTTGCTTGGAGCACTAGAGATTTCATCCACCAGTTGACATGATATGGTCATAAACAGGTTAATAAAATCCAATGGATTGCTGACCTTATATTAGGTGGTCTTGTAAGGTCATAAGAAGTTCGACAATAGTTTTGAGGCATTGGGAATATTTGAAGGTATCTCCTTGCAGCAAGGAGTGGACCTAGTTGTAAGATAGAGCATTTATACAACATTGTTGGATACCGTGAATAAGGGCTTTGATGAAAACATACTAGATCCATTCATGATGACTCATGTGGGTTGAGGACAATATTTTGATGATGTGGGATGGGAGGCAAACTTTACATACATGAGTAATTTGATGTTGATTGAGGACCGATAGGATGTAGATTGAGCTTGGTAGGAGCCACGTTGATAGTGCTAATGGTGGTGGTTGCTAGGATATGCCCTACAGTATTACCTAGATCAAATTATTGGATATGGTAGCACATAGATACAAATGGCCTGCTGGGGCTGGAAGCGGCAATTTTAGTGCAAGCTTCCGAAGCATCGCTAAGTGGTGGCAAAGGACGGTAGCACAGAAAGTGTTTAGGATATATATCTAGACTGACACTGTGAGTAAAGAAAGAGAGAATTTTATGGATTGAAATGTATACCATGAAATCTATGCTATTGATCACATTTGTACTTTTATACCTTTTACATTCAGTTCTTACATGTTTCTATTTCATTTTCTATGGAGGGAAGATTTATTAATTTTTGTCTGAATACATCAGGTTCTTTTTGCCTTTTGTCATGGATTGGAGGCCAATTTTTGACTGCTTCGTTCCTGAGAGCCTGGTCCTTGAGATTGGATATTACTCAGTGTCCACAGGTTATCTTTCATGGGTTGTTGGCCTCTCTAACCAGTTTGATGCTGTTACATTATTGGTGTTGGGGATTGGCTTCAACTTTGTGTGGATGTATATGCACCTGTTACAGTACGGAAATAATTCTCCGTACCTTCAACAGACGACGGTAACTAAGAATCTGTCTGTTCATTTGTTTTTCGTCTCATTCCAAGCTGTGTAGTGATTACAAACTAATTTATGTCTATGTTTTCAGTTGGTATGTATGCCATCAGTGTTTGTAGTTTTTATGGGTGGGTTCTTTTGGACCCTACAGACAGGGTTTACAATTTCTGATTCAGCTACCTGCACAAGGGGTTTTGGGGGTGCTATCATGTTACTTCTGTTACTTAAGCCCACTAGCAGTGTGGCGAATCGTGTATGTACTACTACTCTTCAGCTATTATATATACTAGTAGCTTGTGTAGGAGTACACAAAATAGTGACTAATATATTGCCTCTTGGAAAATGCAGCTCCGGACTCGTATACCAGATGATCCATTGTCACCATACATTATGAAGATGACTTTATCTGTGCTGAATCTAGTCACATCAGCGTATAGCATCTGGAGTCAGTATAAGCAGGGCTACCACAAGAAGCAGGATTTCAAGTTCTTATTTGTAAGTTTCTAGATTCTCAATATCAATCTTGTCTCAAGGTTTCTAATCTGTGACTTACTATTGCGTTACCTGCGTGATTCTTCAGATTATCAGCTGTGTGAGCACTGGAATTGCTTTGTTACAAATTGTCGTCCGCGTCATGGGCCTTTGTGGCTATCAGATTTGGTGAGGCGCTTTACCCATCAGGTGCTACGTCGGTTGTGGGACTTGATTGTGTGGTAATGGATCGGATCATCGGAGTACCAATGGTGTTGAAAAAGTTGACCTGACTAAGCTCTATTGGTACATTAACCACGTGTTTAGGCTACGGACCATCAGTGTGGTGCAACTGGTTTTTGTCACTAGTTACCACTTTTGTTTTGCATGATGTTCTGGAGTACGTCTGGACATATTCTCTTGTTCCCTTCGTCTGAGTATCCCACCACGCACGCATATGGATTCTGAAGCAACGCGCTAGCTGGAACGTGAACATTTGTGTGCTTCATGTCATTTCCAGTTTCTTTCATGCTGCTTTTCGGCTTATCTTGTTTTGCTCACCGCATGCGCATATATGCATTTGGATGTAATGCAACTTACAAACTTAGCTAATATACTCCCTCTGCATCGTTTTAAATTAATGACACTTGAGACCACTTTGTGAATATTGAGGAGGATACGTTATTTACCCGTTTGCCCCATGACTGATATGATTGGTCCAAACCACATCTCTCCCAGAAACAGTATCGTGATCGTGACAAACAAATCGATTCGGAGGGAGTAGCTACATCTTCGTCATCCTCTGTTCGTGCGACGATATGCCATCGTTGCTGCCTCATTGGTGCCGCTCCTCCCATCCCCTCCCCTCCCCTGCCCTGCTCCTGTCACTGAAGTGCCAACGATACCAGCACTGAAGGGCCCGGTCTCCTGTCAAACAGCAGCGCTAGCGACCGCACATTTTGATGATTTGAATTAACTTTTCGTAACGGTAAAAAGATAATAATTTGGCGAAAAGCCGCTGGAGGAGCCATATATTGGTTGTCAGTTTTGTGGCAAAACTGAGAGCATTAAATAAAGAATAATAATCTCGAACCATAGTGAGACAGAGGTCCAAGCCATTGCAATTACGGTCGAGGAAGCCAGGGGTTCAAGCCCTAGTAGAAGCACAGCTGGGTGATTTATATATTGTCAACTTGTTCCAAAGATTAGACAATTACACACCTTCTCTTTACTTGCTCCTTGCCCCCTGTGTGACTGGTAAGTGGGTCATTTTTGTCCTCGTGCTCACGGAGTTGGGTCTGCGTTGCGCTTTCTCCAGCATTCGAGCATATTTTCTCTCTCTTGCAGTCTTGTATTCCTAAAAATACTTATTTCTCTAATACATGTGGAACCAGGCTATTATAAAAGCATATGCTAGTAACTTACATAGTTCTTATTTATTTATTAAGTATATTGGCGGTCGGATTTGACTTGTAATGACCATCAACACTTGGTACTTTGTTTATAGTTATTGCATTAACCGGTCTGGAATTAGGTGTAGCTATATTACAGTCTTCTAGAGATATGATGATAGTATAGCATTATTTTCCATCAATCTTTAGTCTCCCGCTATACAAACAGGTATTTGAAGAGATCTAAGATCTTCGAAGTACTTGCATATTATTCCATATGAAGCAACAACACAAGATTCTTGGGTCTTCATATGGGGAAATGGAGTCACATTTCAAGTGGCTGGATGCTACTGAGCCCAAGACATGTCAAGATTACGTCCATGCCACATATGTGCTAAAGCAATCATCAGAGTCAATTAGCAGGTAGGCCTTGAGATAGAGATTGCAAGATGTAGCTACCTTGTGCTTGGTCCTTGGAGTGAACCAACCTTGTAATCTTGATGTACTGGCTCCTTAGAATCTTGGTGTCTTGCCAGCAGATCTTTGATCCTCCATCTTGATGTGGAGCGCCATTAACGACCGTGTGCAGGGGACAAGATACCCTCGGTGGAGAAACTCCAGTGTAGACAACACACTTACTGCAATAGTGGTGCAGTGAGCTTTTGTGCTGAACCCGAGACCGTGAGCATGAGACTTGGAGACTGAGAGCATATGCTTCACTACTAACACACTTATTGGAATAGTGGTGTGGTGAGCTTTTGTGCTGGACCCGAGAACGTGAGCGTGAGAGACTTGGAGACTGAGAGCATATGCTTCACTACTAACACACTTAAAGGAATAGTGGTGCGGTGAGCTTTTGTGCTGAACCCGAGACCATGAGCGTGAGAGACTTGGAGACTGAGAGCATATGCTTCACTACTAACACACTTACTGGAATAGTGGTGCGGTGAGCTTTTGTGTTGAACCCGAGACTGTGAGCGTGAGAGACTTGGAGACTAAGAGCATATGCTTCACTACTACAGGAAGTTCATCACAATCATTTCCAAACGCATTTTCACAACCGTTTTGCCAGCCGACTAGAAAAGAGTGGCACTGAAAATGGGCATTTACACAGCCGAGCAATAAAAGAAATTTATACCCGAATGGAAAGCCTCTGCCCCTAGATGGACCTGCCACCCGATAATCCATGCCACTTATTTTTTTGCACTTGTTTACCTTCTCTAGGAGAGAACCCATGACCTCTCCATTCGTGCGAGCCTTTCCAACACTTCACCAAACTATCACTTGTGATTGTTTGGGGATGCAATCCATTTATATTAACCATTCTGAATCTTTATAAATTTCAAGAGGCCACAACAAAGATTCGATCAGGTTGCAATTTTTTTGTTGTCCCTTACATGTTCCACGTTGAAGGAAAATATCAGAAAAATAATAGAAAAAATTTAAAACTTATATGTAAACTTAAAAAGTGATTTATAAGTATTAGAAATAAATTTAATCCATAAAACAACAAATATTTTTTTAAAAAATATCAAAACTCCTCCATGGAAAATTATATGTAGTATAACATAGTGGCGGAGCCACGGTGAAGCTGCTCGGTGCGGCTGCACCCAGCTAAAATCCAAAACTAGGTATATCACTCAATTTTTCACCATGTTTGATTCAACATCATACATACACTATGAAGTGCTGCACCCCCAATCTATTTTTCTCTACCTTCGCCCCTGGTATAACACTTGTAAAAAATACTTTCATGTAACATGAGCTAAAATGTTTTGGTGTGTGCAAACTTCAAACGTTTTCTTGAAATGTATGAAAGAATGTAAGGGATGTATGTGTTTGTAAAAAATGTGTATGCTAATTTTCTTAATATGAGAAGGTTATACACCAATAAAAGGAGTCCATGCCAATTTTCATGATTTTTGGATTATTTTAGATATTATTATTATTATTATTGCAAGTAAAGCTATAATTAAAAGTCTGAATGTGACACTTGGCCCAATTTGGATATGCGGCCCAATTGTGGCCTATGAGTGCAGATGCACATGTTTAGTGCCGCATTGCTAGTTGAGCAAGGGTGGAACCAGCTTATAAGCTTTTGTCCTCCAGCCATAACATCTCGAAGCGAGGATGAAAGTGTAAGAAATGTGCTATATGTAAACAGGAGAGCCCCGGTGTTGGAGGGCGGGGTGTTACACTAAAATATATCCACAACAAACCTTTTAATGTTTCATATTTGTTTTGATATGATCTAACCCAAGGCATTTGTTGTTAGATGTTATTTCATAAATTTTTTTAATAATTATTTGAGGTACATTTACTTCAAATTAGAATTAGTGTGAATAAGTACCTAAAAAACAATTTAATCATTAGAAAAAAGCAAATCATAAGTAAATGTACCTCAAATAATTATTATATCATAAGTGTATAACAAATATGACAAAAAGTATTTGTGTGTGCACTTCTTTTATCCATGCCTGTTAGCGCATGCACGCTGCACTTACTGTATTAATGCTTATCAGGCCTGTTAGCCGCATATGAAAACGAAGCTATCGCACACTCGAATCAAATATTCGAATAATGGTTTGTGTTATAAGATAAAATGTGGTTGTAACACAATTTATTATTTCATTGCTAGCGACCCCAGGGGCATTATGCTAGAAAAATAGAAATCCCGTTTCCTTTGGAACATGCAAGGAGTAGGGATGGATTCGTATCGGATACGCATGGAATCGAGTCCGGATATCATCTTTTACCATATTTTAATTCAAATACGAATCGAATACAAATCTTGTCGGATGCGAATACGGATGCGAATGTTGTCCATTCTTATCGGATATGAATACAAAACGAATACATCGAATACGGATTCGCATTCGGATAGATGGCTTCATCACGTGTTAATTCTTCACGAATACGAATAATATCGGATATTTCACATTTTATTCGAATACGATATGGATTTGGATAGAGAAAAGTAAAAAAAATAAATTCTAATATTTTCATTTAACATCCACGTTAAAATCGAATACGAATACGGATATCCATATTGACGTTTTAGGCAAATACGAATACAGATAATTCGGATGTCTGAACATACGAATCCATCCCTATCAAGGAGTCCTTCTGCATTTTGTTCTGCCCTAGTTGGTTACTTATGGTACGTTCGAGACGGTTTCCACGGTAGTCTGTTGAGGACATCGGTTTCGCGCGTGCTCGGTTCAGAATTAGATGCGGATTTCATCTCATGTTGGATACCCTGAATATAAATATATATGGCTACTATATGGATCCTTGTATATCTTTGTACCCAAGAAAGTATCACGCATCGGCAAAACATGGCGACAAACGATGCCGGCGCCGAACCCGCGATTGCTGTCCTGAGCAAAGAGGAGGAGGACGAGAAACATCGGCTGGAGCAACTCGGGATAGGCACGCTCATCGTTATCTACAGGACCGTCGTGCTCTTGGGCTACTTCATCGCCATGATCATCGGGAAGAGCGTGTAAGTCTAAACTGAGAATCACTTAGCACATGAACATATACAGGATCTCTAGTCTACTCTAGATCATATCTAGTACTTAATCTAATGCGGAAAATAGTTTAGGGTTCGGCTTATACCGGCGGCAGTGGTATCCATGTCGTCGGTGTAGGCCGGATCAGCAGCAATGTAGTCGATGACGAGGGCGGCGTCGGGGATGTAGCGTAGACGTTCCTTGAGCGTCTTCTGAGGGTACCGACGGCCTTCAGGACGCCAACGGCACTGCCCGGGACGCGGAGCTCGAGCTTCCAGGCCCTCCAGCGCATAAGAGATCGGGTTTGGGTGGATTAGGGTTTGGCGAGCCTTGAGCTCGTGATTAACCTCTTCGGAGTTCCTGTGGAACCCCTTTCCCTTAAATATATAGCGCTGTAGGCCCAGGGCCGAGTCCTTGATGGATAAGGGCTGCCTCCCGATCACGGCAGCAAGTAGTTAGGCTTAATTCCGAGATTAGGGGGATAGGAACAACTCCCCTTTATCTCTGGATGTTGGTTGACCGAGGTCAAACCAAAATATCTAACATTCTCCCCCTTGACCGAAGGTCAACACTTAAACTAAAACTAACTTAAACTAAACTTAATACTAACACTACCAGAAAACGCTCTATCCATCCACTCTCATAGATACCGGTTACTAAAGACCCGGTACCAATGTGAGCATTGGTACCGGGTCCAATCCCCAATAATTCTGCGCGCTCATTGGTACCGGGTGGTGGCACCACCCGGTACCTATGAGGAAACATTGGTACCGGGTGGTGTCACCACCCGGTACCAATGAGCCTCGGGGCCTTTGGTACCGGGTGGTGACACCAACCGGTACCAAAGGGGCCCCCTTTGGTACCGGGTGGTGCCACAACCCGGTACCAAAGGGGCCCTGCGTATAAAGGGGCCTTCTTCCTCCCCCAGCCCGAGCCATGGCTCATTTCTTCATCCTCCATTGAGCTCGGGTTGGGGAGCTCATGCCCGATTTTTTCATAACTTTTGGAGATTTTGCAAACCAAGTCCGCTAGAAGGTTAGCAACTTCATCCTCTCTCTTTTGACGTTTAGTATGGTCTATTTCATGCTCTATGTTTTGAGTAATTTGTGTTTTGTGGAATGATTGAAATAAGAGATTTTAGATTGAATCTTCATTTTTATTATGAATTTGTAATAGAGAATCAATATATAGTTAGTTGTTGCATGTGTGGAGATGATGCACAAATTTTTAGACATTGTTTAGATTTTTGGATTATTTGTAGAAACATTAAATGAATTTCATATTTATGCTTATTATGATTTTTAGATATTAGAAATGATATTCATATTTAGGGTTATTAGGATTTTTAGAGATTATAAATGAAATTCATATTTAGGCTTATTACGAAATTTAGAATTACATCTTTTTAGAGGCTTCAAATGACGTTGATATTTAGGGTTATTAGGATTTTTTGAGATTATAAATAATATTCTTATTTAGTTAGATTTTAAATTCAATTTTACTTCTCATGGTTGTCAATAGAAAATAGAATTTTACTTCTAGTTATTTGAGAATGCATGAGACCTAGGAATAATGGATAGTTTTTTCGTAATATACTAATATGTTATGTCAAAATTAAAAAAAATCAAGTGTTCTAGAATCAACATGGATACTGCCGCTGGAGGAAGTGGTGATGATGGTAGGGGTAATCATCGTTCCTCTGCTGGCAAGGGGAAAACCACCGTCAACCCTCAACCGAAGCCAAAGAAAAAAGAAGCGTTGCATAGAGCAATGGTTCGATATTTGCAAAGGAAGCATGAAGAAGATGTTGCGGCAGGCTTAGAACCTCCGTTTGATGGTCGTTATGCTCCACCGCCAGTTGCGGGTCAAACAACTCCACCTCCAGACCCAAAGAATACGCCCAAAGATGCTTAAATACCACCGCCTGTCATAATGTGATCTATGTCTGTATTTGTTTTTCAAATTAATAAGTTTTAGCAAGAACAAAACCTACGTACGATTTGTAATTTAATTTCTGCGCGTGTCTTTAGAAATACATCTTTTTGGTGGCATCAAATGATGTTGATGTTTACGGAAGTTCATTATGATGCCAGTGCTAATCCAAGGGCCAAAGCAGCCTGGCAACGACATTGATGTGTATCTAAGGCCACTGATTGAGGAACTTTTGTTGTTGTGGGGCAAAGATGGTGTAAAGGCGTGGGATGAGCACAAGCATGAGGAATTTAACCTAAGAGCATTACTGTTTGTGACCATCAATGATTGGCCTGCACTTGGTAACCTGTCGGGACAGTCAAACAAGGGATACAATGCATGCACACATTGCCTAGAACACACCGACTGCATTTATCTGAAACATTGTAGAAAGTGTGTGTATATGGGCCATCGTCGATTCCTTTCTGAGAAACATCCGCTGAGAAAGAAAGGAAAGCATTTTGAGGCGGAAGGTCGTAGCAAACCAAGGCATCGGGATGGAAAATATGTATTTGCTATGGTAAAAGATGTGAAGGTGGTCTTTGGGAAGGGACCTGGCAGCCAGCCAGCGGCAAGTGATAATGGAAAGGCGCCCATGTGGAAGAAAAAGTCAATATTCTGGGACCTACCATATTGGGAGGTCTTAGATGTACGCCACGCAATTGATGTGATGCACCTGACGAAAAATCTTTGCGTAAACGTGCTAGGGTTCCTTGGTACTTACGGAAAGTCAAAAGATACGCTTGAAGCACGACAGGACCTGAAACGTATGAAACAACGAGATCCCCTGCATCCTGAGAAAAGAGAGAAAGGGCGTTGGAACTTGCGTCCTGCTAGCTACACTCTAAGCAAGGAGGAGAAGACCAGCATGTTTGATTGCTTGAACAGTATTAAGGTCCCGTCCGGCTACTCATCGAATGTAAAGAGTCTGATAAATATGAAAGAGAAGAAATTCGTACACCTCAAGTCCCATGACTGCCATGTGCTGCTCACACAATTGCTTCCGGTGGCGCTGAGGGGAATTCTACCCGTTAATGTCCGAACAACTATTGTGAAGCTATGCGCCTTTCTCAATGCAATCGACCAGAAGGCAATCGATCCCACTAATCTAGCAAAGCTGCAGGATGATGTGGCCCAAAGCCTTGTCAGCCTTGAGATGATATTTCCTCCGTCTTTCTTTAATATTATGACGCATCTCCTGGTCCATGTTGTCAAAGAGATTGGTATTCTTGGTCCTGTATTCCTACACAATATGTATCCTTTTGAGAGGCTCATGGCTATTCTAAAGAAATATGTTCGTAACCGTTCTCTTCCAGAAGGATGCATCGCCAAGGGATACAGAACAGAGGAGGTCATTGAGTTCTGTGTTGACTATATCCCCGAACTGAAACCGATTGGGCTACCTGAGTCACGCCATGAGGGGAGACTACTTGGAAGGGCACGTTAGGAAGGAAACAAACAAGGTGTAGCGACTACGATTTATTCATGAAAGCCCATTACACTGTATTGCAGTCGTCAACCATGGTGGCTCCTTACATCGAGGAGCACAAGACTATAATATGCTACCAAAATCCAAGAAGTCTGAGAAGTGGATTACACGCCATCACATAGAAACTTTCGCTGGTTGGTTGCGACAAAAGCTCATGGGTAACGAGACAATACATACACAGCTGGCGTATTTGGCAAGGGGACCATCATCCTCATTCTTGACGTTCCAAGGCTATGACATAAATGGGTATACATTTTATACGAGAGCCCAAGACGACAAAAGCACCAACCAAAATAGTGGTGTCTGTATAGATGCCTATGACAACAAAGGGAACAGGACTCATATTATGGCCAGGTAGAGGAGATCTGGGAACTAGATTATGGACCTTTGAAAATACCACTTTTTCGGTGCAAATGGGTGAAACTTACAAGTGGAGGTGTTACTATAGACCGCTACGGCATGATAACTGTGGATCTCAACAAAATTGGGTATGTAGACGAACCATTCGTGCTCGCCAAGGATGTGCATCAAGTGTTTTATGTGAACGACATGTCTACCAAACCCAAGACGGGGACTCTGCAAACAAACAACTCCGAACTTTATCCAAAACGGCACATAGTTCTCACGGGAAAAAGAAAAATCGTGGGTGTCGAGGACGTCACCGATGAAGATGATTATAATAGGTGTAACGAGGTGTCTCCGTTCAGTGTGGAGGATGACACAAGCATCCTGTTGGCCAATGAAGATGCTCCTTACGCTCGCAACGATCATAACGAAGGCACTCTTGTAAAGAAAACATTTATTGCTGTTCAAGCATAATGTTGTACTTATGTTGAAGCATGATCATGCTATGTAATTCTAATTATATTGAAGCATTATGGTATGTAATGTTGGCCAAATTTGATTTTGTCTTATGCTTCTTGATAAGTATTTACTAGTTTTGTTAAATTGACTTGTAATATATTACGGTGCTCGACGGCTGGACGATCGCCCAGCCCCAGCTCCAGTGGCAGTTCTGGTAGATCCACCGGCGCGCAAGGGGGCGAGAGGTCCAGTTCCGCCATGGCACTCAATGAAACACACTGTTAACATGAAAAAAATCCAAACGTATTGAGAGGGTAAGAAACAGAGGTGCAAGATCCAGCGTCAACTAGCAGCGACTTGAGGCGAATAATCGGGCAAAAATCTGGCCGTGGCGGCGTGTCTCACCTTCTCGGAGGGGAGAGGAAGCCTAGCCCCTTAACTTCTCGGAGGGGAGAGGCAAGAAAGAGGTATGTAATGTTGGCCAAATTTGATTTTGTCTTATGCTTCTTGATAAGTATTTACTAGTTTTGTTAAATTGACTTGTAATATATTACGGTTTATTTTGGATAGTATCATGCCGAGACAGCGTCAGGCAGCTAGACGTGGTGGCTATGTTACTAATATGCCACCTACCATCCCGATTCGAGAGGCTCACGAGCCTGGATGGTCGACAACTCAACAAGTTGATCATGTCCCAATTCCACACCTCAGCAACTTCGCTACAATATGGTAGGGTTATGATATTCCTCTGCAAGTTGCATTTGAATGTAATCACTATGTCACTGAGAATAGAAATTATTAATAATGCAGATCATTAATCCAATTACATGGCTAAAAGATGCAAACATCGTTCAATCAAGTCCTTTGGTATTAAGAGAAAATGTGACCGAAAATACTGGTAGGGTTATGATCTCTG
>CM014270.1:44042490-44067591 GCA_004135705.1 Alloteropsis semialata | reverse complement strand
AAGGTAAGACACTTAGGGGTAGGGTTCTTAGATCTAGGGTTTACTTATTTTGGGAATTTGTGATTTTTTGGATCTGAGTTTTGTTGAATCCCCTTCTCTTTCTTACTCTGAGTGAATCCTAGATATGCTGATGCTTGAATTGATGTACTGATGCTTGATTGATACATGAAACTTAAACATAATCATGAATGTTGCTACTGATCTACTAAAATTCGACTTAGGGGTATTGCTAGAGAACCTAGGAGACGTAGATCAGGCGTCTGATACCAATTGTAAGTCTAAACTGAGAATCACTTAGCACATGAACATATACAGGATCTCTAGTCTACTCTAGATCACATCTAGCACTTAATCTAATGCGGAAAATAGCTTAGGGTTCGGCTTATACCGGCGGCAGTGGTATCCATGTCGTCGGTGTAGGCCGGATCAGTAGCAATGTAGTCGATGGCGAGGGCGGCGTCGGGGATGTAGCGTAGACGTTCCTTGAGCGTCTTCTGAGGGTACCGACGGCCTTCAGGACGCCAACGGCACTGCCCAGGACGCGGAGCTCGAGCTTCCAGGCCCTCCAGCGCACTAAGAGATCGGGTTTGGGTGGATTAGGGTTTGGCGAGCCTTGAGCTCGTGATTAACCTCTTAGGAGTCCCTGTGGAACCCCTTTCCCTTAGATATATAGCGTTGTAGGCCCAGGGCCGAGTCCTTGATGGATAAGGGCTGCCTCCCGATCACGGCAGCAAGTAGTTAGGCTTAATTCCGAGATTAGGGAAATAGGAACAACTCCCCTTTATCTCTGGATGTTGGTTGACCGAGGTCAAACCAAAATATCTAACAGAGCGAAGACCACTTGATTCTCATGGAGTTTCTCGCCATGGGTCTGTGTCTGCTCCTCTGCTTCTGGTCGCAGTACATCAATCAGTTCCTCCTGGACCCTCCCATGTATGGGGACCCGTCCATGCTTGTGTTCTTGCTATCGCTTTTAGTCGCCGTCGCCGCCTTCTGCATCACCTGCGCGGGGATGAGGACTTTCGGAACGGCCGTCATGAGTCTCGACGTGCTCCTCGTCGCCGGCTTCTTTGGCTGGTGCGTCACAAATTTGGGGCTGAAATCGCCGTCGCAAACCACGTAAGTTCATGCGTTTGATATATATATATAGCAACTAATAACGAAATTTTTATTTAGTTAGCCCATAATTGCATGAGCCAAATATATCATCGTCATTAGTCGAGTTATGATTCAGAATTTCAGACTGGCATGCACATCAGCTTTTTTCATCATGATAAACTCCCTTATTATTCTTCCTTCTTAGTGTTAATCCTCTTTATCTTTCCCTTCGTATTTTTGGCTTTGATTCATAGTTCATTCATCCTAGACCTCTAAAAGAATACTTCCCTCTATTTCTTTTCGTGACATCATGCAGGACAAGCTAATTAGTTCATTTGACATTTAGGATAAACTAAAAATGATCACCTAGGAAGTAATATTTAATTTTTGAGATTTAAATAAACAACTACTAGCAAGTAAATCTTATTTAACTAGATCTTAGTTTTTTTCGTGCTGTTCTCCTCTTTGATTGCTTTCAGTTTTTTCTTATTCAAATTACATTTTTAAAGGGATTCTAGCCTAGTTGAGAAGCAAGACACTGGTCAGGCTGGAGATAAAACCGCAACCAAGCAAGGAGGGCTGGTGGAACAACGGATAAGCTCCAAAGATTCCACTTTGCTGCCAGAGCTACCGTGCATCCGTCGGAATCGGTTGAATTAATTTATTCTACTGAAATTTTCATCATGTAACACTATTGTATATATAATAGATGGTAATAGGTCTTGTGAGCACACTAATAATTCAGAAATTGGCTCTAAGGGCCCGTAACAGATGTATACACCAAGAGAAAGGCAGCATTTTTTTTTTGACAAAGAAGAGCCAGCGACAAGGGGCTAAGGGTTTTAGGCTTTGTTTGAATCCAAGTTTAGCCCTCAACTTTGGCAATCAAAACAGAGACCTAGTACCATATATATAGAGGAATTTTATATTATTACTTATCACTTTATATCTATATACTATAAAGAACGAAAATAATTGAAAACGTTTCTCATCCAATTTGGGCCCGCCTTACCCCTCACGTTGATCCCGCCTGTCAAAGCCGAGAGAGGTGGAAAAAGGACCGAGACCCATATAAACGAGGAGTTAGAGAATGATTCTGCCAAAAATCATTAACTTTTTCACCCGATGCTCCCTTACCCAGCCGAAGCATCTCCTGATGAAATAAACTCGCAAGTCCCTCGATTTGTCATCCATCGCGCGCTGCCGCTGCCCTAAACCCTCGCCGCTCGTGCCTCTCGCCTCGCTTTTGTCCCAAGCGACCGTGGAAGTGTTGCCTCTCTCCTGGCGACGGGCAGCCTGCCGCTTCTGACGTGCACGTACGGGCCAATGCCACCGGCCATCCACGGAAGTAGAAGTGTCTGCTGCCATGCATAGGCTATCGGCAAACCATAGAAGCCAAACGATAATGGGATCCCGTTGCGAGTACGACGTGTGCCCCTCATGATCCCTCCCCATCGACCCTGGGTTCCCTACCCCTTCCTTGCATGAGCTGAGACCGAGAGCCCTAACTCTACGACCACGATGCCGGCAAGAGCTTGGCCTCATCGACGCTCCCTCCAGCTTTCTCCAGCGGTGTTGTTGACGCAAAAACGTGCCTCGCGTCAAATACTCGCACACGTAGAGGTGCTCTTTGCAGCGCCTCTGAGCAGACCGATCAGACCGGTTCTGGTAGCCGGTCAGACCGGTTCTCGTCGGGAAGCCGACGAGAATCCGACGAACACTTGTCTGGGAGGGACCCCGTCAGGGCAAATGTGCGCAGGATTGTTCTAGGATCGGCAGGCCACCTAGAACGTCCTCAATCGCCGTAGAGACGAAGGAAGAACAACAATTAGGGTTTGAAAAAGCTAGGGTTTGAGAGGTACAAAAAAGAAAAGGCAAAAAATAGTAGATTTGATAAATTCGATTGGATTTATCTCAATCGGCCGAATCCCTTTATATTTATAGGAAGCGTAGGACTTTTCCCGCAAAGAATAAGCTTTACAACTCGTAATTAACCCAAACTAGGAGTCCTAGTCGGATTACAGGGGAAAACCGGTCTGACCGGTTCCCCAAACCGGTCAGACTGATCTGGGCCCGGATTTTCTTAAACCCTGCTCTACTTGCCAATTTTTGTCGCGAACATATGCCCCCTGTTTTCTGGTGAAGCTTGCGAATCAGAAAATACTCTGCAACAAAAATTGCTCTAAGGACAATGTTCATACATTGGCCATGTCTTGATGTCTTGCTCAAGTTGAAGTTGAAGCAACTTTCTTTGGCCTCCACACCGTCTTTGTCTTCGTCGCCGCTGTTGGCTTCTCTTCAACTTGTTGCTCTATTGATTTCTTGCGCATCTGCTGTAATTTTCTCTTTTGAGTACGGGACAAGCCTGGAGGACACCATCTTGGTTGCATATATGTTGAATCTTGCTTGTTGTCCTTCTCACCTGTCTTAGAATCAGTGGATATACTTTTCTTGACCAGATTATCACTAGAAACAACCGGTCTTTGCGATGACTCATTGTAACGAAAATGGCCCTTGTGCCATTTATATTGTGATTTTGGTGATTGAATGACAACATAGTCTTTGGGACTAATGTGTTTGTTAAGCGTCATACTTAGGAAATTACATCCCAAAGAATGATTCCAAAGCCTGCAGAGTTAAGCAAACGGCGTATGAAACGCCGAGCACGGCGTACAAACAAGAAGGCTACGGCGTGTGGCAGCAGATCAACCAGGAAAGAAATATTCCCCGCGCCGTATAATCCGGCGGCCACGGCGTACATTTACAGAAGCCCACGGCGTGCCAAGGAACCCGAAGGAAGGCCACGGCGTATGATACGCCGGTACTGTGCGTATACAGGGCGGATCATACGGCGTGCAGGGGTTGATCAAGTTCAAGTCAGGGTCGGCAAGATTCTACACGGCGTATTATACACCGACCTCGGCGGAGTAACGGCGTGCAAGTTACTCAGTGGCGATGTCAGATGGAGGAAGAAGAAAAGGGACGGCGCATGATACGCCGGTCACGGCGTACAAGTTCGGAAGCATACGGCGTGCACAGGTAGCCGTTGGAAAAGGCATTTGACCGTTGGAAAAGGCATTTGACCGTTGGAAAAGCAGGCGGCGTATTATACGCCGATGGGGAAATTGCACACGGCGTATTATACGCCGCTCACGGTTTTTGTGCAGCTTTTGGGTAACGGCTAGTTGAGCCCCTTGGGCTATATATACCCACCCCATTCGGTCATTTGGAGTTGCTGGAGTCCAGAGAAGTTCACCTACACCTACAAGACATCCAAGCCACCATTTGTGCTACATAGATCATCCATAGTGAGTGAGAGATCTAGGATAGGCCTAGTGAGTGAATTGTAAGGTGTTGAGCCTTGTGCTTGGTTCTAGTGTGAACCAACACTTGTAATCTTGGTGTGCCGGCCCCTTGGAGTCTTGGTGACTCGCCGGCAAGTCTTCGACCCTCCGGCTTGGTGTGGAGCGGCGACGACGACTTTGTGCGGGGGAAGAGGAGACCCCTTCCTTGGTGGAGAAGCTCTGTAGTGGAGGCGGCGTCAAGATCTCCGGGAGAGTAGGTTGATGAGAGCAAGGTCTTGGTGACTTGCTCATCATCCCTCTTGGGGAGCCTTTGTGGCGAGCTCAAGGCCTTGACCGGGAAGCAAGACTTGGCGACCGGGAGCATATCCTTTGTGGAGCTCCAACGTGGAGTAGGCGTAAGCCGAACCACGGGATAAATCTTCGTGTCAAGTTTGCATCTCTCTAACCCTTAAGCTTCCGCATTTCATACTTGCAATTGTGTGCCTTTACCTTTCTAGAGTAGTATCTTGATAGGATTGGCTCTAGGTTGCAAAACTCTTTGGGTGGGTGCAAACACTAGAAGAAAACCTTAGTTGCACATCTAGGTAACATGTCTTAGTTTACCTTTGTGCAATTAGCTTTCATGTGGTAGGCCAAAGTTTTAGAAAGCCTAATTCACCCCCTCCCCCTCTTAGGCTATCACGAGCATCGATCTCTTATAAGTGGTATCAGAGCCGGGACTCACATCTTTCACAAGAAAACGCCCATTCAATTGGCAATTTGTGAAACCGGCTCATTTGATCGGTTAGGCTTCACTGCCTAGTGAGTTAGCTCGTTGGGGAGAGGATGGATTTCTTAGGATCAGCTCCACGTTTTGATGGCACGGGGTTTCAAAGATGGAAAGTGCTCATGGAACCTTTCCTTCAAGCAAAGGGGCTTCATGTTTGGCGTGTGACTAGTGAAGGTAGAAAAAGTGACTCCAAAGGCGAAATGCAATATGATTCTACCGCTAGGAGCATTTTGTTATCTTCTCTTAGTAATGATATCTTCAATCGTGTATTCACTTGCAAAGATGCTCATGAGTTGTGGACCGCTATCCTTGAGAACCATGAGGGCACAAAGGATGTGGCAAATAAAAGATATCATGTTCTCAAGGATAAGCTAAACAACTTTAAGCAACTTGAGCATGAGGATGCCGAACAAATGTACTCACGCCTAACCATGCTTGTGAATGAGATAAATTCTTTAGGTGTCATAAACATCGACGACATGGGCATCATTCGGTGGTTGCTCCATAGCCTTCGCAAGCCGGACTATGATTTGATGATTGCCATTCTCTACGAGAAAGACCTCTCCAAGAGCACACCAAATCAAGTCCTCAACAAGGTGACGGCTTTTGAGCTTCGCAATGGAATCAAGCCAAAGCCAAGATCTTCTTCACCTACTCCAAGCATTGCTCTTGCGAGCAACCAAGAGAAGAAGAAGAAGAGCAAGAAGAAGGAGGAGAGCTCAAGTGAGGAAGAAGAAGAAGAAGAAGAAAAAGACGAAGCCTCCTCAAGTGAAAGTGATGGTGATGAGATGTCCCTCGAGCTCCAAAGACAAGTCAAGAAGTTGATCAAGAGCATGGAGAAGATCAACTCAATGGGGTACATGGTCCACGTCAAGGATGGGAAGCATCATCAACATATGATGATCAAGAAGATCAAATATGAGAAGAAGAGGAAGGAGAAGAAGGAGAAGGAGCCCAAGCATAAAGCCTTCACCACATTCGGAGAATGGGTGAGTGATGATACACTCAACTACAAGAGCTCCTCTCCATCATCACACTTATGCCTCATGGCCAAAGGTATGGAAAGAGATGTAAGTGATGACTCCGATTCCGATTCCGATTCCGATGATGAATCCCCCGCTAAACTTCTCACCTTGATTCATGAACAACAAAAGGGCCTTAAGAAATTAACCAAAGAAAATAAGGCTCTCAATGATCTTAATGCTCTCCTTTGCTCAAATTTTGACAATTTATTAGGCAAATACCAATTGCTTAGCAAGGAGCATGAAGAACTCAAAATTGAGAGCCTTAACAATCAATCTAAGGACTCTTTGTTAAAATTGGAGAAATCAATTTCTTGTGATATTCCTATCTCCAAGGTTGATGCCTCTACTTCTTGCATTGATTTAATTGATGAATCTTGCTCACCCCCTTGCAATGAGAAATGCTTTGAGAAAATTGTTGTAGAAACTCTAGATGATCTCATTGCCAAGGAGAATGAAGAGCTTAAGCAAGAATTGGAGAGTCTTAGGCAAAGCTTGGCAAACTTGAAGGGCAAGAGCATTGGAAGCAATGTCCAACCTCCTCAAGATAACCGTGATGACATGGTGAACAAGCTTGAGAAGGGTGAAACCGTGACTTGCTTCAAGTGCTTCAAGGAAGGCCACAAGTTCTATCAATGCCCACTTGTCAAGGGGATGCCCAAGAGTGAGAAGAAGAAGGCCAAAACCACCATCAAGAGCTCCCTCATCTACACCAAGCCCAACCGCAAGAACAAGGTAAAAGCCAACACCTATGTCCTTAAAAAGAATGCTAATGGCAAGGTTGTTGCTAGTACGGTTGGGAAGCCCAAGATGAAGGAATGGGGATGGAACCGACCCATTTGGGTGCCCAAGGAAGTCATCACCAACATGAAGGGACCCCAAAAGGTTTGGGTTCCAAAGGATACTTGAAGTCCAAGATTGGCTTCGGGGGATTTGGAGGCTTGGCTCACAAGAAGAGGAGAAAGATCACATCAAGAGAGCCAAGCTTGCAAGATTGGATATCATGTACCCAAATCCCCCACACTAAGGTAAAAGAGGTAATGGTAATATAATTCTTTGCCTATTTTCCTTGCTAGATTTGCATGTGCTACCCTTCATATCTAATGCATTCATGTGGTATCTATTGCAAATTCTAGTGTTACTATCATATGGTAAGTTGCTTGTGCCATGCACTCTAACCCATGAGCAACTTACATGGTTTACAAAGGTTGTGTAGGCTTTCTACACTTGGTCACTTTCATGGTACATGAGCTTCACAAGGTATGATTTTGGTACCATGACCACAAGCTATAAGCTTATCTTCCCTTTTGTTGTTCAAAATAATGTGCATATACTTGATAGTGATTCAAACACTAAATGCACACACTTAGGGGGAGCTTAGCTTATGGATTGTGATTTTGGAGACTAACTTGTTCATCAAGCTTTTCTTTATTGTCTCCTTATGCCGTGCATATCATACATAGAGAATGTGTTTCACTCACAATGTGATCTTTCAACTCTAATGTATGATTATAGAAATTTTGGTGCTTTCATGCCTAATTGAGCCTTGGCCCATTGAGTTTATGATTTTCATATCTAAATTCATAGGATATGTGCTCATACATTCCCATTTGGTTAAGTATCACACTTGTTCTTTCTTGTTATTTACTTTCAAGTGATACTTGACTAACTCTCTAGGCCACTAATTCCCTCTATGAGCTATGATTGCTTTTGATAGGTCCTTTTAGGTGATTTGATTCCAAAGGGAGAGAAGTTTGGATCAATACAAGCTTAAGTGTAAGTGACCTCATGAGATAGGGGGAGAAGCCATGAGAAAGACGGAGGATACATGTAGGGGGAGAAGACATGAAGGAGATATTGGACTTAGGGGGAGGCCATACCCATGGTGAAACTTCAAATTATATGGGGGAGATGGCTACCTAATCCAATGAAAAGAGTGGTAAGCATTCAAGCAAGTGTAAGTGCTCAAACTTGGTCAATTTTCGCATATTTCATACTTGCTTTGAGTGTGTTGTCATCAATCACCAAAAA
The DNA here is from genome assembly GCA_004135705.1 of Alloteropsis semialata. NCBI lineage: Eukaryota > Viridiplantae > Streptophyta > Magnoliopsida > Poales > Poaceae > Alloteropsis > Alloteropsis semialata. The sequence continues at coordinate 44,059,366 of CM014270.1, read as the reverse complement.
GGGGGAGATTGTAACGAAAATGGCCCTTGTGCCATTTATATTGTGATTTTGGTGATTGAATGACAACATAGTCTTTGGGACTAATGTGTTTGTTAAGCGTCATACTTAAGAAATTACATCCCAAAGAATGATTCCAAAGCCTGCAGAGTTAAGCAAACGGCGTACAAAACGCCGAGCACGGCGTACAAACAAGAAGGCTACGGCGTGTGGCAGCAGATCAACCAGGAAAGGAATATTCCCCGCGCCGTATAATCCGGCGGCCACGGCGTACATTTACAGAAGCCCACGGCGTGCCGAGGAACCCGAAGGAAGGCCACGGCGTATGATACGCCGGTACTGTGCGTATACAGGGCGGATCATACGGCATGCAGGGGTTGATCAAGTTCAAGTCAGGGTCGGCAAGATTCTACACGGCGTATTATACGCCGACCTCGGCGGAGTAACGGCGTGCAAGTTACTCAGTGGCGATGTCAGATGGAGGAAGAAGAAAAGGCACGGCGCATGATACGCCGGTCACGGCGTACAAGTTCGGAAGCATACGGCGTGCACAGGTAGCCGTTGGAAAAGGCATTTGACCGTTGGAAAAGCAGGCGGCGTATTATACGCCGATGGGGAAATTGCACACGGCGTATTATACGCCGCTCACGGTTTTTGTGCAGCTTTTGGGTAACGGCTAGTTGAGCCCCTTGGGCTATATATACCCACCCCATTCGGTCATTTGGAGTTGCTGGAGTCCAGAGAAGTTCACCTACACCTACAAGACATCCAAGCCACCATTTGTGCTACATAGATCATCCATAGTGAGTGAGAGAGCTAGGATAGGCCTAGTGAGTGAATTGCAAGGTGTTGAGCCTTGTGCTTGGTTCTAGTGTGAACCAACACTTGTAATCTTGGTGTGCCGGCCCCTTGGAGTCTTGGTGACTCGCCGGCAAGTCTTCGACCCTCCGGCTTGGTGTGGAGCGGCGACGACGACTTTGTGCGGGGGAAGAGGAGACCCCTTCCTTGGTGGAGAAGCTCCGTAGTGGAGAGGCGTCAAGATCTCCGGGAGAGTAGGTTGATGAGAGCAAGGTCTTGGTGACTTGCTCATCATCCCTCTTGAGGAGCCTTTGTGGCGAGCTCAAGGCCTTGACCGGGAAGCAAGACTTGGCGACCGGGAGCATATCCTTTGTGGAGCTCCAACGTGGAGTAGGCGTAAGCCGAACCATGGGATAAATCTTCGTGTCAAGTTTGCATCTCTCTAACCCTTAAGCTTCCGCATTTCATACTTGCAATTGTGTGCCTTTACCTTTCTAGAGTAGTATCTTGATAGATTGGCTCTAGGTTGCAAAACTCTTTGGATGGGTGCAAACACTAGAAGAAAACCTTAGTTGCACATCTAGGTAACATGTCTTAGTTTACCTTTGTGCAATTAGCTTTCATGTGGTAGGCCAAAGTTTTAGAAAGCCTAATTCACCCCCTCCACCTCTTAGGCTATCACGAGCATCGATCTCTTATGCTCATGATTGTAGTATGAAACAAGATATGGAACAAAATATGGCTGCATATTCATACTACTATAATCCCAAGGTAAATAGTAGTAAGGATATGACCAGGACCATAGTGTAGTCGGTCTAAAAGATGGATACAATGTGGCGCTACTATTACCCTGAGTTGAGGAAGAATTTGACTCTCGGTGCTTCGATGAGGTTTTTATTTTTTTCTGGCCGATTTTTATGCTTCTGAGTAGCACCTAGTTTCTTGTATTTCTCCAAAAGTTCCTCAAAGGTCGGCCTTGACTTTTTCTCAGCACCACCAGAATTTCTGGCCAAAGAACCGGTTAGACCGATTTCTTGAACTGGTTAAACTGGTTTTGTTAGAACCGGCTTGCTCGTTCTTGACTTGCCCCCTGAGCATTGAATTCTTAGATGTAGCTTTGGGGGTCTTTTCCAGTTGCACTTTCTTGTCTTTTCTCTGCTCTGGTCGTTCTTCACCAATGACTACGTTTTCCCCTTTTGTCGTTTCGGCCTGACTTGGCCTGATCAACACTTTGGGATTTTTTATTTCAATGGCAATGGTGTTAACAGAGAAAGTGCTAGGAAAAAGGATTTGAATCAACTTGCATTTCGTACAAACTCAAATGGCCTTCATTAATGGCCGATTGAATATGTCGACGAAACATATTACAATCATTAGTTGCATGCGAGAAAGAATTATGAAATTTACAATATGCACGCCGCTTCAACTCTTCAAGCGGTGGTATAGTATATGCACACTTGATGTATCCGTTCTTATGCAACTCGTCAAATATCCTATCGCACTTGGACACATCAAAAGTAAATTTCATCTCTTCTTGCCGATTTTTGTGAATCGGTTTAAGAGAAGCGCAACTATATGATTTTGCTTTACTCGGCCATACAAATTCAGCGGCATAAACCTCTCCATTCTCATCGTCCGATAAATCATTGCTTAGCATATGCATGTTGGGACGATCAGATTTTGAGCGAGCATCTTTACTTCGGTTTTGTTGAGCCAAAACTTTTTGTAACACTTGATTAATGGTAAGAAACTCATAGCCTTCCAATTTCTCTCTAATATGAGATCTTAAACCATTAAGAACTAATTCGGCAAGATCCTTTTCAGAAATAATCAAACTAAAACATCAGTTTTTAGTATCTCTGAATCTTCTAACATAATCAGCAACAGATTCATCACTCTTTTGGTCAAGTGAGATAGTCTCAATTCATTATCTCCACTATAAAAGTGTTCATGAAATTTATGCTCTGATTGAGACCATGTATGAATAGAATTAGGAGACAATGCCGAAAACCATGAAAAGGCAGTACCAGATAATGACAAAGAGAATAATCTAATTTTCAAGTGATCAATACTACCATGAACACCTAATTGTGCATTAAACTGGCTAACATGCTCCCATGTGGTCCTATTATCCTCCCCAGTAAATTTGACAAACTCTGGCACTTTAAAACCTTGAGGATATGGCAAAGAATCAAAGCAGTCAGGATAAGGTTTTTGACACGCCAAAGTTTTATCTGGAGGCTTCAAAAGGAGCCTCCAATTAGTAATAGTAAGATTTCTCGTGCTTGGCGCAATAGTGAAAATCTAAAATTTACAATTGAAGACCACAAATTGAGAGGGATACATTTGGATGATGTCTTTTTCGAAACATGTAGATTAGAATTACAGTTCTTCTCTATTGGATTTTTTGAAAATCCGTGCGTGCCGCATAGGCCCCTTTGCTAGTACCCCTAAAAGACATTGATTAGACCCGCCACTCTCTGTTGCTGAGCAAAGCGCTCTCCGATCTGACTTTTTCCTCTAGCCGTGCAACGAGGCCAGAGCACCCTTCGATCCGCATGCGCCACACCCGATCAAATCATTTTGCCCTGCGATCTGTCCGCCACACCTTCTCTTGCACCAGCCAATCATGCTAAAAAAACCTAGATGCAGAAGGACCACACCGAAATCTTCGCTTTCCCATCCAACAGCGTACGGACCTCGCGTTCGAGGATTCTATTCAGAACTTACTTGTTCGCTGTTACCGGTCGCGGAGACTGAAGATCTTCATCCTCATCCTTCTTTGTTCAAGGAGCTTGACCACTATCTACTCGGTCGCCCAGCCTAACCACCACGCTGACAACTCCGCCAAGACAGAGGGCATTGTGATCTTCCTGGATGTCCTCCGCACTCTCCCACCGAACAAGAGGATCTTCCCTCCAAATTGGGAGGCCTTCGTCTCTGACATCTCCGCTGACGATCCTTCCGTGCAAGGAGAGACCGATAAACAGCGAGAGGAGCGGCTCCAGCGCAATTGGGAAAAGCAGCAGAGGAGGGCTAGGTGCCCTAACCAGAGGGTTCGTGACCTCAATGCCGCCTTCCTCCAAGAATTGGGCGGCGTCGACATCTACGCCACTCTGTTCACGAACCTTGCCGCCGCATATGTTGAACTCGGTGCCTTGTACGAGACGCCCGACATCGCTAGGATCAAGGTCAGGCTCACCGCTGCAACTGGGCAGATCAACAATAATTGCGTTGCCTCATCACAAGCTCACTCCACGAACTCCAGGTCTAGCCGCCAACCTAACGATGACCAGCAACGTGACCAAGACGGAGAGGTGGAGCATAGGAATCTCTAAGAAAACCTCCGCAACAAGGACTTGCGCGGAAATCTCAACAAGCACCATGAGAGACGCGAAGGAGAAGAGCTCCACCACCGTGCCGAGCACAACCGAGACTACGGTGTCCCAGGAGCTGGCTGGGATGCAAGGCAATGCCATGAACACGAGGAAAATGATTTTCGATACCGCCATGACTTTGGCAGAATGTACGGAGCACCTGGAGAACGTTCGCGCGATGAGATTGTAATCTGCCTAGGGACGAGGAGGTCGTCGATCAACACAGCAACAATGCAGATGCTCTCAATGATTGTGACGGTTTCCCCACCTTCACCACCTGAGTATGCTTCATCCGCATGCTGAACAACTTCAAGTCAATAGGGATAGAGAAGTACGACGTCAAGACCGACCCCACCACATGTCTTCGCACCTACAAAACTACGATATGAGCTGTAAACGGCAACCATGATACAATGTGCGACTACTTCCCTGTGGTGATGGGGAAGGTTGGCCTAGACTGGCTCTAGAGCTTGACAAGGGCCCTAGTGGCAGCTGGGACACGCTCTGCCGAGTTTTCAGGAATCAACTCTAGGGGAGCCAGACTCAACCTGGAACCGCTTGGGACCTCGCCGAAGTCATCCAACACCGAGGCGAAACACTCCGCTCGTACTCCAACCGCTAATTTGAGAGCAGGAACATGATCTCCAACTGCACTGAATCCGAGATCATGAGCTACTTCCTCAAGGAGTTAGCCGACAAGACCGCCTTTGAACGCATCTATGAGGACCTCCCCAAAACCTCTGGCGAGTTCATGGTCAGAGTGAACAAGATGGCCAATGCTTAGGAGGCAGCTCACCTCCACTACAACTACAAGGACGTCCAAGACAACGGTCGGCAACACTGAGACGATTGCCCTCCTCGCAAGGAGGATCCTCACTGAGCAAGACTTGACACCATCAATTCCCACGACCGCAAGCACCCCGGTGACAAAGTCATCACGGCCACGGACCGGGGAGGCCCACGACCTTGGACCAACTTCGTCGCTGACTTCTTGAAGATGCTCCAAGGCCCTTGCTCGATCCAAAAGCAATCCAAGCATCGCATGATCTACTGCATGGGTCTCGCCGACGCCTACAAGAAGAACAACATGAGAAACCTCTCTGACAAGTACAACTAGGACAAGGACAAGGAAGATGAGGCATCGAAAGAAGGCAACTTCCCAAACATCCGTCGGGAGGTTAACTTCATCTTAGATGGACCCCCCTCTGGTGGATAACAAGAGGTAGGAGAATGTCCGCGATCAGGAGGTTTTCGTCGTTGCCACCACGCCCGTGCAACCACTCTGCTGGTCCAAACAACCCATCACCTTTTCCAGGAAGGACCAATTGTTTGAGATCTCCGATGTCGGCGAGTACCCGCTTGTCCTCAACCCCATTGTGGGTAATGCGAGACTCTCCAAAGTACTCGTCGATGGAGGCAGCAGCCTCAACGTCCTCTTCTCCAAGATACTACAAGAAATGGGCATCAAGCCTCAAAGCCTAGATGTCATCAAAGCATCCATACTATGGGCTCATACCTGGGAAGGGTGCGAAACCACTAGGGAAGATCTCTCTGCCAATCACCTTCGTCGATCGCTCCAACTTCCGCACCGAGCACATCAACTTCGAGGTCGCCGACTTCGTCACTGCCTACCACGCCATACTCAGGAGACCGGTGCTCTCCAAGTTCATGGCGGTCCCGAACTACACCTACCTCATCATAAAAAAGCCGGCTCTAAATGACATCCTCTCCATCAGCAGCGATGTCTAGCCCTCCAAGAAGTGCGATAAGGACGGGTTGCAACTCTCCATCTGTGTTGAGTAGACGGTGCTCCAAGCTGAGGTTGTCACCGACACCATGGCCCTCCAACTCGACGACGTCTATGTCCCTGATATCGCAAACAAGATCATAGCGCTAACCCACCTCAAGCCCACCGAAAAACTCCATGCCATGTCGCTTGGCCTCGCCGACACCTCCAAAATAGCCTTGCTTGGGTTAGGGCTCACAAACAAATAGGAAAGCGCGCTAGTCACCTTCCTCCAAAACAACGTCGACATCTTTGCATGGTCCCCATCTGACATGTCGAGTGTTCTGAGGGAGGTGGTCGAGCACTCCTTGAGGGTCGCAGCGAACGCCAAGCCAGTTCGCCAAAAACTACGTCGATTCGCACAGGACTGTAAGGAGAACATTAGGGTAGAGATGACAAGGTTGTTAGCTGCTAGCTTCATTAGAGAAGTCTTCTATCCCAACTGGTTGGCTAATCCAATCCTTGTAAGAAAAAAGAATGAATGGAGGATGTGTGCTGATTACACGGATATCAACAGATACTGCCCTAAGGACCCCTTTGTCCTCCCCTGCATCGACCAAGACGTCAACTCCACCGCCGGATTACATTCTCCTATGCTTCCTCGGCTGCTACTCCGGCTATCACCAGATCGGGCTCAAGGAGGAGGACCACGAGAAGACCTTGTTCATAAATCTGATCAGCGCATACTGCTTGTTGGCGCTCGTTCTTGTCACCTTTTTAGTGTCACTTAAGTGGAGAATTTGGACAAATCTTTATACAAACCCGCCATTTGACACGTGAAATAACCCCGTTTTTGCTATGTCCTGTATTTTGGATCGTATTGAAAAATGATAGGAAATACATGGCAAATTGAATGATTTGCACAAACCCCACCTAAAGGTGCAAGCCTAGAAAAATTGAGCCAAATTGAGGAAGCCTTGTGACCACCTAATGGACCCTGTGTGCTTTCATAGCCCATCCCATGATCCTAAAGTGTCCACATTCAATGAATCTCAAGGTAATGAGACTTAAACAATAAGGAATTGGAGTTTTGGAAAGCCATCCATGAGAAGTCAACCTCAGAGATATTCGCGCAGCCTAGGACAACACAATCTTTTGGTGCAAATTTGGAAACCTAAATGGCCTTTAATTAAGAAAGTTTGAAACCAAAGTTGTAGCCATAGTCGATTTGGTAATATGGAAAGCATAATTTGGCATATGGAGCTAGAAGATATGCCCCCGAAATACATGTTGCGCAAAGAAGTCGGAAACTAGATAGATTATCTTGTGATGCTAGTTCGGGACCTTAACCCGAAATACTTGTTGCGCAAAGAAGTCGGAAACTAGATAGATTATCTTGTGATGCTATTTCGGGACCTTAACTGAAAACTCATGAATACCAAAGTTGAACATCTTTTCGTGCTACACAATTTAGGCACTTGATTTGCCCTATTTTCGAGCCTGGAAGTAAGAGATATGACGTCGGGAAGGAAGTGCCGCATTAAAGGAAATTCTGGGCAATATAGATTTTATAGAAATCAATGTTTGCTTAATTCGCAAGGAAGGAACTCGTGCAAGCGAGCATGCCCTAGGGCTGCCCGAGGGTATAAATACACCCTTAGGTGCCCAATAACCTGGCGTATCAAGAAGCACAAACTGTCTATTTGGAGAGAGCTGGGATGGAATATTAGGACAAATAAAACGGTATTGGAACTGATGGAAATCGGCCGCACTAAGAGCATCTCCAACCGTTCCCAATAAATATTTTCCAATAACGAGTTAAAGGGGATGTTTTAATAACTTTCATGATTATTGAAGGGTTGCTTTTGCAGTTTCCCAATAATCTTATCCCAATCTCTCTATTTGGAGAGAGTTGGGGGTGGATTATTGGTTTGTTCCAATAATTTTTAGGAAAAAGGAAAGATAAAAGGGATCTGCTGGAGCACTATTTTTCCAATAACTCTGACGGAATATGGTAGTTGAATTGGGGAACGAGACTGCCGGAGATGCTCTAAGTTTTTTCTCTCCCAACTAGTTTTTTCTCTCCCAACTAGTAATTTGGTCAAGAAAAGAAAGAGAAGAACAGGGGAGGCGGTGATTGCATTTTTGTTCACCAAAGCAGAGAAGGGGTGATGCCACCCAATCAAGCCAGGCAACCAAACAGACATAGAGTTAGCTAGACTAAAGTCTATGCAACCAACCAAACAAAAGCTGATTGCATTGTGTAAGCCTGGCTTATGATATACATGGTTTATTTCTAGCCAGGCTTATCCTAGACCAGGAAACCAATCACAACCTAAGTCTACTGCTGGGAGTTGAGAGTAGAAATTACTGCCCACGAGCCAGAAAGTAGAAGAGAAGAGTAGGGGTGTGTTTGGATAAGTGCCTGGAGCAGCCTGACCAAATTTTGGTCGTTGACCGTAGGCAAGGTTCACGTTTGGATGCCGGCCAAGATTTGGCGTGCTTTGGTCGGCCGAGATTTGGCGTGCTTTGGCCGGCCGGTGCAACCGTAGTTCATTTTTTAGCCCCGCTCCGGCCGATTCCTGGGCGGCCAAATCGATCGCCAAAGTTTGGCCGGCCGATGCCTTCGGCTGGGTCGAAAACCAAACGTACCCTAGATCCTCGTGTACGCAAAACCAGGCCACGATCCGACGCGAACACCCACGGCCCACCACTGGTCCAGCTCCAGCACTCCACCTGCCCAGGGGCTTTCTGGCTTCCGCAAGACGGCGAGAATGGCCTCCACTGAAGAGGGCGAGACACCCCTAAACCCTCACGTCACCGCCGCCGCCAAATCCCTCCATCGCAGCCTTTATCCACCCGTCGCCGCCTTATGGACCCAATACCGCCGGCCTCCTCCTCCTTCCGCCGCCGATCCTTTTCACCGCCGACCTCCTCCACCGCCTGCGGCCGTCGATCCCAAATCGCTCCACTTGCAGAGTGAGTTCACCACGAGCCGCGACCTGTTTTCGTCCCCAATCCTGAGCCATCGCGGCGATGCATCGTACAATTCGCCCGAGTGCTCCGACGCCGGTAGTGCCCTCCACCGTCGTCAATGCACATCACGCAGTTGTGGCTGAGACGTCCTTACGGAGAGGATTTATCTCCTGTCGTGCTGCTCTGCTGTTTCCCTGTTTTCATGGTTGCATTTCTGATTGGAGCCAACCAGAGTCCGCTTGCAGGCATGTATATTACATGTCTCCCAGCAATGTGCATGGCCATATTCTTAATTGGTTGTATCCGCGAGTATAACCGTACAAGGTATGCGGAGTTTATGCTGATATGAATTCTCTACCGCCTCTAATATCTCGAGTAACGTCATGTTTGTTAATTTTTAGGCGTCAGGGGCCTTGTTTGGTTTTCTAGCATCTAGCATTGCTAGGAAGAAATCTTTCTTATATAGAGTACTAAATGAAGTCTATTTGCAAAACCTCTTCACGGATGAGCGTAACTTTTCGAGACGAATCTAATGAGCCTAATTAATCGATGATTGGCTACAGTGATGCTACAGTAACCATCCTCTAATCATCCTCTAATCATGTGGTCAAAGGCCTCATTAGATTCTTCAGGGTTCCTAGTGCAGGGGTTCTGGAGTTAGTTTTAGATTTTTCAGGGTTCCTAGTGCAGGGGTTCTAGAGTTAGTTTTGTAAAATACCTTTATTTAATACATTTAATTAGTGATCAAAGTTGTGAATAGTATCTCGCGCTGGAAAACCAAACGGGCCAGGATCTTGAGCAGCCTCTTCGTCAGATGGTATATGAGGAGGAAAGAGGTGCTGTCCCTGCCATCCCTCAGCAGTATGCTCGACAACGCATTGAGAGGAGGCGTGCATTTTCAGGCTTGCCAGAAGCTAGTGGTACTTCTGTCAGGCCACCCTGAAAATAGTCAAGGTATAATAACTACATTATGAATGACTCAGGCCGTGTTCAGATGCTTGGAGTCAAAAAATTGTCCCAAGAAATCTTGTATGTACGGAGTACTAAATGAAGTCTATTTACAAAACCTTTTCACAGATGAGTGCAACTTTGCGCGACGAATCTAACGAGCCTAATTAATCCATGATTTGCTACAGTAATGCTACAGTAATCATTCTCTAATCATACGATCAAAGGCCTCATTAGATTCGTCTCGCGAATTTGTCAGGGGTTATGGAGATAGTTTTGTAAACTGACTTTATTTAATACCCCTAATTAGTGGTCAAAATAGGGTGCAAAAAATTTGTCACCCCATCTGAACACTGACCTTGTCTTGTTCTTATGTTCCTGTCCCATCTGAGCACCCTCTCCAATAGAGGCCTTGTTTAGATTCACCAAACGGCACCAATTCGATCAAAAGACACGTATTGAAAAACGTGCCCTCCTCTCTACTTTTACGCTTCCCAATGCACTTTTTCTACAGGAAATTCGACCAACTTCACCAATCTAAACAAGGCCAGAAGTATAGAACCATCTCCTCCAACACAGAAAAATTCCAAGCACCATACCCACCAATAAACAACTCGGCTACCGCCTCTTCTGAATCTCTCCCTGTCTGTCAAATAGAGTTCAGCTTCAATCCAAGCCACCACCCTCCAAACTCCCTGCTTGTTCCTTTCTTCTCCTCCCTGCTATGCTTCCAAATCGAAGCAACCAGCCCAAGCACCACATGGTCCTTCCTTTTTGCTACCTTACACTCCTTTCCCAAGACCATCCCACACTTAAAGAGAACTTGCCATCCCTCAGCAGCATGGTTGACCACACATTTAGTTGAGCATTTTCACGCTTGCCTGCTGGAGTGCTGGTAGTGCTAGATCTGCCACTCCAGTCTGGAAATAGGCAAGTGATAACTACATTATGAATGACTCATTTTGCTATGAAGCTATTGTTGTTCATATATCCTTTCCAACTCTCCTTCAACAGCACCATATCCGTTCTACTCCTCTCTATTATTTTTCCACACAGAAAAAAAAAGCACCATAGCAACCAACCTACAACTCTGCCTCTCTGAGTCTCACTTTCGCTGCCGTGTCGCTGCCTAATCGAGGCCATCTTCAATAAAAGACACCACCCTCCAATCTCGCTATGCTTCCAAATCCAAGCAATCAGCCAAAGCACCACCAGGTCTTTCCTTTTAGCTAGCATACACTCCTCTCCCAAGAGTATCACACAATCAAAAGAACTCACCATGGATCAGCATGGTGAGCACAACAAACCTTTACTAGTAAGTAGTAGTGCTCTTGACACTTCAATTATTCAGAAGCAGCTCTGTTGTTCTAATTGGGTAGTTTTTTCTTGCAATTTCTCATCACGAGTGATTTAGGAATCTAGGAGGAAGAAACCAAAAATCTTTCTGCATTCTAAGTCTTCTGCAGCTAGTAGTTTTTTCTAGTAAAAAATGCTGAAGCAAGAGTTATTACACACAACTTTGAGCTGGCATCAAGTTTTTGCTCTATACAGAACCTAAAATGACTTGTGTGCAGTCACAGACTGCTGTGGCTAATCCTAGTTTTCCATGCCATGCAAAGTGACTATCCCCTTGATGAAGGACAGGTCTGAACTCCTGAGGCCCAGCACCGTTTAATTTTGCTTCTTAATCCTACAACTTGAGTATGTTTTTCATAACTATTGACCTTCTAAGCCTTTTAAGCATGGCTGCACGTTGCACAGAAACAGAAGTAGAAACAGATAAAGGGTAACCTAGCTAGATCTCTAATATCAATGGTTATTTCCTTGGTAGAATTGACTGTGATTGGACAATGGAAGAAGTTACTAGTATAAAGTTAGGGATGGCAATGGGCCAGGTCGACCCATTGGGCACTTGGCCCGGCCCACGAAAGCAAAGCCAATGGGTCGATTGGGTCGGCCTTGTCCCTATTAGTAAAGCATGTATGTTCCTACTGTTCTACTGCATTCCAGTCTCCAGAATTAGTGAATTACATAATGACAAGAGTGGTGACCTTTCCAGCTTTCCTTATTTATTTTTTTGGGTTGCTTCCTGTCTCGGATGCATGGTCAAAGAACTCATAGATTGAATCTATACCAATGTATGCAGAAGTCTTAACAAAGGGTAACCAAGTGCAGTTTATATATCTTGGCTATGCTAATTGCATTGCATCCTGTTTCATTAAACTCTGCATTTTAGGGTGTCAGCCACTTGCTAATCCTTGCCAGTCACAGTGACAGAGCTATATCAGTGTCAACCCATGGACACGAGCTCCGACTAGTGTAAATAACTTTGATCAGTGATCACTCTTCTCAGCTTGTCTGTCTCTGCATATATACAGTGTGTGTGTGTGTCCTCTACAATTTAGCACTAGTTTGTCAAAGTATTTTTGATATTTTCTAATTAAGCATTATGACCAATTCAAGTACACTGAATATGCAGGTGAGGAGGCTGAGGAGGAGGCATTTTGAGTACATTTAAATTCAGTCTCTCCCGCTGGTTGCTGGTTGAAAAGCTTCATCTTTCTCAGCTGTTCTGCGCTGATCCAATGTTGATCTGTTTGATTCCATTAAGTTGAAATGCATGATGTATGATAGGATACTAAGACCTATGGATATCACTTTCGTACTTCGATCTGTGATTTCTATTAGTTTCCTTGTGGATACTATGACGTGGAGATATTACTTTCACTACTGAACCTGCGACGATCATTATGACTGCTCTTTGTGGCCGATGTATGACAAAGAAATCTGTGATTTTAGTTATCTTGTGGTGGTTTATCCTTTGATTTTAGATCGTGGTCTGTATAGGAATTCTTATTATACTCCCATGCACAATTACTTTTGGGCCGACCCAAACTACCCCTTGGGCCAACAAGGCCATAGCCAAAGGCTACATTTGGGTCGACCCATGGACTCATAAATTGGCCTTGAGGCCATAGGGCTAGGTCCGGGCCGGCTCATTCCCATCCCTAAAAGTCGGGAAACCTATCTGGCTTCCGGAAGCTCGGAAGCTAGATAGCTTCCACTCTTGCGCCGTCCGATCCTCTTGACCTTCTTCCTCACGCCGCTACTGCTTCTTCCTCGCGCCACCGCACGCCAAGGTAGGAGGGGAGGGGAGGGGTGGTGTGTGGGCGGGGCGGTCAGCGGTGAGGTCGCCGCCGGCCGGGGGTGGTGGAGACGGCGACACTTAGGGTTAGGCTTTGGGGTTGGTCTGGGGGCTCCAATGTCCTTCGAACATAGAAGATGAGGGGGCCGGGGGCGGTGGAGGACCGGTGGTGGCGACGGTTGGCTGGGCGGCGGCGGTGCGGGAGCGCCGCCGGCCGGGCAGGGCTGGACCCCCGGTGGACGGTGCCGGCGGCGGGGGCGAGGACGCCAAACTCGTTAGGAAGGGCGGGTCGGCGGGCGGCGGTGGTTGGTGGGGCGGGCGGCGCGACGGCGGCAGCCGCCGGCCGGGCAGGAGGAGGGAGGAGGCGGGGGCGGAGGAAGGCAGCCAGAGGAAGAAGATGATGAATAGTGGGCCTAATGGGTTTTATATTCAACATCTTTATCTGGCTTCCAATCGCCATATAGGAGCCCCCCTAAAAGTAGTGCTAAGTAGTAAATTATTCCTGCAACTAGTAGTACAAGCTTGTGGGTATTGCTTTTTTCTACCAAACTGATGAGCATGCTAGTTGTGGAAAGGTTTGATAACATTGCAATGTTAATCACGTTGCCACAATGGAGATAGGCATGCCAAGTTCTATGGTGTTTCTTTACTTAAGCCATAAGATAGGGACATTACTAGCACTACTGCAGTAGCCACCTTTTCTGTACTGTGTTCCAGTAAATTTTCTGCAAGCAGTCAGCAGTGTTTCATTTTTGCTTGCTCATCTAAGGCTTATACTTCCTTCCCAAAAAAATTTGCAAAAGGGAATCTTGCTTGCATAGAGTACTAAATGAAGTCTATTTGCAAAACCCAGCCACGGATGAGCGTAACTTTCGGAGACGAATCTAATGAGCCTAATTAATCCATGATTTGCTACAGTGATGCTACAGTAACCATCTTCTAATCATTCTCTAATCATGCGGTCAAAGGCCTCATTAGATTCTTCTCGAAAATTTACTAGAGGTTGTGGAGGTAGTTTTGTGAACTGACATTATTTAATACCCCTAATTAGTGGTCAAAGCTGCATTTATTACCCTGCAAAAATTTACAGCTCCTATCTAAACACGGCCTTACTTTTCAATTGCTATTATTATTATTATTTTTTAGTTATGGGGGCAAATGCTGTTGTGTCCTCTGGGTGGCTCAGTAAATTATTATTCTTCTCTGGGTGGCTCTGTGGAAGAAGGCGAAAATGTATTTCGTCATGGGCAAATGCTGTTGTGTTATCAACTTAAGTTTCAAGCGGTCAAGAGGCGAGAGTAGGAAGGCGAATCAGTGCTCATGGTTTTAGTAAAATATTTGCTGTTTTGGATCTAGTTGGTGTTAGTCCTGACAGTTGCTTGGTGGTTCATACGAGTTATCTCCACTTGGTAAAGCAAACTGTTAGTCTGATTTCTTGAGATTCATGTCGGCGCAATATTACGTTGTCAGCGTATTGATGAATGGTACAAGTCAGCACATATCTCTGAAGACGATGTACTTTGTATACTTTTTCATCCGCTAATCTCATCGTATTGCGTCCTACTAGAAAATGTATGTTGCAGAAACTATGACGACAAACTATAAATTAGAACTCACTCCATGTTCCTTTCATTGAACTTTTCAGACGATTTTGCTGAACAAGGAACCATCCGATTGTCAAACATCTCAGCTTAGTTACCATACTCAGGAGCCACTGAAACTGTTGGACGAAGCCGTTAGGCATGACTCCTGGATCTTCAGTCGGTTAATGCCCCTTCTACGTCCTACAGACCCAATCTTGTTGAACTCATCAGTAATATCACTGTTTTCATCATTCGCACCTATTATGAATCACTAGAATTATTTAGCCGAGCACTCGCTTACAAAAATCCAAAATAATTACATATATGATATATCATGTTTCAAGGGAAAGGTTATATGTGGTGCCATTACCAATAATCTGACGCTGAGGGAGCACCTGACGCTGTGTTCTGTCTATCCTCTGCGCTGCACTAGTACCTTGTCATCTCTAATGCAGAGGACACGGATCCCTTTATGGTTATCGACTTATTATATCAGAACTAATTTGGATATCCAAAAAAAAATGCAACATATATGAAGAGAACAACTAGTGGAGTTCTACAATGCTGCTCTCACGGTCGTTTCCTGCTAGCAACAGGTCATCTCCAGTAGGGTGGCGGCAACGTGGGATCAGCGGGCGGGTAACCTCCCGCGGTACTTAAAAAACTACTTATATAATGACGTGAATGTATAATTTCTGTGCTGAACATATAAGTATGTCGGAATTAAAGTTCTTGTGAAATAACAAACGCCGGTGTTGAGTTATCCATTCCAACAATATTTTCAACCTTTTTTTTTGTTTAGAAACTAAGTACAATAATAGATGCTCATACACATGCACACAGCCTCAAGCATGCACATACTCATACTTAAATACATAAATGCACAAATATATCAAGTTAAAAAAATGTGAGAACCCATGCCTGAGTACGATGAGCATTTCTCAACCTAACAAACCTAGCCATACTTACGTCTCCCTCTGTCCCCAAAATATATGATATGGTAGGTGTGAAAATGATTCAGACACAGATGGATGATGTGGTAAGAATGCTTGAAAACAAATCAGATACATTTGGATACAAATTCACAACAATACTTACAACTCCCTTTTGTACCTGAAGTATATATGATATGGGGAAAAATTCTATTTAATTCCATGACCTATTGATGTTCGTCTACTTAACCACCTCACCTATAAAACCGGGTATACTACCCCAGAACTATCCGAAACCATGCGAATAATCCCCTCGGGTGGTTTTCATAAGCAGTTTTGTCTACGTGCATTATAGGTGGATGTGACGTGACAACAACATGTTTAAAAGTCTATTTCACCCCCAAACTATCGAGGTTTATCTGCATAACCCCCTCAGCGATATAATGGAATACTATATAAGTGATATTTTTAGTGATGTTTCATTTCATCAGTGCCTTGCCTGCAACTCTTTAATGCCACATCTCCCCATATGTGGTGTGCCAATAACTTTTTCTTTTTTAAAAAATAACTTTTTCTTAACTGGTACTCCCTAGCATGCATTTGCAATGCTGTAATGCAGCAAAAATACATCACACAAAGGATAAGAGGAATAGGCACCACGCAGTCTTACGCTCGACAACGTAAAATAAGTTGCCAAGAATGTGCACACAAAGGATATGGTGAATAGGCACCACACACTCTTACCCTCGAGAACCTAAAATAAGTTGCCAAGAATGTGCACACACAAGAGACAATATCAGGTCTTGTTACTAAATGTAACATGCCTTAGGGAAAATAGATTACCGGGTGTGGAACTAAGGCTCTACTGAGTACAACGGGGATATTTCCCCTTCTTGATGGCAACAGATCAGCTTCCTTGGCATGTTCTTGCCTATCAGCAACCTCACACCATCATAGCCGATCAGTGCAGTAGCAACAGCGCCTCCACGGAGTCTACACATACAGGGATGGAACGCCGTGCACGGGTGTGCTAGCACCACACGCCCGACTTGGTTCTCGGCATGGGCGAGTGGAGGGGCGGCAGCTAGGGTTTGTGGCGTGGTGGTGAATGTACCCATAGCCCTGCCCCTTCTTATATAGACCATGCTAATAGACTGCCACATTGGAGACCCAACATCCAATCGTCCAATCTGAATTGTTTCATGATTGCCTCTTGGGCATATCATCAACAACAGCAATGGTGACAACATGCATTGTATATCCAATGTTCTAAAACATGTCATTATTTATGGATGCCGAACATTTTGCTACTGCATGGAGCTTGTTCATTTAACACAGTACTGATGTAATCAATCCTCTTTTTAGCTGCCCTGTTGCACATGGCCCCTTCGCCC
>CM014270.1:44002887-44035188 GCA_004135705.1 Alloteropsis semialata | reverse complement strand
GGGGGGTGGTGGTGAAGGCAGATGGAGCAACAGGAATGGGCAGTGGCGAGGGCGTGCCATTGGTGGCTAGGGCTAGCAAGAGAGTTCACACCTCTACAGTGTTACATGAGGAAAATGTAGGGCTGCATGGAGGGAGGATTTTATGCATATGTAGTCTAAGGTATTATTCTATATATTTAAAATTGTAAGAATATCTGATACTTGTTCGACCCCACTAGAACAAAAAAAAAACCGCTCAAACCCTATGTCCCTTCCCTGACCTCTCCATACTTCTTTTTTTCCATGTGAAAGGGCACCATGTAGACAACGTAGGAGTTATCTACTTATTATTACAACCCATCAGTGCCTGAACTGAATAGATCAGCATTAAAACTGTGAGCATAAAAAAAACTCAAAATCGTGGAACTATAACTACTTGATATCAATTGGATCAAAGCACAGATCAAACACCTATGGCGGAAAAAACAGTGGGGAAAATAATGTAAAAAGTACTGTGAGGGTTACGTTCTTTGTCAAATCATATCACTCTATTATCCTCGCACATGCTAATGTAAACTGTGGCCATGGTAATAGTTATACATATAGGCACAATGAATATCCAATCTAGATTTGAATCGAGGTCCTTATCACAAGAAGCTATCGCTTGAATTCATACACACACGCAGAAAAGTTGAACATGATGAACCACATAACTAAATAAACTACCAAGAATCCAATTTAAATATCTACCAAGAACAAAGAACTTTATAAAAAATTCATACGTGCATCTGGAAGATCTTTTCTTACCTTCTTGCTTGGGGCGGACGAGGAACCAGAGCGAGGCATGGTGGTGGAGAGTACTCTCGCTGCAGCTTACACGCCAAGTCCTCTTGTTGCTTGGGTAAATAATAGCACAGGCAGATCCCGTAGAGGGTCAAGATTTATAAATATGAGAAACTGGAAGGGGAAATGAAATCAAACAGCTGCAATGTAAAAAGAAAAAAACAGAACAGCTTTCACACTGCCACTCTATCTCCTTCTGTTTTACTGTATGTGACAGCTGGCTCTAGAGGAATATAATCCATGTGTATGTAAAACGAACATGGCCACCGTTGCATCCAGTTTTAGGCAGCACCAGCTTGGATGACCATGTCTTTCTAGTCAACATATATATACTCCGTTACTACATTGGTCTACTCATTCAATGTGCTCGGATGTCAGTTGATGCAATGTTGGACAGCTTGGAGCAGTGCAAAAATCTGAAGCAAATTTTGGACAGCCAATGATGAATGTGCCATTCCTCCCATATCTCAATACTGCAATACTCCAAGACTACTAGTTGGACTCCAGGTTATTGAGAATTCAGCCGAAATATGCACAATCTGATGCATGCAAGCAAGCATTTATTATTGAAATCAGCCTGGATTTGCCAAATATGCATGCAAGAATTTATCATCGAAATCAGCCTGGATTTGCCAAATTTATATGCATGCATGCATACATGCAGGTTTTCATAGCATGAATACACCCAATTCTTTTTGTCCGTCATCGCTGACGAAATGTGAAGGTGCCATGTATGGGAGTCGCATGCTGCATCGGTTTTATTGTGCAAAAATGTGGTTTTTTCATTTTATAAAAAATGTGTTGTTTTTCTATCAGCCATAAAATTTATATGAAAAGATCCAAATTCTTCATCTACGGAGGCAAGACAAAAGTACACAGGGTGGATCTGGCTCAACATGACATTAATTAATTTCAGTAGCAGCAGACATACATATTTCACGAAACTTATACCTTTTTTTCCAATTTCTAAAAGGAAATCCAAATGGTAGGTAGTTGCCCATTTCTATGAATGTGCTATGATCAGCATCACCTCAAAAAATCGATGGCAGCAGAGACCGAGGTAGGGTTTCACACGTTTTGAATAGGAGTTTGCCCAAATTTTAATGTTGGACCCTCCCTCCCTCTCGACCCTCCATTTGTGTTTCTTTTGTAATGTTTTTGTGAAATGTTACGATGCATTGTTTTCCTAAAAATTTATGTAATGGAGTATCATGTTAGTTTCTTTTTATTAATTACCTTTTTCCTAGAAAGGTTTATTTTTTGCTAAAAATTTTAGCTTGCTCTTTTTAAAAACTAAAGTAAAAACATGTCATGAAAAAGCTATATGTAATTCTTCAATTTTTGAAAAAAAACTATACCCAAAAAATTTTAAATTTCTTACATGAATTGTTTAGAAAAAACAAATTGGTAAACCTCCCACTAAATTGTGATTTGTTCTGATCAGTTTCTTCTTTTTTTTTAACCGAAGATCAGTTTCTTCTTCGTTGTTTAAATGTTACCCCTGAAAGGAGAAGGTTGACCAGGGTAGAACTGAAAGAGAAACTGTAATGCTATGTAACTGCCTTCCAACGCAAAAATAAAAGTCATAAGCCTCTGTCTATTCTACTGCACATGACGGGCCCTAATACCGCCTTTTCTCTTTCCCTAACTGCACATGCTCAGTTCTATGTTCCATTTCTCTCCTATTGTTCTCCTCTTTTTCAGATCCAAGCGGAGGGGGGCAATGGCTGCTAGGTGAGCAGTGCTTGATTTAGTGTAATGTAGGCACAACTTGCCATGTTGGCACACTAGCTGGCATCGATCGTGTGGTACAGACGTAGGCAGGGGTCTTCAGTGGCACCAACACACGTGTTCCTTGACGAGGTATTGCCCTGATCTTTTGAAAGGTATGGTAAATTCAATTGGCAGAGTACGTGATATTGATGACCCGGGCTTCTAATCAGACGGATTTGAAACCCGCAATCGCTACACCACTACTTTGACCTTGGATATCAACCAAGCACAACTTGATGGACCTTGCCACGAAAGCTTTGCTTGTAAGCAAGTCGAAAAACACAAGCAAGAATATGACACATTCTGAAATTGCAGATGTATATGAAGTGAATCTGAATAAAAGGTTTAAACTCTCGACGCAAAAGGACTAATTGCCATAGTCGATTTCTCAATGAAATATAGAACTAAACAAAGCCCAAACCATAGCCAGTGGCTACTTATTATATGACAAAAGAGGCGTACTAGGGTTGGGGCGACAAAGAAGGGACGCCCACAACATGGGTTTAAGGCCTGACACGATACAAGTGCCTAGACAGCCTAAACTGGTGGCACAATATGTCGTTTTGATGAGTTTTGATGATTTCCATTGACTTGGAGGGAATTTAGGCATGGAATGGTGCCATTGGAAATCTTATCTTCTTAACTTTCCATGCATATGTAGGACGCCTAAAACTGAGCCCGCATGCGACCTAGGCAACATTTTTGGTGTGAGTTGCTCCTGGACTCTGAGGTGGGCTCGAATTTTGATTTGCTTTGCCTCCACCTTGGTAGCTCGAGCGGAAGAGGGGTCCGGGCTTCCTCCTCACCTTGTACACCCTTGCTGGTCTCCACCTCCATAACGTGCTCCACGCTTAGTCGTATGCATAGATAACATGTCCTCATCATTCCTCTTCCTTGCCTATCTCATCTGCATCTTTGAAGCACTGCACACCCTTGACTCCATGCATGCTGAGGGTGGAATCAAGAATATGATGCAGATGGATGCAAAGGTGGCATTTGGAGTGGGTGAGGCTGCAGCGCCTACTTGAGCTTGATGGTTAAGATTAGGGTCGGTTGTGGCACCTCTGGTGTGTTCTTCTTCCTAGTTGCCTCATTCACCATATCAATGCGCCGCTTCCTGCTATCTTTGTGAAGTTGAGACGTGATGAAACAAAGATTTTTCACGTTGCAATGCATAAATTTCATGTTGCAGTTTGATTTTTTTGAGGTTGCAATTTCTGCGCCTCTATCATTGTGGTAGCTATCCCTCTATTGCAGGCATTGATTTTAGTACTTGTGTTAGCCTTTTTTGAATGCTGTATAGGTGATCTCAGATGTTTCAACAAATGATTTTGTAAAGTTGTGATCTCAAATTGTACATTGTATAAAACATCTTCATTTGCTGTGGTGGGGATTTTTCCTTTCATATGAACTGAGATTCATGTTATTTTTGAAATATATTTATAGTTATTGAATAAGGTAATCTTTCATGTTGCTTCTCAAGACTCACCTAGATTAAATTAATCTGACCTATAAAAAGCACTAGATGAAATTAGTATTCTCTTTAATGAAATGCTAAAATATGCTTCTATACTGATGCAAAAATGTGCCGCACTCTTAGTCTCACTTATGTCTTTATTTTGAAGATTTTTCAGAAAAAAGGTATTTTGTCCTATTGCCACGATTTTTTAGCGTTGCATAGTCCAAAAATTTAGTAGTGCATCCACAATTGTTCTTGAATTTTATGACCTCGTCTAAAAATAAAGAAATAATGGCATCCGATCTCCACTGCCACCCACATGAAAGTTCAATCTCTCTAGCAAGGGATCTTCAAGTGATGCATAGAATTTATCCAAAAGAGGAATGGTGTTGTGGCCCCTTGAGATACTCTGATTCTTCCAAAAACAGTTAACTCATGAACTAGAGGACCTGGGAGGGTGGCAAGGTCCCCCCCAACATTGGCCTCTGGTTGTCCTTACGGCAACATCTGTTGATGGTTATTATGTCAGTGTGATTAGTGCTTTGGAAAAGGGTTAATTTGATATATGCTACTGCAATTGTCACACTTTGAAGATAGGCCATTATAATTCATCTATTCGAACCATGCCATTATAATTTGATAGATGTCACAAATATGCCATTATATACCCCTTCGATGCTTTTATTAAAATTTTCGGACCAAAAATACCCCTTTCTTCTCCATTCCGCCCTTTTTTATCTGAATTCAGATTGGCCATTCCACCTTTTCTATCTGGATTCAGATTGGCCATTCCACCATAAGCTGCCCATGACCATAGCTTGGCGCCAGCTCCTGCGACACCGTCACATCATGCCGTGCCTCACGTACCCACTCATGGTGCGCTTCACGGCATCAGCGAGCCCAGGACGCACGCACGCATGCTCTTGCTGCTGCCCTCATCAGTCCACGGTGCATGGTCGCCGGCAGCCGCGCTCACCGTGCTGCTCACCTGTCTACCATTCCTCACCGCCGCACGTGCTCACGCTCACCACGACGGCAGCCGTCGTGGCCAACCAGGGCCAGCCCAGGCCATTTTTGGCATGGACAAGATGCAGATATCCTCTCCGATCTCAGTTCCTCCCGATGTTGTTCTACTCCGAGCATTGATACTTTTCCCAGCAAATCTCCTCAATTAATCCTGTTGACGCAGAATTAGGTCAACACACGAAAGCGCTAGCACGCGCAGCACGTAACACGATAAACCCGCAGCTTCCCTGCGCCGACCGGTCAGACCGGTCAGGGGCACCGGTCAGACCGGTTCCCATCGGGGAAGAAGGGGGTAAACCCTAAAAACGCCTCCCGGAAGGATCCGTCAGGGAGAACGCGATCAGGGGTGCCCTAGGGTCGGCAGGCCACCTAGGACGCCTTCAAACGTCGCGGAGACGCAGGAAGAATAGCAGGTAAAGGTTGGAAAAGCTAGGGTTTGGAGATACGAAAAAGTAAAGGTAAAAGTAGTAAATTTGATAGATTCGATTGTTGTGGGTTCAATCGGCCAAATCCCTTATATTTATAGGGAGGGTAGGTCTTGTCCCACAAGGAAGCCAAGTTACAACTCGTAACAATCTCGGAATCCCAAATCTAAGAGTCCTAGTCGGATTACAAAAGGGTAACCGGTCTGACCAGTCCCCCACACCGGTCAGACCGGTCGGGGTCGGACTTCGCCTTTTTGTGCCAATCCTTCATCTTGCTCCTCGCACCAACTGTTGCAGTCGTCCTGAACTTCAAGCACCGCAACATCCGGTCATTCCAGAGGCCATGTCATCCTTTTGCTTCTCGCACCACTTCTTGCGGTCCTCCAAAACCCTTATCACCGCAACAGTCGGTCATTCCAGAGACCATGTCGCTTCCATCGAACTAGGATCGATTGCCAGCACCGCAACTTCCTGACCTGGACCGTTTCGCCATGGCCTGTGCCAATTTTGGTTGTCAACATATGCCCCCTGTTTTTTGGTAAAGCTTGCGTACCATAAAACACATCATCACCAAAATTGTCAACTGAGGGCGATGTTTTAACAGAATTCATCGGCCATTATAATTTTCTAAGGGCGATATCCAAATATCGGCCATGTGCCACTTTATGCCTCTTGCGAAACACTTGGATAGTACCTTTTCAAGTACCTCCCGTTCAGTGCCTTAGGCAAACGCCCTCCTTGCAGCGTCTCCACCATATAGGAATTCCCGCCATTGATCTTGAACACTCGATATGGACCTTCCCAACTTGGAGACCACTTGCCGAACTTATTATCTCTAGTACCAAGTGGCAATATTGTCTTCCATACTAGATCACCAACCTGAAAAGTCTTCTCTTTGACCTTCTTGTTGTATGCTCTAGCAACTCGGATCTTGTCTTTCTCAATTTTCTTGAGAGCTTGTAAACGTTTATCGGTCACTTCATCAATGTTGTCCATCATCAAGTCATAATATTCACCAACCGAAAGCTTATTTTGTCTAGCAAGTCTATAAGCGTCCAGATTTACCCCAACCGGCAAAACGGCCTCTTGACCATAAACAAGCTCAAAAGGAGTGACTTTGGTAGCACCATGTCTAGATATGCGATGAGCCCATAAAGCTTCAGACAAGACTTCATGCCATCTTCGGGGATTTTTCTCTATCTTCTTCTTGATCAATTTAATCAAAGTCTTATTACTAGACTCGGTCTGACCACTGACCTGAGCATAGTATGGAGATGAATTAAGCAATTTGATCTTATACATATCAGCAAAAACTCGCACTTCTTTAGACATAAAAGATGTGCCTTGATCCGTAGTTAAAGTTTGTGGAATGCCGAATCTATGAATAATATGCTCAGTAATAAACTCAATTACCTCCATATGGATCATATTCTTGAGAGGAACAGTTTCGGTCCATTTAATGAAGTAATCCGTAGCAACCAACACGAAGCGGTGACCCTTTGAAGAAGAGGGATGTATCTCTCCAATAAAATCCAATCCCCATCCTCGGAAAGGCCATGGTTTAATAATAGGATGAAGTAATGCAGCAGGTACCATCTGAATATTACCAAACTTCTGACATTCTTCACATCCTTTGTAATAACGAAAACAATCGGCCATCATAGTAGGCTAATAGAAGGCAGCTCTTCTAAGTAACCACTTCATCTTAGGAGCCGATTGATGCGTTCCACATATCCCTTCATGAACTTCACCCATGGCCACTCTAGCTTGATCAGCACCCAAGCATTTAAGAAACAAATCATCGGCGGTGCGATGATGCAACTCATCATCAACCAAAATATATTTGAAAGCCAAACGCCGAATTTTCCTGTTCGTTCCAAAACTAGGATCCTTCAGATACTTACTAATGGACGCTCTCCAATCATCCACTTCGGCTTTCTTGTTTTGAAGATTTTCAGCAGCCGAATTTGGACCAGAAGGCGTCAGACCGGTCTGACCAGTCTCTGAATCGGTCTGACCGGTTCCTGGACCGGTCTCCGCAGCAGTCTGACCGGTCAAGTCTGGAACTGCTGCGAGCGCTAGAGCTTCTCTTGTGACATTAGCAATCAACGGCCTTTTTCTATGAAAGTGTCTCTTCTGGACATTATAGCCAGATGCTTGCTGTGCCAAAGTATTAGCTCTAGGATTTTCACACCTTGGAACATGATATATGGTGAACTCATCAAAATATGGTAAAATATCAAGACACTTATCAAGATAAATATTTAATGAGCCTTCTAAGCATTGACACACCTTAGACACTTGCTGTACAACCAGCAATGAGTCACCAAAAGCTTCAACATGCTTTACTCCCATGTCATGCAAAATCTCTAGTCCGAATAATAAAGCTTCATATTCGGCTTGATTATTTGTGCATTCAATTTCTAATCGGCTAAGAGCTTCAAAAACAGCTCCATTAGGAGAAACAAGAACGATTCCAATGCCACATCCGTTCTTGCAAACCGATCCATCAAAATGCAATTTCCATGGAGTAAAAGTCATGTAATCAATTTCTAAATTATGCTCATCATTAATCCGAAGTTCAACAATAAAATCAGCTACAACTTGGCCTTTCATGGATTTCAAAGGTTCACAAGCCAAATCATATTCAATAAGAGCATACGCCCACTTACCGATCCTTCCGCTCAAAATCGGTCTATGCAACATATACTTAATAACATCGGCTTGACATGCTACAATGCAAGTACTAGACAACAAACAATGCCTCAATTTTGTACAAGCATAATATAAAGACAAGCATAATTTTTTAATAGGTTTATACCTTGTTTCCGCATCAAAAAGCCGTCGACTCAAATAGATAATAATATACTCCTTGCCATTTGTTTCTTGAGTCAAAACAGCTCCAATAACATTATCTTCGGCCGAAATATAAAACCTAAATAGCACCCCATTCTTAGGCGCTTTAAGCACAGGCGGCGAAGATAAGTATTTCTTAATTTCTTCAAAGGCCTCTTGCTACTTTGCCCCTCAAGTAAAATCGGCTTCATTCTTTAACCGAAGTATAGGAGTAAAAGCACTAGCTTTCCCAGACAAGTTAGAAATAAACATCCTCAAGTAATTAATTTTGCCCAAGAATTTCTGTAAATCATGCTTGCAAGTAGGCACTTCAAGTTTATCAATAGCATTTATTTTCTTAGGATCTATCTCTATGCCCCTTTCATGAACCATGAAGCCTAAAAATCTTCCAGCCGATACACCAGAAGCACATTTTAATGGGTTCATCTTTAAACCATACTGACGCATTCTTTCAAAAGCAAGACGCAAATCGGTCAAGTGAGAATTTAATCCAGTCGATTTGACAACAATATCATCAATATAGACTTTTAGGATAACACCAAGCAAGTCATGGAAAATCAAATTCATTGCTCTTTGATAAGTAGCGCCGGCATTCTTTAAACCAAAAGTCATCACAACCCATTCAAATAAACCAACAAAGCCGGGACATTTAAATGCCGTTTTGTATACGTCTTCCTCGGCCATAAAGATTTGATTATACCCCGCATTGCCATCAAGAAAGCTAATAATCTTATGTCCGAAAGCATCATTGATAAGCATATTGGCTATAGGCATAGGATATTCATCTTTGGGAGTTGCTCTATTAAGATCTCTAAAATCAATGCACACTCTAATCTTATTAGAACCCTTCTTCTCAACAGGCACAATATTAGAGATCCATTCAGCATAGCGACACGGCCGAATAAACTTAGCTTCAAGCAAACGATTAACCTCTTCTTTTATGCGAAAATAAAATAAAGGATTAAATCGTCTATTGCCCTGTTTATATGGCCTAAAACCAGGTTTAATTGGTAATCGATGTTCAACTAATTCACGACTTAAACCAGGCATCTCATGATACTCCCAAGCAAAGCAATCAGAATATTCTTTTAATAACTCGATTAATTCAGCTTTATAATCGGCTTTCAAATTTTGATTTACAATAGTCGGCCTTGGTACAGAACTATCACCTATGTCTATCTTTTCTAAAGGATTAGCCGATGTAAATCCTTGTCCTAACTTCTCTACTTCTTCAAAATCATTAATGGCTTCATATGAATCGTTTATGTTTGACCAATAATGCTCCACCCTTTCCTTTAGCCACTTCTCGCTTGCATCCATCTACTCTTCATTATCTGAATCAACCGATCTTTGAACCGGCCTTAGAGCAACGGACACAAAGCCGTCCTTAGTACAAGCAAGGAACTCAAAGTCCGAAATATCAATTCTGATCAAGCACTTGACATTATCATGAGTTCCCAAAATAGATGCATCGGCCATAGCAACACATGCCGAAGTACCCACATGAACCACCTCAACTTCGTCACCAACCCATTGAATTAAGCATTGATACAAGGTAAAAGGCACACATTGATTTGCATGAATCCAATCGCATCCCAAGATCACACTAAAGTTACCTTGCACCTTCGTGACGAAGAAAGCAGTCGCCAGCGCCTTGCTCCCTACGGTGAGCTCCAATGATGCAACTCCCTTGGCGCTCATCGGTTCTCCTCCTCCAACACCGCTGATCATCATGCTTGTCTTGATTAGCTCGCTGTCCAAACCTCCCAATTTCTTGTACAAAGTGTATGGCATGAGGTTCACAATAGCAACACCATCAACGAGCATCCTAGAAATCGGCCTTCCCTTAATGTGACCCTTCACATAAAGAGCTTTCAAATGGTTATCTGATTCCAAAGATCTCTGAAACACATCGTTCTTGGGAGCAAAATCAACTTGAGCCACCCTCGCATCATCTCCGACAAAGCAATAGTCGGCGTTCAAATAGATAACATTGACGTCCATATCAGTCCTGCTAGGCGAAGGCTCAAAGTCAACAGCTTCATCATCATTACCCATCTGAACATCTGAAATTGCAGTGGGCGGAATCGAAACATTAGCCGAAGAAGAAAACGCATCGGCTACCGACTCTCCAGGTGACACCGGTCTGACCGGTTCCTCTTGACCGGTCTGACCGGTTCCAGTTGCCGGAACTGGAACAGGGGGTGACCGGTCTGACCGGTTGCGGCCAGATCAGCCGAATTTGCTGCGGACGGTTCGGCCTTTTCTGATTCTTTGGCATGAACATCCTGAACACCAGAACCATCCTTGAAACTCTGACCAGACGGCGGAATCATTGGCTTAGCCTCATTGAACCACTACTCCCTCTTTTTCGTCGATTCTTCCTCCCTTTGCTTCTGAGTATGCAACCGCTGCAATCTCCTCTTCTGAGAATGAGATAAACCAGGAGGACACCACCTTGGCTGCGTGTACTGAGGCAATGGGACCTTTTTCACGGCCGAAGTACCAATAACATTAGGTGCGTCGGCCATCGATGGATTAACAGACATAGAGCCAATTTGAATCACACATTTCACAACTGGCTTTGGAATAACAAGTGCAGGCTCTTCCTTCTTTGGAACGGGACGATATTCCTGCTTAGCCGGCTCCTTGCCCGGCCTCCTCTGGAAACTGGTCTGACCAGTCACGGCAACCGGTTGGACCGGTCTGTGCTGCTGGGGCACAAACGCCGGCTTCCGGTGGACATCGGTCTGACCGGTCGGGGGAACCGGTCTGACCGATCTGTGCTGCTGAGGCACAGACACTTGTCTTGGTTGAAAACCTGTAGGCCTAGGCTGCGGTGGATTTATTCTGGCATGTACAGGAACCCCAGGCCGTGGTTGATTTGATGCAGAACAGTAAGGCACGTACATTATACCATCTCTCCAAATAGGTTGTGGAGAGGAAGGTTGATACGTCCTCCATGGCCTAGAAGGACCAGCACCGTTGAATGAACTTGGGCCTTGACCCCCACTGTCTTTTTAGCGCTTCCTTCATACCAGAATCCCTTGATGGCGATCTTGTTGAATGGCCGCATTTTGCATGTGCTTAGCCATAACTTTATCAAAGGTCGTCTTCGGCTTGAAAACTTTCCCCTGATCTTTGTCCTGGTTAGTCTTTCAAGTGCCAACTTCAGAACGTTTAGGCACAAACGTTCGGACCGGCCTCTGGGCCAGACCGGTCTGACCGGTCTGGGTAACCGGTCTGACCGGTTTGCCCTGGGCAGGGATAACCGGCCTTTGATCCCGTGCTTGAGAGCTTGATTGCCCTCCAACTTCAGAAGTCTTCACTGTAATAGTCAAGATTTTCTTTCCATCAGGAGCTTGTTTAAGCACAACTTCTCTCCCGAGCACTTTGTCATTTTCCATCACCCTCCTTGGTTCTCCAATCACAATATTCTTGCCTCCTGCTGTATCGGCATTGTCCGGCCGAACCAACATCTTGGCATCCTGAAGATCCATGGTATTAACCACCATGTTGTTGACTGGAAACGGGCGCTTATCAACTTGCATCTCATTCAAACTCAATCGTCCATCATTTACAGCCGATTGAATCTGCCGACGAAAGAAATTGCAATCGTTTGTCGCATGAGAAAAAGAATTATGAAATTTGCAATAAGCACGCCGCTTTAACTCCTCGGGTGACGGAATAGTAAACGAACATTTGATATATCCATTCTTATGCAATTCATCAAAAATTTTATCGCACTTACTGTAAAAGTCAAGATTTTCTTTCCATCGGGAGCTTGTTTAAGCACAACTTCTCTCCCAAGCATTTTGTCATTTTTCATCACCCTCCTTGGTTCTCCAATCACAATATTCTTGCCTCCTGCTGTATCGGCATTGTCCGGCCGAACCAACATCTTGGCATCCTGAAGATCCATGGTATTATCCACCATGTTGTTGACTGGAAACGGGCGCTTACCAACTTGCATCTCATTCAAACTCAATTGTCTATCATTTACAGCCGATTGAATCTGCCGACGAAAGAAATTACAATCGTTAGTCGCATGACAAAAAGAATTATGAAATTTGCAATAAGCACGCCGCTTTAACTCCTCGGGTGACGGATAGTAAAAGAACATTTGATATATCCATTCTTATGCAATTCATCAAAAATTTTATCGCACTTAGATACATCAAAAGTAAATTTCATCTCCTCCTGCCGATTCCTATGAGTCGGCTTAAGAGATGTGCAAGTAAAACCTTTGTTAGATGCTGGCCATACAAATTCAGCAGCCAACACCTCATGAGACTCTTCATCAGAACTAGTAGAATCATATTCTACATTATGTGCATTAGCCCGATGAGTTCTATGGCTTTCTTTTAAATCTTTGCTTTGGCTTTCAGCTGCCAAAGCTCTTTGATGCACTTGGTTTACATTAAAGAAATCAAAGCCCTCTAATTTCTCCTTAATGTGAGAACGTAAACCATTCAAAGCCAAATCAGCAAGATCCTTTTCAGCAATATTAACACCAAAGCAACGGTTTTTAGTATCACGGAAATGTTTAATATAATCATTAACGGTTTCATCATGTGATTGCCTAACCGATGTAAGATGTGACAATTTAAGCTCATTACTGCCTGAAAAGAAGTGATCATG
The DNA here is from genome assembly GCA_004135705.1 of Alloteropsis semialata. Classification (NCBI taxonomy): domain Eukaryota; kingdom Viridiplantae; phylum Streptophyta; class Magnoliopsida; order Poales; family Poaceae; genus Alloteropsis; species Alloteropsis semialata. The sequence goes on along the minus strand of CM014270.1, from coordinate 44,022,186 downwards.
AAATTTTTGTTCTAACTATTCCCATGAAGTAATAGAATGAGGAGCCAATGATGCAAACCATGAGAAGGCAGTACCAGTTAGAGACAAAGAAAACAAACGCACTTTTAAAGCCTCACTAGAACCAGAATCGCCTAGTTGTGCCATGTATTGACTTATGTGTTCAAAAGTACTCTTAGAATCCTCCCCATTAAATTTGACAAAATCAGAAAGTCTAAAACCAGTGGGGAAAGGAACTAAATCAAATCTAGGAACATAAGGCTTTTGGTATAACCTAACCTTATCCCTGACATCTACTCCCAAATTCTCTTTAAGAGCTGAAGCCAAATCAAGTTTGTACTTAGAAAATATTTTATCTAAATATTCTAATGAATTATCCTGTGTATTTGGCAATTGAGTATTTTGTACGGGAGTAGAAGACAAATTCCCCGTATCTGTTCCCCCAGGACCGGTCGGACCGGTTCCCGACACCGGTCTGACCGGTTGATGCCGCACAAGCTGGTTGGCCGTATCTACCCTTCCAGGGCCGGTCTGACCGGTCACGGCGACCGGTCTGACTGGTTGGTGTTGGCCAGATTGGTTGGCCGACACCTGTCCCTGCATCTGTTGGCCGAACCTTCCGAAAAGTTCGTAAGGTACTGGGCCTTGTGAAAACAAATTTTGTACTGATGGGGGTGCAGAATATCCATAGTTTCAGTTTTGCGGGGTATAGTTTACAACTTCATTGTTAATTCGGCCATGATTAACCGAATTAGGCAAAGTTGCAAACGGCTGAGGCGCAGCAGGCCGAGTAAATATTGGGTTGGATGGTGTAACAGATTGGCCTTCAAAGTAATTCAACGGCATGCCATATGTAGGTTGCTCTATAGGCTTTGCTACCGATGTTTTAAAATCAGGCACAATAGGAATTTTGGGAATTAAAAGACTAGGATCGGCGGTAGGTTATTCAACCATAGGTTATTTGCCTTCCGATTCTAAACACTTGTTATGCATCCAACCAACTTAACATTGTTCTCAGCCATCTTATCCTCCATGTACTTAAGAAAAACTTCGTGAGCGCTTTCATCAGGTAGTACCTTAGGAGGTGCCACTGAAGATGTAGCAGATGGATCTACGTCCTTGATCTTGGTGACCACGCCCTTGCGGTCATTCTTGAAGTGCGATACGTAGTAGATGCGTTCTTCTTCTGCCTTCTTCTTCAGGTACTCTTCAAGCCCTTGGCGATCTTCAGCAGAAAGTTCATCGCCTTTGACGACGAAGATGTTCTCAAGATCGAACTCGGTGTTGGAACCCATCTAGATCGAATTAGGTAGATCGGCTGCACGAACCAGATCTCCAATTCCCCAGCGGAGTCGCCAAAAATATGTTAACGCAGATTAGGTCAACACACAAAAGCGCTAGAATGCGCAGCACGTAACACGATAAACCCATAGCTTCCCTGCGCCGACCGGTCAGGGGCACCGGTCAGACCGGTTCCCGTCGGGAAAGAAGGGGGTAAACCCTAAAAACGCCTCCCGGAAGGATTCGTTAGGGAGAACACGATCAGGGGTGCCCTAAGGTTGGTAGGCCACCTAAGACGCCTTCAAACATTGCGGAGACGCAGGAAGAACAACAGGTAAAGGTTGGAAAAGCTAGGGTTTGGAGATACGAAAAAGTAAAGGTAAAAGTAGTAAATTTGATAGATTCGATTGTTGTGTGTTCAATCGGCCGAATCCCCTTATATTTATAGGGAGGGTAGGTCTTGTCCTGCAAGAAAACCAAGTTACAACTCGTAACAATCTCGGAATCCCAAATCTAAGAGTCCTAGTCGGATTACAAAAGGGTAACCGGTCTGACCAGTCCCCCACACCGGTCAGACCGGTCGGGGTCGGACTTCGCCTTTTTGCGCCAATCCTTCATCTTCCTCCTCGCACCAACTGTTGCGGTCATCCTGAACTTCAAGCACCGCAACATCCGGTCATTCCAGAGGCCATGTCATCCTTTTGCTTCTCGCACCACTTCTTGCGGTCCTCCAAAACCCTTATCACCGCAACAGTCGGTCATTCCAGAGACCATGTCGCTTCCATCGAACTAGGATCGATTGTTGCGGTCTTCAATGCGCCAGCACCGCAACTTCCTGACCTAGACCGGTCAGACCGGTCAGGCTAACCAGTCTAACCGGTTCACCATGGCCTGTCCCAATTTTGGTTGTCAACAAATCCCAAAAATCAAATCCCTATCACTCGTGCTTCAGTTTTATCTTTTTTCACGGATTCAGCTACCTGCGGCGGCTGCTCGCCCTGCTAGCTCGAGCGACGGACTCTGCCATGTCTACCCGCACCGCCATCGCGCAGGCCCGCACGAGCCAACCACGTCTGGCCTTGCCCCGCACGGGCCACCTGCGCCTGGGCTTGCATCACCCCGTGCTGGCCAGCCTCGCCCGCCTGCCCCCTCCCCCCCCTCTCGGCTTGCCTCTATACACTGTCCCTGAGTTACTGCTCTGGCCGGAGAGGAAGGGAAAGATGGACCCGTTAAAGGGAGGAGGAAGAAGACAGGGGCATTTTAGTCTAAATATTTTTATAAAAGCATCGAAGGGGTAATTAAGTAATGGTATATTTGTGAGAACCGTGAAATTGTAATGGCATGGTTGCGAATAAGTGAATTGTAATGGCATATCTCCAAAGCGTGATAATTGTAATGACATATATCCAATTAACCCTTTGGAAAATGAGATCGTTTCCTAGGAATTCTAAGGCTTTTTAAAGAGCATTTATCCTCAGTGACATAAAAAAGATATGATGAGCAGCTCACAGATCCATCTTCGTTATTGAATTCTTCAAAGCTTCTGTAATACAAATCAGTTAGATGACAATGGAGTGGGCTCTCGTGGCCAGTCTTTCCTGTAATATCATTTCCATCTCAAGATAAAGTGTACTGGCAGAGGAAGCCTACACTCAAGTGGAACTTATAGTATTCTCTCTAATGAATTGGAAAAAGGCATCTACGTACTGATGTGAAAAATGTGCCACACTCGAAATCTCAGTTCTCTGATGAACCACTTGGGCAATCAAGACCACAACCATAAACACCTCAGAATGTATAAAGGTCCCCTGTCCGACTGAAAAACAGTTGGTGCACATTATGCTGAGACAAAGGCTTCAAGTAGCTCAGTCCGTCCTCAATTGTTCTTGAATTTCATGATCTTGTCTTAAATAAAAGGGACATAATGACATAATGTGTCCGAGAGAGGAATGTATTGTTGCCCCTTAGATACTCTAAATATTCCAGAAAAAAAAAGCTTAAACACAAACTAATCGAGGGCGAGGACCCAACACTGACCACTGGTTGTCCTCAGCGAAATGTCTGTAGATGATTGTGTGATCGGGCCTCTGGAAAATGAGATCTCAATCTCCCTAGGAAATCTCCTGGCGCGTCTCGGGGAAGCCGGGCCGGGCTCGGTTCTTGTCGTGCTCTTGGCGCGCTGCTCTACCCCTCGATCCCGCTCTGGTCGATCGGCGAGGGGGCTCTCCAGGCGGTGGCAAGTGCTGCGGCCTTGGTGGGGGTGCCCCGGATTGTGATCCGGGACCTCCCCACCCCGGCGCGCCCACGTACCCCGCCGCCTCCTTCTCCGTGCTGAGATCACTGCTGCTGGCATGGTGTCGGCGGAGCGTTCCCGGCAGCGCTCGCAGGCCCCCTCCCTTTGTGACCTTCGAGCGGAGGAGGAGCACGAGGTCAGCTTTCGCCGCCGCCGAGCCAGGCGCAAGCGCGCTGTGGACAGTGCGTCCAAGGTGCGCCGCAGCCGTCGTCTGGCTGCTAAGGAGAACCCGCTTTTCGAGGGCGTCACGGCGAAAGCCACTCGCGTGCAGCAGGCCAAGCTGGACCTCTCCCGCGCGTCCAGGCCACTCCGTGAGGCTCTGGACACGTCTGGAGTGCTGGAACGTCCACCGCCGACTCGCATTCACCCCCGCAAGCTCAAGTTTCTCGGCAAACTGTGTGGCCTGTCCGGCCTCAGGGAGGTCGAGGAGGAGGTCCATGAGGTTGCCTAATGTTGCTCTGTTCCTCTGTTGTGTGTGCGCAGCGAGTGTGTGTCCATTGTCGGCTCACTTGCGGAGTCCCCCCTCGACGTGGTAGGGCGTGGGTTTGTTCTGTGTTAGTGTTCGCTTTCCCTGCTTTGTGGTTGGGGTCCCTGCATCATGATGGTTGGTGTAACTTGTTAATCACCTATCATGTGCTTGTGTTGGTGTTTTGTTTGTGCTATCGCATGGTGCCTCTCTGTTCCTCATTCTGACACGCTCCCTCTCGTTTCTCTCTTGGAATGTCCGCGGTCTCGGCCAACAATGCCGGTGCGAGGACGTTCTCTGCAAGCTTATCGCTTCTCGGCCTCATGTGATGCTCCTCCAGGAGACTAAGCTCCCCTTCCTCTCTGAAATCAAACAATCTTCCTTCCTCCCTATCTGCCTCAAGAACTGCACCGCCGTTAACTCTATCGGAGCTGTGGGGGGGTTGCTCACCGCCTGGGACGCTCGCTGCTGCACCCTCGTGCAGACGATCTCTCGCCAGCACAGCTTGAGCACCCAGTTCTCCCTTGCCCCGGATGGCAACTCTTTCATGGTCACCAACGTGTACGCCCCAACGACACATGCTGAAAAAGCTGGTTTCCTCAGCGAAATTGGCTCACTCGCCACAGGTGTCCTCGGCCCGTGGATTCTGATGGGCGATTTCAACATGCTTCGGAACGCCAGTGACAAGAACAATGAGCACTTCAATGCACTCGACGCTGCCCGTTTCAATGACCTTATCAGCGATCTCGGCCTGGTGGAGATCCCACTAGTTGATCGTGCCTACACGTGGACGAACAAACGCGAGGTGCCGACTCTTGCGCGCCTGGATCGCTGCTTCGTCAACCTGAGTTGGGATGAGCTCTTCCCTAACACTTCCCTGTCCTCCCTCACTCGCTACGCATCGGACCACGTTCCCCTGCTAACTACTACCTCGTCCACCATTCCTCGGAGTCCTTGCTTTCATTTCGAGAACTCCTGGATGCTGAATCCCAACTTCAAGAACCGGATCATGTCGGTGCTCCCTGCCCCCCAGTCTGCCGGGCTAAACATCGGGCGGGTTCTTAAGTGTTGCCGACGCGAGTGCCGTTCCTGGGCCCGGAGGCAGCTCCCTCTTAAGCAAAAGAAACAAAACATCAAGACTCTAATTGATGCTCTTGATCTGCTTGAAGAATGTCGCCCCCTTAGTTCCGGGGAATCAACCCTACGGCGCCTTGCTGTAAAAGAACTCCAGGTCGTCCACTCGATGGAATTGGCCTTCTGGCATCCATGCTGCTGCTTCTGGCCGGAGACGTAAGAACACAATTCAGTGCCTAGAACGGGACGGTTCCTCCTTTCGGTCGCACGATGCCAAGAGAGCAATCCTAAAGGACTACTACACCAGCTTGCTTGGGACTGAGTGCTCGACCACCTGGTCCTTTGAACTCAGTGATTTCTACCCGGATTTTGCTGTCGCCGGAACAGCTCTCTCCCAACCATTCACGGATGATGAAATTGCTGCTGCTCTTTTCGCCATGGACCCGAATGCCAGCCCTGGTCCTGATGGTTTTGGCCCCTCCTTCTACATGGGCTTTTGGACCCAATTGAAACGGCATTTACACCAACTCTTCACGAACTTTCACTCCCACTCGCTGGAACTAGACGGCCTGAATAGAGCTCACCTTGTCCTTCTCCCGAAAAAGCCAGGGGTCGTCACTGCAGATGGTTTCAGACCCATCTCACTGCAAAATTGTCCGATGAAGCTGCTTACAAAAGTTCTAGCGAACCGTGTGAAACTCCATATCCCCTCGTTGGTGGATGCTGATCAGACTGGCTTTGTCCAGGGGAGGAGTATCGCTGAAAACTTCGTGTACGCGGCTGACCTGCTGAGCTGCTGCTATAAGCGCGGTACCCCGACGGCCGTCCTCAAACTTGACTTCAAGAAGGCGTTCGACTCCGTCTCCTAGGACAGCTTGGACCGGATTCTCCATGCCCGTGGCTTTGATCAGCGCTGGCAACATTGGATCTCAGAGGTTTTGCGGACTGGAAAAACGGCCGCCATGCTGAACGGCGTCCCTGGGAGCTGGATAAATTGCAAACGGGGCTTACGCCAAGGTGACCCTATCTCCCCGTACCTCTTCATCATCGTTGCAGATGTGCTACAACGCCTAATCCGCTGTGCTTCGCATCGGGGTGTGCTCCACCACCCCTTGGACGACCGGCTCAGCTGCCCGGTTCTCCAGTATGCGGACGACACGCTGATTCTCATCCGGGGTGACCTGGCATCGTTGACGGCCTTGAAAGCGATCCTGGACGAATTCTCTAACGCCACCGGCCTCACCATCAATTTCCACAAATCCACCTTTGTCCCTATACATGTTGCCGACGAGGAAGCTGAAGCCATGGCGAATGTCCTCGGATGTGCCCGTTCTTCCTTCCCTCAAACTTACCTCGGTCTCACCCTCTCTCCACACAAACTGAGGGTGAGTGACTACCAACCTTTGGTGGATTCCATCGACCGATACCTGGCTGGGTGGAAAGCCCGTCTGCTTTCTACTGGTGGCCGGCTGACCCTGGTTAACGCTGTCCCGGGCAGCCTGCCAGTGTACTACATGTCCTCCCTCCTCCTTCCAAAAACCATCTGCAAGATTCTCGACGCCAGACGTCGCTCCTTCCTCTGGACCAGGGAGGACAAAAGCCATGGCTCTCAATGCCTTCTTGCTTGGGAACGCGTCTGCCTCCCTAAGGACGAAGGTGGGCTCGGCATTAAGTCCATTGAAGAGCTTAACCATTGCCTCCTCCTGAAATTCGACCATCGCCTCCATGAGCCGGATGTTCTCCCTTGGAAAACCTGGTACCGTAGCCACGGATCGTTGATCACCGGTGCCGCGGACGCAGACACGTACCTCACGCGTCTGGTCCGGGAGCTGCTCCCACGCTACCAGGCGGTGACCACGGTCCAGGTGCGCGATGGACGTCTTTGCTCCTTCTGGCATGACTCCTGGCTCTTCTCCATTCCGATTGCCCATGCTTTCCCTGCGCTGTACTTGCACTGCACTAACCCCACGATGACAGTCCGAACTGTGATGCTCTCCCCCCTAGCTAACCACCTCCAGTCCTGTCTTACAACTGCAGCTACGGTAGAGGAACATATTCTTGAAGACTGCCTCGACATGGTGTCCCTGACCAACGACGCTGATGTCCGATCCATGGCCTACCCCACGTCCGGGCCGTTCACCTCGCGTGCTGTGTATGAACGCCTTCGGCCAGCAGGCCAGCCAGAGCCTGACGTCGTTCGGTACAGGAACACTAAACTCCCGCTCAAGGTTAAATTATTCGGCTGGCTTTTTCATCATGGGCGGCTCAACACCAGAGACAATCTGTTCCATAAAAACCTCAGTTCAATGGATGAACCGCTTTGCCAACTTTGTAGTAGCGAGGTGGAAACAGACACCCACATCTTCGTTCACTGTCCAGCAGCCCAGGCTGTTTGGGCGCGCTTGGAGGTCCAGGTTACTGAACAAAACTATAGAACCCCGTGGATTATAGAGCTCAACTCTCTCCCTGGTGACCTCAAAGTCGACATGCTGCTTCTCATCTCCTGGCACATTTGGAAATCCCGGAACGCTCTGATCTTCGAAGCCAAAACCCCCAACGCTTCCAGAATGTTGGGACTCATTGTGAAGGACATAGACAGCTGGAGCTTCAGATACCGATGGAAAAAAGATCAATTAATTGGCGTTCCTATATTCACTCCCGTATCTAATCCCCCTTTTACACCGGGCGTAGACAATTGTAATGGTGCGTTCTGCACCTCTTCGATTAATTAAAAAGTAGGTGGGGAATTCCCCCCCCCCCGAATTGGTCGAAAAAAAAGGGCAGCTCGTAGATCGATCTTTGTTTTTGAATATGTTCACATAATCTATAATAAATGGTGCCGAATAATTATGATGACAATGAAGTGGGCTCCTGTGGCAAGTCTTACCTATAATATGAATACCATTCCATGATAAAATACGATGGTAGAGGTAGTTCACATTCACTATATGAGCATAGTATCACTACCAGAAAAACAGTCATCCATCCTTCACATTGGAACCTGTTTTTAAAAATCCGGTACCCATGCTAGTCATTGGTACCGGGTCTAAATTTGATAGGCCCGAGGACCCTTTAATACCTGGTTGTAACACCACCTGGTACCAAAGGTGGTTTAGTAACAGGTGCTGTTACGACCCGGTACTAATGCATCTCGACCCTTCGGTATCGAATTGTAACACGACCCCGTACTAAGGGTGATGTGAACCCGCTAGGGTTTGTGCCTGATCTTTCGATGAGAGACGTGGGGATAATTCGATTGGGGGAAACGACGTTCACGGCCCGACTACAGCCTTCCCAGGAAGCTGCGCCTTAGCAACCGATACACCACCTCCTATGGCTGCCGTGATGTTGAGGAGCGCGTCACCCGGCCACTAGCGCACCTGTCCTGGAAGCAATCGAAGAACTAGCAAAAACAAGTATCAAACAAGTACTGAAATTACTAGATGTGAATGAAAGGTTTCAATCTCAAACTCAATCTCAAATACGGCAGAGTTCCGAAGACAAAAAGACAAGCGGCTGATTCAGCACGCGCGCTTACAAGCAAGTAGTAAAGGCTAATCTTGATCTAAACAAAACCCAAGTGTTCTAGGTGGCGGCTAAATGTTCAGGTTTGAAAATTATTGGATGGAATATGAGCATTTCACTACAGTTGTACAACATGGTTGATCTTTACCTCTGCAAGAAACAGATGCAGCTAAGATAATAACTGCTAAATTCAAGAATCTAAGAAGAGTGCTCAAAGCCTGGAGGGCTACTATCTCCAAATTATCAAAAGCTATAGCAAAAAATAAAGCCTCTTTTAGAATTATTTGACATCATAGAAGAGTTCAGAGACCTATCAGTGCATGAATGGAACTTTAGAGACTTACTGAATAAGACTCTAATATCTCTTCTAAATCATCAGAAAATTTATTGTAAGCAAAGAGGAATGATTAAATGGGTCAAGTTTGGAGATGGAAACACTAAGTTCTTTCATGCAAATGCAACAATTAAGTTCAGGAAAAATACAATCACATCCTTAACAGATTCACAAGGCATTCAACATTTTGAGCATTCAGAGAAAGTACTTCTTCTTTGGGAAGCATACAAAGATAGACTTGGACAGTCAGAGTTCAGTCACATGGCCTTTCATATACAAGATCTGCTACAACCCCATCCTGACCTCAGTCCCCTTGAGGCTTCTTTCACAAAGGAGGAGATTGATGCAGTAATCACCAACTTACCTTCTGACAAATCACCTGGCCCTGATGGTTTCAATACAGATTTTATTAAGAAATGTTGGCACATTATTGGACCAGACTTTTACAATTTGATTGCAGCTTTTCATCAAGGCAACATATGCCTCCGAAGCATCAATGGGTCACACATTACCCTCATACCAAAAAATGCCACACCCCTCACTGTCTCTGATTTTAGGCCTATTTCCCTGCTAAATTGCTCTATTCAAAGCTCCTGGCAAACAGATTACAGACTCATATTATGGAACTTATACATCAAAATCAATATGGATTCATTAAATCAAGAACCATCCAAGACTGCTTGGCCTGGTCTGTAGAATACTTGCACCTCTGCCACCAGTCAAAGAAGGAACTAATCATCCTAAAGTTGGATTTTGAAAAGGCCTTTGATAAGGTTGAACATGAATTTATGCTACAAGTGATGCAACATAAAGGCTTTGGAAATAGATGGTTACAATGGATGAAAATGATCTTCAACTCAGGAACTTCAGCTGTCCTCTTAAATGGTGTTCCAGGAAAAGTTTTCCGCTGCATAAGAGGAGTTAGACAAGGTGGCCCTTTATCACCTTTGCTTTTTGTCATGGCAGCTGACTTCCTACAAACCCTGTTAAATGATGCCACACATCAAGGTTTACTACATCTACCTCTTCCCCAAGGAGCTGGGTTGGATTTCCCAATAGTACAATATGCTGATGATACTTTGATAATAATGGAGGCATGTATTGACCAAATTCAATATTTGAAGCAAATCCTAACCCTCTTTGCAACATCTACAGGTCTCAAAGTGAATTTCTCTAAGTCAGTAATGGTACCAATAAATATGCCTCAAGCCAAAATGACAGATCTTGCAAGCCTTCTCGGTTGCACTATTGGCTCTCTTCCCTTTACATATCTTGGTATGTCTCTCAGTCTCCACAAGCCTTCAGTACAAGATCTCCTACCCCTGGTCAAAAAATGTGAAAATAGGCCCTTGGTCACTTCTAACCTCCTACCTCAAGGTGGTAAGCTCATTTTGGTGAACTTAGTGCTTTCCTCTTTTCCAACATTTCTGATGTGTCTTCTCAAAGTTCATAAGACAGTCATCAAGCAACTAGACAAATACAGAAAGCATCTGTTATGGAGAGGATCTGACATGAATGACAAGAAACCACCAAAGGCTGCTTGGCCACTAGTTTGCCTACCAAAGGAAGAGGGTGGTTTGGGAGTACTGGATCTATCAGTACAGAATGATGCCCTCCTGATGAAAAATCTACACAAATTCTACAACCATGCTGATCTACCTTGGGTGCATCTTATTTGGGACAATTATTACACCAATGGTAAACTACCTGGAACCAACAAAAGGGGCTCTTTCTGGTGGAGAGATATAGTTAAACTCATCAATCAATACAAAGGTATTGCTTCACCTACTCCTCACAATGGGGAAACTATAATGTTTTGGGAAGATCTCTGGAATGGGGGAGTGCCAAAACTCACATACCCTCAGTTATTCTCTTTTGCAAAGGATAAGAATATAAGTCTAAGGATAGCAATGGAACAACAACATTTTTATGACCTTTTCCATCTGCCTATGTCAGAGCAAGCCTATCAACAATATGTACAACTTTCAGATGAAGTTTCCATATTGCTTCAACATAATCAAATGCAGCAACAACATGATATATGGTCATACATTTGGGGCAGCAACCTCTATTCATCACAAAAAGCTTATACTTACATGAAAGGACATAGGCAAATTCACATTTCTTTCAAATGGTTATGGAAGAGTACATGCCAGCTAAAGCATAAGATCTTCTTCTGGCTCATATTAATAGATAGGCTCAATACCAGAGGAATGTTAAGGCGAAGGACCATGCATCTGCCAGACTACAATTGTGTTTTCTGCTCAGACACAAATGATGAATCAATTGAGCACCTCTTTCTACACTGCCCCTTTACTGCACAAATGCTGGAATGCAATTAACTTGACTGTCTCAACACAATGGGATCCATTTCAGTCACAGGAGAACCTTCGGTAGCAGATCACTAAACCCTTCTTCATGGAAATAATTGTTTTGATGTCCTAGAGCATATGGTTAATGCGCAATGAAGTTATATATTTTCAATCAGGGGAAACCCTCAGTGGCGACGGTTAAAGCTTTTTTCCTCAAGTCCTTTGCCTTGGTTATCCACAGAGCAAAGAAAAAGTATTTGCCAACTATGCAAGAATGGCTAGACTCTTTGATGTAATTTTTCTTTGTTTTCCTTCCTTTTTTTGGTTTTGTATGTAACACTTTTTTGTTTAATATATAACCAATAGGGGTTTCACCCCTCCTGTTTCATCAAAAAAAAAAGGTCAACCACTGGAGTGCTGGGGTCGTTCTCCAACTCTAGGACATGTCCCTAATGGAGTCAACTTGATACATGGCCCAATGGGCCAAAAGTAAGGTGGCGCAGCACCCTGGACAGAAAAACATTTGATCAATGATTTGATGATTGCGGCCGCTTCAGAACAGATATGGACGTGAGTCTAGATCCATATAAAAGCTTACTTCATCACGGTTCTAGGAAGTACTTGAACGCCCCAATCCGAGTCCATATGTGACCGTGGCGTCCGTCATAATTTGGTGTTGTGCTGCAGTCCGAATCCAGCCTGCACGAATCTGTTTCTCTTTCGGTCCTCTCCATGGTTCCTAAGCAAAACAAGAGTGCACGTGTCTCCATGGTCTAAACATGATGGACATAAACTCAAGAGAGAACTCACCTGATGATTAAGTTGACGAGCATGGGCATGAGTAATAGGACCAGCAACAAGTGGTACTAGTGATAAGTCATTTGTGATTTTCATGATTGTATGACAACATAACCATTGGGATTAACAAACTTTTTCAAGTATATATTTTAAGGTATTTTAGGTCCCAAGGATGAAATTCAAACCACGATATGCAAGCCATGTAATCCAGGTCACGATTGAAAAGCAGACTTAGAATATTTCTAACACATCGAAGACATGGTATTGAGAAGCCATGAAAAGAACCCGCGAAGAAATGAAGTAAAACACGAAGAAAAAGGAGCATAGCAAGTTGTGGTCCTTGAAGAGGCAAGCACCGCAACAATCGGTGACTTGAAGATCTCAGCGGGATATTCAAACCACAAGCGCAGCAAGTAGCGGTCCGTGAAGAGGGTCAGCACCGCAACAATCGGTGCTGAGGCAGAAGTCGAAAAAGGCTACTGGTTTGAAAGATTATTGCGGTCATCACAATGGATGCAGGACCACAACAGCCGGTGGTGGTCATGAAGTTGAAGATCCGCTCTGGTTTGACAGACTACTGCGGTGGTCCATCAGTGACCTGTACTGTAATAGTCGGTGGTCGCCGTGGGTCCTAGTGTCAGTCGCCCAACGGTTACTTGCACTGTGACCACGGACTATTGCGGTGGTGCACCCATTGGGCACCGCAATAGTCGGTGGTGCGCAGAAAAGCACCAATGGCAAGCTAACGACTAGTTCCATTGGTTGGGCTATAAATACCCCTCCTTCCAGCCATTTGAGAGGTGTCAGAGCTTGGGGAAGCTAGTAGGTGTTGAAGTTCACCATTTCATGTGCTCTATCCACCAAAGTGCTTAAGAGAAAATTAGACAATTAGCACAAGGCTTAAGCTTTGATTAGTGCTAGTTTAGGCCGCTTAGCGCTTCGCTTTAGACTTTAGTCTAGAGTTTAGTGAGGTTTGCATACCTCTTTGCTATCGGTGCACCAAGTGTTATAAATCCGAGACATTGTAGTGTTGCGAGATCCTCCGACAAAGCTTTGTGGAGAGGCCGCCGATGGTTGTGCAAGAGAGGAGAGGCCCTTGACGGTTTTCCGACGAAGGTCTACCATAGTAAAGACGGCGGAGGTCACTGTCGAGAGGCCAAGCGAAGACCCACTTGTGTTGTGGGTAGTTCCGTTGGCTATCACGGAGTTTGCCCGCCACCAGAGGATTGACCTAAGGAAGCGGCATTTCCTAAGAAGGGGCTCCAACGTGGACCAGGAGAAAGTTAGCTAACTTCCCGATACATCGGGAAAAATCGATGTGCCGAGAGTTTGCATTCTCTACCATTAAACGTTTCGTATTTACATTGTGCTCTTTACATTCCGTATTTACCTTTCCTAGAATTGCCTTGTGTAGTTGATAGGATTGGAACCTAGGGTGCAAAACTCTTTTACGGTAGAGATAGCAACACATAGAAAATCCTAGTGCACATCTAGATAGAAATTGAAATAGGTTTTTATATATGCTTGGATCCTTAGTTTTTAGAACACCTAATTCACCCCCCTCTTAGGGTGTCACGGTCCCTTCAAATACCATATGATTGCTTTCAATAATACATATAAACATTAGTTTAGACTAGTCATACGTGTCCATGCGTTTCTATGGGCGAATATCGGCAATAATCGGTTACTGTCATGAAGCGAGAGAGCGGCTACAAAGGCGACGTGGGCGCGCCATCCTCCCGACATGTCTTAGAGATAGCCTCCCTCCTATCTTCCTACGCAATGATTTGATTTAATTTTTTATCTCAATCAAAATCCTTTCTATCTTCAAACACTGCGATTTTATTTTTAATTTTTTATCACAATCAAAATCATATTTTTATTGGTTTTCTATACATATTGATCTGTGTTCTCGTCGTGTCTGGTTTCTTGAACGAGAGCTTTGGTTTATTTAATTTAACCGTTTTAGGACAAGTAGCCGCTCACACGCCTTGAAATTAGATCATACGTGGAATGTTTTCTAAGCATCAAAGGTTGGGCCCAATACCCTCGCTCCCGGGGTCTCTTCCTCCGAACACGTGCAACAGTTTTCTCTCTCAAAGCTTCAGTTCGTACGTGTTTGTTCTACAAATTAAACGACGACGACGACTGCCGCTGCCCAAATCCACCTCCTAACGTGACGGCGAATCTCGCCGCCACCAACCATCTCCATGCTACTTACTCTCCTTGATAACTCCGGTGCTATCCAGGCGATTCATGTTGTTTTCCTCGGGCGTTTGGTTCTGGAGGACTTAAAATAAGTCATGTCACATTAAATATATTGATGTTATTTAAAAAGAATAAATATAGTTTAATTATAAAACTAATCTTATAAGGCTAGAATTTTTTCCGAAACGAATCTATTAAGCCTAATTAATTCATAATTAGCACATGTTTACTGTAGCATGATTAAGCCTAATTAATCCATGATTAGGCTTAATAGATTCGGCTCGCCAAAAAGTCTCGGAATTATGAATTTATTTTGTCATTGGCATACGTTTAATACTCCTAATTACCAACCTAGCATTCTATAGAACGAGACTGATAATAAGTCTCGGAATTATGAATTCGTTTTTCATGCGAGGCATTCGATCGTGACCGTGCATTTCCAGCAGGCTTCCTCTATATATATATATATATATATATATATATATATATATATATATATATATATATATATATATATATATATATATATATATATATATATATATATAAATATGAGTAAGATGCCCACCAAGTCCCTAACTTGTCCCGTTGAGTCAACTAGGTCACTAAACTCCTAAAATGCATATCTATGTCTCTAAACTTGCTAATCGGTTCACGTGTGGTCTAAATTACCATTGATATACGTGTTTGAATTGGTATTTTTTTTCTATGAGACGAAAGCAAAACTGACCCTCCCCTCTTTTCCTCTCGAGTCAGCCCATCTCTCTTCCACGCGGCGGCCACGCCCATCTCCCTGTGCCTGCCGTCGCTCCTCCACTCCGTCCCCGACGGAGGCAGCCGCCATGAGCGCTCCGTGCCTCTTCTCCGCCCATGGCTTTGGCCTTTGGGGCGCCCAAGTCCTGGTCTTCGAGCTCCCACTGCCGCATCTACGGCTTATCCCAGCTGCAGTCGCAGCCGGGCTGTGCCACCTTTGCATCCCCTGCAGTAGCAGGAGTCCTTGCAGGGCCATTGATTTGGTGGAAGGGGGAAATTAACAAAGTTTTGACGCATAAAAACCACACGGAATCAACAAATCTGAGGGTAAAATAAAAAATCCAAGAATCTACATGTTTGTATTCGACTCATGCCGAATCCTCATTTTCCCATTATTACGAATTCTCCAATAATCGGACCAAAAGCTGCACGCCATGGACTCTCCTACTTCTCCAAATTTTCAAGCACATGAACCCACCTATCGTCCCATCCCTATCTCCAATCGGAGCAACACCATGTAGTTAGTGGTCGGCAGAGCCACCCGGGAATACGCCGTCAATTTGGAGCATCCATACTGCCAGACTGCCAGTCCTCCCGCAGTGGTTGCAAATCTTTCTCTACGAGTCTCCCCAAATCGAGTTTGAGCTTGGGCTCGCTGGACCTCATTCATGGACCTGCATCCGCGCTCGCGCCGGATGCCGGCGCCACCGCGGATCCCGATGGCCGGCTGCTCGACCTCGGCGGCAGCTTCAGCTCGCCCGCTGGAGGAACGATCCGGCTGTGATCACTCCATCCCCACGCTCTTCCCGTCTTCCGCACCTCGCCGCTCACGCTCCACGGCCGTGCTTGGAGTGGAAGAATCCGTAGGGAGGAGATCGACGACCAGGTGGTTTGTGGTGGTCGTCGAGGTGTCGTTGTCGCACTCGCACCGGGCCGGCCGTTGAGCATCGTTGCCGCGCAGAAGGGGCTTCGCACCGGGGGCTGAACTCCGCGCGGGCACTCCGGCCGCTTGCATCACTGCCCGTTGGGTCCTCAGCTGCCGCGCTGGCGACGCCGCCCGCCCTGCCGCCGCGGGCCACTGCCAGGCCGCGCGTTCGGTGTCGACGTGAAACACCGCCACCGCGGAGTGCTGGGACTCGGAAAGGATGCCTGGCCCCTGTGTGCCTTCACACTTTTGCTCATAACCCCCTAAAGATTCCACTTCTTACAATCCAGTCTAAACATGTGCTTTAGTAGTGATTTGGACCTCACGTGAACCATTAGCAAGTTTAGGGATGTAGATGTGCATTTTAAGAGTTTAGGGACCTGGTTGGCACAGCGGAACAAGTTCAGGGACCTGAAGTGCATTTTACTCTATGGGCCTGTTTAAATTGGGTGAAAAACTTTGCGAAATTTATTGTAGCAATTTTAAACCGAAGATTAGGAGAACTAAACATGATCTAAATATAAAACTAATTACACGGATGGACGAAAAATCATGAGACGAATCTATTAAGCCTAATGAGTAAATTTCACTGGGGGTCCATTAACTTTTGCCCTCGTCCCATCTAGGTCCGTTAACTAAAAAACCGGTCATTTGGGTCCACGATCTATTAAAGTGGCACGGTGGAGGTCCAAAGCCGTCCACGGTGGCACATTTCACCTACGGGGCGGTGCCAGCATGGCAACATTTTACAAAAGACCCCCTCTATCTCTCATTTCTTCTCCACTCCACACCCCTCCCTCCCTTCGCTCTCAGGCGTTTCATCAAGCATGTCACGAGCGCCACCGTTGCTCCCGCCCTCCGCCGTCAACTTCCTCCCCGCCGACCTCCCCGCGCTGCTCACCCACAAGCTCACCCTCGGCACCTACCCGCCGTCGTTCGCGCTACCGGGCCGGCGAGGCAGTGCCGCTGCGGCGGGCTCAGGCGGCGCGGTCGGGGGCGAGATCGGGTGGCGCGGCCTATACCTCATCCTCTCTCTGAGGTCCTCCATTGCCGCCGTGCTCGCCGTCTTCCCTCCCTTGTCCGGGAAGCTCGCCCACCACCGGTCCTCCGCCGGCTGCGGCGACGTCGTCGTGGACAGCTCGCCCGCAGCAGCCCGCAGCCGCCTCCCCCCGTCCTCCCCCTCCTCTGACCACGGTGCGTGGCGCTCCGGTCAGGCCGGTCAACGATGGTGGCCGTGTCCGCGTCGCTGCGTCGTCGGGCGCCACAGCTGTGGGACAACAAACACCACCGCGCTCAGGCCGGAGCACGCGCACCGACCGGGTAGCATTCTGCACCATGAACCACCCCGACGCGGCGTCCGTCTCCACGATGCGCGACATGATGCAGGCACCGCTGTGGTGGAGGTCAACGGACGAGACGAGGAGCGCGGGAGGCGGCGGTGCGACGCCGAGATCGACGACGTTGACCCAGCAGGGAACGGGAATAGGAACGCATCGGCGAAGAGGCGGTGGTGGCCCTGGGGGTCCATGGAGGGGACGTCGCTAAGCAAGGGCTGCCAGAGCGCGCGCCAGACGTCTGGGTTGGCGGCGAGGCCGTGGAAGGCAGTGGACGCGTAGCCGAGCGCGGCCAGCGACATGCCGTCGACGCGACGGAGCACGAGGGCCAGTACGTCCGCCGACAGGTCCTCGATGGCCATCGCGCCTTCGCTGCCGCGAACGCCAAGCAAGCAAATATGCAGGACCTCGAGAGCTTATCCTCTGCTCATCTGCCGCACAAAAACAGAGTCCGCCCTACGGTCCAATTCGCAAACCTGTTAAACCTTTCTTCACCTCCAAAACAGAGTCCGCACAAATTCTTTTCGCCACAACCTGTTAAACCTTTCTTCACCTCCAATTTGAGTCAAATCCGTCAGGAGTTCATTCATCCCATCTGTAGCACGATGCCGCCTCAGCCGCCGCCACCGCAGCTCGTGTGGCCGCGCCACCCGAGCTCGCCCCGTTCGCGCCACCAGAGCCCACTGCAGCGGCGCTGCCTCGCCGACCCGGCCGTGGCTCCCCAGCCGCGCTGCTGCGGCCGTGCCTCCAAAGCTCGTCGAAGGAGCGCTGGCGCGCCGCCGATGCGGAGGCGGAGGGAGGCCGTCCCAGACGCCGAGCAGCGCAAACGACAGCGAGGTAGGTACCGAGGGTGAGCTTGTGGGCGAGCAGCATGGGGAGGTCGGCGGGGAGGAACTCGGCGGCGAAGGGCGGGAGCAGCGGCGGCGTAGGCGACCGCGCTCACGACATGCTCGATGAAATGTTTGAGAGGGATGGGAGAGGAGACATGAGGCCAGGGTCTCCATGGCGACAACCACGAGTTTTCAAGGGCCTTTTTGCAAAATCATGCCACGCTGGCATCGCCACGTAGGTGAAAAGTGCCTGCGTGGACGACCGTGGACCTCCACTCTCCCACTTTAATAGTTTGTGGACCTAGATGACCGCTTTTTTAGTTGATGGACCTAGATGGAACTTCGGGTAAAGTTAACGGACCCCCAGTGAAATTTACTCAAGCCTAATTAATCCATCATTTGAGATTGTTTACTGTAGCATGACATTGTCTAATCATGGCCTAATTAGGCTTAATAGATTCGTCTCACAATTTCACCCAGGTTATGAATGGTTTTTGTCAGTTATTCACATTTAATACTCCTAATTAGTATCCAAACTAAGGAATTTACTGTATCGATAAAAAAAGTTGGCGAAGGGACTATATAAATCGATGAGTAAAATGCACAGGAGGCCCATTAACTTGTAAGGAGATGTCATTTAGATCCATGAACTGTGAAAATGTATTTTTGGGTCCATGAACTTTTAAGAGTGAATTCCCTCAATGCCACTAGAATTTATAGGGGTTCCTTCATTGCCATCGAAAATCTTCGATTCCCTTCAGTGCCACTCTTTCTAATTTCCATTTCCCTGGTTGCCATTCCCGTTAAAATCAGTTAAGTTACACTCGCCGACAAGTGGGGCCCGCAAGAGACTTCCGTCATCCTGCTGAGGAACAGCGGCCGCTCGTCTGGCGCTGCCGCATCGGACCTCCATGAAGTCGCTCGCCCTCCGCCACGGCGCCAGGCGCGGGCTCCCGCGCCGCCTCCCTCTCACCCGCCGCCTTCCACTCCCCGCTCCTCGCGTC
Source organism: Alloteropsis semialata (assembly GCA_004135705.1). Classification (NCBI taxonomy): domain Eukaryota; kingdom Viridiplantae; phylum Streptophyta; class Magnoliopsida; order Poales; family Poaceae; genus Alloteropsis; species Alloteropsis semialata. The sequence goes on along the minus strand of CM014270.1, from coordinate 44,003,052 downwards.
CAGGGGCAGCCCCTTCCTCCCGCGCCGCGATGCGCTCCTGGGGAACGGGTTCCTCAAAAGGAGGGCCAGCGGCGGCGACGCGCAGGCTGCGGAGCGGGACGCCCCGGAGGATGCTGGCGCTGCCGGCGGTGTGCCCATGCGAGGCCATCGCGCCAGCACCGGATC
>CM014270.1:43989556-44001887 GCA_004135705.1 Alloteropsis semialata | reverse complement strand
TCTCTGCCTTGCTGGTTTTGCTGCTCACTCTATATTGCAAGCACACGCATTGAGCTATGCAACTTGTCCAGGTCATGTCAAATGCCTGACAAAATCTTATTGGTATATTTTCTAAGACCAGTTGCAAAGTGGTAGCTGTTTTTTTAATCACCTTTTGTAAAGCCAGTACAGCAAGCGCCACATTAGTATCATTACTAAACATTTACCTTTTAAAGTGTGTAAAAATGCAGTCTTAGTTAGCTATCTCAACTTTTGGTATTGAGAGAATGTCTTGTTTACTCAAAATTTATTTGACATTGGGCTACCTTATCTAATTCAGATGGCATAATCATCTTAACCCAGTAAACAAGGAAGCATGGATGTAATAAGAGGATATTACTTTAATTCATGCTCGTTGGATGTATGGAAATAAATGGTCTGAACTAACAAAATTTCACCTGGAAGGTAACCATATGTTTCACTAAGATCAGCCAAGGAGCTATTTTATTCTGACAAAATTTCATACTCGTAGTTAAGATTTGAAATCGAACATATGCTACAATGTTACTATTGCATAAATATCTTCTATTTTTAGGCAATGAACTATTTTAGACTACCAAAATCAGTGAATCAGTAATTTGTATTTCCCCTACAGGATGGTGAATTGGTGATGCAGTTAAAAATCATTGGAACGGTTCGGTAAAGAAACAGACTGACTCATACATATCTTCTGGCTTATTGTCAGAAGTTCCTTGACCTCATTGCCACTAATCATGGTGCAAAGGTTGAATCGCAGGTGCGGGCTGAGCTGGAGAAGCAGGCAACGGAGATAGCAATGGCCGAATTGGATGAGGTGCACTCTTCTCTCTGCTACAACCATGACTCTAGGATCTAGAGGTGTTATTCGTAGTGCTGGTTGTTCTAATGATCTGTGGTGCTGATTGTTCTAATGAGCAAGATAGAAACAGTTGTTGCAGTGAGCCATAGAAAGTTACCTTATGTACTTACTCTCTGTGTAGCACAGAGTATATTGGTTGAATCATATCACTAAACAATTCTCTTCAGTTATTTGTTTGAATTATACTTTCAAACTATTAATCAATAGTTTTTTTCTTGCTCATTTTATTGTGTTTAATTTTCATTTTGCTTCCGTAGCAACACATGGGTATGAACCTATACTTTCACACTAATAATCATGTTGATACAATTTCGTTTTGGAGAAAACTAGAGTTTTGATTGAATTATTTGAATTATTGATGATTCGTTTGAATCACATATCTAATTCATTCATATTTTTTGTATTCGTTTGAATTATACAATATGTGTCTACGAGCGCCCTTTCACTCATATTTGGTAATCTACATAAGCATGGTTTTTTTCTCATACCAATTTTATCGTTTCTATAATTTTGTTTCCTTTCCGTAGCAACGCATGGGCACGAACCTATTAGACAAAAAGACTGATAAGGTGGCAAACTAGAGTCTACTGTCATTGTAGCAGTATAAGTATATATATGGAATTTTTTTGAAGAAAAAATAAAACACGACCATAGTATCTGTTTATCTTCTGTTTGTTTGAGCTTGAGATTTGATGGGTTCTACCGGACTGTAACAATTTTTTTTCTCGAAAAACCGGATTGTAACAATATACTTCCTCTTGCAAGCCGAAACAAACAGGATCAATGGATAGTTGGAAGTGGGCTTTGTGAATATCAAATACTTGTTTACTAGATAATTTTTTCAAATGCGTGCGCTTTGTAAAATGTTTTCTAGATTTTGGCACCACATTTTTCACCGTGAAATTTTCCTACCTTGGTACCTCCACCCCCACCCCTGATCCACCTCCATCAAATTCTTAGCCTTTCTCAGTAACACACGCTAATCGCGCAATAATCCTGAACATTTCCTGTATTGAAATTTTTTGATTGCATCAATTGAAAAGTTCGTGGATTTATCCAAGTTTGTCTTTTTCAAACCTACACAGATCATAGCTTATTTATGTTTGCCATTTTACAAACTAAGGTAGCTTGTTTAGTGAGGCAAATTTAGATAACATCTTCAAAATATTAAAGAATATTCTTAGTGTGTGTTTGTATATATCTTTTTAGAGTATATAAAAATCATTATGTCATAATTTTAATTACTACAATATCAATATATAGCACGCGCTGTTATCATGGTAGAGTCATGCAGTGGTGTACCATGGTTGATAACCGAAGGAAAGGACTACAACATACATGGTAGTGTGTTTTTCTTTTAGGCCGCTTTTAAGTGCTCTCTTTGTTTCCGGCTTATGCATGCTCGTTCCAGGTTTTCTTGTGCAATTGCAAAGGTTAATGTATCAGTCCTAGCTACCTGGTGTTACCCTTGGTGATATTGGTGGAAAATTTGGTTGTGGTGCTTATAATAGTATGGACAATGGTGTTCTGCGATTGTATCTCTCTTTTTTTTTGTCGTATCTATGCTTTTGTTTAATTTTTGTAGATCTTAGCCTAATTATGCATATATCTTCTTTCATGCTCTGATGTAAAGTAGCTTAAGGACTACATGCTCCTGAATGGTGTGTAATGTGTTTGTTTTCTTTGTTCTGTAGGCTCTCTTGCCTTTTTTCTACCTTAATGAAATGACGCGCAGTTCTCCTGCGTAGTTCGAGAAAAAAACGACATAATGTGTAGTAGTGTTTTTCCCTCCCAATCCCCTTTAATCGAGAAAGCGGATTGGTTTTCCCTGGAAATTCTCTGAGTGAGAGAAGATGTCTTGACTAGCCATGTCAATGTACACGGAGGTTGATTTGCTTGGAGGTTAACCTGAGTGAAAATTTGGATTTGCACGAAGGTTGATTTGGGAATTTCAGTTGCAAGACATTGTCCTATCTTTTTAGAAATTGAATTTCCATCAGGATTTTCATCATTATTTGAAACCTATATTTTTCCAAGTGACTTGGCGGCCTTTGCTGCCTTCATCTCTCTCCCATCAATTTGATCCTTTTTTCCAGTTAAAAGTCATTTTGTGGTGGGGGGGGAGGGGGGGTTTGGGGACTGTTCTTGAACACAAAGTGAACAAAGGCATCATGGAGAAAACTAGAAGATTATCAGGATGGGTGTAGATTTTTGTTTTTGTAAATGAACTCTAAGTTTTGTGATTTATGGGACCTTAAAATGATACGGCATACACACTACGTTTTAATATGAGGCTATAATATGAAAAAACAACTTTTCATTGCGGGATGTGATTTTTTTCAAGTATTATTTTTCCCATAGCAACGCACGGGCACACACCTATGTTATTGTGTCTCATTTTCAAGGAGCAAAACAATCAAGGTAGAATCTTTTGTTCTTCCATACAATTTGCTTTTGACCTTTGCATGGTACAAATCTTTGGTTAAGCAATGTACTGGTTGTTTGATTGAATGAATTCCAGTAAATAATCTATCATTAGTAGTTTGGTAGGATACCTTCAAAGTTGAAAAAGAATTGCGCTTCAATTGAAACATGATGGTATGTAGGATTTTGTTCTCTGAAAAGAGATGGTTTACAGGATATCTAGATAGTTTGGTAAAAAGGGAAGTTGCAGGGGTGAAACAACTACTAGGTGATGTGGATTGTCTATCTGGTTGGTGAGAACGAAAATATAGGCATTTTATCCATAATCATGAGAAAATTCTTTGTTGTTCAGCTTTCAGTATTATGATATCTGTTAAAAATGTCAAAGGAAAGAAGGTGATGGGGTGGTTGTAGAGCCTAATGAGATCGAGAAACAAACTGGTGTCATGGTGTGGTCGAACGCTAGCTATGGGAGCATCGTGATGTGGAGATGAAGTTTTTTTCTGCTTGTACATGACATGTGATTGAACACTGCCTATGGTAGCAACGCGATGTGGAGATGAAGTTTTTATGTGGATTGTGGTTATTTGTTTGTTGGTTGGAATACTGGATATAAATGGACGATATACCCCTAATGAATTATAGTGTGATATGAACAAGCTTGTAACTCTCTCGATTTAGGCAAAGAAATAAAATAGATAATGTGGTAAAATTGATTGGGTATCGATTAAGAATTTCCAAAAAAGCTTGTAACTAATTGGTTTTGTACTATAAGAAATAAACAAAAATAATTAATAGTTGAGTAATTTTGTTATAGATTAATCGATTGCGGTTACCATGTGAACCATTGATCAGACTCGGGGTTCCTTTTCGTATGAGTCAATTGATTTGTTAAGTCTAAATCTAAATCTAAAGCGCGTCCGGACGTGTGGTAGAAGGAGCGCATGACCGCGCACACTGTCGGTGACCGACGACCACTAGGGTTTGGAGTTGGTGGGGGAAATTTGTCTCGGTGGCTGTAGAAAGGGGTGGTTGGGCAACAGCCGGCCTGGCGGTGGCGACGGTCACCAGGCGGGTGAACGGATGCAATAAGGCGTTGCCAGAGTCAGGCGTTGGGGGACGCCGGTGGGCGGAGCCAGTGGCGGGGAAGAGGAGCGGGAGTGGTTAGGAAGTCCGGGGCGTGAGGTGGGTGGAGCGGCCGATAGCGAGACGTCATTGGCCACCGTTGGTGGTGGAGACGAGCGGGGGAGGGAGGACGGCCGGGCAAAGGAGAAGGATGAGGATTTGAGGGCCGATGGAATTAGCGTAGCTGTGGCGGTGTGGTCGCGTCCTAGAGAGCGCGACGGGTCGCGGGTTAACCGGCTCCCAATTGATTATGTGCTTCACGACAAAACATGAGAGACCGTGAGCAATCAGATTATACAGCTGGAAAAATAATAAAATATTTGATTACTTAGTTTACTAATTACAAACATAATTTCTTTTAAACATGTGTGCGTGCACACTATTATGTTAAGAAAAATGAGGGATTGAAATTGTACTAAAATTGCAGTCCTCCTTTGTGTACTCTGTATGTTTACTCTAATGAATATTTTTAATATGCGTAATGCCTGACTTGAAATTGTTAACCATCATATTCTTTTTATTAGAATTTTCAAAATATGTTGTTGTCATGTGTAACTTTTTTCTATAAATATAAAGTTATTATTTACTAGATTTTTTATTTGATTGTTAATCATTTTTTATAAAAAATTGATTTATTAAACACATGTGTGCGCACGATAATTTCAATTTAATTTTGGGTTACTAAATAAAAATTCTTATATATTAGTTTTTTTGAAAATAGATCCACGTATCATGTTTTCTATAGTTAGTAAATTATTCATACTAGATGTTTTATGAAAATATAGAACTCTTATGATTAAAAGGTTTTTGAATACGTGCCTGTGGCACGTGCCACTCCACTAGTACTCGAGAAACAAAAGTTACATTCGTTTTAGGACAGAGGAAGTAAATACCAGTGAATAGCCCAAAGATATTTGAACCAAATAAGGTACGTGGTGAAGGCTGAACAACTGAACACAAACTCCTCCGTCTACTGTGAAGCCGCACGCAAGGTAAGGACTCTTCTTTGATGGATTAGGAGTACCAGTGGTCAGTGGATGCTTTGCTTCACCTGGAGTCTAGCGTAGTAGTATTCTTTATGGTTGACCAACAGTCTGGCATACAATAATACACGCTTGAGACCAAATTACAACTTTCGTATAAATAGGGCAAAGTGTCACTGCAATAGTGTTAGCTTGTTAATTACACTCGCTGTATAGACATGCACGTGTGGTGTCGAACGGTCCAAAAGTTTGGTTGACACTCCCGGCCCTTTTTTTTATCAGAAAGAAACTGATTTTTCGAGGATCTTTTTCCTGAAAACCGGCCCACATTTGAGAAATTTTCTTTTTTGCATGCACGTTTGAGAAGTTCTGATGACGCCTGAGACGAGGATGTAGCTCTGACAGAGGAGGACGCGGTTCGCGCGGTCTATAGGTAGCTGCCCAGGCTCTCCAGTGCATGGGCAGTTGGGCACCCTGCTCCGCCGATTTGCTACATGCCGTCTGCTCCAGCAGTGACCGAGAAAAACCACCGGTTGCCGAGCGCGGGCTGGCATTTACCCTCGTGCGCGCCTGCCACCGACGGTCGCCCGCACGCGGCGCGCTCGCCCGTCGCCACACCCACACCACCCTCTCGACCCGAGAGTCCCGACCGCGTCCGGTGTCCCCCCGTGGTCCTGTGCCTCGCTCGTGACCTGCCGTCGACACGTGGCTGCTGATTCGGACGAACGGTGACCCATCGCCCGCCTTTCCCCATCGGGGCGGGGCTCCTCTCCCGGTCTCCGTCTCCGGCCGGTAAATTGGTCCACCAGGCCTCTTGTCGTATTTGTCTAGTATCGGGCCGGATCCTCTCGTGCCGTGCGTGGCTTCTGACTCATCGTCTACCAAAATGCAGTATTGCAGTGTCCGGCCGGTACCGATTACCGAATACTGCTACTATTGGCGGAGCATCGTTCCAGCGTGGGGATGCACGGCTCTTCCAAGATCGGAGACTAAAAAGGCGATGGAGAAACCGGCAAGAATGTTCGTTTTCTTGGACGGCTGTTGGCTTCTTGCCTACTACTCCTACTACACGGTAAGTTCTCGCCGAAAGGTCAAAGTCGAAAGCGACGGAGTTTGCCTTGCTCCCCCTCTCCTTCTCCCTCTCGAGACGAGACCGAGACCAGCAGCTCGCTCCACGTTGGCACGTTAGAAACGTCGGCGAACAAATCTCCGTGCGAGAGACGGGGAGAGCCGGCCGAGGGAGGGCGTTTTCGAAAGCAGGATCGGGAGAGATCGCCCCTGCGCCAGCTGTCCAGCCACGCGCTCGCCCCGGCCCCCGGGAGGCCGGGACCGGGACCGGACCGGACCGGACGAGCCCGCCGGCCGGCCGCGGGCCCCGGGTGGAGTGGGCCTGCTCTCCTGTCTGCCTCGTCGGTCTGGTAGGGCCCTCCGCCTTTGAGGCTGTCGCCTGCCGCCGCTGCCCTGGGACACGCACGCCACGGCAGCAGCATTGCCAACGACATGGGCGTCGCCTGCCCGCTCGCTCCAAGCGATCCGGTCAGCCTCGTGTGGTAATGGTTGGCGTAAGGGCAGGCCCAACCCTCCACCGTGGATGGTGGCTTCATGCAGCCACGTCTGCACGCTGGTGCCGTGGAGGAGAGAGTGAGAAAAGATGGTAGCTTGCAGATTGTCAGTGTTGCTTGCAGAAGATACCGGTGGCTTCAAGAAAAAGACCATGGTTCAAGAGAGAGGGTGGTCCAGGGAGAAAAAGAAAAGGTAGCTCTATAAGCATCTTCTAGGTATCTGAGCGTTGTGGATTTAGAACTTGGTTGATAGGTTGGATCACATGGCAGGTTCTCTCTCCTAGAGCCACCACCTATGGTGGTCTGCGTTGGGCCTGCTCTAATGCTGCTGCGGTGCTGCCTACTGCTCTATCACATAGCGGTTCATCACACGTCGAGTAGTTCTGAGCTCTGGATGGTTTTTTTTAGCAGAGCAGCACTACACCCTACTACCTTGCTAGACCCACACAAGTCGTGCGTATACGGGTTTTCAGGACGGAAACGAAGCCACGGGGAGTGCGTGATACTTGTCGCCGTCCTCGGTGAAACGGAAAGCAGCTCATCTAGCTACAAACCACCCAGGGGATATTAGCCCAGTCTCAATATAAAATTTCATGACATTAAAATTAAATGCCACATCATTAAAATTGTTGACTTGACAATTTAATTAATAGAGAGAGTTTCATAAGATGGGAGAGGAGTTTCACCTATCTGGCATAATTACCTAGTTCTCAGTCTAGGTAACTGTGCAATAAAACTTTGCATTCAGACTGACCTTATTCTCTCTAAGAAACACTAGCGCTATCGAGACAGGAGAGTGCAATGAAAAGATACATAAAGAATGGCAGTTTTCTTTTCTTTTAGAAATAGATGTGAAAGAATATTTTTTCTACCTTGAAAATAATTGCTGGTAATTGTCTTGCTACTTTCTTGATACATTTATATCTAATCTCAAAGAACAATTTATTTAACCATATCCCTATAAATGTATTGACGGGACAGAAAAAAGTCTGGCAAAATGTGCGACACTTGTAGTGTTTTAAACAATGGTCTGAACGGCATGACTCTAGGACGGTTAATAGTGGAGCTAAATGGGGCTATAGACGGCTAAATCAAACATGAACACTAATAGAGGAGCCTTGGCTCAAACATCTGTAGCCGACTATTTAAAATTTTAGGTACTTGTCGGTGTGCACATTGAATTGGAAACCTCATCTAGCCACATGCACCCCATTAGTATAACGAAAAATAAAAGGAGATGACTTTTTTCTCCCTTGCTCCACCGTCTTTTTTGCGAGAAACGTGGGTCTCGATCATGCTCAAAGCCATATCTCTTAGTGAAACGGAAGGTCTTTCTGGCTGCACATAGGACACGAGAATTCGCTGTGGTTTCGATACCACTCTTAGCAACACTATGCATTAAAAATACATAAAATAGATGCGAAATAATATTTTTGTATCTTGAAAATAAATGATAGGGTGGGCGGTGATTTTGCAAATCCCCCCTCCCACCTCTCTCTACGCGCCCCCTTGGATCAAGATCATGTGGTCCAGATTGAGGTTTGCATAGTTTGCACGGGGAGGTTGGTTTGCACCTGATTCGTTGCCATATATATATATATACACATTATATGTAATCTCAAATTATATTCTATGAATATTAACCTTGTAAATGAATGGCCAAGATGGAAAACAAGCCACAAGGAATATGCGATACTTATCGTTTCCGCTTATATTGAACTACAAATGTGGAATGGTGTGTGTTTTTTTGTTTTTTTTGTGATGGATTGGAATTATAGTTTCACCATTCTAAATACATGCGCACGAGGATAGAAGCAAAAACGACCCACTCAAAAAACAAGTGGTAGACATAAGTAGAAAAAGATAAAAGAACCGTATAAGCAATGAAATACGATAGTAAATGAGGCAGAGTAAACAAAACTAGAATTAAATATACCACGGAAATAACATAAATGGCCAAGCGCCCGTGGAAGATTGAAAATGACTCGGGGTGTTTAATTTCAGTGAAATATTTTGGTGAAAAATTTTGCAAAGAGAATCTTACCATTTAGGAGTACTAAATATAGACTAATAATAAAACTAATTATAGATCTCGCCCAGAAATCGCGAGATGAATCTAATGACGGTAATTAATCCATAATTAGTAGATGATTAGTGGATGGGTACTGTAGCATCACTGTTGTAAATCATGGCCTAATTAGGCTCATTAGATTCGTCTCACAAATTTACCCAGGGGTTATGAAATGGGTTTTGTCATTAACACACGTTTACTACTTCATGCATGTAAGATTTCCTTTGGTGAAAAATTTTGGTGAAAAATTTTGTGGAATTGAACACTCCCTAAGAGCAACTCCAACAGATTGAGGATATGAATCCCATTTCCCTATATTTCTGGTTAAAGGGGATTGAGATGCAAAAATAACTCTCCAACAAATCCCCTTTCTATTCCTCTTTTCCTTTAATTTTTTCTCAATTCCCTTAAATCTTTCCTCAATCCCCTTTTTAAAGGGGAGACCCCTCCCTCTCCCCTTTCCTGAAAATAAATAAAAGGGAAAGGGGAAAGAAGATCTGCTGCATCACGTCTCCCCAATATCTTGAAAATATGAAAGGGGATTCCCCTTTAACTAAATTAAAGAAAAAGAAGAAAAGGGAGCTGTTGGAGTTGCTCTAAGCTAGTAGTGTCTAGTGCAATCTTTTCCACTCACTCGTGGTTGACTGTGATGCGCTCACGACCACCCTCCACCTAGCCTTCCTTTAAACAAAACAAATCGACATCATTCTGTCCAACGTAAATGCACGGCTTGTATAGTTGGTGGAGAAAAGTTTACGAATTTTATTGTAGCAATTTTAAATCGAAAATTAGGAGAATTAAACATGATCTAATTATAAAATTAATTACACGGATGGACGGGAAATCGCGAGATAAATCTATTAAGCCTAATTAATCCATCATTAGAGATTGTTTACTGTAGCACGACGTTGTCTAATCATGGCCTAATTAGGCTCATTAGATTCGTCTCGCGAAGTTACCGGGGATTGTGGAATAGGTTTCGTCGACCACGTTTAATACCTTTAATTAGTGTCCTAATATTTGATGTGACGGATGAATAGTGAAAAGTTTGAAAAGTTGATGCAACTAAACATGGCGCCAATGCTCAACCCAATAAATAATAATACTCCAAACTCCATTCTACTCCAACTTCTTGCCTTCTTCTCAGAAGAAAAAGATAAACAAATGCAAGGTCTAAAAAAAACACAATTAATAAACTAGTCCAGCGGTGCAGCACACGTCGGCCCAAACCCGGGTGGCCCCCGCCGTTCGAAAGGAAATCAATCACGGGGCTAAACGTGCCCGCGCGGGGCCCACCACGGCATAAACCCGCCGCTTATGCCGTGTTTAGATGCCCTTTGCAAAATTTTGCAAAAGAGAATCTTTTTTGCATGGAGTACTAAATGAAGTCTATTTGCAAAACCCAGCCACGGATGAGCGTAACTTTCCGAGACGAATCTAATGAGCCTAATTAATCCATGATTTGCTACAGTGATGCTACAGTAACCATCTTCTAATCATCCTCTAATCATGCGGTCAAAGGCCTCATTAGATTCTTCTCGGAAATTTACTAGAGGTTGTGGAGGTAGTTTTGTAAACTGACATTATTTAATACCCCTAATTAGTGGTCAAAGATGCATTTATTACCCTGAAAAATTTTTCAGGAGCCAATGAAACACGGGCTTAGCCTCAGAAACTAGAGCAAAGGTTCCTTCCCCTGCAACCCACCACCATCCATCCGCCTCCTCCCTTCTCTTAAGTCTTAACCCTCCCTCCCTCCCTCCTCCACCACCACCTCTTCATCCCCTCCTCCTCCTCGACTCCCCACCGAGGCGGCCGCCGCTCCCATGCCCGCCGGAGCCCGGCCCGACAAGCCCGAGCCGGACCGCGATCGGGAGGCCTAGCCTAGCGGTGCTGTTTTTTTTTGGATAGCCGGAGAGGGAGGGAGGCGATGGCGAAGCCGACACCGGTGGCCTCGGCGGAGGAGGCGGCGGCGCTGCGGCGCCTGCTGAGGCGGCTGGTGGCCGCGGTGGCGGCCGGGAGCGCCGACGCCGAGGCCTTCGACGAGGCGGCCGAGGCGCTCGCCAAGCTCAGGGACGCCGAGCTCGGCCCCCGCAAGGACCGCGCTGCCGGCGTCGGGGTCGGCAAGGGCGGCGCGGAGGCCGCCGCGGTGCCGGAGCAGTTCCTCTGCCCCATCTCCTCGGAGATCATGAGGGATCCCGTCGTCCTCGCCTCCGGTCAGGTACTTGCCATCTCGCCTTCCCCGCGCCTCGGGGCTTGATTGGATTGGACGACGGTTACTTGTCAAAATCGTGTTCGTTTGTCTCCGATTCGGGGTTTTTACTGGGTTATTAATCGCCGTTCCTCAACCCGTAGTGCTAACTGCCTAACTGCGACGGGGGAAGCAAGCAAGAGTGTTCTATACGATTTCCAAACGAAAAATAAAAACTGGAACTGCGATTTATTGTGATTCTTACCCTTACAAATGATCGTTTGGATGGATTTTGAATCGACTTTTAGCGCTAATTGTTTCTTAATTCACCTTCACTTCCCCGCGTAACTACTGTGATCGCTCCTCCCCTGTCCTCATCCTACTCGGCGCTGCTGCGACGTCTCAACCTCCACACACAGCTAAAATTGAAATCGTGGTGTGGCAGAAGCTTCTGATGATACCGCCACCTGTCCCTTTCCTGGTTCCGACAGTTTTGTTCCTCTCCCTTTATTTTCTTTCTGGAATCAAACTTTTTTCCTCTGCTGCTTTTTGCTCGTGATTCGCCGCTGAGCAGTGTTGTCAAAATTTCCGTCTACTAGTAGCTTTTTTTTGGACTGTTGCATTTGTTACAGTCGGATTTTCTTTCTTTTTTGTCGTTTGATTATTCTGAGAAGGGAGGATTAGAACTTTCTCTTTCGGCGCACACGATGCTTTTGTCGTTCTAGTAACTGCTACACATCATTCAGGCATGGGCTAAAATAGATTACTTTTACTGAGCAGCAGATTATTCTATTTTTCTGTGCTGTCCTTAATTTCTTAACCTCTTGTTCAGCTCTTGGAAAATTAAGGTTGTCGTTTGAATAAGCGCTCCATTCTTGTTGCTTGCATTGCCTTTCTACTATCCCGTAGTACTTTCTCCATGCCAAGTGCATAGTAATGAACTCACATGGCGTTTCATCCTCTTTGCCACGCAACCGCGTGGGCTTGTGCTCCATTTCAAGAGATGACGTTGCGTACTGCTAGATGAGACCCAGTTTTCATGGCCTGGATTTGGAGTCAGATGGGTGCTACAACTCTGACCCTCTGACGCCCCCCGCA
>CM014270.1:43961939-43982123 GCA_004135705.1 Alloteropsis semialata | reverse complement strand
GTTGGGCGCCATCCTGCGAGCCGCCTGCTATCACTGCTGAGCTAACGACCTCTTAGCCATCTCTCTAGCCTCGTAGCCATAGAAGTCTTTTCCTAACAAAAGCCATGAACTCTAGACCCAAACCTAAACCTTAATGGCTCCAGAGCATACACTACTAGAGAAATCACCTTTCATTCCAAGACAAAAATGATATTAGTACCGGACAAAATTTAGTTCGGTACTAAAACTCAACAACAATACCGGACCCAAAACAAACATACATTAGTAACGGGTGGAGCCTCCACCCGTAGTATCTGGTGGAGACTCCATCCGGTACTAATGTGCATTGTAGTCATTAGATCTGGTGGAGATTCCATCTAGTAGTAAATGTCTAGATCAGTACTAGGTGAAATTCTCACCAGGCCGAGGAGCAGACTGCCTCCACCACACACACAGAGCTTCTTTTGGTCCTTCCTCAACTTGTTCCCCGTCTCTATTTCTTCTTCCCTTCCTCATCTCTCTCAGTGGCCAGCATGGAGGGCGGGGCAACCTCGAGTTGGCGGTGCCCCTCAGCGAGGCCGCCGTGGCCTGCCCCCCCCCTCTCTGCGGGTGGGCAACACGGCGGGAGGCGGCTAGAGGTTGGTGAGATCGATTTGGTTAGGGATTTTTTGAGATCGACTTTGTTGAGATGGATTTCCTCATGATTTTTTCGTTTCGTGCTCAGATATGCTTCTCCGGTGGCCAAGCTCGTCTGCGGAGGAAGAAAGACATGTGCTGTGCTTTGTTCTGGTTGCCAAACTCGTTGGCTTCAAGGGCCGCTGCTCCTCTTCCACTTGCGGTGGCCCTCAAAGCCAATGAGCTTGGCCACCAGAACCTGGCTTATGTCACAAAAATTTCTTTATAGCACCGGATGTTGTTGCTGTCATTAGCGGACTTGCTCCCGGTACTAATGGTATCCTCTTTAGTACCGGGATCTCAGTACTAGGCGGGAGGGGATCCGCTACTAAAGGGGATCCCGAAAAAACCAATTATATACTGTTCTCTCTACTCAAGATGGTCGAGACGAGGGGCTCTAACTTTGAAACCTAAGTCAAGAGACCTCTCTATTTATTAGATTTTCCATATGCACGAGAAAAGCATGCTGATATGCATATACAACTAAAATCTAGTTAGCTAGGGAGTCAAGCCCAGACTACTTTGGCAGTGCGCCGACGGTCTAACACCGGTCCAGCAAGCAAGCAACTTCGGCGGACCCAAATCTAGGCGGCAAACATACTACTACTGTACATAACATTCCCGATGACTCGCTTGTGTGGGCCTGCTGGCCATGGTTTACGAACCAACAACTACTTATGCTGGTGCAGCGCGCGATGCTGTGCTATTGATGTGTGAAGGGACCGTGACACCCTAAGAGGGGGGGAGGGGGTGAATTAGGTGTTCTAAAAACTAAGGCTCCAAGCACATATAAAAATCTATTCTAATTTCTATCTAGATGTGCACTAGATTTTTCTATGTGTTGCTATCTCTACCGATAAAAGAGTTTTGTACCCTAGGTTCCAATCTTATCAACTACACAAGGAAATTCTAGGAAAGGTAAATGCGGAAAGTAAAGGGCACAATGTAAATGCGGAAGTGTAGAAGGTAGAAAACGCAAACTCTCGGCATGGCGATTTTTCCCGAAGTATCGGGGAGTTGGCTAACTCCCCTCTAATCCTCGTTGGAGCCTCTTCTTGGGGAAATGCCCCTTCTTTAGGGCAATGCTTTGGTGGCGGAAAAATCCATGATAGCCAACGGGACTACCCACAACATGAGTGGGTCTCCGCTTGGCCTCTCGCCGGTGACCTCCGCTGTCTTCACTATGGTAGAGCTTCGGCAAACCGCCAAGGGCCTCTCCTCCCTTGCACAATCACCGGCGGTCTCTCCACAAAGCTTTGTTGGAGGGTCTCGCAAGACTACAATGCCCCGGATTTACAACACTTGGTGCGTACAAGCACCGATAGCAAAGAGGTATGCAAACCTCACTAAACTCTAGACTAAAGTCTAAAGCAAGGAGCCAAGCAGCCTAAACTAGCATTAATCAAAGCCTAAGCCTTGTTGCTAGTTGCCTAATCTTCTCTTAAGCACTTTGGTGGCTAGAGCACATGAATTGGTGAACTTCAACACCCAACAACTTCCCCAAGCTCTAACACTCTTCAAATGGCCGGGTGGAGGGGTATTTATAGCCCCAACCAAAGGAACTAGCCGTTATGTAGCCGTTGGTGCTTTTCTGCATAGGACCGACTGTTGCGGTGGCCTTTTGGTGTTGCACCGCAACTTCCTGATCTCTCCCGTACACATAGCCGTTGGGCAACTGACACTGGGCCCCACAACGACCACCGACTGTTGCAGTGGTGGTCATTGTTGGACCACCGCAATAGTCTGTCAATCCAGAGCCGAACTTCATCTTCGTAGCCACCACCGACTGTTGCGGTCCTTCATCATGGCTATGACCGCAATAGTCGGTCAGACCAGTAGCTATTTCCAACTTCAGCCTTACCACCGATTGTTGCGGTGCTGCTGCTTCTCTCGGACCGCAACTTGCTGAGCTTCCTTTTGAATTCTCCCACCGAAATCCTATGGTCACCGACTGTTGCGGTGCTCGCGCACCCATTGTTGCGGTGCCCCTGGTTCCTTGTGTTTTGCTTCATTTCTTCGTAGGTTCTTCTCGTGGCTTTGTCAATACCGTCTCTTGGATTCCATGACTTGAACTACATGGTTTGAATATCGTGGTTTGAATTCTATCCTTGGGACCTAAAATACCTTCAATTATACACTTGACAAACTTCGTTAGTCCCAATGGTTATGTTGTCATACAATCACCAAAATCACTAATGGCCTAGCACTAGGTCTATTTTCCTTACAATGTGGCCAATAATGCAAGTACATAACTAGCGCATGCCAATCACATAGAGACAGATCAGACGACGCATCGTGCGTGGTCTGCTGCTGCATAAACACATGCCACACATATGGGGTCCTCTAGGGCTTATTGCACATTTGGACTCCGTGCAAGCTAGCTACAAAATAATCGCGGCTAGCTCTCTTGCGTTTGTCACTGCTGGTGGCCTAATGCAAGGAGCCAACGGCAAGGAATATCGTCCCAGCCACATGACATGCTGAGAGGGCTCAGCTCCATGTATGAAAGAACAATAATGAGACGCATGCATGACATTGTCGGGGCATATTAATTGTACGACTTTGCAAGAACTCATTACTAAGATTTACAGAAATTAATAAACCACAAAAATAATCTTCCACTTATTGCTAGCATTGGCGATTAGAACAGCATTGCTTATTGCTCCATGTTCGAAGACCATGCGGCCGTGCCAAAGTACTGAAAAACATCACTTATTTGTCACCAAATGGAACACATCGAGGAAGTTGGTGTATAAATCTCTAAATGACGAAAGCTGACCCTGGAATCAGGCTGTTCTCGGGCTCTGAATGAGCTACGTCGCTGGCGATACTTAGCCGTCCGATTCATGTGCTCCCTTTGATCGGGCCGTCCGTCCAACGGTCCTTGTAACCAGCGAGGCAAGTTTCCAGAGACTTGCCGAAGCCTCGGGCGGGAGTGTCTGGAGCCCAATAAAATGCTTGCCGTTTCTTCTTCCCGTCTAGACCATCGCCGTTTCGCCGTTACTATCGCCTCTCCACCTGCTACTCTGCGCGTCTCCCTCGTTGACGCCGCTGTTGCCCTTTCAATTGAAAGACAACGTACGATCTGTCAATTTCTGATGGTTTCCAGTCATCCGTTCTTCACTGGTGAGTTCAAATATTGTGCTAATGCGTTTGTGTGGTAACAGTCGATAGGATAGGCTTCTGGGAGCACCATTGCTGCTCAATTAATTAAATCTGCACAGTTAGCTCTAGCGAAGGCTCTTGGACCATCACTGTATGCTGAAATTGAGACACCACACGTTCTCCACCATGGAGGTAATGTTAGTATTCTCCCATCAGAATTTCAGAAGGCAATCGTGGTACACAAGTTGTTTGGTAACTGCTGGTTTGTTCTGTATATATGCTGAATCACTAGGAACATTCAGAGCATCTTATCTGAGCAACACATATATACAAAGTTGGTTCTCCCAAACTAAGCGGAAACATCTAAATAATGAGCCATTCATTCAAAAATGAAATTATGCATATTTGTACTCACCTATGCATATTTGTACTTGCCTATGAAATTATGAAATAATGAAACTAAGCGAAAACATCTAAATTTTTTTGCCAAGCCACTACAATGCATATTTGTACTCACCTATGTAGTGGTATGTAGGAGCACACACTAATAAATCATTGTAGCTTATTGTTAAAGAATAACTTTGACATCCATCGCTCCAACCTCCATATTTCGGATCATATGAATCTACTCCCTCCATTCCAAATTACTATTTATTTTGAGTTTTCTAGATCATTAGATTTGCTATGCATCTAGACATGACGTATATCTAGATGTATAGCAAAAGTAATTAATCTAGAAAAGCCAGAACGGATAGTAATTTGAGACGGAGGGAGTATATGGTAAATGTGTTCCCGAGCCAGTTCAAGAGCTCACATTTGGAAATCCCTTGACAACAAGGTAGCTAAATACCCCCATCAAAATTAAAGTTGGTTACACTCCAACGAGGCCGCGCCTGTGTTTCTAGTTTAATACTAATATTTTAACATGGTAATCTTGATATAGCAATATTTATATATGCGCTGGAGGTAGCTTCAGGGTGTTGGGGATTTGGCTCGCCGACAAACGCCTTCTGCTTGTTTTGCTCTATCTCACACGTAAAGGCAGCAATGGGCAAAGGAGCTGAAGCCAATCGGCTTCGATTACTCTATAGATCCCTAAATTGGCTTCGGTGAGGAAACTTAAACCAAAGCTAATCGGCTTCGGTCACCACATCTAGCAGTATACCAAAGCGGATTCATCCAGATTGTACAAGAAGCCAATTTGGTGAAGTATTGATACTATTGAGTGTCAAATGCAATGATTGAGTCATTGGATAGCTTCGGTTTGCTCTATATTGCAGGTTTTTAGAGAAGCCGTTGGCTTTCAGGCGCGAAGAAACGGCTTCGGTTAGTCCTGATCCTGACGAAGCCGAATGAAGAGCTAAAGAGTTCGGCCTTGCAGGCGAAGCAGGTGAAGACCAAGTCCAAGCCAAGTCAAACACGGTATTACAAGTCTACGCATTCACATGGGGAGGAGTAAATGTACTAAAGTACCCCTATGCCATTCATGTTGTATAGTCTAGAGGATGATGCCTGGTTTTTGAGGGTATAAAGGGAATGTAAAGACCCTTGATCTTCCTATAAAAGGAGGCCTGACTCCCACATGTAAAGGTTGTTGATTCCCGAGAACACTGTTGATAAGTAATATATTATTGCTTGTCCCAGCTACTCAAACTCTTCCGTTGCTTGGGCTCATTGGCTTCGGCTATTATCCCAACAACTGGCGCCCACCGTTTGTGCTGTGCACGAACAAAACCCACGATAACCACCATGCCACCAAAAAAAGCCAAGTCAACCACCACTGCGGCAAATGCAACTCCCAGCAACGAAGTCGCTCCCCAACCCCCAATTCCACCAACAAGCCTACTACCAATAACCGAAGCCGTTATCGACGACCAAGAGGTCGATAACAAAACCCTTACCACTGAAGAGAGAATGCATCGACTTGAAGAAAGGCTTCGTCTTCGACGCCTCGAGTAGCAGAGAGAGCTGGAGGCTGCACAGCTCGAACTGGAGCAACAAATGCAAGAGGAAGAAGAGGAGCAGCAGCTTCAATTGCTGCAAGTCAAGAAACACCTGGAGGAGCTGAGGCAAGCGAAACAGAGGAGGCTGAACAATACAAACTTAAGAGCTGAAAAGCTGCGTCAAGAACTCGAGAAAGCCAAAAAAAAACAAGTTGCTAAGCTCCAAGCAGAGCTTAACGAGCCAAACACCACCACCAATCCACCAAACCACAACTCTTCATCCCAAGCCGGCTTCCACACACTCCACACCCGTCCTATTGACCACACCTTCCCACTCTCAGAAAGCCTCCAACTGGCAAGATGGCCACAGTCTTACAAACCCATTTCTCTACCAAGATACAATGGCCTCACCGACCCAAAGCAGTTTCTCATGAGCTATGAAGCTGCAATAGCTTCGGCCGGGAGAGACGATGTGGTACTAGCAAAATCTTTCATCATTGTCTGCGATGGCACAGCAATGAACTGGTACACGAAGTTGCCAGGCCTATCAATCAATAGCTGGTATGATCTGAAGAGGGAGCTCATCAAAAATTTTAGCATTATGGGAGATCAGTCACTCTCATACACTGAACTTACACTACACCAGCAACCGAAGGAACCCCTAGAGGACTACTTCCGCAGATTTGTTACTCTACGTGCTCAAGCTCCACACATCCCCGACGAAGCAGCGAAATTCGCAGCAATACAAGGGCTTCGCCCTGGACTGTTTGCACAACATATCGCAAGAGAGACACCAGCTACTCTGGCAGACCTATATGATGAGTTCAAGAAGTATTGTCGGTCTGACAATGACAACCGAATGGATTGGCTAGAGAAGCCATCATTAGAAACCAATATGAGTCACAAGCCAAAAACCACCACCACAGCCACAACTACCAAAACTACTCCCACCAAACAATCATGAAGGTAGACAATCCACCTTCTTCCTACGAAACCCAACCACCTTACCCAGAAAGGCAATTCCACAACCAGAGAAACGAGCCCACTCAAAGGGGTGGAAAAACCGGCAGAGGCCGAGGGAGAGGAAGAGGTCCACCATCGGGACCTGAGCTGTTTTGCCAATACCATGGCAAAAACCACACCCATGGCACAGAACAGTGCCGTGACATCAAGAAAACAATAGAAAAGCTAAGAGCAGAGAAGATTCAAGCAACTCAAACGAAGCCAACATCGGCTTCGCACCCAAACACACAAAATCCTTCCCAAGCTATCCAACCATACTGCCCAGTATATCCCTCGCTAAACTCAAACACTGTACACCCATCAACAGCTATAGCAACTCAATATTTGCCCTCGCCACAAACCTTTCAGCATTATTACCCACAAGCCATATATCCTCACTTATACCCTCAAACCTCCCAGCAAGTAGCTTTGCAAAACATAAAGGTTAAGGAGCTACCACCACCACCACTTCCACAACAAAAAGCTAATAAAAAAGAAGCTCCAAGCCCACTCCCAAGCTATGGACACATCATGCCCATTTCTGGAGGATCATCGCTTGCTTTTGAGAACAAAAAGCAAAGAAAAAACTATTTCCGTCAAGTCAACAACATCTCTGTTGATGGTCCGTACAAAAAGTCAGAATGGTCTCATATGCCCATCACCTTTACTGAGAAAGATCCCAAACTCCACAATTTCCCACACAATGACGCGATGTCGATCGAAGCCAATATTGCCGGCTGGACGATCGGAAAGGTGCTAGTAGACACAGGAAGCTCAGCTGACATCATCCTAGCAAAAACACTGAGAAACATGACCAATATCACCCCAGACAACCTGGAGCCATCAGACACTCCATTGGTTGGCTTCGGGGGGAAGTGAACCCAAACACTTGGGAAAATTTCATTGCAAGTATCCTTCGGTGACACATCCAATGCAAGAACTGAGTACATCACCTTTGATGTCGTAGACATGATCTTTGACTACAATGTCATTTTTGGAAGAGGAGTTATAAACGCCTTTGACATCATCATAAGGCAATCATTCTTATGCATGAAGATGCCAGCTCTAAAAGGAGTCATCACTGTATACGGTGACCAAAGGGAAGCCAGAAACATTGAGAAAGCTAGAGCACCTGGTCAACGAAATGTGCATTTGCTTCAAGAAAAAGATCCATTTTACCCAGAAGAAAAGCCAAGTGATGAGAAAGATGGCAAAAAGATGCAAGAAGCTATAGAGACGAAGCAGGTGCAGCTACAGCCTGACGTTTTTGACAGAAAAGTGATTATCGGCTCAGACTTGGAGCCGGACGAAGAAGATAGGCTCGTTAAATTCCTGAGGAATAACAAGGATGTGTTCGCTTGGTCAAGCAAGGACGTACCAGGTGTTGACAGAAGCATAATTGAGCACAAGCTGGCAATCAGTTCTGATATGAAGCCAAAAAAGCAAAAGCTGAGAAAGATGTCAGAGGAAAAAGCCGATGCTGTGAAAGCTGAAGTGCAAAGGCTACTAGATGCCAATGTCATACGTGAAGTCAAATATCCAACATGGCTAGCCAACACTGTGCCAGTTCAGAAGAAGAATGGCAAATGGCAAATGTGCATCGACTTCACGGACCTCAACAAGGCTTGCCCAAAAGATGATTTCCTACTGCCAAGGATTGACAAGATTGTTGATCAAGCAGTAGCAAGCGAGATGATGTCCCTCTTAGATTACTTTTCTGGCTACCATCAAATCTGGATGAAAAAAGAGGATGAGGAAAAGACCAGCTTCATCACACCAGTTGGCACCTTTTGCTTCGTCAGGATGCCCGAGGGGCTCCGGAATGCAGGAGCCACTTTTTGCCGAATGTCAAGCACAGTGTTCAAAGATGAACTGTTCAAGACAATATTGGCATACGTTGACGATATCTTGGTCAAAAGCGTCAAAAGGCAAGATCACATATCAGATCTGGCAATTGCCTTCGCTCGCATGAGACAAGCTGGTCTCAAGCTAAATCCAGAGAAATGTGTATTCGGAGTGACAAAAGAAAAGATCCTTAGTTGTCTGGTATCAGCTCACGAGATAGAAGCTAATCCAGACAAGATAAAGGCAATCCTTGACATGGAAGAGCCAAAGTGTATGAGAGATGTGCAGAAGCTATCGGGCAGAATTGTTGCACTCAATAGATTCATCGCAAAAGCAGCAGAGTGAAGCTTACCATTCTTTGCAACACTCAGAAATGCAGCTAAGTTTCAATGGGGGCCAGAGCAATCAAAAGCGTTTTACAAGCTAAGGCAATACTTGATGCAACTCACGAAGCTAACAGTACCTAACCCAACAGCACCACTACTACAATACGTCGCAGCATCACAATCAGCAGTAAGCGCAGCGCTTATCACAGAAAAGCTGATAGAGGGCAGAGGCATTCAACAGCCAGTATACTATGTGTCGGAGGCATTGGCCGCGTCAAAACTGTTTTACACAGAGATTGAAAAGATGATCTATGCAGTGATAATGGCTTCCAGAAAACTCAGGCACTATTTTGAGGGCCACAACATCAAAGTACTCACAGACCAGCCTCTTAAAGAACTTTTGAACAATAAAGAGGCTTCTGTCAGAATACGCAAGTGGGCTGCGGAGCTTTCAGAGTATGTCGTGGACTTTGAAAGAAGAACAGCAATCAAATCACAAGTCTTAGCAGATTTCATAGTGGAGTGGACATCGCCTAAGCCACAAAATACTATCAGAAAAGAAAACTGGCTGATACATTGTGACGGTGCTTGGGGGGACAAAGGAGCTGGCATCGTGGCAGTTGTGCAATCGCCTTCGGGTGTCAAAATGAGATATGCAGCAAATCTGGAGTTCTGCAAAAACAGCGACTGAAGCACAAACAACGTGGCTGAATACGAAGCTGTGTTACTGGGGCTCAGAAAAGCAAGGGCTTTGGGAGCTCAGAGATTCACTGTCAAAACAGATTCAAAGGTGGTACAGATCACATTGAAAAAGAAAGCATCGCGAAGCAACCAGAACTCATCAAATACTTGATCACTGTACGCTCAATGGAGAAACAATTCAAGGGTTTCACTGTGGAGTACATCCCAAGATCAAAAAATGAAGAGGCAGATGCGTTGGCTAAGGCAGCTGCAAAGGGGGACAAGCTTCCACCTGATGTATTCTTTCAAACATTAACAACACCATCGATAAAGGACTCAGATGATCTGCCGAAGCTGATCAATGCAATAAGCTCAGAGGATTGGCGATCCCCAATAATAGCTTATCTTCGGGGATACTATGAGCCAATCGACGACGATGATCTAAAAGCCATGCAACAAAGGGCAAGATGCTATCAGATGATAGATGATGTCCTTTACAAAAAAGGAGTTGTAGCTCCTTGGCTTCGTTGCATCTCTCACAACGAAGGCAAAGAGCTGATTCAAGAGATACATAGTGGCTTATGTGGAGCACACTTTGGGCCAAGAGCTTTAGTTGGGAAGGCAATGAGGCAAGGATTCTATTGGCCTGCAATCATCATCGATGCAACAAACACAGTCAAGACATGTGACTAGTGTCAAAAGTGTGCAGCAAACAGAAAATCTCCTTCAGAGCAGTCACAGCTGATAACTCCAACATGGCCTCTGCAAAGATGGGGCATTGATCTAGTTGGCCCACTTCCAACAGCTCAAGGAAATTTCAAATATGCCATAGTAGCAGTTGAGTATTTCACCAAGTGGATCGAAGCCAGACCATTGGCTAACATCACAGCAAAAACAGTGATCAAGTTCTTCTGGCAGCAAATTGTGTGCCGATTTGGAGTGCCAAGGGAAATAACAGTGGATAATGGGAAGCGGTTTGACTGCGATGAATTCAGGCAATATTGCATGTCGATTGGAACGAAGGCAAAATTTGCTTCGGTCTATCACCCACAAACAAATGGAGCAGTTGAAAGAGCCAATGGCTTAATCTTTACAGCCATTCGAAAGTGCCTTGCAAATTGTAAGAAAAAAGGCAAGTGGGTAGAAGAGATGCCGAAGGTGATTTGGGCTCATAACACCACCACATCAAGAGCAACACAGTTTACTCCATTCAAACTGCTTTATGGTGAAGAAGCAGTATGCCCAGAGGAAATACTGCACAAAGGGCTTCGCACCCAATAAGAACCTCCCAAAGATAGCGAAGCCATCGACAAGGATCTCACTGAGGTATACAGGCTGCAAGCAGTAAAAAATATTTCCAAGTATCAAGCTGAGACAAAAAAATGGCGAGACAAGAAGGTAGTCAGGAAAGATATCAAGGTAGGGGACTGGGTCCTAAGGAAAAACACAAGCATGCCCGCTGGAAAGCTGCAACAGAAATGGGAAGGCCCATTTTTGGTCATCAAAAGTAATAGGCCTGGCTCATTCCGCTTAGGTGACGACGAAGGCAATGAGCTGTCGCATGCATGGAATGCAGACAGCTTACGCAAATATTATTTATAAAAAGATGTAAAATGGCTTCGTATTCTATAAACGAAGTCATTAAGTAGAATAGCATTTTTACTCTTTCCAAAAGCCGGTACTCTTTTCCTCACAAGGGGACCCTGACCAAGGGGTGAGGTTTTTAACGAGGCGGTGCTTACTGTAACTCGTCAAACTATATATAAACGAGGTATTCCCCAAAAAAGCAGCATCGAAAGCGATTGGCTTCGACCAAGTCGCTGGTATTCGATAATTCAAATAGAACTGAATTGACCCTATCGAGAGTAAGGCCAATTTAGATCTAAGGAAAAGCTTACTCCAAAAAGGAGAAAAAGGGGCTTGGGTCCAGAAATGCTTACTCTAAACAGAGTAAAAGGGGCTTCGGCTCAGATAACTATTTAAAAATAAAAACAGCTTCAGCTAACAGTATTCTAAACGCTTATAAAAAAACATACGAAACTTGCTTATGCAAACACAAGTAATAGGGGCTTCGGCAACCTAACAAAACTCACGCTTGAATGAATAAACCTCGCTCCGGGGGGGAGGAGGCGTTTCTCTCGCAACGAAGCCAAATCGAGCTTACATTCATTCAAGTGTTTCGAATCAAAGCAATGACCAAGCGAATTACAGTGTTTTACAAAGAGATGACTCAAAACATCTCAAAAATATAGCCATCAAATAGCTGGCCAGATCTCCTAAATCTAGGAGCATTAAACACATAAGAAAAATCCCTAACACCATCTAAATCTTCTGGCTCGACTTTAACCGGAAGCAGACGGGCAGCTTCGGCGTTTCTTGCACGAGCAAGTTCAACACAAGAAGAACGTTGAACGATGAACGAGTCGAAAAAGTCAAATACATCAAATTCGCAATGACGATAGTACTCGTGACAAAATTCCCAAAAATCATCAAGTCTTCGACTTGGATAATGTTGTTGATACTGTTCCCATGCGAAGCCGGACACACACAAGGGGCCATCGCGCATGGTGATTGGTATGAGTTCAAGAACCCCCTCGCCAGGGATCTGAGCATATACAAATATTACATCACTTAGTGTTACTTTACAGCAAAAGCTAAACAAGGTGATAGCCTCAACGAATCTACACCTTCGGCTCTCCATCGTGTTTCTCATCAGCACCAGCACGAGATGAAGAAGGGCCTGCAGTTGCAGCTTTGGCTTCGGCTTCCTGCTGCTGTTCGAGGGCAAGCGCCTCATTGTGCTGAAAATAAACAAAACAACTAATACTAAAAGCAAAATAAACAGGATACGAGCAAAAGCAAAAATAACCAAAAGGGAAAAAGAAGCTAACCTTAACAAGACGTTCATACGCAGTGCTTCGGGCACACTCTCTCCCCGTGGCGGACCAGAATTTCTTGAGAAAGGTGGCACGAGTCGCCAAAACAGCTTCGTTGAAAAATTCTTTCTTGTTAGGATTTAAAGCCGAAGGAAAATGAAAGTCCCTTTTCAAGAAACTCCTATAGTGAGAGCACCCTTCATCTGCGAGCATCTTAAAGGCATTTGTGATGCATGTTCGAGCAGCATAGTCACCTACTTTGGACAAGACGTCCGGTAGGGACTGGAACTCGTCATCCAGCCATTCGAAAAGCTTGCCAAGGCTAAAATCATCAGAAGGGAAAGGCAGCGGCTCGGCTCCATATTGCTTAAGAGCAGCTTCGTATTCAGTGTAGATGCCAGAGTTGCAGCTGAGTATCTCAGAATCTAAGCTCTCTTTATCAGCCTTAAGCTGCCCCACTTGAGACCTGAGTTGACTGGCTTCAGATATAAGGGAATTCTTTAGGTCAATAGCAACAAGAAGCTCCTTCTTGTATTTTTCAACATCTGATATCGCCTTTTTCTTATCAGCCTCGAGAGATTTTACTTGATTTTTCAATTTATGCTCTAAAGTGGAACCCTTGACCAATTTGTTCCGAAGCCCCTCGATGGTCTGAACATTGAGCTCACGGGCAGACTCAAGTGAAGAGACTTTGCTTTTGAGCGAAGCAATCTCTGACGTGGCGGACTCCCGCATAAGATGAAGCTGTTCTTTTTCATTCTCCAAAGAATTCTTAAGCTGAAGAAAGCTCTCGCGTTATTTCCTTAAAATTTCAAGCTCAGCCCGCTCATTCTCAACATCGTTGAGACGAAGCGGAAGGCGAGCGAAAAGCTCCTGCATAGACATCATAGACTAAAACAAGAAAAGTATAAGTATCAAAAAAGTAAACCAACAAACTCGAAAACGAAGCAGAAGAAACAAACCTGGATATTGCCACTAAGGCTGGAGATTGAAAGTGTGTCCAAATCCAAAGATTTCACACGAGTCTCAAGCTCTGAAAAAGCAAAAGCAAAATTAAGACAAAAAGTAGCACTCAATTGGCTTCATGCGAAATAACAGACAAAAATGTAACCTTTTGGAGCAACAATTGGAATGTCATTGGGAGGGCGAAAACCACTCTGCCGAAGGCGATCTGCGATGGGGCCATAACCAGTATAACTTGCTCCTGAGGTAAAAGAATCAACAAATCAAAAAAAAAGGCATAAAAGAATTAACAAAGCAAAACGTACCTTCAGATTCAGGAGCTGGCTTCGCACAAGCCGATTCAATGCCCATAATAGGGGCAGAATGCCCGGCATCAGCTGGATGAGTTAAATTAACTGGCGAAGCAGTTGCTGGAGTCACCAAATCGCCAGAACCCTGCCCAGTCTCAAGAGCAGAAGCCGTCTGCGGAAGCTCCTCAATGTTAGCAAGTAAAGAAGCAGAAGCCGTCTGCGTAAGCCCCTCAGAAATCTGAAGGGACTTGGCCGCTGCACCAGCCAACAAGTCCAAGGACGATGGCTAGAATGGGACAGATGATACTTCAGCTTCAGCAAGAGCAAAATCTTTCGTCTCATCCTCCCTCAGAAGACGGCTGTAGCTCACTTCCTCTTCATCGTCAATGCATCCAGGTAGGCCCTCACGATGAAGAGGTGCAACAACGGCCTTAACTGAAATAAGACAAAAATAAATGAGCAAAGCGAAGCTAAAAACCAAAAGACAAGATATACAAGAAACAAACCTCCAGAAGAAGGTACATCAATCGCAGCCGAAGCTGCAGGATCAACTTGCATAGGTGCGGCAGTGGCAGGCACTTCTACAGCTGAAGCAGCGGGACGAGGAGGAGCACTGGAAAGCGGAACGGCGGGAAGAGCCTTCACAAGCTTTTGACGTTTGGAAGCCTCCAAGGAAGAAGCAGTAACCCGTTTTTTCGTGGCAACCACCTTTGAGGCGCATCCTCGGCTTTGGCTCCCGCCCCGGCTAGAGGGGGCTCCGGTTTTGCTGCCTCCAGCTTCGTCGCCGCCCTCGTCTGATTGACCGCTTCCACGGCCTCCGCCACGACCCTTCCTCCCACGACCTCGACCCGGTTTCGTGGGAGGAGCCAAGCTGGGATGGTCTTCAGCCGAAAATTTCTTAGATGGCTTGGATGGAGCCGTGCGCTGAGGGTAGCTAACCTTCATCTCGTCAAAGACTCTGTTAAGCCGGACTCCATCCACCAAAGCCAAACAGCTTTCATGTTCTTTGGAAGTATACTTCCCACAAATAATTTCAGCCATCAACTCAATAGATTGAACGACAGCAAAATCAGACATGTTCTCTGGCTTCTTCACCCCAAACTTAGGAAAGCAAACATGAGGAATCCCTCTGTAGAGCCTCGTCTCAACTGTAAATGCTTCCAATCTGCAGATAAAATGTTAAACCCAACAGCGAGTCCCTCTTCGATCAAATCCCGGCTGCTAGAGACTTGGCTGGCTTTGTAAAAGGCGCTTCCGCAGCGGTCGTAGCCAGGAGCATTTCTGTTGAACGGAGGGCAAGCAACAAAATCACAAGGCCCAATAGAACTGTGCAGAGGAAATGATATCTGCTTCGTTCCATCCTCTAACACAGTCTCCAGCGCTGGCACCTTGACATAAAGCCAATAGCTTTTCCAACTCTTGTCCCAGGTGTTCTTCTGACAAAAGGTAAGTTCTACCTTCTGCAAATCAGTCTGCCTCCATCGCGCGCAGAAGGTAACGCTGCCATAATCCGGCTCGTATTCAAAGCCGTCAATCTTAACACTTTTTGTTTGGCGATGCCCTTCAAAGTAGCGGACGAAGCAATCCGCATTAACATCTGATGCATTCGTTTTCACGGCCCAAAAGAAACGAAGCAGATGAGTGATAACATTGGGGGTCAGATGATGGAATTGCAATCCGAACCTCCCAAGAATATCAGCAATTATATTGTCAACGGCCATCCGAAGCCCAGCGCAAAAGAACTCCTTGAACACCACAGCTTCGTCCTCAAGGGGTGTCGGGGTAGTCTCTGTGCCTGGGGCTCGTCCGTGACCGGCTGGGAAGTATCCCTTTGACTCGTAAAAGCGGATCAACTCAGAGGTAACAAAGGATTTACCAAAAACAGTGATCTTTGGCTTCTTCCGATAATCCAAAAGATCTGATACATCGGCTTCTACATCCTCGAGGGTATCACCTGCCACAGACTCGGCATCCTCTGTGTCATCGCCTCCAGCGGGATCACCCTCAATGGGATCCTTGCCTCTATCATCAGTTTCCACAGCAATTTCAGCTTCTGGAGCTACGGCCACGTTGACCTTAAGCTCTTGAGCAAAGGAATGAGCTTCGACATCATCCATATCAACAGCGTCCGAATTGTCTCCTTCGGAATCGAAGTCAATCAGACGAGCGGTTTGCTTCGTGCGAGCTGCTAGGACAAACAAAAAACAATAAGCAAACGAAACAGCAAAAAGACAGAAAGGAAAAAATGAAGCAAATCATAGAGTACAAAAAGCAAAAACTTACTCGTAATGAGAAGAAAAAGCCAAAAACTTGAGATTCAAGAGCTTTCAAAGCAAGCGAAAGCGTCAAACACAAGCTAAGTGAGAAAATCGCCAAGCGAAGCAAGCGAAATTCTATGCCCCCTTGGGTCCTATTTATAGGGCGGTAAAATCTGACCGTTAAAAATCTTGAAAAACCGAGCCAGCGCTTCAAATTCAAACAAACCGAAGCAAAGTTACGGCAACGGTACCAAAATTCAACCGTTAAGAAACACTTGGGGGTTTTCTCCAACAAGGAGGAGGCGTTTCTCGGGCTGGCAAGAAATCCAAAGTTCGTGGAGCTCCGCCTGTTGAAGAAAGCCCTCGTCCTCGAGGGGCTACTGTTGGGGATTTGGCCCGCCGACAAACGCCTTCTGCTTGTTTTACTCTATCTCACGCGTAAAGGCAGCAATGGCCAAAGGAGCTGAAGCCAATCGGCTTCGATTACTCTATAGATCCCTAAATTGGCTTCGGTCAGGAAAGTTAAACCAAAGCTAATCGGCTTCGGTCACCACATCTAGCAGTATACCAAAGCGGATTCATCCAGATTGTACAAGAAGCCAATTTGGTGAAGTATTGATACTATTGAGTGTCAAATGCAATGATTGAGTCATTGGATAGCTTCGGTTTGCTCTATATTGCAGGTTTTTAGAGAAGCCGTTGGCTTTCAGGCGCGAAGAAACGGCTTCGGTTAGTCCTGATCCGGACGAAGCCGAATGAAGAGCTAAAGAGTTCGGCCTTGCAGGCGAAGCAGGTGAAGACCAAGTCCAAGCCAAGTCAAACGCGTTATTATAAGTCTACGCATTCACATGGGGAGGAGTAAATGTACTAAAGTACTCCTGTGCCGTTCATGTTGTATAGTCTAGAGGATGATGCCTGGTTTTTGAGGGTATAAAGGGAATGTAAAGACCCTTGATCTTCCTATAAAAGGAGGCCCGACTCCCACATGTAAAGGTTGTTGATTCCCGAGAACACTGTTGATAAGTAATATATTATTGCTTGTCCCAGCTACTCAAACTCTTCCGTTGCTTGGGCTCATTGGCTTCGGCTATTATCCCAACACAGGGTCAGACATATCTAAGTCAACGGCCAATGAACAATTTGACAAACTTTTTCGGTCATAATGCAGCATGCTTGTTTTTTTTAAAGAAAGCAGGAGCACTGTTAGGTGAAGCATGCAGTTTTTACAATACGTTGTGATTACATAAATTAATAAATGGCTCATACAACTGCTCGGTGGTGGAATTAACATAAGAACTAATTAAGGGATCACCAGGCTTCCACAGGCCCTAGCTCTGAGGTCCATTTCCTCTTTGATCAGGAGGAAGACGGTGCAGACGAAGCTTTGTTTTCAAAACGCAGCACGCTTGTCGGTGAATGTATTAGGTACAGAGAGCAGCTTGACCCAAGTACGTCAGGTAACAACAACCTGCGAGCTGCGACGAAGTCTCAACGCAAAGGTACAAGCTATGATAATGCAGAGTATGTAGTTGCTACAAATCAAAAGCCATAACTAATTCTTTTTTTTAAAAAAATTGCGAGTAAAAGCCCTAACTAATCTGGCTATGGAGAGCCCTCATGAGAGCAGCCAGCGGTGCCGAGGACTCACAAATTCGTGCCCAGGACAAGGCTTATCATGGCACTGGTAAATGGAGCCAACAGCAAAGGATATCACGGCCGCCCGCCGGCCGGCCACATGAGCTACTCCCTCCGTAATTTTGTTTTGATGTTTTTACTTTTTTAATATATTATTTTTGTTATGTATCTAGATGCAATATATATCTATATGTATAGCAAAATACATGTATCTAGAAAGCTAAAACGTCTTCTATTTTGGAACGAAGTGACTATGCGGCAAGAGGCAGGCCAGCAGACAGTGTTCCAGTGTGCAGCTGGACCGGCTGGGATCATTCCACGCGCGCAGCTAGCCGTCGCATTCTCTGCTGGTCGGTCAGGTCCGGTCAGACATCTTCCGACTTAGAGCGCGATTAATAATTCAGCTGACTATATATTAGTTCCACGTAACATATAGCAGACCTAACAACTATTAAGTATACACCATCACCAATGTATGGCCCTATTTATCCTTACAAAATTTTAGAGAATATGTGTCTGAGCTGGGTGTAAACTTTCAACTCGCTTTTCCTTTCTCTCATTCTCTCTCTCTTTCGCCTCACCACCAATCTGGTAACTCTCTCAGCTCGCCCACGTCACCCCATAGGATGGTACTACACATAAGCCTAGCTAGCCGGCAGAGTAGAGTCATCCCTGGTGATCCCGAGCTGATTCCTGCCTGGTGAGCGTACGTAACCAGCCAAGACTCGACACGTGCCACTGCCCTGTCAGTCGACTGGGACCTGATCGATCGATCGATCATCGACTGGGACCTGATCGATCGATCGATCATCGATGGCACATAATAGTTAGTCGGCAACCACACAGCGAATCCGCCGGTGTCCGCGTAGCAGCGGTTGTTCGCGCGTCACCTCTCGGCCAGTTCCACCACCACTGGTTTAACCCATCTAATTGTCCACGCTCCACACCCCCCATGCCTCAGGCAAATGCTAATATACCTAGCCAGTTGCCGACGCCACGCACGCACTTGACCCAACGGGAGGCTAGCTAGACGGTTGGTTGCCGATATGTTGTGCAGAGTGACACGCCACTGACCACCTTTTTTCGCAAATGATTTGGAGAGAGGGAGAAAAAGAACGCAGGAACGTAATAAAATCCACGTCCTCAACTTGTCGTTGTTGAACATGAACAATACGCCGTACTTAACGGTTTTCAATAATTTGCACATTATGCAACAATTAATGCACGTTCTCGTTCTCGACAGAAGACGAAGGAAAGTCAGCTATTTCGCTTCACATACAAGCGAGCCGAAGTAATGCTTTTGAAAGACTTGGCTCTAGCTATTATGCAGCGGCTGAGTGAGGTGAACAGCATGTAATTGATGCAAGGGTGATCGTGGTACGACAACACCTCCATACTATATGAGTAATGGCATGTGACCACTAATAGGGTAAAAAATGTGTATTCATAGTGCTAATGGTAGGTATATATACAGTAATGGTAACAGTACTCAAGTACTTGTAACTACAGCACTAATAACTTTATTTTGTCCGGATTTTGGTTGGTCCTATATCACCGTTAGAACTCAGAAGTGCTCTGCTCTTGGTGATTACTACTAGTCTCTTTGCATTAGGGTTTAACCAGTAAAACGCGGCTTCAGCTCCTACACTACTGTTCGGTACTGTTTCGTCCTGGCTCTGCTCATTTTTGCCTGGGGGACAAGAGGAGCCGCCGGTGGAGCTGGGTTTGCTGGGCTTTTCCTGGCTCAGCTGCTAGCCTTTAGTATCAAAGCCGGAGCGAGACAGCACCCCTGGCAAAGGGGCTCTATGTAAAAATCGCAACATTACTTAACATATAGATGTATGTCTTAACAACATTATAAATTTATTAGTATATCTAAACGTATAGTTGTAGAAAATAATGCTCAAAAATTTGCATTTCGAAAATAATGCAAAATAGAAAAAAATGAACAAATACAAAAGCACAATAGCCATGCTATCCTTTAGCCAGGCCCTAGTTTTTAGTGGCTAAAAACTAGTCTTTGTGGGGGTGTTTGAATCCATAGGCTAAAGTGGACTAAAAAGCTGTCTTAAATGACCAGATTACTGATTTGCCCCTCATCAATGACCCACATGCACATGCAAATGCCATACAAATGCCCCTGGCACCTGCAACCGGACCTCCTCTCCTGCTCACCCGCATAGATCATTCAACAAAAATTCAACAAATTACAGATCATTCAACAAAAAATCAACAAATTACAAATCATTCAACAAAAATTCCAAGTGCTGTTCATAACAAGAAATGGAACACAGTCACGATCTATTATACAATGCATTGGCTATTTGATCACGGAATGCATTCATTCTTCGATCTGAGCCCCTTCCTTGAGTACTGCTTGATGGTGGATGAGATGCAGATGGTTCAAGTGGAACGTAGTTCTCATCACGGTCGAAATGATCAGAGTCTTTATCAACTAGTTTACTCTCTCTAATGAAGTTATGAAGTGCCATGCAAGCAACAATAATGCAGGTTTGCTTTGGCATTGGATAACTTGACACTTTCAATAAAATCCTCCACTTCATCTTCAAAACTCCAAATGACCTCTCCACTACATTTCTAAAGAA
>CM014270.1:43916815-43936100 GCA_004135705.1 Alloteropsis semialata | reverse complement strand
ATTTTCTATCTTTCTTACCCCCCGCTCCCTTCTCTCCTTGAGACTATAAAAGGGGACAAGGGGACATCAGTGGGGGGACAAGGCCGACACCAGCCGAACATTCGGACACAGCACGAACAGCACACTCGTTCGCACAGCACCGGGACCTGGGACCCTCTCCCTCTCCCGACCAGTTTGTACCCCCTACTACAGACTTTGGACTTGAGAACATCGGCACATACTGGACGTAGGGTATTACTCTCCGGAGGCCCGAACCAGTCTAAAAACCCCCTGTCTCTCGAGTCACCATCCGGGCTCCGACGCGCGATCGTAGGAAATTTACTTGTCGGCGGTAGAGAACCCCGACAGTTGGCGCGCCAGGTAGGGGCTTTTCGCGTGTCACGACACTTCACCAGGGTCCGGATGGCCCACAGCGGTGCCTCACCGGCGTCTGGCGATCACCTGCGGTTCGGCTCCCTCGACTTCGTCATCGACAAGTCGGTGGAGCCCATCATCGGGGCGACTTTCATGCGCCCCAAGCTTGCCCGCGACGACGGCAAGACGCTCCACGACGAGGGGCCCAAGCCCTCCCACGCCACGGCGGGAGCTACCGCCTACGTCCTCGACCTACTCGGAGGAGACCTGGCGGCCGCCCTGGGACAGAGCCCGTCCCAGGAACGCTTCCGCAACGTCTCCTACATGATCACCAATCTCGCTCTCCAGGTTGGAGGGCAGGAGCAGCTCCCCTGGGACGAGTTCATCGACTGCTACAACGCCATGTACCCGGAGGGACAGCCAGGCCTGCCGAGCGACCCGGTGGCTACCCCGACACCGACGGAGATCGACCCCCGCGTCTCGCCGATCGCCAAAAGCGCGGCGAGCAAGCAAAGCTCGCGCCCGCGGCTGACGTGGGCTCCGCCGAACTTCGACCCTTACCGGGAGTGCTTCATGTGCCACACCCCCGACGGGGATGTGCAGTCCGCGAGCAGCTCGACGAGGGACGGCGCCCCCGCAGCACCACCTGCCAACGCCGCTGCGGCTCCGCCTGCCCGAGCCCCCGCAGCACCACCTGCCAACGCCGCTGCGGCTCCGCCTGCCCGAGCCCCTGCAGCTCCGCCTGCCAACGCTCCTGCGGCGCCACCGCCAAACGCCCCGGCGGACGATGCTCGGCGGGTCAGGCTGCAGGAGCTAGACGAGGCCCGGCGTCAGATCGAGGCAGAACGGCAGCAGCTCAATCGCGAGCTTGGGAGAAACGCGGACGGAGGAGCCGCCCGCGCACGGGCCCGGGACGTGCAACAGCGCATCGTCAACGATGGTGGCAACGCCAACGACGCGCCGGTCTTCAACCGGGCGTCCCAGAACCTCGCAGCGGCTGCTGTCCTGCTCCGTGAACACCCTGAACCGGCGGCGCCCGAAGATCGAAGGTTCCATCAGCAGCTCCGCGCGCTCCTGGAAACCGCAGCGGTCCAACAGGCGGAAAGCTCCGCCTCACGCCAGCGCGCTCCTCGAGAGCCCGATCATGAGCGTTCCGTGCATCATCGCGGGGCCACAGCCGACGCAGGCGCTAGGCGACGGGACGAGCACCATCAGTACCGCCCACGCCGAGCCTATAACAGACGGCGCGGGGGCCGCTACGACAGCGGCGAGGACCGGAGCAGGAGTGCGTCACCCGACCCCAGGGGGCCGCGTGCCTTTGGACCCCACGTCCTCGGCGCTCAGGTTCCTCCGCGCTTCCGGGCTCCGACGACGGTGCCCAAGTACGACGGGGACACAAACCCCAGCGTCTGGCTGGAGGACTACCGGCTCACGTGCCATGCAGGTGGAGCGCAAGACGATTACTTCATCATCAAAAGCCTCCCCCTCTACCTCGCCGACTCGGCTCGAACATGGCTGGAGCATCTCCCTGCGGGCAAGATCGACAGCTGGGCGCAGCTGCGTGACGCCTTCATTGGCAACTTCCAGGGCACCTACACTCGTCCCGGGAACCCCTGGGACCTCCGCAACTGCCTCCAGGCAGAGGACGAGACCCTGCGTGACTACATCAAGCGCTTCTCCAAGCGCTGCACCGAGCTGCCAAACACTGCTGACACCGACGTCGTCTCCGCGTTCCGCTTCGGAACCACCTGCGCGACCCTCATCCATGAGTTGGGGCGCAGGAAGCCACGAACCATCCGGGAGCTCCTCGACATCGCCACCGACTACGCCGATGGGGAGGACGCCGTCGCTGCAACCCTTGAACGGCCTCAGGGCAAGGGCAAACAATCGGAGGCGGTTGACGAGGGCACCTCCGCCCGACCCGACAAGAAGAAAAGGAAGGACAAGCGGAGGCGCGATGGTCGCATGGTAGCAGCGGCCGAGCGGAAGGCCACAAAACCCAAAGGGAACCCGGCGCCAAAGGACCACTTCGAGAAGCTCCTCGAGGCGCCCTGTACCAACCACGAGGGCCCTGTCAAGCATGCCCTGAAGGATTGCAAACTCATGAGAAGCTTCCTCGCCGGCACCCTGAAGAAGAAGCCCTACGAGAACCGGGACGGGGCCGGTGGCTCGAACAACGACGACGGCTACCCCAGGGAGGACGGAGCGATCCTAATGATCGTCGGGGGATCGGCGGCCTGCCCCTCGAAGCGCGACGAGAAGCTTATCCGGCGAGAAGTCTGCCACACGGACCCCGCGGTGCCCTCCTACCTAAAATGGTCCGAGGCCCCGATCACTTTCGACCGCTCCGATCATCCCGACTACGTCCCACAACCCGGAAGGTACCCGCTCGTGGTTGCTCCTCTCTTTGGGACGAAACGCGTCCACAAGGTGTTGATGGACGGCGGGAGCGGCCAAGGACATCGTGCGCAGATGCGAAGGCTGTCAGTTCTACGCAAGACAAACTCACCTCCCGGCGCAAGCCCTGCAGACCATCCCCATCACTTGGCCCTTTGCCGTATGGGGTTTGGATCTAGTCGGGCCACTGAAGAAGCACCCGGGGGCTTCACGCATCTCCTCGTCGCCGTCGACAAGTTCTCCAAATGGATCGAGGCAAGGCCCATCCGGCGGGTTCGCTCGCAAGAAGCTGTCCAGTTCTTCACCGACATCATCTACCGCTTCGGGGTCCCGAACGTGATCATCACCGACAACGGCACTCAGTTCACGGGTAGAAAGTTCCTCAACTTCTGCGACGACAACAACATCCGAGTGGATTGGGCCGCCGTCAGCCACCCCAAGACCAACGGACAGGTGGAAAGAGCCAACGGCATGATCTTACAGGGACTAAAGCCGCGAATCTTCAAACGCCTCGAGAAGTTCAAAGCAAGGTGGGTTGCAGAGCTCCCGTCGGTCCTCTGGAGCCTGCGAACCACTCCAAGTCGAGCCACGGGCTGCACGCCCTTCTTCATGGTGCACGGGTCCGAGGCGGTCCTCCCAACTGACCTCGACTACGGCAGCCCACGGGTCCGCGCCTACGACGACGAAGGGAACCAAGCCTCCTTGGAAGACGCCATCGACCAGCTGGATGAAGCGCGCAGCGTCGCACTACTCCACTCGGCCAAGTACCAGCAGGCCCTACGATGATACCACGACCGCAACATCCGAAGCCGGGCCTTTCAAGTCGGCGACCTCGTCCTCCGACGAGTTCAGGACAACCGCGGCCGCCACAAGCTGTCGCCACCATGGGAAGGCCCCTACATCGTCGACCAAGTCCTCTGCCCGGGGACTTACAAGCTCAAGGACGAGGACGGCCAAGTCCTCACGAACGCTTGGAACATAGAGCAGCTACGTCGCTTTTACCCCTAGAAAGCATCTGTACTTTGCCATTCGTTTGCAATAATAAAAATGCTCTCCCGTTCCGAGTACTTTATGAGCTTGCAGTCGTTTCCCGGGGCACTCTCCGAGCCCTCTGACATAAGAGGCGAGTGACTCTTTCCCCGCGTAGGGTCGAATGCTCTCGACAACCGACACGGTAAGTACCTACTATGGCCTGTCGACCGCCAGGGGTTCGAAGGCTGGCCCGTCGAAGGGTTCGACAGCCGCCCCCGGGCACCTCGAGCGAGGGGCAGCAAGGGATGGGTCCCAGCGGCCAGTACCCGGGCGCACGAGCGTCATGGGCATCCCGAACTGCATTCGAGTCTTGATGGAAAGTAAGATCATGGTTTTTCCTCCGAACGGAAAGGCAAAGAGCCGCCAGGTCCGGTCGAACGGACTCGGTAACTAGATGATCTCGCCACCAAGAATTTGAAGCTGGCCACCAGCTGGTCCGATCGGAACCCGTCGAGCGGGATGCCGTGGCTTCACTCGAATTAACCCGTTATCAGCTCACACGGACACCGCATTTTCGGCCATCGAGGCAAAAATACGGCGCGGTCCGGCCCCTCCACCTTTTGCGAAAAAAGGTGCATGAGGGGTAACGACGCAAGGAGAAAAAGGCCTCTCCATCAGCACCCTACATCGCGTGGGGTCCCAGGTCACGAAACAAGGCCTGAAAGAGATCTCGCCACGACAAAACGAGGCCGAGGACGAGCCCGAGAAGTCCCCACCTCGCCCGACGAGTCCCCGCCTCTCCCGAAGAGCTCACACTCCTCTGCGGGCTCGCACAGCTACGTCACTTTACCCTTAAAAGTACCTGTACTTTTCAATTCACGATAATAATCAAAGTACTGTACTATTCCGAGTACTCTATTCGCATACGATCGAAATGTACCCTGCGAGTTCCCAAGGCTAAGCGGCGGGCGACCCCTTCCCTGTGCAGGATCGCCCACCACTCGGGGGCTCCACCCGGGGCCCGCTGCCCCTCCGTTTTTTCGCAAAAACTTGACAATTGATCGCTCTCGCGCGCGATCAAGCGGTATACTTTGGCGCTTGCGAGAAAGGAACGTCAGCTCAAAGGGCTTCGTGACCACGCTTGTCCAAGTTTCGAGTGCTCACGCCCCTGCGGCTACGGCGCTAACTTGCGGGCAAAGTCCAAGCCCTTGGGCCGACGTCTTTTTCCCGAGAAGCAATAAGGGAACCGCCTCGACTAGTTGTTGCTTTCAGCATTTTTCGATCTGCTGCTTGTCATCGTTCGAATCTTCCGAAACCACTCGGGGGCTGCGAATCCGAGTGCCCAACCTCCCGAGTTCCTACGCCCCAGCGGCTACGGAATAGAGTCTGACGGGCAGGACTCCACGCCTTTCCATCTCGACCCACGACCCCCAAAGGCATTCGGAAGAAAACGAAAATGACAAACAACAGATAAAACACGAGCTTTTCTGAGTAGCAATGATTGGAGCTTTGTTCATTACATAACAAAATTCTTCATGTCTACTCTAGCCCAAGATCCTTCAGGGCGGCGGACAGCACTTGATCGGCAAACGAGGAGGATTCGGCTTCAATCTCGTCGTATTCAGCATCCTCGTAGCCAGGGGCCCACCCGCCTTGCAGAGCCTCCCGATCCATGGTCGGGTAGTGCGACAAGAACATAGCAATGATCTTGCGCGCTACGCTCCGAGCAAGATCCGAGGCCTGCGCCCGAGTCCTCCCCGTGACAAGTGCCAGGCGATCCACCAAGGACGGGCCGCCGCCGACGTTGAGCTCCTCGAACAGGTGCTCGACCGCCTGGACCAAAGCCTGATGGACCTCGGACTTCTTCTCGAGGGCCCTCTGGCTCTGTTCGCCCGCCTCCCTGGACCTCCGAAGGTCCTCGACGATCCCTGCAGGCAACTCCTCGTCACTATCATTCTGCAAGAAGAAGGGCGAGTGGACACACGATACTTACTGGTCAGCTCCGCCTTAAGCTCGTGACCAAGCTGCACCAGCTCTTGGTTGGCAGCAAAGGCCTTGGCCATCTCGCGCTTCCCGGCCTCGAGCTGGGCCTCCTGGTCAGCCTTCACCCTCCGCAGGGCTGCATTGACAGTCAAACCTAAGCAAACGCGCCGCCACGCGAGGAGAACGGAAAGAAACCGCCCGACAAGAAATGGGGAGGGATAACTTACCAAGGATCTCCTCCTCCCGTTTCCCGGCGATCTCCTTGAGGCGGGCCCCCTCCTCCTCCGCGGCCGTCAGCTTGCCGGCCAGCTCGACCAGCTGGTTGCCGACCGTCTTAAGGTCGAGGTCGCGGTGCTGGACGTCTATCTGAAGGTCCACCACCTTCGTCCTCAGCTCCTCGACCTCCTGCACGGCGGCAGCCTTTTCCCGATTGGAGGCGTCGGCGGCCGTCAACGCCTCCCTCACGGTCCTCTCGGCCTCGTCCACCTTTGCCTCGAGGGCGGCCTCCTTCTCCGCGGCGTCCACGATCGCCTCCTCCCTGGCCTCCCGGGCCTCGGCCAGCTGGGCCTCGAGCTGCTCCTTCTCGGCCTTCAGCTGCTGCACGGCGTGCCAAAGCCCGGACTCCCGGCGCAGGAACGCCGACTTCTCGGCGCTACGCTCCATGATTTTCTGAACGAAAATAAAAACAAGAGCGGTAAGACATACCCCAAAACGGCGCCGAGAACTAGAAGAACGAAGCCTAAAAACTTACCCGGGAAGGCCCGATAATCATCTCATTGAAGACCTCCTTCATGCTGTTGAGGCCCTCGGCGAGAAGTTGGCGCTGCTCCCTCTCCGCCGTGTCGTCGAGCTCGAAGATGGGATCCGCCGGGTTCTGACGGTCGTACCACAACAACCGACCCTCGCATGGAAGGTTCGGGTTGTTTTCGATGGGCACGACGGCGTCGAAACGACGATCCATCGTCATCATCCCCGGCGTCTCCCGGAGGAAGCTCAGGCCCTCGCTCGAAGGGCACGAAGGTCTCGGGGACTCCACGGTCGGCCTCCTGCTGCACTCCCCGGCAACCCTCCGCGAGCTACCCTCCGGCGAGTCCTCGAGCACGACGACCTCCGGGGGGATCACCCCGGAGGGCTCGGGGGCTGCAACGGCTGCCGGGATGGCGGCGTCCTGACGGGCGCCGGAGATCCCCGCCTCTGCTTCTTGGGGGCCAACCGCGGTCCCTGGAAAGGCAGCGATCCCGCGGCCATCTTCTCCGGCCGCGCCCCCGGACATGGCGATTTCCTCCACTTCGGGGCGGGCCGGCTCCTCCTGAGGAGTAGGCAGGGCCGCCTCCACCAACTCCCCGGCCAGCTCCGCTTGGAGCGCCGCCACGGCCGCCTCTGAGGG
The DNA here is from genome assembly GCA_004135705.1 of Alloteropsis semialata. NCBI lineage: Eukaryota > Viridiplantae > Streptophyta > Magnoliopsida > Poales > Poaceae > Alloteropsis > Alloteropsis semialata. The sequence goes on along the minus strand of CM014270.1, from coordinate 43,929,007 downwards.
GACGGTCTGCGCGAAGGCTAGGCCCGTGGGGAGTGCGTCTCCCGGGCTGTTGCCGTCCTCCTCCGGCACTTGTTCCTCCACGGAGGGCGCCACCCTCCGTGTCCCCTCCTCGGCCCGCTCCGCCGAGGGCTCCAACGTCACCTCCTCGGCCCGCTCCACCGCGGGCTCCACCGTCGCCTTCTCGGTCGGCCCCGCCGCGGGCTCCGGCGTCGCCTGCTCAGCCTGCTCCGTCGCAGGCCTCGGCAACGGCGCCGCCAAGCGCAGCGTCTTCTTCGGCGCCACCTCGAGCGGAGTATCGGCCCGACTGGTTCACCACAAGTCAGGGAATCCGGCTGAGAAAAATGGTAACTACGAGAAAAAACCGAAACCATTCGAGAGACACAGAACATCACTCACCTCGACGAGATGGGCCGTGTCCGCTTGAATCCCGTCGGCGCCAGGGCCTTCGGGGATGCGGGCCTCTTGGATCCCGCGTGCGCCGTCGGGACGGGGGCCACGGGCGCGGCTGCGGCGTCCCTGCCCGAGTGGGACACCGCCCGACCAGACGAGCCTCCTCCCTCGACCGGTGACGGGTCCGGCCGCCTCGTCGTAACCTTCACCGGGGCGGGAGGGGCCTGCGCATCCACCACGGGCGTCCGGGGCACCGTTTGGGGGGCCGACGGCGGCCGCCTATCGTCCCGCGGCGCGGGCCTCTTGGGGGAGCGCGACGCCCCCGAGGACGAACCCCCCTTATGGGTGCGCTCCGACAGGTCCCGGCTCCGGCTCCTCTCCCGACGAGGGACCGGCTCCCATCGGGAACTCCTCCCCTTCTCGGGCTCGTGATGGGAGGATGGAGGCGTGCGGCTGCGCCTCTCGCGCCGGCTTCCCTCGGAGGACCGCCGATGCCGGTCCGACCGAGAGCTTTCGCTCCTCCCCGAGTCCGGCGGTGGCGGCCCACCTCTCCCGCTTCGCCCCGAATGCTGCGCCGAGGACGAGGCGCCGGCGGTCATCGTCGCGACCGCCTTGAGCTTCTGAGGAGGCGCGTCGACATCACTCTCCTCGTCATCTCCACTCCCCGAGTCGTCCTCCACGAACTCCTCGGGGTCCTCGTCCTCGGAGACCTCATCTTCTCCCCTCCTCCTCCTCCTGGATCGCTCAGCGTTCCGTTCACGCTTGGCGACCTCCTTCTTCTTCCACTCCTCCCGGCGGTCTTTCCTCGCCTTGGCCCATTCGGCCTCAGCCCGGTTCCTCGCCCTGTCCTCGGGAAGCGGCGGCCGGGAGTAGGAGCAGCTAAGGCCCTTCATCTGAAAGAACTCGGGATCAGCCAACTAAAAACCACTCGGGGAATCAAGGCGGATGAAAGACACCTTACCAGAGCCCGGGTGCGGGTGTTCGGGAGCATGGGGAGAAGCCCCGGGGGAGGATACGCGTCGTGGCCCTTCCCCATCGCCGCCGTCACTCGGCGCTCCACCTCGTCCCCCGATGGCAGGGGGTTCATCGTCACGGTCCCCACGAAGGGGCATTCTCCGGAGTCATCTGCCAAATGGGGAGAGCGCGCCGCCTCAGCGGCACGATGCCTCTCGAGAGGTACCCCCCGAGGACTTCCGCCGTCGACACCCTCGCGTCGCGCAGTCGCGCGAGGGCCTTCCAGATGTCCCCGAGAAGCTTCTCCTGCTTGTTCTTCTCGGGCCCGTACGCCCACTCGTCGGGCGCCTTCTCAAAGGTCTTCCCGGTGTACGCCGGCAAGGGATTCTTGCTGTCGTTCTTCAGATAGAACCACATCGGGTGCCAGCCCTTGTTCGAGCTGATCAGGGCCCCCGAGATGTACTCCTTTGAACGCCCCTGCTTCGCCTTCAGTACGGCGCAACCAATCGTCGCCGGGGCTCCGCCCTCTGCGGAATGCAGCGAGAACTTAAAGAAATACCTGAAGAGGTCCCAGTGGGCCTCCATCTCCAAGTACCCCTCGCAGAGGGCCACGAACAGCGCCATCTGCTGAACCCCGTTGGGGTTGAGGTGGTGAAGCTCCAGCCCGTACTCGTTGAGCACGGCGCGGATGAATCTTCCGGCGGGGACGGAGAACCCGCGCTCGTGGAAGGCGACGAACGAGACGACATATCCCTGCGGCGGTCGGGGATAGTCTTCCACGCCCGGAACCTTCCACTCCACGGCCTCCGTCAATGGCGGAAGCAGCCCTTCCGCCACGAGGCCCTCCAGCTGCCGGAGCGAGACACGGGAGCGCTCCCAGGTCGACATCTTGAAGCAATCCGAAGGAGAAGCGCCGGCGGGATGGGGGGCTCGGTCACTTGTTCACCGGAACGGCGAAGCGACGGCGGCGGAGGACGCAAGGAAACAAGCGGCAGCAACAAAGGAGACGAAGCGCGCGACGAAAGTTGGAAAGCTCGGGCTCGGGTAAAACCCGAGGCCGCCGCAGCACGCGGCTATAAATAGGGGCAAGACGAAACGGCCGCTGCCTTAATTGCGCGGGCCCACCACTGGCGCCGCGGCGACGTGCGCACGTCGCTTCGCCTGACCTCCTCAAAAGGCGCGTCCACCTCCCCACGCGGCGGGGGAACGGGCCGACGCTTCTGTTCCCGGCCCATCAACGGTCGGGCAGCTGCGCGGCCCACCGACGAAGCGTCCCCGACAAGCTCCCCCCCCCCGACAAGTTCTTCGATCCCGACAACATCCAAGGCAAACCACCCGGGCACAAAACCTTAACAAGAGCACCAGCTCTTCTCAAGGCTCGGGGGCTACACCCGGCGGGTGCGCTCGCGCGCCCCCACCGGAAAAATCATAACTTACCATATCCACGCCGCCATCCAGCCTGGGCGCGAGCCTCCATCTCCCCCCAGGCTCGGGGGCTACTGACGAAGGTCCGAATTAGGGGTACCCAATCAAACCCTTAATCCGGGAGCTTACGATAATCCACCCCTCAAAAAGCAAAACTAAAAGCTCAAACCAAAGCAGATTCTCCATGTCCTGGCGTCTCGGAGACGGCCCGACGAGTCTCCGATTCGCCCGAAGAGTTCTCCGCCCCCGAGTGGCTCCGCTGCTCGCCCGAGGAGTTCTCCGCCCCCGAGTGGCTCCGCTGCTCGCCCGAGGAGTTCCCCGCCCTCGAAGGGCTCTCCGATTCGCCCGGGGAGTTCTCCGCCTCCGAGGAGTCTCCAGCTCCCCGGGTGAAACTACCCGGCCACGTCTTGGCCCATCCAGCGCCGTACCCACTTGGTACCCGCCGCGTCAGAGCATGATGGGCGTCCGTCCTTCGCCACGGCAGCCACAGTGGCACTCGTCCCATCCGAACAGGAACGCTACAGTCTTGGGAGGAGCGCATGCGCAACACCGGGCGCCCAAGTACGATCCCAGGCGCCCATGGATGACACCTGGAACCCGAGCAGGACACCTGGAGCACCCGAGGACCTCGAGCAAGTCAACCACGACCCGGGAACTACCCGGGAGCTTACCCGAGAAGACGTCTACACCAACCACCCGGGATGTACGATCCCGGGTCCGGCGGGGTGCCCACTCCGTCAACACCTGCTCCCTGTACGGCTCGGCGCATGACGCAAGCTAAAGGCCTCGGGGCAGTAACTCTCCTTGTAATTTTCTATCTTTCTTACCCCCCGCTCCCTTCTCTCCTTGAGACTATAAAAGGGGACAAGGGGACATCAGTGGGGGGACAAGGGCCGACACCAGCCGAACATTCGGACACAGCACGAACAGCACACTCGTTCGCACAGCACCGGGACCTGGGACCCTCTCCCTCTCCCGACCAGTTTGTACCCCCTACTACAGACTTTGGACTTGAGAACATCGGCACATACTGGACGTAGGGTATTACTCTCCGGAGGCCCGAACCAGTCTAAAAACCCCCTGTCTCTCGAGTCACCATCCGGGCTCCGACGCGCGATCGTAGGAAATTTACTTGTCGGCGGTAGAGAACCCCGACACGCGGCTAGTATATGGAGTTCAAATATCTATCTATATCTATTTTTCATCCTTATTGTTTTTTCTAAACTTATTTTTTTCTTTGCTGGTATCCTCTTATTACCAATTAATCCAAATTGTTGACAAAATAATGCAGCCATTTCTATAATTTTTTTGCTAAGAACTGCAATTATCTTTGTTGTTCAATCTCTTAGAGGTATACTCTATACGTACATTTTTGTTTATTTTTATTTTGACTAAATAACTTTGATTGGAGTTATTTTTAGTTAATGGTAGAAATTGGCAGTTTTATCAGCTAAAAAGAATTTAGTATTTATGTTTGTATAGTGACAATAAATGGATAATTAATGATTGAACTAATTTTATAGTAAAAAAAGGTATACAGAGCATAATTATTTTGGTTAATTTTTTCTTTCTGTAAGCAAATTTTTTTATTTTATTTTAAAATAGTATTGAGGTATTTTAGGTTAATTTTTATGTAATAACATTGATGGATGTTTTTCAAGAAGATAAAGATATAAGGACGTTTTAGGCTAATTTTTATGTAATGGCAATTGTGAATAATTTTTAAATAATTGCATGTGTATTTTAGGCTAATTTGGCAGTTGTAATTTTTTTCTCTGATTAAAGTGGGAACTTCTATGTCTTTAAAGTGAACATAGCTTTTCTAATGACATTGGTGGATGATTTTTAAAAATATATATGGATGTTTTAGGCAAATTTTTACATAATATCAGTGGTGGTAATTTTTGAATAGTTAAGGGATTATATTTGGCTAAATTTTATGTAATGGTAGTGGTGGGTAATTTTAATTTTTCTAATGACATTGATGGATGATTTTTAAAAATATATATGGACGTTTTATGCTATTTTTTATGTAATGGCAGTGGTGGCAATTTTTAAATAGTTAAGGAGGTATTTTTGACTAAGTTTTATGTAATGGCAGTGGTGGGTAATTTAAATTGTTTTTCTTATTTTTCCGATTAACGTGAGAATTTCTAGGCCTTGAGAGCGAGCGCGGAGGCTCTGTTTGTTGGGTTTCTAGGCCTTGAGAGCGAGCGCGGATGCTCCGTTTGTTGGGTGGATGATTTTTAAAAATATATATGGATATTTTATGCAATTGTTTATGTAATGACAGTGATGGTAATTTTTAAATAGTTAAAGGTTATTTTTGGATAAATTTTATGTAATTGTAGTGGTGGGTAATTTTAATTTTTCTAATGACATTGGTGGATGATATTTAAAAATATATATGGACGTTTTAGGCTATTTTTTATGTAATGGCAGTAGTGGTAATTTTTAAATAGTTAAAGGGGTATTTTTGGCTAAGTTTTATGTAATGGCAGTGGTGGGTAATTTTAATTTTTTCTTATTTTCTCCGATTAACGTGGGAATTTCTAGGCCTTGAGAGCGAACGTGGAGGCTCCGTTTGTTGGCCAAATACTAAGATAATAGAAGATTAGAATTTGACTCCTAATAATCTATTTATTACTTTTTGGCCCCCTTATCGAAAATTACTGGCATCACTCATGTCTGCATAAATTAAAAAAAAATGTAGAAACCGGTAGATAAAAGCAGGATTCGAACATCTTCGCTATTGAATTCGAAACGCAAGAATACAATCGATAACACAACAAACACGACAACTGTGATCGCACTAACTGCAGTGCTCTCTTACAGCTTGGCATGGCGAGTGCACTGGAGACGCTCTGCGGCCAGGCAGTACCACATGCTGGGCATCTACATGCAGCGCTCCTGGCTCATTCTCTTGGCCGTCGCGGTGCTCTTCACCCCGATGTACGTCTTCAGCGAGCAACTGCTCGCCGCGTTGGGCCAGCCCGCCGAGCTATCGCGCGAGGCAGGCTCGCTCAGCATCTACCTACTCCCTGCGCACTTCGTGTACGCCATTCTCCTGCCGGTGAGGATATTCTGATAGATTCTTGCTGTCAACTAGCAGTAGATCGAACGGGAATAACAGAGGATAAACAGTAGAGAGGATCCTATACATCATCTACTAATAAGAACGAGGAAGAACAGAGAGGGTTAGGGTTACAACCATCCGCGGTGGTGGCGGGATTGGCGGCGGCGTTGGCCATGGCGATGGTGACGTCGTCGTAGCAGGAAGAAGACGTAGGGCGTGACGAAGCCGTCGGTGGAGCAATCCCGCCGCTGACTGCGCAACTCCGATCGGTGGAGATCTAGGGTTTGTCGGGGTGGGGATTGTGGCTGCGGCGAACCTCGTGTCGTGTGCCTGCCAGCCCCCACCTCTCTTTATATAGCGCAGTGCGACGGGGGCCCACTAACCATTAGGGTTAGGCGCCCCCGATCAGGGCGCGATTAAGGGGTTAATGGGCTGCCGTTGGGCCCCCACTTGAGATCAATCTAACATTCTCCCCCTTGATCTCTTCTATCGCCTTGTGCTCTTCCAACTCACCTCATCACAAATCAGAGTATTGAGCATGTTCCGTCATCACAGTCATTACCGTTAGACTCGACAGCCACAAACCCTTTTCTGTTTAGAGATGAATTCTTGCCTTGGGCCCCCTTGCTATCCAGGTATCACAGGCTTTCCCTTAAACCCATGCCGGCTACATGTCCTCTGAACACGTTGGGCGGTAAGCCTTTCGTAAGCGGATCCGCTAGCATCTTTTCTGTGCTTATATGTTCTAGACTGATGGCGTGATCCCGGATTTTATCCTTCACAACATAATACTTGATGTCAATGTGCTTGGCGGCATTGCTAGACTTATTGTTGTGAGCGTATAATACAGCTGGCTCGTTGTCACAATACAACTTTAGTGGTTTGTTGATGCTATCAACCACCTTCAAACCGGGTATAAATTTCTTAAGCCAGTTCACCTGCCCTGATGCTTCATAACAAGCAATAAACTCAGCATACATCGTCGATGACGCAGTGTTAATTGTTTGTTTCTGGCTTTTCCACGAAATAGCTCCTTGAGCAAGAGTAAATATATACCCTGACGTGGACTTTCTTTCATCTCCTGCGTAGTCAGAATCTGAATACCCTACTATCTGTAGGTCATCAGTTCTTCTATATGTCAACATTAGACCTTTTGTACCTTGCAAATATCTTAAGGCTTTCTTTATCAAATTCCAGTGTTCCATACCAGGATTACTTTGATATCTGCCAAGCAACCCGGTTACAAATGCTAGATCTGGGCGTGTGCACACTTGCGCATACTGTAGACTTCCTACAGCTGAAGCGTATGGAACAGCTTTCATGCGATCGCTTTCAAACTTATTCTTGGGACACTGATGCGCCCCATACTTGTCACCTTTGACTATAGGAGCAGGTGAAGGACTGCACTTATGCATATTGAATTTCTTCAGAACTTTCTCTATATATGCTTCTTGGGACAATCCCAATACCCCTTTGCTTCTATCTCGGTGAATCTTTATGCCCAAAACAAATGAGGCTTCACCTAAGTCTTTCATATCAAAATTTGAGGACAAAAACTTCTTGGTTTCCTGCAGCAGACCAACATCACTACTTGCCAGTAGAATGTCATCCACATACAGTATTAGGAAAATGTATTTCCCATTCTTAAACTTTGCATACACGCAATTGTCCTCAACATTCTCTTTAAACCCAAATCTTTTGATTGTCTGATCAAACTTTAGATTCCATTGCCTAGATGCTTGCTTTAGGCCATAGATAGACTTCTTTAGACGACATCCCATTCTTTCTTTACCTTTCTCGACAAAACCTTTCGGTTGTGCCATATAAACTCTTTCTTCTAAGTCTCCATTTAGGAATGCTGTCTTTACATCCATTTGATGCAATTCTAGATCAAAATGTGCTACCAAGGCCATTATGATTCTGAAAGAATCCTTGCTCGAGACGGGAGAAAATGTCTCATTATAATCTATTCCTTCTCTTTGGGTAAAACCCTTCGCCACAAGTCGCGCCTTATATCTTTCTACATTCCCTTTGGAGTCACGTTTCACCTTGTAGACCCATTTGCAGCCTACTGTTTTGGCTCCATCAGGAATTTCTTCTAGCTCCCAGACTTTGTTTGCACTCATGGATCTCAGCTCATCTTCCATGGCTTCTCGCCACTTAGATGCTTCAGCGCTTCTCATGGCTTCTTCAAATGAAGCGGGATCACCCTCCATCTGAACTTCTTCGCATTCATAGACTATGTAGTCATCTGAAATTGGAGATTTTCTAACTCTTTGCGGTCTGCCAGAAGGCCCCGCAGCTGGCACTTCCTCTACTTGTGGTTGTTCATTTTGAGGCTGCTGTTGCTCCGCCACTGGCTCAACCGGCTCCTGAAGGACAGGTTCCGGGTTACCAGGTAAAGGCAAAGGAACAGCAGGTGCTGGCTCTATTGTAGGGCCGGCGACAACAGGTAGTGTGAAATAGGGCTCTTGCTCCATCGGGATGGGCACAAACACCCGTTTTTCCTCAAGGTCAATTTTTCGCACTACCTTGCTCCCCCTGATCATCTCTTCCTCTAGGAATCTAGCGTGTCTCGTTTCCACAAACTTTGTGTGCCCACTAGAGCAGTAGAAACGATAACCTTTCGATTTTTCTGGGTAGCCAATAAGATGGCAACTGACTGTCTTGGGATCTAGCTTTCCTATGTTTGGGTTAAATACTTTGGCTTCAGCAGGACTCCCCCACACACGCAAATGGTTGAGTGAAGGTTTTCTCCCTGTCCATAATTCATACGGTGTTTTCATCACCGACTTGCTTGGAACTCTATTGAGAATATGAATGGCGGTTTTTAAGGCCTCCATCCACAAACTCAATGGTAATGTGGAATAGCTCATCATGCTGCGCACCATATCCATCAAGGTACGATTGCGCCTTTCTGCTACTCCATTTTGCTGAGGCTCGCCCGGCATTGAATACTGGGCTACTATGCCATTTTCCTGTAGGAATCTTGCAAAAGGTCCAGGAACTTGTCCATAAGGGGTATGTCGACCGTAGTACTCCCCTCCACGATCGGATCTTACTACCTTTATTTTTCTTTCTAGTTGATTTTCTACTTCAGCTTTAAATATCTTAAACTTGTCTAACGCTTCCGAACGTTCTTTGATTGGATAAATGTATCCATAACGAGAGTAGTCATCTGTGAATGTGATGAATGAATCAAAACCATCCACAGACTTTATTGGAAAAGGTCCACAGATGTCCGTGTGGATCAAATCCAAAACTCCCCCGCTTCGCTTAGCTCCTTTCTTTATAATCTTTGCAAACTTGCCTTTGATGCAATCAACGCATTGCTCTAACTCTGAAAATTCTAGTGGTGGGAGGATTGATTCTTTAACTAAGCGTTCTATTCTCCCCCTCGAAATATGGCCTAAACGACAGTGCCATAATTTCGATGAGGAATCAATTCTCTTTCTTTTCTTGCTTGCATCTAAGGATAATACTTTCTCATGCTTATTGCTTACATCATTCACATTCTCAGACATAGATAATAAATAAAGTTTGTCTTGTCGGAAGGCAAGACCCACACATTTATTATTAAACTGTAGCTTACACTCATTCTTAGAAAAGTGGCAATCAATACCATAGTCTGACAAACATGAAACTGAGATCAAATTTCTAGCTAATGAGGGAACATAAAGGACATCATGCAACTGAAGCTTGAAGCCACTAGCTAGAACTAGAGAAAGATTTCCTATGGCTTCAACTTCTGCTTCAACGCCAGTGGCCACCTTAATTTGTCTCTAGCTAATGAGGGAACATAAAGGACATCATGTAACTGAAGCTTGAAGCCACTAGCTAGAACTAGAGAAAGATTTCCTATGGCTTCAACTTCTGCTTCAACGCCAGTGGCCACCTTAATTTGTCTTTCTCTTCTTTGAAGGGTTCTCCCTCCATGGAATCCCTGCAAAGAGTTAGCAACATGAACAGTTGCACCTGAGTCAATCCACCATGTGGAACTGTCATAACTTATGTATAAGGACTCATCAACAAATGTAATAATGTCCTCACCTTTCTCTAGGCAGTGCCTCATGAACTTAGGGCAGTCATGCTTCCAATGCCCAGTTTCTTCACACCACTTGCACTGATCTTTGTTCAATTCTTTCTGCTGGGCGGCTGGTCTAGAGGGTGCTCTGAACTGTGAAGAGTTGCCTCCCCTATACTGAGAAGTAGAGGCATCTGAAGCTTTCTTGTTGAAGTGTTGCTTCTTGTTCTGTTGCTTGCCCTTCACATAATTGAGAGTATCCTCTCCTTTTGCTTTCTTGAGCCTTTCTTCTTCTTGTACACACATGGCAATGACCTTTTGTAGGTCCCACTCCTCTGACTTTGTGTTGTAATTAACAACAAATGTCTCATACTCTTTTGGGAGTGAGTTCAGGGCCAAGTGAATGAGGAACCCATCTGGCAGTGGCATCTTCAGCTTGTCTAACTTGGATGCCATAGTACCCATGCTCAGAATGTGATCTCTCACACTTCCACCAGTAAATCTCATTGTTGTGAGTTTCTGAATCAGGGTGGAAGCATGAGCTTTGGTTGAACCAGTAAACTGGCTCTTCACTTTCTCTAGATATTCTGTAGCTGTGTCACACTCTGGGATGGCACCCCTTAAGCTTTCTGTGATTGTCTTTCTGATGATGATCTTGCACTTGCGGTTAGATTTGTCCCACTTTGCCTTGTCTAGGTCATACTTTGCTCTTATGGGAGCATGATCCCACTGCCGAGTAGCAAAATCTGCCTCGGACTCATTCTCAGCCCTCACGGGCTCTTCTGGCTCAGTGGGTTGTGGCTCAGTGAGAGCCAAATCTATCTCTGCAAGTGCTAGCGCTGAATCAAGCTCCTCACGCCATTGAGCATAATTCTGGCCAGTTAACTTGGGGATTGCACTGATTAAGTGTATGGCGTTTGCTGTTTGCTCTGAAATGAAACATGACACATTTGTGAGAACATAATAATCATAATTGCATATCTTAATTTAACGTTGGTCAAAATCAAGACATACAAATAACTTGCTTCACTTATTCTAATCACCGTTGGGCAGAAAAGAATAAATACTGGTAAAACTTGGATCAGTAATATTGCTATTATTAACGTTGGTCAAAAAATAACAACAGTACTGAAATACTTGTGCTGGAAAAAATCTAGGCTTCTCAAATTAAATATCCCGTTGGTTCAATTTAATAAGAGAATAACTATAATAACTTGCGCAGCGGAATAAAATAATCTTGCTATTTTCAGAAACATTACTTGCTAATCTTGCTCTCTAAATAATAAACACGTTGGTGTAAATTAATTAGTCTAACTGCTGCTGAAAGAATCGAAAACGATATTCTGGCGCGGCCCTGTTCGTCTTTCTTCTCGGCCTGGCGCGCAGCCCACTGCACGCGGCCCACTGCGCGCGGGGCGCGGCCCAGTTGAGCTCTGCAGCCATGCGCGGCCCGCTTGCCTTAGCGCGCGCGGCCTGCTTGCNTCCGGCGGCGCGGCGGAGCCCTTCGGCGGCGCGCGCGCTCCTCGTGAGCGCGCCGCCGTCGAGCGGTTCCCCGCGTCACCTTCCTTGGCCGCGCGCATGCCCGCACAGGTAGGGTTCTTCCCCGGTCCCGTGAGTTCTCTGCTCTGTGCTGAGTCCTCTTTGATGTGCTTGAGATTTCTATGATCTTGCTTGTGATTGTGACCCGGGACGATACTCATGGTATGTCGCTCGGCGGCCACCTGTACTGTGTGAGGCCCGGGACGATGCTCAAGAACATGTCGCTCGGCGGCCTCCTGTGTTTCTTGTTCTAGGATTTGAACCCGAAAAACTCGATCTACTCGCTAGTACCCGTCTGATACCATTGATAGAACTTGCATTACAACTAGCAGTAGATCCGGTTCGGGTAAACAGAGAAAGAAACAGTAGAGAGATCCTATACAAGAACTACTAACAAGAACAGATAACGAACTAGGGTTTAAAACACAACCATCAGCAGTGGCGGCGGGGTTCCCGACGGAGCTGTTCGCCATGGCGACGGCGGCGTGGTCGTTGCGGGAAGAGGGGCGCGGTGAAGCCGTCGGTGGTGCTTCCCGCCGCTGCTGCGCAACTCCGATCGGTGGAGATCTAGGGTTTGTCGGGGTGGGGATTGTGGCTGCGGCGAACCTCGTGTCGTGTGCCTGCCAGCCCCCACCCCTCTTTATATAGCGCAGTGCGACGGGGGCCCACTAACCATTAGGGTTAGGCGCCCCCGATCAGGGCGCGATTAAGGGGTTAATGGGCTGCCGTTGGGCCCCCACTTTGAGATCAATCTAACAACTGGTGCTTATTAATTTCGCTATAG
>CM014270.1:43903036-43915815 GCA_004135705.1 Alloteropsis semialata | reverse complement strand
CCATGCAAAGCCACAATTCGAGATATGAATAATTCAGCATATGTCCGCACAGGGTAGGCAATCTTAACTGGAATAAAATGTGCAGACTTTGTCAAACGGTCCACTATTACCCAGATTGAGTTATACCCCTTGGATGTTGTGGGTAAGCCCACAATAAAATCCATGGATATATCCTCCCACTTCCAACTAGGAATAGTCAAAGGCTGCAACAATCCTGGCGATTTCTGATGGAATGCTTTAACTCTCTGGCATGTATCACATTCTGCTACATACTTAGCAATTTCCCGCTTCATCCAAGTCCACCAAAACCTTTGTTTGAAGTCATGGTACATCTTGGTACTACCCGGATGAATGGAAAACCTAGACATATGTGCCTCATCCAATATCTTCTTTCTTAACTCAAAGTTTTTAGGCATAACTATCTGATCCTTGAAAAATAACACACCTTGATCATCTTGAGTGAAACACAAGTTTTCACCTTTAGCTAATCTTCTTCTAAGGTGTTTCATGCCCAAATCTTCCTTCTGAGCTTCAATAATCTGTTGTTGAAGAGTTGAGTCAATCTTTAGATTAGCAACTTCACCATGCATTACCATCTGAATATTCAGCTTCTCCATCTCTTCACATATAGTCTGATCATATGGACGGGCTGAAATACAAGCACATTGTGATTTCCGACTCAAAGCATCAGCAACCACATTGGCTTTTCCAGGATGATAGTGCACTTCCAAGTTATAGTCCTTAATAAGCTCTAGCCATCTTCTCTGCCTCATATTCAGGTCAGATTGAGTGAATATGTACTTAAGACTCTTATGATCAGTATAAATGTGACACAAACCTCCAAGTAGGTAATGTCTCCATATTTTGAGGGCATGCACTATGGCAGCTAATTCCAAATCATGGGTAGGGTAATGCTCTTCATGTCGCTTGAGCTGTCTAGATGCATATGCAATTACCTTTCCCTCCTGCATTAGTACACACCCCAATCCAATACCTGAAGCGTCACAATATACATCAAAAGCTTTTCAACGTCCGGCTGAGCTAAGACTGGAGCAGTGGTCAACAGGGACTTTAACTTCAGGAAAGCTTCATTACACTCAGGAGTCCATTTGAACTTGGTGTCTTTCTTTAGTAACTCAGTGATCGGTTTAGCCAGTTTGGAGAAATTTGGGATAAACCGGCGATAATAGCCAGCTAATCCCAGAAAACTCCGCACTTTATGCACACTGGTTGGTGGCTTCCAATTCAGGACATCTTGCACCTTACTTGGATCAACTGCCACTCCTTCAGCTAATAAAATGTGTCCAAGGAAAGGTACCTTATTCAACCAGAATTCACACTTACTCAACTTAGCATACAACTGATGCTCCCTAAGTCTCTCCAGGACAATACACAGGTGTTGAGCACGTTCTTCTTCATTCTTTGAGTAAATCAAAATATCATCAATGAATACCACCACAAACTTATCAAGCTCAGGCATGAATACAGAGTTCATCAGATACATGAAATGTGCTGGAGCATTTGTCAACTCAAAGGACATGACCAGATACTCATATAACCCATATCGGGTCGAGAATGCCGTCTTTGGTATATCTTCAGGCTTGATCTTGATTTGGTGATACCCAGACCTCAAGTCTATCTTGGAAAATACCTTAGCTCCTGCTAACTGGTCAAACAACAAGTCAATCCGAGGAAGCGGATACTTGTTCTTGATGGTCACAGCATTAAGAGGTCTGTAATCAACACAGAGCCTCAAACTCTTGTCTTTCTTCTTCACAAATAGAGCAGGACACCCCCAAGGAGATGAACTGGGCCTGATAAAACCCTTATCCAACAACTCTTGCAACTGTTTCTTCAATTCTTCTAATTCCTTGGGTGACATTCTGTATGGCCTTCTGGAAATTGGTGCTGTGCCTGGTTCTAACTCAATGGTAAACTCAACAGCCCTATCCGGAGGCATTCCCGGTACATCATCCGGAAACACATCTGGATAGTCACATACCGCTGGTATAGATTTGAGATCAATTGCGCTCTACTTTGTTTACTGTTACACTGAGGTCAGGTTGAGAGCTCAACTGCACTTGGATAGCATTGCCTTCATTATCCACTAACTGCAAAGTTCTACTTTCCACATTAATTGAAGCCTTGTGTTGCTTCAACCAGTTCATTCCCAAAATCAGATCAATACCTTGACTTTCCAGCACTATAGGATTGGCAAAGACTCTATGTTCTCCTAAATTTATGGTAACACCCCAAGCTATGTCACTAGTAGATTGTGTAGCACCCGGTGCATGAATTAAAAACTGTGTAGGTGATGAGCTTACTTCTAACTGATGCTTTGTCACAAAAGCTCTACTGATAAAGGTATGCGATGCACCAGAATCAAAAAGTATAACTGCGGGGTGTTGGTTGACAGAGAACATACCAGCCATCACAGGTTCCCCCTCTGGAATCTCCTCCACGTTCATGAAATGAACGCGTCCAGTCTTGGTGTTCAGAAACCTCTTCTTCACGAACCTAGGGTTCGCATTCTGGCCTTGAGCTGGTGCAGATGGTGCGGCTCCTGCCTTGGGAAGACGACAGTCCCTGGCAAAGTGTCCCGGCCTGCCGCAATTGTAGCATGGCTGATTGTTGGCTGGGGCATTGCCAGTACGGGCACTGGGGCCTTGATTATTGTTGGAGCGCTAGACATTGGTGGGGTTTTTAACTACCCACCGCTGCGTCTGCTGCCTCTGCGGCGCTTGGTAGTTAGGCCTGGCTGGCCCATGGAACACCACCCTCATGCGCTGTGGGGGTGGAGCACTGCTGGAGCTTCCAGTGGGTGGGGCCTTCCTCTTCAATGATTCATCAAGTGCCAACATCTTGCTTTCAGCAGTGATGGCAGTACTCTCCGCTGTGTTATAATCAGTAAAGGTGCTGACAGACAACTTGTCCTGCATCCTGGGGTTCAGACCCCTCAAATAGCACCGGATCTTCTTGCAATCCGTGCTCACCTGATCCTGTGCATACTGAGCCAGATGCTCAAACTCACTAGTGTACTGAAGTACACTCTTGTCCTTCTGTCGTAGCTGCAGGAACTCCTCTAACTTCATGTCCATGATGCCCTCTGGGACAAAATGGGCACGGAATGCCTCCTTGAACTCGCGCCATGTCACTTCAGTGCCGGCAGGCAGTCTGGCAAGATAACTTGCCCACCACATCCCGGCAGGACCCTGGAGCTGCAATCCTGCGAACTCTGCCTTCTGCACCTCTGTGCAGCTTGGAACAGCCCTAAACTTCTGCTCGATGGTGTTCAACCACTCGTCTGCCTCCAAAGGGTGCTCGGGCTTGGTGAAGACAGGCGGGTGGGTCTCGGTGAAGTGGCTATACCTCACCGCAGGATCTGCCTCACGACGCCCTCGAAGCAGTGGCGCCGTATTCTCCACCAAACGCGTCAACAGGTCCGTGTGCTCCTGATTGGCATTCAGAACGTAGGCCAATGCCTCGGCCACACTCATTGGGCCATGCGGAGGCTCTTGGCGAGCACCGGACCGCTCTGGGGTCTCGTCAACTGGTGGCGCCATTCTACAAAATGACAAAGCTTCCGTCAGTAACCAAGGCTATCTGACGGAACTTCATCTATGCAGATAAGTAGAATACAATCACACAGGATTGTAAAGGCATCCAAAAGGCACAACAAGCAACCTGATTTATCATTACAATACAGGCAGTACATTACAAAACAGAGAGTACAACACATTAAAGTACAACTTGTCCAAAGATTACATTAAAACAAACCTTGGCACATTACGCCTCTCCAACAGGCATCTACTGCCTATCATACAAGTGCCATTATTCAAACATCCAAAACAAGCAAAAGTACAACTCTTAAAAACCTCTAGGGTAAGGATACAACCCCAGATCTATAGTATCTAGTCCTGTCTTAGCCATTGCCATGTTCAACTGCTCAGGATTCATTGCCATAACAGTATGTCCTGCAGGTAACCAAGGCCTGGATGTTACTTCCTCTGACTCATCATGCTGGTAATGATAAGCAGAGTTTTCACCAACATATGCCACTGGTGACCCCGGCATTCCCATGTTAACTGAAACTGAGGCATGGCTAACCTGACTGCAATCTTCGCTACCATTACTTCTACCTCAATTGCCCAACCTGGATTCACACCATCAAAGTTATTCTCCATATCGAAATTGATAATGTCATGTATGTTTTCATGGGCAAACAAGTCAGGGACTTCTCCTCCAGGAAGCTGAACTTCATTCTCTTCAACACCAACAGCTTCAACATTCTGCTCTGCAGGCATGGGAGGTGGAAACTCTGGAGCTGAAGCCTCCTCTTGAGCTTCAATCCCCGTGGGCATCACCATATTCTGATAATTTTCAACCTGCTGTTGAAGGGCCATGATCATATGCATTTGCTCCAACCTTTCAGCTTCAAGGTTAGTGATTGTTGCCCCTAATTCCCGCCTAGTGTTCATTGCAGCTTGTTCACTTTGATTTATTCTATCATAAGCTCCCCTCAACTGTTCCCCAAGTTGCTCGATGACACTTGTCTTGGCGGTCACGTCTCTGGCATAAGCATTCTCCAGAGACGCCCGAGAATCTTGGCTTACCCTCAAATCTGTTGTTAGGACTTGCTCTCTGTTTTGGGCACTAATGAGTTCTTGTTGCCTCTTCCAATACTCCGCTTCATAATCTTGGTGAAGATTATACATTGAGCTCATGTATTGGGAAGCAGCGGCAAGAACAGGGTTGGATGCTTCACAACCTTCATTGACTACAGCCTTCCCATAACGTCTCCCAACACCATCCTCTTGATGTGCCACAGGGAAAAATTTGGCCCTAGTATTACTGACATCGTGTTTATGCCTCTCACAAATGGCTGTTAAGGCCCTGTGAGCAGCAGTCTCCACGGAATCAGAATACTGAGCATCTTTCACATAAATGGAAAAGGGCTCCCACTCAGGGTGAGTGGTGCAAGCCGAAATATAGACCGTCATAGAACACTCATAACTATGCTCTGTTATAAACTCCTTGCCCACATATTCCGGATACTCGGTGTAACCCAACTCCTGAAGCATGTCCCATAACAGCTTCGAAAAACCTTGCCTGTCCACAAAGTAACCATAGGTCCAACCTTCTGCATCAACCCAGCTAGAGGCACTATCCATCTGTTTCAAAGAACGGTAAGACTCTAACGTCACTCCCCAAAAGAAACCCAAAAACAGCTAGACAAGCAATGCAACTAGGATGCAGACGTTTGCCTACGTTCCTTACAAGACTAAGACAAACGTAAAGTTTTAAAACTGGTGGCATCGTACGTCTCTTATCCCAATATAGGGCTAATCGTGTCTACTCGATTCGCGGTTATGTTAGTATACCTGCAGAAGACCATTCATTACCATTCACTATAGAAATGGCATCCATGCGTTCAACGCTGCATGAACAGCGCTTCATACGTTGACACGTATTCACTTGTCCCATACTCACCACCGTATGGTCGGCGTTTGCATGTGCCATATCATTGCCATATGGAATGCCCCTGAGTAGGCCACTCCTCAGGGTTAAGCGACCGTGATTAAAAAGATCACACGGTGGGAACTCCGCACTCCACATCAGGCGACAGATGTTGATAAGCCTCAAAGACAAGCCCAACGGGCTAGCCAATGGACAGGTCGCCCCCGAACAATCATTGAACGGGCCACCTCACGCAAGCAAGCTTGCGCAAGTCAGAGTCATAATATTATATGAATCGTAAAAACATCTTACCTACTGACCTGAGCGAAGGTGCGTCGTTACTGAATCGTAAGTTTAGCAGTATGAAATACCGTAGCAACAGTTAGTCTTATTGCCACCTTACTAAACAAGACTAAGTTTTTATCAAAATAGAGCCAAGGAAGGGTCTTCTAGTCAATTCCTCTGTTGTTATCCCATGTATGTGCTTTGATACCAGCTGTGGCGGAACCGTCCAGCTTAAACCGGTTCAAGTGCGTCGGATCGTCATTTTACTGACAATCACAGCTTTCGCACTTCAGACGGCATAAACCCGGTAGTCCGTCAGATGTCCCCAGAACATCTGAAACCTCCACGAACTTGAGTACAAGTCACATACACAGATTTGCATCACATAGGAGCACAACAGACGAATTCACAACACACATAATTATACAAGGAGTAGAGTTATTACACACATAAGAACAAACTTAAAACATAAGTCAAACTACAGAATTCCGAGAAAAACAAAGGTGGGTCATAACAAGGACATTATGATGAACACACTGGATCCAAACAAAACAAAACACTCCAAGAGAACATGTTGGGCTCATCAACATGCCTCTTCTTCTTCTGGAGTCCTTCCCTGCCTTACTGAGCATCTTCTGGCGGCTCTGCAACATTTGTAGTATCTTGAGTACAAAAGTACTCAGCAAGTCTGACCCGTCTACTATAACATATAAATACAGACACACAAGGGCATGCAAAGCTTTGAGGCTGTGAATAGGAAACACTTTTTGCATAAAAGCTTACTAAACTTAAATCCTAAACTTTTAGAGTTAAAACAAATTAAGTGATTACCTGAAAGACTAGATTAGCAGCAAAATTAAATCACTCATGTAAAACTTAAGCAAGCCTTAGGTTTTATAAGCATCACTAACATTGTCTTGTACTAAGCCGTCTATCAGTGATCAAGCGGTATTCATACCGAGAAGTGCGGCGATCCGGACCAATTTTTTATCCCTGCAGGGGAAAACCTAGTCATACGCGTTGTGTGGTCCCTAGGGTGGTCCACACAAAGCACCCCTTTCACTATGGTCGCTCCAAGTCCTGAATTGCCCTCGCTCAAACCCAGGGACGCCCCCCCACACCGGCCCCACGTCTGGCAGCTCCCGACATGTGAGTTTATGGCCACGTCCCTGCCACCAACCTCGACTAGTCCAGCGAACCACAATTTAAAACTAGGAGCAACCACAGCTACATCAGCTCACCGGATGGAATCTCCGGTATATGACTAGTACATTCAAAGCTTGATCCCAGGTAAACAACATTATATCCTAAAACGGTCGAGGTGATGTGTTGGCTTGAGACTCCTTTCCCAACCTTCACCCTCACACCCGACCTCCATTTCATCATTATGACCTCAAGTACAGATGATAGAGCATAAGCCTGAGCTCACTAATGCTATGATGGAACTGTGAGGAATCTAAGCATACTAAGCTTCACTAAGACCAGGTTGACATCTAGTATTGCCCTAATCAAGGAAGGATTATGCAATCAACAGTTCACACAATTCCTAGCACGTAATGCATGCAATACCATAGTAATACATGAAATGGTACTCAAAATAAGGTTTGGATGCTCCGGTGCTTGCCTTGATCAAAAGCAGGGTTAGTATCAACAGCAGCAGCAACTGGTTCAGGCTCTAGCTCCCACTCCACTTCTTCAGGCTCCTGGGATTCCTCAGGTGGAAGCTCAACGTACTCGACTCCTGAAGCTTCTCCTATTTAACGTTATGATGCAAAAGTTAGCACAACCAAACCTAAAACAGAGCTAGACAGCATTGCAAAGCCCTAAACAATTTATTTCCTATTTATTTCTATTTTTCTAGAATTTTTAGTAATTTTTAAAAGCATTATGGAATTATTCTAAGCACATAAAAGAATTATCCTAATTGTTTTTATTAATTTCTTACTATAAATCATTATTCATAATTTTATTTATATTTATCCTATTTATTTATTTAAATACCCAAAAGAAAAGGTATTTAAATAAATTATCTAGCATTTATTCTAATTAAAACCACTTAAAACCTATTTAAAAACTAAATCTAAACTAAAAACAAAAACCCAAAACAAACTTACAGAAAACCCCCCCCAGTTTTCCAGGAAACCAACCCGCAGCCCTTTCTCTCTTTCTCTCACTGACACGTGGGCCCGGCTCTCCTTCTTCTCCCTTCTCCAGCTCGCGCGCGCTCTCGGTCCCTGACCGGAGCGGCGGCGGCGCTGATTCGCCGGCGGCGCGACGGAGCGCGACCAGAACACCGAGGTAAGGTGTCCCCCAACCACGCGCACACACCCAAGGGATAAGCCCCCAAGGACGGTGGAGAACAGCAGCCCCCGGCGGCGGCCATGGCCGGCGACCAAGAAAAACGGTGGCGCATGGAAAACGGCACAGCGGTGACCTAACCCCGAACAAAAACCCCTCTAACAGCTTCGGCATGACCTACTGCACGCGGCGCTCACCCACTCCTTAAACCTAATCGACCGGAGCTAGCCTCTCCGCGGCGGCGGCCCGAGCTCGGCGGCGCTCCAGAGCGGCAGCCGCGTTCCGACCAACTGGGGCATCGACTTGGACCACAGACACCACCACTAGCTTCGCCCAGACGTGGAACGCACAGCTACGCTATCTATTCACGACAAGGATGACAGAACGGCGAGTGCTCACCGGTGGCACAGAGAAGAAAACCGGCGGCGGCGGAAGGTGGAAGACGACCTCGGTTCTATATGGTTAAGATGGTCGGATTTGAGTGTTTAAGGGTGGAATGGAAAGCTCTGAAGCTGGGGAAACTCTGAGCGGAAGGAAATGGACAGAGGTGGATCAGCGACGGCGGATTTTTGGCGGCGAAAGGGCGGTGGTCGGCGGTGAACTGACGAGCAACAAGGAAAAGAAGAAAAGGAACGACCATTAACTCCTGGTGTCGCTGCTTAACCTTTGCCACCTCCTGCTGAGCATGCATCGGCGCTGGACGTCAAGCACGGCGGCGCGTGGCACGGCCAAGGCGGCGGGGTGGCGAGCTCCTGCGTGTCGAGCTGCCCGAGCTGCTCGGCCATGTCCGACTGAACCCTGAAATGCTCCGAACTCATCCAAGCCCGCGATTTCACGTCCAAATTCCTCCAAATTTCAAACACAAACATCTGGAACTCCAAATACAAAACTTGTAGCTAAACCTTAGAGCTACAATTCCCTTATAAACTTCAAAGCCCAAATCTCAGAGGATCAAAAGTTATAAGACCGAGAACTTGGACAAATTTCTGAATTTCTCTTAATCTCTGAATCCATTTCAAACTGATCACCTTAAACTCCAAAATGCGCCCAAATTCATATGTAAACTTCAAAAAGTCCAAATACCAAACTTGTAGCTGGAATATAGGGCTACACTTTTGCTTACATGCAGTTGAGCTAAAACTTCCTAGATCTTGAGTTATATCGCACTGAACTTGGCCAAAACAAAGGAAATTCAGAATTTCAGTTAACCCTTTGCAATGTTGCTACCTTTAGGTCTGATTTTCTCCAAATTCCAAATGTAAACTTTTGATTCTCCAAATATCAAAATTGTAGTCCTAACATAGGGCTACATTTCTCTCAATATGACCTTTGGCTAAATCCTTCTATATTGAGAGTTATAAGCTCAAGAAATTG
Source organism: Alloteropsis semialata (assembly GCA_004135705.1). Taxonomy (NCBI): domain Eukaryota; kingdom Viridiplantae; phylum Streptophyta; class Magnoliopsida; order Poales; family Poaceae; genus Alloteropsis; species Alloteropsis semialata. Next base: position 43,906,401 of record CM014270.1, on the reverse strand, counting down.
GACCAAACTCACCATTTCATATACTTTAAACTTAACCAAAAATTCAAACTTTAAGTTTGATTTCTTTTCAAACTTAAACATTCCAAGCATTTGGATGATTTGCCATCTTTTGACATTATCAACTCAAGTTTGACTTGGTACACCATTCCATAGTGACAAAATTACCAAAATGCCCTTAGGGCTAATTTAGCTCAAAAACAAGCACTTAATCTTCTTAACCTTAGTATTTCTCTTCATTAGTGCTCTAATGACCTTCCTAGAACTTACTAACACCTGTGGTGTTACAGATGGTGTAAAGGCATGGGATGAGCACAACCAAGAGAAATTTAACCTACGAGCATTACTGTTCGTGACCATCAATGATTGGCCTGCACTTGGTAACCTGTCGGAACAGTCAAATAAGGGATACAAAGCATACACACATTGCCTAGAACACACCGACATCATTTACCTAAAACATTGTAGAAAGTGTGTGTATATGGGCCATCGTCGATTCCTTTCTGAGAAACATCCGCTAAGAAAGAAAGGAAAGCATTTTGAGGCGAAAATTGTAGCAAACCAAGGCATCGGGATGGAAAATATGTATTTGCTATGGTAAAAGATGTGAAGGTGGTCTTTGGGAAGGGACCTGGCAGCCAGCCAGCGGCAAGTGAAAATGGAAAGGCACCCATGTGGAAGAAAAAGTCAATATTCTGGGACCTACCATATTGGGAGGTCTTAGATGTCCGCCACGCAATTGATGTGATGCACCTGACGAAAAATCTTTGCGTAAACGTGCTAGGGTTCCTTGGTACTTACGGAAAGTCAAAAGATACGCTAGAAGCACGACAGGACCTGAAACGTATGAAACAACGAGATCCCCTGCATCCTGAGAAAAGAGAAAAAGGGCATTGGAACTTACGTCCTGTTAGCTACACTCTAAGCAAGGAGGAGAAGACCAGCATGTTTCATTGATTGAACAGTATTAAGGTCTCGTCCGGCTACTCATCGCATGTAAAGAGTCTAATAAATATAAAAGAGAAGAAATTTATACCCCTCAAGTCTCATGACTGCGATGTGCTGCTCACACAATTGCTTTCGGTGGCGCTAAGGGGAATTCTACCCGTTAATATCCGAACAACTATTGTGAAGCTATGTGCCTTCCTTAATGCAATCGACCAGAAGGCAATCGATCCCAGTAATCTAGCAAGACTGCAGGATGATATGGCCCAAAGCCTTGTTAGCCTTGAGATGATATTTCCTCCGTCTTTCTTTAATATTATGACGCATCTCCTGGTCCATGTTGTCAAAGAGATTGGTATTCTTGGTCCTGTATTCCTACACAATATGTATCCTTTTGAGAGGCTCATGGCTATTCTAAAGAAATATGTTCGTAACCATTCTCTTCCAGAAGGATGCATCGCCAAGGGATACAGAACAGAGGAGGTCATTGAATTCTGTGTTGACTATATCCCCGAACTGAAACCGATTGGGCTACCTGAGTCACGCCATGAGGGAGACTACTTGGAAAGGGCACGTTAGGAAGGAAACAAACAAGGTGTAGCGACTACGATTTATTTATGAAAGCCCATTATACTGTATTACAGTCATCAACCATGGTGCCTCCTTACATCAAGGAGCACAAGACTATAATATGCTACCAAAATCCAAGAAAGTCTGACAAGTGGATTACACGCCATCACATAGAAACTTTCGCTGGTTGATTGCGACAAAAGCTCATAGGTAACGAGACAATACATACACAGCTGGCGTATTTGGCAAGGGGACCATCATCCTCATTCTTGACATTCCAAGGCTATGACATAAATGGGTATACATTTTACACGAGAGCCCAAGACAACAAAAGCACCAACCAAAATAGTGGTGTCTGTATAGATGCCTATGACAACAAAGGGAACAGGGACTCATATTATGGCAAGGTAGAGGAGATCTAGGAACTAGAGTATGGACCTTTGAAAATACCTCTTTTTCGGTGCAAATGGGTGAAACTTACCATCGGAGGTGTTAATATAGACCGCTACGGCATGACAACTGTGGATCTCAACAAAATTGATGTAGACGAACCATTCGTGCTCGCCAAGGATGTGCATCAAGTGTTTTATGTGAAGGACATGTCTACCAAACCCAAGACGGGGACTCTGCAAACAAACAACTCCGAACTTAATCCAAAACGACACATTGTTCTCACGGGAAAAAGAAAAATCATGGGTGTCGAGGACATCACCGATGAAGATGATTATAATAGGTGTGACGAGGTGTCTCCATTCAGTGTGGAGGTTGACACAATGAAGATGCTCCTTACGCTCGCAACAATCATTACGAAGGCACTCTTGTAAAGAAAACATTTATTGCTGTTCAAGCATAATGTAGTACTTATGTTGAAGCATGATGCTATGTAATTCTAATTATGTTGAAGTATTATGCTATGTAATAGTAATATTTGGAAATACTACATATAATGGATCTAGTTTCAAATACTAAATGGCGAACAAGTTAAATTGCAAATACTAAATAGTACATATGTCAAATAATACATACTAACAAGTTAAATTTCAAGTACTAAATACAAAGGAATTAATTGAAAATACTAAATAATATATATGTCAAATAATACGTGCTAATAAGTTAAATTTCAAGTACTAAATACAAAGGAATTAATTGGAAATACTAAATAATATATATGTCAAATAATACGTACTAACAAGTTAAATTTCAAGTACTAAATACAAAGGAATTAATTGGAAATACTAAATAACATATATGTCAAATAATACGTACTAACAAGTTAAATTTGAAATACTAAATAGTATATAATAAAAATAAATTACAAATACTAAATAGTATGTATGTTAAATAATACATACTAACAAGTTAATTTTCAAATACTAAATAGTATGTATGTCAAATAATACATACTAACAAGTTAAATTTCAAATACTAAATAGTATATAGTAAAAAGATGAAAAGGAAGAAAGAGTATATACTAAAAAGATAAAAAGGAAGAAAGAAGTGGCGGGAAACAAAGTTAGGAGCCCTTTGGTACCGGGTGATGACATCACCCGGTACCTTAGGGTTTCAGATTGGCGCGCAAAGCACCTTTTGGTACCGGGTGATGTCACCACCTGGTACCAAAGGCCCTTTGGTACCAGGTGGTGACATCACCCGGTACCAAAGGGTGTGGGCATATATAGCGGCGGGCGCCCGCGCCCACACTTAGTCATTTCACACTCCGATCTCGCCTCACGCCGCCGCCTCGCCCTCATCGTCCCGACAATCGCGCCGCCGCCGTCCGCGTTGCCATCTCGGCTCGTCGTCCCCTCGCCGGCCGCCATCCAACACCGCCCTCTCCGTCCCCGCGTTGTCGC
>CM014270.1:43850370-43894097 GCA_004135705.1 Alloteropsis semialata | reverse complement strand
AGAAAGGTAAATGATCTAAGTTCTAGATTCCATGCCTTATCAGTTGCTGTGAAAAACCAGCTGTGCTTAAGCAAAATTCTAGAAACCCAGTCAGCCCAGTTAGCTGCAGTGGTACAAGAGACCAGTCGGGAGATTTTGGCTAATCATGCAGGAAACAAGAAAGAATCAAACCAAAAGCATGACGGACCCGAAATCAAGGCGATTTATGGATGGAAGCCACAGAAACCACCAGTCACCAACAGCGAGCCACTCCTGCCCCTGCCCAAGGAATTTACACAAGGTATTAAGGCTCTGAAGGCAATAACATCAGCAGCACCTTGTGTGAAGAAAACAGAACTGGAGTGGCGTTGCAAAGCATCCGCATTATCTTCAAATGCGGAGGCCAGATCATCAAGCTAAATCATGACTTGGAGACGTCTGCACTCGACAGACGAAAAACATCGAGTCCTCACCGGTAGGTACATCGGTATGTATCTCATATTTATTTCACAATGCATATTTATTTCCCAAGCATGTTTAAATTTTTCACAAATTGTTTTTGCATTTGAATTTTAAATTTTGGAGCTATCTACTTAATTTCCCCTTGGAACACTGGCCACCCTCACTCATTCCAACCAGAATTCATCTCATCATTGAACCTTGTGCCACTCTACAAAGGGCAAGCCTGAACCTAGCTAAGGCTCGGTCGGCCGACCAAGCCATGTCGGCCGACTCAAAGCTTTGGCCTTTGCAGAGCACTCGCGCCTCATCAAACACTACCATAGGCACAGATCACAAAATTCAAAGAGGGCATTCAACAATGTTCAAAAGCAGTCGGCTGACCAGCTCATGTCGCCCGACCTGTACCTCCCTCTTTTGCAAAGTTTTCAACCAGATTATAGACTCCAGGGTATCCAACGCGCTTGTGATCAAAGCTCGGCCTATTTGTCTCTGTGGGACGGTCGGCCGACCCCACCTGGTCGGCCGATCAGGGGTGATCTCCGGCTATAAAAAGCCTTGGCCAGCAGCTTGCTCACTTCGCCCCAACCCGAGCTGCGTTTCGCCCTCGGAGTTTCTCCTCTCCCTCTGTTAGGTTCTTAAGTTTTTAGCTCTTTAGTTTGAAAAAAAATCAATCAATAAAAATTGAAAACCCAATTAAATATGGATTTCATTTCTGCATAACGGTGCTGTTATTCTCATGCTCAAATTCTTGAACGTGTTGTGGAGGTAACCAAAATCCCACAAGAACGCTTATTTGTGGTGTGTCATAACCCACAAGAACGACTTTTGTGGAGGCGTTCACGCCCTGCAAGAACAACTAACTCTTGGACGACTAACTTGCTAACGCTAATCCTTTTGTCTTCCAAGTGTCATTTTTGTTGCTTGCTGTTCTCTGTGCAGAAATCATGAACATCATCTGAGGAGTCGTGAAGCAAGCAAAGAAGTTGAAGGGGTCAAGCTCAAAGCGGAGCCGACATTCCGAAAGCACTGAGCTGGTCTCCTCCAGTACGGAGATCATGGAATCAGCCGGTGGCTCCGAGGAAAGGATAAGCTGCCAACACTCCATGGAGATCTCCGAAGACCAGTACTACTACACCGGTGCTGGTGCCACATCCGCAGGAGGCGGTGGCAGCGGTGGCAATGGAGATGGCAACGGGGACAGCTCCAGCAGCAACTAAAACGAAGATGATCTCGCCCGGCGTTCATCTCCAACGATCAACTCGACATGGAAGAAGGCTACGAACTGGAAGCGTATCAAATTCTTCTGGGTCGCGCTTTTGATCACACGCGTGTGTTCACAAGCGAACTCGTGGAGAAATCAGGTATGGCCACTGATTTCGAAACCGTGTGGGGCGCTGTGGGATGGTCAGATTTTGCACGCATTAATGAGGATGGGTGTCGTTTGTTAACAATCCAATTCCTTACTACTTTGAGAAAATCTGAGGAAGGAATTACTTTTCGCTTTCTAAGGGAAGAGTATTTCGTTTCATGGAGGCAGCTTAGTAGCCATTTGGGTTTTAGCAAATGTTGTAGCTTGGAAGTTGATAAAGTTTTGAGGCATTTTGTGAGAGAATCCTTTTGGCGGGATATCTCGGGTATCACAGATGGCACTCCCCTAGAACTAGCCACATTCATAATCCCACTCTTCGTTTCATGCACCGCTGGCTTGCTATGACTCTATTTCCTCGAAATGATCTTCGAACCGTGCGCATTGATGAATTAAAATTATTATATGCAATGGTTAAGAAGATAAAAGTCTCACCTGTTGTTTTCATGATTGATCAATGGATGGGTGTTTTTTAGAGGCAAGGTCCCTTTGAATATACTTCTTTGGTTACTCGCATTTTTGAGTCGATGGGCCTTTTGGATAATTATCGAGTCGAGTTCCTTCCGCAGCCTCGCCCAACTATGGACGAGTCTCATTTTGTTCAGAGTCACCTTGTTACTCATGCCATAGACCAAAAGCTTGTTATGGTTTATCATAATAGCACAACCAGAATTCCGTTGCCAGCACCGGAATACTAGTTATACAGATGCAAAACACTTTTGTTGGAGTTGCAACAGGAAGGCAGGCAAAGCGTGACAGGAAGGGTGACAAGAAGCATGTCCCGACGGGGAGAAGCCGGAGTGCCGCAGGCCCAAGCAGCATGGGAGCCTCCAACTCCGCCGTACATACCAGCAGGATCGAACTGGGAGCAGCCGCAACCGCCTCCACCATACATGGCAGGAGGTTCGGGATGGCATGAAGCGCCGCACGCACAATGGAATCCCCAAGATCCTCGCTATCATCAGTCGTCAAGCTCAAGTGGTGGTCCCCCTCCGTTCGATGCCCGACGATCCTTCTCAGCAAGGGACTGGCGCAGCAGCATGGATGGGTTATCCAACCGCATGGGAACCCTGGAGGTAACCACTCATCGCATTGATGATACATTAACCCATCATGTGCAGCAGTCGCAGGCATGGTGGGACCAGTCAATACAACACGACAACACCCTGCAGAACAGTATCCAGGCGGGCAACCAGAACTTAAACGCACCCCCCCCCCCCCCCCCCCCCCCCCCCCCCCCCCCCCCCCCCCCCCCCCCCCCCCCCCCCCCTTAAACGCATACCTTCGGTCCCAAGGGTTTGACCCGAATGACCCCCGCTATCGCCAGCAGTAAGAAGTCCAGCTTGGGGGAGGATCCCCACACAGGTAAGTTCATCCAACCATGTCTTTTATTTTGTTGCTCTGTTGATTTTCATATAGGGTAGTGTTAAAAAAAAACTTGTCCTTATTTGGAAATGATGAATTTTTGCTATGACCTTCCCCTGTTATGCAAGTTTCAATAAGGCAGTCATTTGTGTCTTGAATTTGTTGGCTTAAATTAATGACTTCCTTGGAAACTTAAAACTTGTGGGTAGCAAATGCTAAATCTGATTCTAGGTTGTTGGGAGCTATGATATAATAAGCTAGGATTGCTTTACCTATCTAAGTGAAACTTGATCCCGGAGTATTTGTTTCAAAAAGAACAAAATTCTAGGCTCCTCAGTGAAGAATAAATCCCTACCACAGCCTCACGTTCCAACCACTTACAAAAAAAGCATGTGCAGTTGTTTTGAGTTTTGTCAAGTTCATTGTGATCTTTGCAAGATTTATTTCATGCTCTTAAAGTCGGAGTCACGTACACGCCACATATATGCTAAACTTCTACTCTGGAAGTAAGGCATCCCCTGCCTATATTTTTTGCCTACCAAAATAAAATACTCCAAAGGAAAGGGACTTCTCTCCAAAAATATTTCTAGGTGTAAGGCTGGGCTCCCTATGTTTTGTTACTAAAAAAAAGAGAGAAAGAAAATGGACATGTGTGTAGTCCATGAAAAAAATGGACATATGTAGTCCATGCAAAAAAAGGGGGAAATAAAGGAGCCAAGCTTTATAACAAATTTTCTAAAGGAGAGAAATTTCCTAAAATATTTTATTTCCACTACCACATATCCACACTTGCACACTTCGATTTGAGTGTATGATTTAATTCTTCATTGATCCTGGATTTGACTCAACAAAATAAGCAATGCATGTGTGAAACAAAAGTTTCCCGTTCATGAGCTCCACTTGTTATGATATTAAAGAGAAATTTGAGAGGAGTGATGGAGAGGATTCATATACTTATGAGAGACTTGAGAGAGTCACTTGAGGAGCCTTGTTTTCTTTTACAAAAGTTTCTTTAAAAACCTCCGGTGAAAAGGTGGAACTATGGTGTGGGGAGCATTCTTGCTAAGTTGTTCTGGCTTTCAACTGCTCATGATGAAGAAAAGCTAAGAAGCCCCATAAGTGGCAAGGTAAAAAGGGATGACTTGATCTTTGCCAGCTTATTTAAGCCATGAAATGCTTCATTATTTGACAAAATATCTCTTATGGGAAGTAAGCAATTCTGATCCTAAGTTCCTAAACTCTCCAAGTTTTGCTCGGGACGAGCAAAGGTCTTAGCTTGGGGGAGTTTGTTGGCGCTTGTTAAGTCATGAATATATTGTAACGCCAACGCGATAAAATAAACTAAACTAGCAATAATCAGTAGTATTTAGTTTCAAATAATGTATTTCCACTTGTACATGGAGATTATTTGGTTGCAGGAGTTATGGGCCAAAAGATGAAGGAAAACAGGACCAGGTCGCCTGACCTACAAGGGTCGGCCGACCTGGCCTGGTGTCCAACAGAGCCCAAGTTCGATCATGCAGAACAAGCACAAAAGCAAATCATCTGGGACGTCTAATCAATGACGGTTACATCCAATGGTGAAAGGAAGGATAAGATGATTTCACATGGATTGATGGGCCCACATGAGAATCAACAGTTACTCCGAGGATCCATACCCATCTTCCATGAGTACCAGGGTCCACATTCCAGCGACTCAGAAGAAAATCGAGGCAAACCGTGCCTGGGCCAGGTCGGCCGATCTGGCCGGATCGGCCGACCGAGTCTAGCGGCCGTTGCGGTCCTCCTTTCTCGAGTGTATCCACACCGCCTTCAGGACCAAAGCTACACCGTGGATGAGTTCAGTCGGTGAATCTGATGGTTGGGCGACGTCAAGGAATCGGCCGACTCGGGGGTGGGCCCACTCACCCTCAACTGCCTTGTACCGGCCCTGAACCACCTCCAAGTGCTATAAATAGGTGCTAATGCCTCCTGTACAACACACACCAGAAGGAAGAGCTCCAATTGCTACAAGTCATAGTTTTAGTTAGTAGAGAAGTAGTTCTAGGAGTTGAGCTTCTACGGGTTTCCGAAGGAGTCTTGGTAAGCCTAGAGCTCAGTTATCTTGTATCCTTTGCTTATTTGTAAGACTTAGAGCCTTAATGGAATTACTGTCTTGCTTTTGTTACTTGACTTTTGGTCTTGTGTGTTCATCATATGAGCTGTATGTCTTACACCTTAGTTTGGCTGGTGCATGTTATGGCAATGGCCCAATGAATCTCTATGATTGTTCTTTACCTTTCCATACAATTGGTAAAGATGTATTTCATATTACAAACATGGTGTTTGGGTTATGGAATACCATTGGGGATACCCTACTCCACGTATTCAGAGGTAGGCGGCAGGTGGTGACAGCCCTGTCCGTCCTTTGTAATCCTCGCCGTTCGGGTTTGGGCATTTGCAGGCCTTAGTGATAAACATCGTGACAGTACCCTTGGATGAGGGGATCCCACGACTCCTCGATTTGTCCTCTAGCATGTATCACTTATTAAGCTTGTATAGTATACACTTGTAATGAATGTAACCCATTTGTAAGAAGTACATAGAATCCCTAGTTCTCTCTTAGGACCTTCATACTAACTAGACTTATATAATGAGCAGTGAAATCTTCTGTGTGTCAACAAACTTAATCGTTCATATCATATTATCCCCTGGCCTAGTCCTGGTATATTGATTATGATATAGTTGATACATTGGAAAATATATTACTTTGCCATACGCTTTTCCTGAGGAAATAAATACGATACTCTGGAATACTCCCGGGTGAAATGCTACAATGTACTTCTGTGCGCTTGCAGAACTTGTATAACGCTAAGATCTATATTAAGGCATCTCTAGTGCCATCACTCCAGTAGTGGTGATGCTAAGAAATGCCAACATTGGTAACACCAACCGGTACCATAGGGCCTCCCCCGTAGTATAGTGGGAGGGCCCTTTGGTACCGTTTAGTGTTATCAACCGGTACCAAAGGCCCTCATTGGTACCGGTTCTGGACCCGGTACCAAAGACCGAGCCCTTTAGTCTCAGTTGCGCGGTACCAGTTCCAGAACCGGTACCTAAGGGGGTTATGACCCGATACTGATGGCGCTGTCTCCAGTAGTGTTAGGTATTGACATTTCGTTTGGGGTGGGGTGGGTGTTCCAATAGCAAATTTCACATTTACAGGATATGCCCGGCATGCAGCAAAATTCAACGTTAATATACGATGTCAAGAACATCTTTTGCTTGACTAAATATCAGATGATGAATAATCACGCAAAATGTCATAGCAATCCACATCGTGTAGAGTTTCGTTGTGATACATCCAGTACCTTTTATATTTCTAGCTATATCCTTGTCGCAAACAGAGACCTAATCCTCTTCGAGTATAAGTACTAGATACATTACAGAAAATAGTGAGTTAAATGAGTCACATTTTGTGTTCTTAGCCCAGCGATATAGGTCACGGCTAATAATAAAACCTTAAAAAACGGTGTGTAAGGAAGCAATGCCCAAGGCGAGAAGTCCCTGATTCGAACACCGCTCGGCGCACAATGCATTTTCAAGCGAAAAATGGTGTGACTTGCGACGTGCGTGCGTGTACCATTTAAATCCCTTTAGTACCAGTTAATATCACCAACATGTACTAAAAGGTTACTTTCAGTACCGGATCTTCACCCGGTACTCAAGGGGACCCTCTTTCATACCGGAGACGCGATATTGAGCACGAATCCAGTACTAAAGTGGGTTTCCAACTGGTATCAAAGACCATATCTCTGGTAGTGATATGTAGTTGACTATTCCAAGTATTTGTGTTTGAATATTTGAAAATGTAAAAAATATTGTTGGTCAAATATGTTATGTTCTAAGGACTATGAAAATAATGTCCAAAACACCATTTGTTTCTGACTAGATGGTTAGATGAGATGGTAAGAAAGCAACGCGCGAGGTGAAAGGTTCCAGGTTCAAACCCCATGCATCGCACGCACGCATTTTTGCGTGAAAAATTGTGTGACTTGTGAAGTGCACGTGTGTGGAAGCCACCACAGGATTTAAATAATTTTTTTGGTGTAAATCCCTTTGTTGACACCCGAATTTGGCATGGGAAGCTGATCAGATAGGCCGGTTGAGAATATGATTTCTATCGAACAATGGGTGACATCAGCATATAGCCGATCTGATTAATGTAGGGTCAAAGCCGATGAAGACATGGAGTTCTGTAAAACTGGGAGTTTGTAAACGTCTAGAAACTTCTCGTGGGCCCAAGATATGGAAAGATTGTAGATGTAAGAGTTTGAGTCCGTTTGTAATTATATAGAAGTCTTGTTGTGATACAGCAGGAGTTATAGGTTCGCAAGGTATAAATATGTACCCCGTAGTTTTTAATAAGACATTCAACACACCACAATACAAGTTCTACTTTTTTCGGCTATTCACCACGTAGCTTTTCTTGGCGAGTTCTTCGGTAGACAGGGCTGCATCATTTTGACCTTCGGTTTGCTTGTAAGTGCCGCTATTGATCAAATAATTCAGGCTTCATCTTACCTAGCATCATTTTTGTTTGAATCTATTATTCACTAGTCATCAATCTCTTATCATATCTTGTAAGGGCGCATCTTTAGATCTCTTGCTAGATTTGATAAATTTCACCAAGTTATTGGCTTTTATTGCATAATGTATGGCTGCATCGTTTGATCTCTTGCTTAGGTTCAATAGAATCCACAGTTACCTTGCCTAGGTTTAGGATCTATCGGCTCTTCACATTTAATTTTGTCGTTTTGCTCCTCACTTTCTTCTTGGGCAACATTTTATTTGCTTCCTATCAAAGTTAGACAGATACGGTGTGTCTCAAGTGGTCTTACCACTAACATTCTCATGAGGAGGATTCTCGGGCTGGCCGGGAATTCTCCCCACTTTAGAAGAAGGCAAAACAACAACCAACTGAGCTATTTGAGTTTCTATCATTTTATTGAAGCTAAGTTGGTTCTTTATAGCAGAGGAGAAAGTTTCCATTTTACCATCTCTGCTTTTTACAATCTTATTAGTTTCAAGAAATTTCTTACTGATATTTTTATTAATCTTAATTTGGCCTAGCACAAGATCTTTAATGGAAGGCGGATTGCTGAAATTTGAGTTATTATTGAAATTATTACCTCCCTGTGATCAATTGAAGGAGAGGTTGGGACGTGAATTCAAGCCTTGATTGTTGAAATTGTTTGGCCTGTATTCGTTGTCGTTTCCATTGTTGTTGTTTCCATTGTAGAGTTCATCTTCACGAGTTTCGGGACAATCATTGCCCGAATGGCCTGTATTTGCACAGACTTCACAAATCATGCGAGCATTCATGGCCTAGACTGCTTCCTAAGGTGGATCCTCAGACTTCTTCATGAGGAGGTCCATCCTAGCAGCCAGCATATCCAGCCCATTGATCTGAAGGACTCCCATGAGTACAAGACTAACGATCATCACCTAAGCCTTGGACACCATCTTCTTAATAAGAGAGCGGTCTGCCTCAACTTCCAATGAGAAGAATGCTCCTCCAACAGCAACATTCACATGCTGAAAGGCAGTCCTCTTTAGCCCATGGTGGGGCATGCTTATATGTACTCCTGAAAGTGTTCCAATGCTTCTAGGGCCGATTCTTTAGTTTGCTGCTAAAAGCTTGCGATCTTGTTTCAAAGGGCATTGGTTATACCCATTGGAAAAAACTTGGAAAGAAATGTGTTGCAACACTTCTCCCATGTGTTGACGGCTTCAAGGTCGGAGTAGAACCAATGCTTTGCCTTCCCCAAGAGTGAAAATGGGAAAAGGTGGAGGCGAACAATATATCCCTATATGGTGAAGGTGCTGCAGATCTACAAGAAGTGCTAGAGAGGAGCATTGGCATTTTCATGTGGCTTGGTGCAAAACGGACTGGCTTACACCATGTTGATTAGTGCCAGCTTCAGCTCGAAGTTCCCGTCACCTACAACTATAGTTGGTCCGACTAGAATGTTGCTGCTGGAAGGGGCGAAGAACTGACAGGTTGTCTTATCGACCATCCTTGCTGAGGTCGAGGGTGTCTTGTCATTGATGTTGACTAGGTCGAAGGTTGAGAGTTGATCTAGGGAGGTACGACGCGGGGTTGAACTCTCCTTGTCAATGATTCTAGGTTTTCTCAAAAATTTGTCAGCAAGTTGAAACCGATCATGCACTGGCCTATTTATCCACAAGGAAAAACAAAGCAAGGGGCAAACCCACTTGATTAGCAGTTCACTAATTGTGAAAATTCAAAATAGTTGTTAACGATAACTTAAGACAATTACTTTCTCAGCAACGATGCCAGAAATTCTTGTTGGTATTTATTATGCTCTAGTATTAATAGGATATTAATTCTGCAAGCGGATAAATAACCAATGTAGCACTTCACCTGGGAGTACTCAAGAGCATATCATGTTTATATTTTCCTCAGGGAAGCAGGCTAGGTATATCGATGAACAAATCTTAAGAACGTTCACAATTTAGTGAAAATGACTCAATGGAGGTAAGATAAATGATATGAATGATAAATGATATGGATGATAAATGTGACAAACGAAGGTTCCACAGATAAAGATTATAAAAGGACTAGCTAATTGGAAGGACAACGAGAAGAGATAAGAATCCTATGGTCATCTATCACTCTGAATCAACTCTAGAGAACTCTAAACTAGTTTTAAACTTCTACCTAACATTTCCAATCCTAGTCTTACTCTTAACTTCGGGCGCCGGAGACGAACCACTTATGGAAAAGGATGAGAATGGAAGTGGCATGCCTACCCCTAAGACCTATAGGCCTAAACTAACATGGTGGAATATGTTGACCAGACAGGACTGTCAGCACCTGTGGCTACCACAACTATCCATTGAAGTGGATGCAAATCAGACCAAAATCAATTCCAAGCCCCACGCCTATAAAAGATCGATAAACAATGCAACTAGATCTCAAAGGAACGCCCGCAATCCTCAAGGATTCCAGCAAGAAACCTGCTAAGAGGAATTCTAAGATAAGATCACAAAGACCTAAGCCAAAACTAACTTTAGTCTAAACTAAAAATATTGCAACTAGAGCAAAGTAGATGCTGAATATAAATTGACTCGAGTAAAGATAGAACTGAACTTGTATTGGTAACTTGAGTCTTACAAAGGTAAAGAAAAAGATACAAAGAGCTAATATCAGAACTCCCAAAGACTTCTTCCGTAATCTCGAGGCAAGCTCGGCTCAACTCTAACTCCCAACTAAACTTTCCTAAGCAACAATAGTAAAGTAGAGAGCTCCTTCTTCTTTTTTGTCTCGATCATGTCGGGAACACACCTATTTATAGTCCAAGGAGGACCGTGGGGAACTTGTAGGGGAGAGGCAATGGCAGTTGTAGGTGGGCTCGAGTTTAGCCAACCCAAGGGGGTGTGGCTGACCCCATGATCCACAACCTCTTCTCATCAATGGTGAGGTACAACTTGTCCTTTGGATATTCATCCAATGCTGATCATTGATCCTCACTGTGTTTCTTTGCATGTGTGCAGGATTGGGCTTGTCCGTGGTTGGTAGCCAAGTTGGCCAACCTGGGCTAGGTCGACACAACTGGGCAGGGTCAGCCGACCTAGCTAGGTTCGGCATAATCAACCCCTGTTCCCTTTCTTCCTCCATTTTGTGAGTTGATTGATCCCTACATGAAAATACTTAAACAAAGCTCATGGAAATTTGTTAGTGAAAATAAAATGTATGGTACCTAGCATAATATCCTAGGAAATTGATGGTCAAACTATGGTGTTAAGGACCATCAACAACTGGCACGCCGCGAACCTCAAGATCAGGACCTGCACCAGAGTGAAGCAAATCTCCCAGGCCCTACATGTGGGAGTACTTGAACATCATCGGTTGATTTTTTTTGCATCAACACACTTTAGCACCGGTTGGTATTAACAATCGATACTAGAATGTTCTTCCTTGGTACTAAAAGGCAACCCCCTTTAGTACTAGAGATGTAGTACCAGGCACAAATTTGGTACTCATGGGGTTCCCAATCGATACCAAAAACCATATCTCCAGTGGTTCATATTAAATATAGAATTATAATAGTAACTTTTTGCAATGTGATACAAATATACTACAAATATTGTTGGTGTTTTAAGGACTATGTGTTGACGACTGTAAATTACAAAATTTAGGCCGTCAACTCCTGCATAAAAGCATGAATTATGAGCATCAACATAGTGGTAGGAGTTATCTACTAACGAGTTCCACAAGTGTCGATGAATATTTGAATGTAGGTCACTAAACTATGGAAATGATGTGGGAATGAACCTAAGTGGCTAAACTAGCACAACTTCAGCCAATCAAGGGCTACCACATAGGCTTCCCACAGATCCATGGTCCCACTTGAGCAAGGAAACACACTTTCGACCAATCACATACAAGCACAAGGATCCAAGGGCCCATAACCGGCAGCTAAAAGCATCAAAACACCCGAGGCATACCCATATATGCATAAGGACCCACCTGGCAGCCACACTGCCGAAGGCGGTTTGCCTGGGTCGGCCGAACCCCTGGTTCGGCCGAACCCCTGGTGAGCCCGCTTGCCTCCAGCTGCCACGTGTCCGGTCCTAAGGCGGTTTAGGGAATATTTCTTTGGAGATTCGCCCCGGTTGCCGCCTTTACCAGCCTATAAATATGAGATGAGGGGGTCCAAATGGAGATACCACTTCCCACTTCAAGATCAACAACTCCCTTGAGTTGAGAGCTTCATTGCATAGGCCTAGAGCTGGCTTAGCTAGTGCTAGAGTAGGGGGAGAGTGAGGGTTGGTCTAGAGAGGAGTGCCAAGGTGTTGGCACTCTTCTCTCTTGCTTGTACCTCGACAGATGCTGCTACACTCCAATTAGAATAAAGTGAGTATTCAGGTATATTCTAATTAGAGTAAAGTCATATTCGTGATTCCTTTGATTAGTTCTTACTAGGGTGTGAGCCTAGTGTGCTTGAGTTAGATCTTCCTCTTGCGGGTTCGTTGCTCTATCATAGTATAGAGTGATGTGGTGTGGCTACGGGGGTACCAGTCGTAGTTAGGTCGCAGTAGTAGTCGGTAGAATAGGTGTGGTGCCTGGCTACGGGTTACACTTCGTTTGCACAGTTTAGCCCATGGGTTAGTAGAGGTAAGCCGCAGGTGGTGACAGGCCTATCGGTCCTTTGTAATCCGCCACTTTCAGTTAAGTCGTAGAGCTGTTGGCCGAAGGCGCCTGGGGTTCAGGGGTAAGCCGGTGCCCGAAGCAAGTAGTGAGTTAGAGATCTACCTCTTTCATATTAGAACAATCTATAGGACTCCTCTCTATCCTTTGTCACATATCGGGGTGTGTCCTTGGGTAGTACCGGATTAGTGTACACACATTCCTTTGGATTCGATACCCTTGGAATACTCTTAGGGAAAAGCTATGACAGTATCCTTGCGCTTGCAGATTTATTTGTGATCGTTAAAATACCTAACAAGCTTTCTGGTGTCGTTGCCGAGGGGCGGTTGCCGTATCTATTTCGTGCCTAGTCGCCCTCATATCTTTTTATCTTTTTATTCTACCTCTACCCCCGCTACCATGGAGCAACTCTCTATTCAAAACCTCTCTATTCCTAGGGGCGAGTTCTTAGAGCCACCACCTTCAGGATATCCAATTCTTTCACCTGGCTATGAAC
The DNA here is from genome assembly GCA_004135705.1 of Alloteropsis semialata. Lineage (NCBI taxonomy): Eukaryota > Viridiplantae > Streptophyta > Magnoliopsida > Poales > Poaceae > Alloteropsis > Alloteropsis semialata. The sequence continues at coordinate 43,881,212 of CM014270.1, read as the reverse complement.
TTAGTCCCGATTTACTTACCCTGGTTTAGAAAGCCTCTTTCTCTGGGTTAACTGGTGAGAACCCATACCATCATTTGCGAGAGTTTGAGTTGTTGTGTTCATGTTACGCCATTATGGGCATGACACATGACACCCTTAGGTGAAAGTTGTTTCCTTTCTCTCTTAAGGAGAACACGAAGCGATGGTACATCCATAGCGTAGGTAGTGCCAATGGCAGCTGGGATAAGTTGAGGGGCAAGTTTTGTCTCGCATTCTTTCCCCAGTCCTGTGTAGTTGCTTTATGAAGGGACATACTCGGCTTTCAGCAGAAAGAAAGAAAAACCATAGGTGCAGCATGGACTAGATTCTCACTTTTGGTGGAGTCTGGCCCTGCCCTATCAATACCCGAGCATGTGCTCCTTGAACATTTTTGCTTGGAGCTTGATGAGGACTTCGCCCTATATCTTGATGTGACCACTGGAGGATCTTTTGCACATAAAACTCCTAGCAAAGGAAGGGAGCTCCTAAACCTTATCACAGGAGAACTCTCCTTCAAAAATGAGCCTAGTTCCTCTCAAGAAGGGTGGCCATCAACCAATGAGGATGATCTAGCAGACAAATCCGATTCGCTAACCTCTATACCTATAGATTCAGCTATAGAATCCTTTTCTAAACCACGAGCCTCAATGGAAGAAGAAATTCAACCTTTGGCGCTCCCATTCCGATTTGAGGATGAACTCTTTGACATCCATCCAAAAACCTCGAGTCAACATAGAGGCAAATATTTGGTTCCAGTCTCCCCTGACGATCCCGAGGAAGTTTCCTTCCTTAGAGAATGCGTTCGGGAACTGACTGCCATTATGACTCTCGAATGGTCGAAGGAACTGGATTTATCATCAGAAATTCTATGAATTAGCTCCCCTCACTCAACCATCCCATGCGCCATAAGGGGGAACCTGATAGATGTCCTCTATAATCCCACTGTTGGAGCCAACATCATTTTCGGTAATTATGCACTACACCTTTTGGGAGATGAACCATTGGTCCCAACAAATGCCATTTTCAAGACTCCTTATGGTGAGATCTTGGAAGGGGTAGGGATGCTACAGAACGTGTCTATTAGACACGGGGATATTGAAGCCATCCTTGATTTTCATGTTTTCGATGCACCAGACTTCGATCTCATGATTGGACATCCCATCAAGAAATTGCTCGTAGATGTTCCAACTCAAGGGGAGCTGAAAGTCCAATGTGGGAGAGATAAATTTACCGTCAAGATCACAAGCACCAAAAACACCTTGACGGATCCTCCCTTTGAATCAGAGCCAATCGAAGAGGTAAAGGGAATACTCCCTTATGACTCTCCTGATCAATCCATTTTAGAGAGGGACGCTGAAGAGTTTCAATCTGATGAAGAAGAAGAGTACGAGCCTATAGACATATCCAGGTTAGAGAACCCCCCTAAACCTTCGATAGAGCTAAAACCCTTACCCACAGGCCTTCGTTACGCTTTCCTCCATGGTGACACTGAATCTCCTGTCATCATCAGCGATAAGCTTTCAGATGAGGAATCTGAGAGACTCATCGCCGTTCTAGAGAAACATCGAGCCGTTCTTGGATACTCTCTCCAAGACCTCAAGGGAATAAGCCCAACTCTTTGTACACATCACATTCCCATAGATTCGGAAATCCCACCAACTAGGGAGCCTCAAAGGAGGCTAAATAATGCGATGAGGGAAGTAGTAAAGAAGGAGGTCCTGAAACTCCTACATGCCGGGATAATTTACCCCATGCCATATAATGAGTGGGTTATTCCCATTCAGGTTGTGCCTAAGAAAGGAGGGATGACAGTTATCCCTAATGAGAATGGGGAAGCCATTGCCAAACGTCTCCCCACGGGATGGAGGATGTGTATTGACTATAGGAAACTTAACAAGGCCAGAAAGAAAGATCATTTCCCGCTGCCTTTTATCAATGAGATGTTAGAGCGGCTGGCGAATCATTCTTTCTTTTGTTTCCTTGATGGGTATTCCGGTTATCATCAAATTCCCATCAATCCGGATGACCAAAGCAAGACAACTTTCACATGCCCCTTGGAACTTATGCTTATCGTAGAATGTCGTTTGGGTTGTGTAATGCACCCACTTCATTTCAAAGATGCATGATGTCCATCTTCTTAGACATGATTGAAGAAATTGTGGAAGTTTTCATGGACGACTTCTCCGTCTATGGAAAAACTTTTGATCATTGTCTTGAGAATTTAGATAAGGTCTTGCAACGATGCCACGAGAAAGATTTGGTTCTTAATTGGGAAAAGTGCTATTTCATGGTTCGTGAAGGCATTGTCTTAGGGCACCTTGTTTCTGAACGAGGGATAGAAGTGGATCGGGCTAAGATTGAAGTTATAGAGTAACTTCCACCACCCATCAATGTCAAGGGAATCCGTAACTTTGTAGGTCACGCTGGGTTCTATCACCGTTTCATCAAAGATTTCTCCCAAATCGCTAGACCCCTCACGAACCTTTTAGCTAAGGATGCACCCTTCGATTTCACCGATGAGTGCCTCGCTGCCTTCCATACCCTTAAAAAAGGCACTCATCTCTGCTCCAATCATCCAACCCCCAGATTGGACGCGGCCGTTTGAGATCATGTGTGATGCTAGTGACTATGCTGTAGGGGCCGTTTTGGGCCAAACTAAGGATAAGAAGCATCGTGCGATCACATATGCTAGCAAGACCTTGATAGGAGCACAACTTAATTATGCTACCACTAAAAAAGAGCTCCTGGCAGTTGTCTTTGCTATAGACAAGTTTAGATCTTACTTAGTAGGAGCTAAGATAATTGTTTACACCGATCATGCTGCCTTTAAATATTTGCTCACTAAGAAAGTTGCTAAACCCCGCTTGATTCGATGGATCCTCTTACTCCAAGAATTTGACTTAGAAATAAAAAATAAAAGAGGAGTAGAGAACTCTGTTGCAGATCATTTGTATCGTATGCAGTTTCTTGACACGCAGGAATTACCTATAAATGACTTCCTACGAGACGACATGCTTCTAAAGGTCAAGGATATCTCCCCCTGGTATGCAGATATTGTTAATTACATGGTTGCAGGGTATGTACAACTAGGAGGAAACAAGAAGAAGCTGTTTATGAAAGCAGTCTTCATTTGTGGGATGAACCGTACCTCTACAGAGTTTGCACCGACGGTTTGCTAAGAAGATGTGTACTAGTAGCCGAAGGTATGCAGATCATCGAGAAATGTCATGCAGCAACCTATGGGGGACACTATGGTGTATTCCATACCCATGCAAAGATCTGGCAAAGTTGGTTCTTTTGGCCAATATGTATGAGGATACAAAGAATTTTATTAGAAGGTGCAAAAGATGACAAAAGCATGGAGGGATTACCACCCGAGATGCTATGCCACTGCAAGACAATCTTCAAGTGGAACTCTTTGATGTATGGAGCATTGATTACATGGGATCCTTCCCAAAGTCCTATGACAGCGAAAACATTCTCGTGGCAGTAAACTATGTCTCTAAATGGGTAGAAGCTATACCGTCCCGTGCTACTGACTCCAAACATGCTAGAAAGATGTTCCGGGAAATCATTCTCCCTCGCTTTGGAATACCAAGGTTGGTGATAAGTGATGGAGGATCCCACTTCATTCACAAGAGTTTCCGGAGATTCTTGAAGGACCTTGGAATACAGCACAATGTAGCAATACCGTATCATCCTCAAACAAGCGGTCAAGCAGAAACATCAAATAAGCAAATCAAGAATATCTTGCAAAAGGCCATAGAAGAAATGGGGAGATCATGGAAGACACAACTACCCAATGCATTATGGGCATATCGTACGGCATACAAGACCCCACTTGGGATGACTCCATATCAGTTGGTGTATGGGAAAACATGCCACTTGCTGGTAGAATTAGGATATAGAGCCTATTTTGGGCCATCCAAAAGTTCAACATGGACTTCAGAAAAGTCGAAAAGAAAAGAAAGCAGCAGCTTGCTGAATTAGAAGAATGGAGAGACAAAGTATATCACAATGCCAAGATTTACAAGGAGAGAACAAAAAGATGGCATGATAAGAGACTCAAGCAGAAGGAATTCCATCCAGGAGATAAGGTACTACTCTTTAATTCCAGGGTCAAGCTTTTCGGTCATGGGAAGCTTAGGAGCAAATGGGATGGACCATTCACAATTGTTGAAGTAGCACCACATGGAGCAGTTACACTGCAAGATGATAAGAGCAACCTCTTTAAGGTAAACGGGCACCGTCTAAAAACCTTCTTTGAACCTGATAATAGGGAGTATGATGTCATCAATTTTATTGAAGACAACCAGCCATGACATTAACTTCCAACAATAAATGAGTCGGTAACCTTTAGTCCTTCAGTTCTTTTTGTGTATTTGCTTGTCTCCTAACAAAAAATGCAGGTAAGAAATAAGTGTGGGGGGAGTCAGCCAACTCCCCCGTCAATGAATAAACAGCACTGGTACAGACTCTCTCGCTCTCTTACTCATGAGTTTGAATAAAATTCCATACCCTATTATATAAAACAAACTCAGTTCAGAAGAGTGTTTGACTTTCTTTACATTTTTCCTATGGTTGGCTTACATATGCTATATTCCTTGCTTCCTATCTTGATGCATGTGAACAAAAATCTTTAGGACCCCGTGCTTTATCTAGATTGTTGATGATTGAGATGTGACTCGAAGATATGATCTTGCATTCATAGTGTTTGAGTACTTGGTTAATTTATTTGAAAACATTGAAAAACTCTTTGCAAAGCTCCTCTTTGATCATGTCAAGTCCTACCAGAGCTATATGATGTTTTACCGTGAAAATCCCATACACATATGCTGCTTATCATTACATTGAGCTTTGTCAAATTGTGAGACCCTAGTGAGAATTCTTTTCATACTCTCAAGATCAAGATCCATGTGCACTATATATCCATCCATTTCGCAAAATGAATACTCTCAAGATCAAGATCTCTCTCTAATTATTATTACAAGAAGGGACATGGCTATTGAGAAAAAAATTTGGACACATGAAGGTCCATGTATTGAAAAAAAAACAAATTTTGGGCACATGAAGGCCCAAGGAAAAGAAAAAGAAAAGATAGCCATGGTCCCAAGAAGAGTTTATGAAAGAGAGAGATAATACAAAGAAGGAGTATTATGTTCCATCCATACATATGCACATCTTGATCTGATTGTATGATTTGTTTTCTCCCTAGATCCACCTTTTGACTTTGCAATATATGGAATATAAGTGTGCCTTGTCATTCATAACCTACCTTGAGCTCCACATATAACCATCATTAGAAGTAGGACGAAGAAAAAGCAAGTTAATGCCTTGGTGAGGACATATACACATTGAGTGATCTGAGAGAATCAAATGAGGAGCTAAGCAAAGGTTTGTTTTGAAACTTACTTGAAAACCCCAAGTTACTTGACATGAAGAAGTGGAGGTGACTTGAATTGAAGCCATTCCAACCATCAACTCTCCAAGATAGCATGATCGACACTTCAAAGTTTGCAAGCACAAGGCAAGGCTTGGAATATCTTATATGTTTGTTCCATACCGTTGGAATCATGTTTCGCCTTAGTCCTTTCTCCTTCACTCGAGGATGAGCAAAGGCTAAGTGTGGGGGTGTTGTTGACGGCTGTAAAGCACCAAATTTAGGTCGTCAACTCCTGCATAAAAGCATGAATTATGAGCATCAACATAGTGGTAGGAGTTATCTACTAACGAGTTCCACAAGTGTCGATGAATATTTGAATGCAGGTCACTAAACTATGGAAATGATGTGGGAATGAACCTAAGTGGCTAAACTAGCACAACTCCAACCAATCAAGGGCTGCCACGTAGGCTTCCCATGGATCCATGGTCCCACTTAAGCAAGGAAACACACTTTCGACCAATCACATACAAGCACAAGGATCCAAGGGCCCACAACCGGCAGCTAAAAGCGTCAAAACACCCGAGGCATACCCATACACGCATAAGGACCCACCTAGCAGCCACCCTGCCAAAGGCGGTTGGCTAAGGCGGTTTGCCTGGTTCGGCCGAACCCCTGGTGAGCCCGCTTGCCTCCAGCTGCCACGTGTCCGGTCCTAAGGCGGTTTAGGGAATATTCCTTTGGAGATTCGCCCCGGTTGCCGCCTTTACCAGCCTATAAATATGAGATGAGGGGGTCCAAATGGAGATACCACTTCCCACTTCAAGATCAACAACTCCCTTGAGTTGAGAGCTTCATTGCATAGGCCTAGAGCTGGCTTAGCTAGTGCTAGAGTAGGGGGAGAGTGAGGGTTGGTCTAGAGAGGAGTGCCAAGGTGTTGGCACTCTCCTCTCTTGCTTGTACCTCGACGGATGCTACTACACTCCAATTAGAATAAAGTGAGTATTCAGGTATATTCTAGTTAGAGTAAAGTCATATTCGTGATTCCTTTGATTAGTTCTTACTAGGGTGTGAGCCTAGTGTGCTTGAGTTAGATCTCCCTCTTGCGGGTTCGTCGCTCTATCTTAGTATAGTGTGCTTTGGTGTGGCTACGGGGGTACCGATCGTAGTTAGATCACAGTAGTAGTCGGTAGAGTAGGCGTGGTGCCTAGCCACGGGTTACACTTCGTTTGCGCAGCTTAGCACATGGTTTAGTAGAGGTAGGCCGCAGGTGGTGACAGCCTTGTCGGTCCTTTGTAATCCTCCATGTTCGGTTAAGTCTTAGAGCTGTTGGTCAGAGGCGCCTGGGCTTCAGGGGTAAGCCGGTGCCTGAAGCAAGTAGTGATTTAGAGATCTACATCTTTCATATTAGAACAATCTATAGGACTCCTCTCTATCCTTTGTCACATATCGGGGTGTGTCCTTGGGCTAGCTAGTACCGGATTAGTGCACACACGTTCCTTTGGATTCGATAGCCTTGGAAATCTCTTAGTGGAAAGCTACGACGGTATCCATGCGCTTGCGGATTTATTCGTGATCGTTAAAATACCCAACACTATGACAATAATGTCGAAAGCATCACTTGTTTCTGATTAGGTGGTGTGTATGTGAGATGCTAAGAAAGCAACGCATGAGGTGGGAGGTCCGTGTTCAAACCCTGGGCACTGTACGCACACATTTTCACATGAAAAAACATGTGACTTTTGACAACGTATGTATGGGAGCATCCCTGGGATTTAAAACATTTTTTTGCATAAATCCCTTTAGCTCCGGTTGGTATTACCAGCTGGAAACAGGTACTTTTAGTACTGGGTCATCGCCTACTATTAAATGAGACGCCCTTTAGTACCTAAGACGCAATACCGAACACAAATCCAATAATACAAGGGTTCCCAACTGGTACCAAAGGTCATATCACCCCTGGTGATATGTAATTGAGTATTCCAAATATTTTTGTTTGGATATTTGGAAATGATAAGAGTGGTTCTTATTAAAATAGATTTATAATAATATTTTTTGCAATGCCATATAAATATATTATAAAATATTGTTGGTAAATTGCGTTTTAAGGACTATGACAATAATGTCCAAAACACCACATATAACTTTTTTTTTGATGTGGCACTATACTAAATGAGAGAGAAGAAAAGATAGGAAGAAACTGGACACCACCAAATTTTGCATTAGAAGAGAGAGAATTATCACCATGATATGTGGAAAGAAAGATGGTTGGTGGATTGAGGAGAGAGAGAATATGTAACTTATTAATGCTTGAGTTTATCGATAGAAATGGTACATCAGAACGACAGTTTCTAGACATGACATGCCATGGAAACTATTTGACAGTTTTTGGGTTGGGATTGCCTTGAGACTACTATAAATGGGAGTTTCATTCTCATTAAATGTGATATTGCATAAATAACCTTGAGTTGGGAAGGAAGATGTGAGAAGTATTTCACATTTAAATAAACTTGAGAATTACATATATCATGATGTATGTGTGTGCATTGTTTCCAAAAATTAAAAATCGTTCCACACTTTCCTTAGGGGTGTAAAAGTTTCATTCATCAAGTATTTCTCCAATCCCATTAGTTGCACGTTAAATGCTATGGCTGCATATGAAGCAAGAAAATGAAATAATGCATTGGGAAAAATGAAAAGAATGAAACTTTCCATTTAAAACAATCATTGTAACTATGGCATGTAAGTACCCAAGAAATTTGTAATTGTGCATATAAAAAATTGTTACAATGAATTTTTAGTAGCTATGTAGAGGGATGAAAACTTTGTAAAAGTTATATCGTTAATGAGCAAGAGATCATAGATAATAAACCAATCCATGAATATATAGTTTTGAAACGAGTCATCACTCACCGTCCTGGTGATTGGAGGGTGGTGGACACCAGGGCCAATGCTACCTTCACCTTCATGAGGAAGATGATGCTCGGAGAAGCTGCAAGCTTGTGTTGGATTTATTGGGCTTGGGTGCATGGCTCATTTATACCCACTAAATCTGAAATATTTATGGTCCATGTTTAATGCTAGAAAGCTACAAAATGGTTAATCCCAAATGTTTATCAGCGGTGGAGTATCCTAATCACTTAAAAGATAAGATTGTTTCTACACCCAATGTGAAGTAGTTTGAGCTCTTTGGCTTTCCCCGTCGCAAGCTTCTGCACGCATAATTCTTGTGAGAGCAGGTCTCCAGAACCGGTTCATTGCCGAGATCCTGCTTGGGATAGGTGGGCAATTAGGTGTTTATGGGAGCACACTTCTGCACGACTGCTTACATGTGATCGACTACTTCTTGGTGAACGTGCAACTACTTGGTGCCTGTTCAAGGAATGACTACTTCGTCTACTTCTTGGTGTCTGTTCGAAAGATTACAATGCATCAACTTTGCAAGGCCAACTGAATGCTATGGCTACTCCAGCTGGTAACCACGCACCCAGTGTCTCGGGCACTAGTCCTATCTCATGGTACATTTTGAACCTTTTTTGGCTCTTTATGTTGTTCATGTTTAATATGGGTTCAAATGTGTGCACACGTGCACATATTTTGTTGTCACAAGACCGCTACAATTCATCACAATTTACATTGTTAAATTCAAAACTAAAATATGTCAAAAATGCCAAGATATCTAACAACTTGCTCCTGTTAGCTGCAGCCATTCTCTCTGCCCTTCAATGTACACCTGTGAACACCCTTATAATGTCATGCACGCTCATAACCTTTCCTTCATGGTGTTTTTCCTTGGTGGATATGGAATTGCACCCCCACTAATAAGTTTGTGGTTGTGGATAGCAACTGGCAAGTATAGCTCTACTCATGCACCCACCCCAGCCCGAGTGGGCTTGCAAGGAAGATGACTCAACCAAGGGCTTCCCCAAGCTTCTTCCTCACAATCTCCTCAAGTTCAAGCCAAGCTAGAGCTTAATCTTCACCAAGGCCGCCATACACCAACCCGCGGCACCTCACCGGAGTTGCTCTCGCCCGGGGTGAGCCATCCTCTCCCCCGTTCTCTCTCCAATTGTTTAGGATTTCAAATCCATGGACCCCCTAGATCCCCTCTCACCATTGATGACCTAGAGTTTCTAAAAATTAGTGCATCTTGAATCCAGTAGCCTAGGCGAACTCCGTACATCTCTAGGAGCCCATACCATCAAACCCCACCCCGAATGGTCATCGGAGCCACCGCTGGCGAGCCACGGCCGCAGGCGCGGATGGTCTGCCCGACATGGCCCGAAGGTCCTTCGCTCACCATACACACCAACACCGAGCCACTGCACGTTTTAGTTAGGCACTTGTTTTGTAGACGGCGGACAAGCCACCCGGACGGTCCGCTACCATCCACTAGAACCACCCCGAACCAGTCCATTTTCTGCAAAACGGTCCGCGCGTGTATGCCAGACGGTCTGTGGCACAGTTTGCCGTTATGGCTGGACGGTCCGCCCGAGGTGCGGACGGTCCGCCCGTCCCTGACCAGCACCCCTTCTTTTAGCTTCACTTCACTTATACTTGGGATAAGACCTTAACCTCTTTGCACTTGTTTCATACATGCTTAAGCATTGTTTATATCATATAATTTCATGCATCATTGCAATCATTCATGACATATTTATTTACCAAGCATCATTACATCCATGTAGAGGACGAAGCATTGGAGGGTGAGGAGGCAGAGCCCGAGCTGGAGGACTTCTTCAGCGACTTTTGATCCCCACCGAGCCTCAAGGCAGGCATCTTACTAAGCATATCTCTCCCTATTTTGAATCAATTTATGTTATGAATCTTGATTGTTCATGAGTCAAAGTTATGTACTATGCTTTAATGTAGACACCCATTTGATTCATGATCTTCCTTGGTTAAGTTGAATCTTTTCTAGTTGAGTATGTTTGCTAGGTGTTACGATTAAATTGCTTAGCCATGCTTAGCCACAGTAGAAGTCAAGAGGTGGCAAGGTCACCACCCCTTTGCGAGCTATAGGATGTGTGGCCAAATTATATAAATTAGTTGTGAACGATTAAAAGATGAGCAACCAAGAATGATTGTGCATGAGTGCAGTCGGGTATGGGTATGGGTATGTAAAAGGTAGGGACTCGAGCCGATGCTTACCCTCAGCCCACGGTATGGTGGAAAGCCTTGTTCCGTGTGGATCCGGTTGTACACCCTTGCAAGGTATTTGATCTATTACAATAGCTGCGCTCTCGGTCATTGAGCATGTTCTATGAGGTTGGCATCAACATAAGCTATCAAATAATTGTTCATGGAAGATTGAGCTCATGTCACTTGATCACTTTATTATTTATGCAATTATATTGATGATTGATCTAGAGTAGCTTAGATGCCATGTCTTTTGTTTATTACAACTTGATCAAAAGTAGAGGATTACATGCAAAACTGAAATTCTCGTTCAACCTTGCTACTTATCCATATGCATGCTCTTTGGTGTCGGGCTATGGAGTACATTTTGTACTCACAGTGTTGCTGTTAAGTTGTTGTAGGTGATGAACATCCGGAGGCCATGTTTAGCTCGTTCGCCCTAGCGAACGGAGGCACAGTAGGAAGTGACGGCCGGTGGCTTAGTAGAGAGGCACTATCGGCATATAGTGTGGACTCTCTTATGTTGTTTTTGTTTATCATATGAGAATGATTTGACTTTCCATTGTTAAATTCTGAACTTGGTTATGTAATAATTTGAACATCTTTTATGTATGTTGGATCTTGTGTGGAATGTTATATATGTGATGGTGTTTCACTTGTGCTTTGTGAGGTGTGTATAAATCCTAGGCTTGCTCATGACACATAAGGCTATCGGAATTATACCCCTTTAATTGATTTGATCAATGGACGAGCTCGATTAAATGGGTATAATTTGGCGGTTTCTCCCATCAATGATTCATCCTAATTTTGCAAAGAGATCCTTGAACGTTCCGTGAATCGACCTATAGTATGTTACCCGCTGTACCGCGCACCCAAACGCCGATCCGAATCTGATTGCAACATACAAGAGTGGAATAGGAGTGAGTGGGTGCACTACGCTAGACCAGCATGCCACCGGGCCATGCCAGGGTGATCTCCTTTGCCGTTTTGTTGCATACTTGCGTGTGCTCACTGTGCCAAGCACAACAAAAAATACTAAACATGCAGATACATTTTGAGTTGGGTTAATTCAAAATATTGGATAAAAAATGTTTAAAAAAATCTGAATTGTTGTTTTTTTTTTCATTTTGAGTTGTGTACAACAAAGACTGGTGGGGACACATGTGCATACCTAGCCTCCCTCCATATACTGGATGGCATATGGCCTTTAGAGAGTCTTGGGGCATGTAGGCTAGGCACATGTGAGTATTTTTTTTTCTTCTTGTTGCAACGCACGGCATAATTGTTAGATGTTAATGGGCACCTAGAACATGTAGCCTCATGGTTAGATATGGTAGGCAAAATAACAACTTCATAGTGGCAGTGAGCTAGATAGCCTGTGACAGCTTTGAGTGGCCATGGATCCAAACCACTCATTTGCATAGCTACTTGCATTATTAGGCCGAAAGCAAACGGATCAATGCACAAGTGGTCCCCATTTTATGAGGCGGTTCCCTATTGAGTGATATGTATATTTCCTCGGTTTGATCGGGGAACCAAAATGAGTCTGCTAACGAGGGATACAAATTTGGTAAAGACAAATAGACTTATAATATAGTGGCTGCTCAGGGTTATATTATTTTGGTCAATTAATCTTCTAATATGCTAGTTTCAACAATTCTCCTTCTTTACACTTCTTCTTGGCTGCTTGGCATAAAGCCTGTGACAAAAACAATTTTTCTTTTGATTTTGACATCAAGTTTGATCCTCAATTTTTTTTTCATGATGTCTTCTTATGTCAGGGCATCTATAACAACCTCTTGTTTAGGCGGGCAATCCGACATGTAGACATCCACACGATTTAAGTTAGCAATTCCTCGAACAGTACTATAGGAGTATGTACTTAAGATTCCCACCATAATCATACATGCTCCCATAGCAATGATGAAGGAGGTGATCTAGCCACACCTTTCTTTCTACCATGTTATGACTTCCTCTAGTCGCAATCCTAGCCTAAGGCACCCCCTTACTGTTAACGGTAATGACTTCAAATTTGATTAACACTTAGTGTGACAGTCGGTGTGTACAAGGCCTAGAAATGGATTCACTTATGTGATCCTATATTTAAGATAAAACTTATCTATAGGGATGGAACATAACTACTAAAGTGAACCTGTGTGGCCCAGTGATCTTGTATACATTTTTTTCTAGTAGTAATTCTAGGTATATTGCATGTAATATAGGTTTAGCGGTTCTCGAGCTGTCAAATCTCGTTGTCCTTGCAGTAGGAAGCGAGGATTATGGAACTACTATTGATGAGTAAAATACATAGGCGGTTCTCAAACTTGTCTCGAGGTGTCATCTAGGTCCTTGAACTCTCAAAATCTATGTTTAGATCTCTAAATTCTCCAGAGGTGCTGTTGGGATCCCTAAACACTAAAGATGTATCTTCAGGTCCCTGAACTTGAATCAGTGTGTCATTTAGGTCCCCAAACTCTCAAGGTGGATTTCATATCCATGAAAATCGCCATTGATTAATTGTATTCAAAATGGACTATATTTATCATACTACCTTTTTTAGCTGATTCATTTAGAAATCTTACGAGTAAGACCATTTTAATTCTGAATTAGCTGCTACCACTAGTCAAGACCATTGGACCATTAAGAAATCAACGGTAGATATTATAGTTTTGGTTTTTACATGGAAATACCTATGCTAATCTTGAATATTTCCTAGTAACTAATTATATTTTTCATGCTCTTTGTATAAATTTATTAAGATAATTTGTTCCCATTCTCAATAAAATCAAAATAGCATTTTTATTAAATTTAAAGTAGCAAAAGAATTTTTCATTAACTTAAGTAGCAAAACAACATTTTTATCAAATTTAAAATAGCATATTGAGAGTTTAGGGACATGCATGACAACGTGGGACAAGTTTATGACCTAAAAATGTATTTTGGGAGATTAGGGACCTATGAGACACCCTGAAACAAGTTTAGGGACTAGTTTGAGAGTTCAGGGACTTATATAACACATCGGGACTAGTTTGAAGGCCATTGGTGTACTTTACTCCATATTGATTACTGATTTCTCCAGACCACAGGGAAAGCATGAAAAAAAGGCTCGAATGGCCACTATAGGAGCAACTGGTTATGGTCACTATGGAAAATCCTTTACGAAACGAGGTTAGTTACAAGTATATATGAAAAATTGAGATACATATACGAAGTCTTCCAAAATTAGCCACCAATCTTGCTTGTGCAATGGATAGAGCCACGTGGTTATATTTCTAGTGAATTAAATTATTAGCCAAAGGTGTGCCTTCATGGACCGATGCTAAAGTCTCAATTAATTCCTACCAATACCCTTGTCTGGAATATTCAAAAATTTAGATTCTAGTAATTATTATTTTGGTTTTATGGACTAATAATACAACCTTTAAAACACTATTGGACAAAAATTGTTCATCATATGAAAAATCTTGGTTATTGCTAGACACAGGAACAGTTAATTATCCCTATATTGTGTGTATAATTGTTCTAGTGTGGACAACTAAGATAGTGGGGGCAATTAGCTGTCACGTATTGTCGACACCACGGACAAGCACCATATAGACAGAATCTTTTGCAGTACACACATATACGTCCAACAAGACCAGGACCACCTACAACAAGTAACATATTTGCAGGGGTTAGAAATAACCACAAACGCAAAAAAAGAAAAAAAAGAAAAGACACCTTCAGTATGTGAAATTGCTCTGATAGCTTTTAACTTTTGATTCAAATTTGAATTACATCGTAATAATTGAAACCCCCTTTCCATGAGGCCTCTTATTCAGACTGCTGCAATAAAAAATGTCTTTTCAAGTTCAACAAATAAACATTAAGCTCGGCACTCCTTCCTCGGCCGTTAGGGCCTCCCTTTGTCCAATTAGTTCTCTAGTAAAGTATAATTATATAAAATCCCCAGTATAGATGTGAGAGGACAAGCAATGAGAGGGAGTATAGATGTGGTAGCAGGGGCGAATCCAGGCCTGAGCTGTCCAGGTTGTAGGGGGGCTCTCATCTGTTTCCTCGTCTTTTCCCTTTCTTTCATTTCTTTGTCTTTCCTTCCCCTCTTCCACCACCACATGCTCCAATGGAGCTTCCAGGGGGACCGATCCCCCCTAGCCCCCCGCTAGATCCCCCCATGGTGGTAGAGATTGAATATGAGAGAAACAATCACTCCTATTTTCAGTCTAAATTATATTTATCGATCCTAGCCTAATGTTTTTCGATCATTCTTGTAACAATTTGGTAACAAAGCCACGCTCGATCTAGTGGCACTTCAGATCCAGATTTGTACAACACTACTATTTTTGTACCAATGAGCAACAACTCATGGCGAGAGGAATCAATAGCATATAAATCAGGTGAGGGCATTGAGGAGAAAAGCAAGACTTGATAGGGGCATAGATGAAGACAGTCGAAGCTTTCAAGCCGCTCAAGGAAGATGTGACCAATTGGAAGACGGAGGTGGACACATCGCAGGTCAGAAAGATCACCTAGCAACCTAGTCCATGGAGTGTGGCCTATGGACCTATGGTTGGCCGTGCCACAAAAAGACTGAGAGGCAATCTGTTCGATCGAGATGGAACCTGTTAAAACAACGATGCCAAAGAGGAGCATGTGCAAGTTAATTATTTTTGGTATGCTTCCAACCATCTCCCCAAAAGCATGAGAATTATTTGATTTTGGTGCATCGCCTTATTACTTAGTTAATTAGGAGAAAGTTTGTCATGCAACATCAATTTTCTATTTGGGAAATATCTACTCCATTTGCTATTGATGCTCCATGAGCAATCTTAGTGACTAGACATGTTCTCAACTTAGGTCAACAGGAGGTTTTAGAGCTTGCCTTCATATATAGTTAACTTTATTATCATTTATTTTCAAGATTTGGATGTTATCATGGTAATGAAGGATGACCAAGCATGATGGAATTATTTGGTGCAATCACCGCACCATTGAACTTAGGCAGTTTTCTAGGTTGTAGTTTTAACTTTGTGAAACAAGTGGTCCACAACTTTATGCTCTTATAATTCCACAATCTTACTATTGTTAGAGGCAATTCTGGTGGTATATGAATTTCTCAATATTTAGTACTAGAAATTTCTAGGAATGCCTCGTGACCTAGAAGTTGAGCAAATTATAGCGCTACTTACCAAGACGAGTCCATGTTGACGCTCGTTATACGTATACTTTTAGTGCTACTTAGGTGGTGGTTTTGGACTAATTCATATACTTACCCGCCACTTGGCACTTCAAATGACCCCATTTTCATATATGTGTTGTGTTTTGGAGCATATTGTGTTTTTACAGGAAAACGGCAAAATTTAGGGCAATTATATTAAGGCACAAAACTAACTACGAGCCCAAAGGAATCGAGCCTAGCGGAGGGAGCCCAACCAATGGACCATATTGGTTTTCATAGCCAAACTCATGGTCCTACGTGTCCACATTCAATAAACCTTGGGTATGAGAGACTTAAGCATGAAGGAATTGAAGATTTGGAAAGTTATCCACGAGATCAAAGCAACCTCAGAGATATTCGCGCAGCCCAGGACAGCATGTTCTTTTGGTGCAGATTTGGAGATCTAAATAGCCTCTAATGACAAAATGTTGAATACTAAAGTTGTAACCATTGTCGAGATCTTCAATTTGGACATATGAAAAGCATAATTTGGAATATGGAGCTAGGAGATATGGTCCCCAAAATGCATGTTGTGCAGAGAAGTCCAGAATCAGATAGATTATCTTCCGGCGCTGTTTTGGGGATCTTAATTTCATTTTCAAGGAAACTCATGAATACTAACGTTGGAGATAATTTCGTGCTACACAATTTTGAATCTGAGGTTATCCTATTTGGAGTCCAGATGAGGAAGATATGACATCGGGAAGGCAGGGCTCCAAATTAGAAAAATCTGGACGAGTCAAATCTTATGGAAACCAAGTTTGCTTGACTCTCAAGTAAGGATCTCGTGGAAGGGAAGGTGGAGCATGCCCCAAGGCTCCCCTAGGGTATAAATACAACCCCTTAGGCGCCCTCAAGAAGGGGAGATTCAGATCCAATCCAACAGAAGTCGACGCGAAGAGGGACACATACCGAAGGAAGCCGCCGGCCGCCGCAAGTCCTCGAGATTGCCTAGGAGATGCCTTAGGCCATGCCCTAGCCGCCATGGTTGGCTCTGCATGGTGAAGCCATGGCGGAGTTCCGGAGCCATGCCTTGAACTCATCAAGGCATATGTACATTCGATGGTGATATCAATCTATTTGTCTTGTTTACCTTGATCTTCTAAGATGCATGCTTTCTCTCATATGTCTAGCTAGCATATATTCTTAGTAGGAATAGATCTAATTGTGATGATTAGTCTATGCCCTACGGATACATCTTAGTAGTGTGTAGGAAGTCGGCATGATTATCCTCGTGTGGTGACAGCATGCGGGAGGGAAAAGGTCGAACGATTGCGTAATGCTGAGTAAGATCGACGGCGAGCACCATGGGAGTTATTGCGCAGCCACCAAGGAGGAGGAGCTTCAAGTAAAGAGCACTTGGTGAGCATTTGAGGTAAAGCTTTGGGAAACCTTAAGCGTTGACGCGCACCTCGCAAGGGTGCCCATGGGGAAGTTCTTAGAGATGACTCTTTATCTTTGTACGAGATTAGATTGATTATCGCTTTGGACGGAGTTGCAACTAGAAGAAGGTAGGCTTGTGCTACCTTTGGTCGTGTTACCTCGTGTCGTGGGGTTGTGATCCATTCATTACATTCATCAACTTCACACACATGTTTAACCTCATATGCAATCTATGCTTCATGATAGGATTAGATCCGTTCGGCTAGATAGAAAACCCTAGGTAGTTCTTTGTCGATCCACGGATTAATAAACCTTGGGGGAATACTCTAAGGGAAAAGCTACCAACGATCCGTGCGCTTGCGATTCACAATTGGCGCGTCTAAGGACCGTCAACAAGCTTTTCTGGCGCCGTTGCCAGGGATCGGCAACTCGAACCCTAGGGAGATCTATCTAATTTTTGGACTAACCCTAATTTTATTATTGCATATATCCTATGTTTCTTGTTTGTGTCCATGAATGTAGCTAAAACCCTAGACACAAAGCGATCAAGAAGTTCTCAACATCCGGACTTTGACAAGTCCAAATCTCGCTCAAACAAGTTGATGGCTACGTAAAGATCTGCTCTTTAGTGGTAGGTGCTAACTTTTGTTAGTGGCCCATCATCCACTATCAAGCCCGCACATAAAATAAGTGAAGATGAACAAGGTATGCCATCATGTCAATTAATTTTTAAGACTAATGTCTCTTGGAGATTTGTTTGTCCAAGCTACAGGTGATGAATCATGCCCCAAAGAAGTCGTGAGATCCGATCATCAACATCTCTGGAAGGTTGCTGTTGAGTCTAGTTTTATACCCATTATTAGAGAGATACCATGGAGGAAAATTAGAAAATATGAAGCTCTATCAAATCTTCTTTTCAATGCATCAAGAATCGTAAATTTTGGAGATCGGTGCAAGGAGTTATGGTAAAATCTTTCAACACTACGCATTCTGAAATCTGTTTGGACAGAACGTAGTGCCAGAGTAAAACAAGCGTAACTCTTTCATCCAGAGTCCGTTTGAAGTGATCAATGAGCACTTGTTGGAAAGATAATTTGATGCACATCGCAATGGAGTAGAAGTTCGGTACATGTTCTGCACTGGGTGAAGAGGAATTCAATGAAGAAGAGGCAGCAGCTAGCAACGGAGAAGCTGATGACGATGTCAAGGGATGATTGGAGGTCCTTGAGCACAAAATATGATGATTTGAAGTTGATCAAGACTGGAGGCAACAAGATTAGAAGCACCATGACACCACCAATCTTCTCCAGTAGGATGCTCAAGAAGTATCTAATTGAGTGATGCTGCCAACGAAGGAAACCGCTTAGATCATCAACATAAAGCGCGAGAGCCCCTTATGATCCCGACACCTTGGGTAAAGCAAGAACTATGGAGAAGACACATCATTGGAACCATGCTACTCACTGGTGAATCAATGGTGATGACCTTGAAGCCTAAAGATGCACAACACGATGCTCCAAAGACAACAAGATCAAGATCATCAACATCTCAGGATCAATTCACAAGAAGGTACTGTTTGCATTAAAATTCTGTGCAACCTTTAATAAAAATAACAGAATATTTATGGATATTTAAAAGCTCCATAAAGTTCCGGTTCCAACAAATTAAGAATCAAGTCAATCGGAGATTCCTACAAGGGTTATGATCAAAACATCGAAGGTCGTGCATTCTGAAATTTTCTGGACAGTACGCAGCGTGAAAGTAAAATGACCATAACCCTCTTATTTGAACTCCGTTTAAGATGAATGACTACTCATTGGAAAGGTAATTTTATAAACTTTTCAATAGAAATATATTTTGGTATATGTTCTATTCTGGACATAGGGGAAAATCCATGAAGAAGAGGCAGGAGCAACGTGATGAGAACAAGGTAGAGGAGATAACGATGACAACAATGAAGAGGAGCTTGGGCAATGCTTTCATCGAGCGTACATGATCGAATTCAGAACCTTAGAACAAAATGTGGACCCCAAGAACATTGGCATATGAAGACATAAGCTGGTGACATTCAACGCATAAAGATATTTAAAACAAACCACGACGGATTACACTATGGAGACATCAAGCTGCATGGACGTTTTGGATTCTCGCACAAAAGACCATGGCTTCGCATGAACATAATCGAGGTGAGAAAGTCTAGCTCTATGACTTTAAATGAAGCGCTTTGCGGGAGGCAACCCGATCTTTTTATTTATTATCTATGAAAGATGACAGTCTATATTGTGCTCTTTAATTGAATCATCAAGTAACATTGTACCATTGCTCTAATAAATGCCACAACTTTATGTTGTATGATCTAAATGTTATTGAGAGAGAACTTTGTTATTTGATCTTGGAAAACTTGTAGACCCTTTTGTGTGTCTATTGCTAGTAGTGTTTGAGTCTTTTTCTTTTGAGTCTTTTTAGAGAGAAATATGAGGTATGACACCACCCTTTGATTCTAAACTTGTGGCTAGTTGACTTAGGCTAACTTTTGTTTTGTTTTTAAACCACCATTCATGTCATGTCATTTTGTCATCCACCTCATGTTGCACTTCATGCCATGTTGCTCTCACCCTTGCATTGTATTACATATTTTGTTTTGATCTAACCTTTTGTTAAACCCACCTAAACCTTCCTATCACCCCGTCAAAAACTGGAGCCAACAAGGGTAGGATTGACTTGTGTTGATTTGCTTGTCGTCACCATTCGGATTAGCCAAGTCTATCTCTATTCCTTGTCCTAACTGAAAACTTTGACTAACCTCCCTACGAGATCCTAAACCCTTAGGAAAACCTCTCATACCTTTAGCCATCCTAAAACCATAGGTTTTGTTTTCCACCCAATGAAACAACCTTTGTTTTTCTTTTTGTTTTCAACCACGTTAGGTAGATTTTCTAAACTTGACTTCTCTCTTCAAAATTCTTGTTTTAAGCCAAAAATATAGGATACCCATGAACCTTCTCCTAAGCTTCGTTAGCTAGGTTGTTTGGTTCTTTTCGATGAATGATTTTCATGTCGACAATGCTTTACTTCTTATGAAGTGGTCAGCCAAGCTTTGTCGCTCTAAGCAATTACTTTTTGAATCAACTGTTTGCGGAACAACATTGATAGACCTTTCAAACCCTACTAATCCTTGTTTTTATTAACTCTTTGCATGTGCATTTTGCATCCATTCCATCGTTCCATCATGCATTTGTTAGTTTGGCTCTTTCACAAAACTTCATTATGAATGCTTTCATATCCATGTTAATGCCTCTACAGGGGCATTTTCCATTTGCAATCTTGTGTAAACATGGTGTTTAGACATGATCGCGGACCATCATCATTTAGTTTTGAGAGCCTTGTTAGCATTTGCATTGTATGGTTGGTTTATAAGCTTTGCGATGCGCCTTATTTTTCTTGTGTTATAAAGAAATATTGACCTTGGGATAGACATGATGTCTTAATCTTGGTTAATAGATCTTTATGACTATGAAGAAATTCGGCAACCTAGTTGTAAAAATGGTGTTTAGAACTAGGCGTAAACATTGTATTTGTTTATATGCTTTCCTCTCATTTGCATACTCACTTTGCACACCCGCACATCCATTAGGTTTCTATTTTTTTCTCTTTTACTAGGTTAATTATGCCACAAGTTAAGGTCTTAGGGATGTCATTGGTTGTTGGCATTTTCTATTTCTCCTGACCGTCACCCCAGGGTTAGTTTGTGCATTTCAATTATTTTGCAGGCATGACGAAGGAATCCCATGAATTCGTGATCAAAGTTGCAACCAAGATCGTCATCATCTCCGAAGATTTAAAGGGACGCTGCGGTTTTCATAAAACATCTGCACACATTCAGAGATGTACAAGAAAGGAAAAGTGGATATTTAGAGACTCCATCAAATTCTCATTCCAATGCATCTGAGATCAATGAATTTGAAGACCCATACAAGGAGATACGATAAAAACATTAGGCACCGCGCGTTCTGAAATCAGCTCGGGACAGATTGCAGTGCTGGAATAAAATAGGTATAACTCTCTTGTTCAGAATCCGATTTGGGCAAATGATGACTCGTTGGAAAGAGAAATTTGTGCACTTTGCAATGGAGCAATGATTCAGTACATGTTCTGTTCTCGAAGAAGAGGAAAAATTTGTGGAAGATGAGGCAGCAACAAAGACAACAAGCAAGGAGGTGATAACAATACGAGGAATGATTGGGACCATGGCTTAGTGACAACGGAAAGGGTTGAAGGAAAATGAAGGCAACAAACATGAAGGAGCATAAAGATAATCTCCAAACACATGGCGACAGGACTTCAAGAATCACATGAAGGTTCACCATCTTCTTCCATGCTTAGCAACATGCTAAGCATGGGGGAGGACTTGTTAGACGAAAAGGAAAAGGCCATATGGAGTACAATGATCGTGTTCACCACAAGATGCTCATTTCTCTTCTTCCATGCTAAGCACAAGGCTTAATCATGGGGAAGCTGCGCTACACTTTATTGCAAGCATCAAAAAGGACGGTAACTCTTCCTCAACCTTCTCTTTGTTCATCTACTTCTTAATTCTTGTACATATGTATGCCATCGACCATAGGTTAGAAACCTTTGTATATCTCTCTTGTTAATAACATGGCTACTAGGAGGACAACCTAATCTTGTTTTTGTTTTCAATAAATAGTTATCACCATCATTTTTGCGCTTACCACGATGATATCATTTGTGTATGCTTTGCTTATAGAAAAGTGATGAAAGTTGCCGCTTTGTTCTACCTACACGATGTTGTATATGACTTGACCATTTACTCTCTATTAAATGATCTTAAATTGATTAAATACCGGCTCTTTTATTTATGGAAGTTAAATGACTAAATTCTAGACCAACATATTCCTTATATTGCTCTTTGATTTAAGTTTACCGATGACCTTATGCCTTGTATTGTTTTATTTAAAGCTTGATTCTTATGCTATCTATATTCGTGAATCTCTTGCGAAGTTCTACCTATCAAAGCCTTTACATATACATGATCTATCATGACGAAACCTTTAGGATTACAAACTTATATTTTGATGAGTTGGATTAAGATTGATTTCTATGGTTCGAGCCTAAGAAGCTGGTCATTCCATTTTTGCATACCCTCTTTTTGCTAGCCTATCTATCCATGCATTGTGAGTTTCTACACTGGAAACTTCGCAAACTTTGCTGGATATCCATCCTAAATCCAAAATATCTTTTTGTGATTACCTCCTTGACCACAACCTATAATTAAGTATGGATCATTATCTCGAGGAAAATTTAGAAGAATCAAGAGCCTAAATTAGAGAACATCAATTTGGGAGGCATCGAAGAAACACCCTGAAGATTCAAGTGACTTTCCCAATGGTCAAGATAGATTTTGTGTACTTACTTCAGCAATTATCGACCCTCACTTCTATGCTCGAGGACGAGCAATCGTTTAAGCATGGGGGAGGATGTTGAGTAAGTACTATGTTGCCAAAAAGTTCTGAGGAGCAAAACAAAAGAAAAATAAAAAAAGAGAAAGAAAGAAAGAAAAGAAACAAAGATGAAGAAAAAAATAAAACAAAGAAAAGAAGGAAGAATAATAATGCTCATTAGTTCTTTTAGCTTCATCAAATTCCAAGTGCTTTGAAGACAATTCCATACTCAATTTTCCAACCATGTGCAATCCGATAATGAGGACTTCAATTGTGCCTCAGAATCATCCACTTGCCATTTGCACATGTCTACCTATCTAATGTGTTTCATCCCTCTCTCTTTCCAACATTTATTTCCATGGCCTTTTTGACTAGTCACGGTAATTCCAATAGATCTCTCTCTTAGTTTGACAATACTTCAAATATAATATTTTGCTAGGATTGTTTTTACTATCAAGCTCCACATAAGCCTTCCACTTTCATATATGAATAGAATAGGTTGAAAATAATCTAGTATAGGCGTGAGCGACTTGATGAGATGAGTGTTCCCATGAGCTTTTGCAAGAGAATCTCACTTATATTGGATATGCTTCTTTTTGAATACCCTTCACGATGGAACAAGGTAAAGGTCTAAAGTTCGCTTAAGTTCATGAGCATTGCATTTATTATTATTGTGGCTTGTTTTTTATTGCTAGTCTATCTTCCATAATAAAAAGTAGCCAGTCACAACTTGAACTTTAAATGCTAAACACTTGAGAGTAATGTATCTTGTTGTGTATAACTAAGTGTAGGGAAGACATTGAAGGGCAATGATGATTTTCTAGCTAAGCAAAGATCCTAGACTTACTTGAGGATGAGCAAAGTTTGAGCATGGGGGTATTGTTGATGCTCATTATACGTACACTTTTAGTGCTATTTAGGTGGTGGTTTTGGACTAATTCATATACTAACCTGCCACTTGGCACTTGAAATAACCCCATTTTTGTATATGTGTTGTGTTTTGGAGTATATTGTGTTTTTGCAGGAAAATGGCCCAATTTGGGGCATTTATATTCAAGGCTCAAAACTAACTATGAGCCCAAAGGAATCGAGCCTAGCGGAGGGAGCCCAACCAATGTACCATATGGGCTTTCATAGCCCAACTCATGGTCCTAGGTGTCCTCATTCAATGAACCTTGGGTATGAGAGACTTAAGCATGAAGGAATTGAAGATTTGGAAAATTATCCATGAGATCAAGGCAACCTTAGAGATATTCGCGCAGCCCAGGACAACATGATATTTTGGTGCAGATTCGGAGATCTAAATGGCGTCTAATGATAAAATGTTGAATACTAAAGTTGTAGCCATTGTCGAGATCTTTAATTTGGACATATGGCAAGCATAATTTGGAATATGGAGCTAAGAGATATGGTCCCCTAAATGCATGCTACGCAGAGAAGTCTGAAATCAGATAGATTATCTTCTGGCACTGTTTTGGGATCTTATCTTCATTTTCAAGAAAACTCATGAATACCAAAGTTGGAGATAATTTTGTGCTACACAATTTAGAATCTGAGGCTACCCTATTTGGAGTCCGGACGAGGAAGATATGACATCGGGAAGGCAGGGCTACGAATTAGGAAAATCTAGGGGAGTCAAATCTTATGGAAACCAAATTTGCTTGACTCTCAAGCAATGATCTCGTGGAAGGGAAGGTGGAGCACGCCCCAAGGCTCCCCTAGGGTATAAATACAACCTCTTAGGTGCTCTCAAGAAGGGGACATTCAGATCCAATCCACCAGAAGTCGACGCGAAGAGGGACACACACCGAAGGAAGCTGACGGCCGCGACAAGTCCTCGAAGTTGCCTAGGAGATGGCTTAGGCCGTGCCCTAGCCGCCATGGTTGGCCCTGCGTGGTGAAGCCATGGTGGAGTTCCGGAGCCATGCCTTAAACTCATCAAGGCATATGTACATTCGATGGTGATATCAATATGCTTGTCTTGTTTACTTTGATCTTCTAAGATGCATGTTTTCTCTCATATGTCTAGCTAGCATATGTTCTTAGTAGGAATAGATCTAATCATGATGATTAGTCTATGCCCTGCGGATACATCTTAGTAGTGCGTGGGAAGTCGACATGATTATCCTCGTGTGGTGACAGCATGCGGGAGAGAAAAGGTCGAACGATTGCGTAATGTTGAGTAAGATCGACGGCGAGCACCATGGGAGTTATTGCGCGGCCACCAGGGAGGAGGAGCTTTGAGTAAAGAGCACTTGTTGAGCATTTGAGGTAAAGCTTTGGGAAACCTTAGGTGTTGACGCGCACCTCGCAAGGGCGTCCACGGGAAAGTTCTTAGAGATGACTCTTTATCTTTGTACGAGATTAGATTGATTATCGCTTTGACCGAAGTTGCAACTAGAAGATGGTAGGCTTGTGCTAACTCTGGTCATGTTACCTCGTGTCGTGGGGTTGTGATCCATTCATTACATTCGTCGACTTCACACACATGTTTAACCTCGTATGCAATTTATGCTTCATGATAGGATTAGATCCATTCGGCTAGATAGAAAACCCTAGGTAGTTCTTTGTCAATCCACGGATTGATAAACCTTAGGGGAATACTCTAAGGGAAAAGCTACCAATGGTCTGTGCGCTTGCAGTTCACAATTGGCGTGTCTAAGGACCGTTAACGGTCCAAAATTCAAGGGACCTTATAGAATGACACCCAATGAACTAGTGGAGGTTAAAAAACCATAGTCCGATCTTCTTGGGAAAGGGATATATTCTTCCAAGCTCATCAGCATGGGATCTTCAGCTTTCGCTGTTAAAAAGAAGGATGATAGCTTGCATATGTGCATGGATTATCGACCATTGAATGAAGTGATCGTGAAGAACCAATATCCTATTTCAGGAATTGACTTCTTTTGGCCAATGCTAATTTTCTCTACAAGATTGATCTTGAGCTGGTTATAATGATATTTCTAAGGCATCATTCTACACTCACTATGGGCTCTATGTATATACTGTAACGTATTTTGTCCTAATCAATGTGTTGTCATAATTTACATACTTGATGAATTCTATCTTCTTCGAAGAATTAGATGTTTTTGTTGCGATCTTTATTGATGGCATTCTTATTTTCTCAAAGGTCAAGGAAGAGCATGACAAGCATACCCACATCATTTCAAAAGACTTCATGATCACCATCTCTGAGCATGACAAGCATACCCATATCATTTCAAAAGACTTCATGATCACCATCTCTATGCCAAGTATAGTGAGCACGAATTTTTGCTTAGAGGGTATCATTTACTTTTTGGTCATATCCTTTCTGAGAATTGTGTGGCAGTGAAACCTATTAGGATGAATGATGGTTCTGCTGCCGAAAGGCACCCTTTGGGCATTGTGAGGCACTAGCCCATCCATGGACCCATCCAGTCTGGTTCGACTCAGATCAGTTCGACTCAGATCAACTTGAAGTACAATGGAATGGCAAGAACATTCTAGAAGACATGAAGATGCGCGAGGGCTGACGTGGCATCATGTGGTGTGACCTAGGTGCCATATGACGCCAAGAGACCTCGAGATTGGTTTAGCCTAGATATTGCGTCGGAAGGTCACGACTATAAATAAAGAAGTTTTGGGCCACAAAAAGAGAGGGAGCATACACAAGGACTACTGTTGAAGGGGTACAAGCCCCGAACTAGGAGGCAAAACCACATCAACAGTTGCAGATCAAGAACCACCAGCATTGATATATCTTCACATATGAAGCACAAGGATTGATCCTTGCCAGCTGATTTCCCTGCAAGGCTGATCATCTCGGGCTCAACCGTCGTCATCTTGTTAGTTGCTAGGTATATAACCACAACAAATCTACAAGTATCTTGCTATTGAATTTCTAGTCATACGATCTTCTTAGTTTCTAGAAATGTCAATGGGCCTTGCGTATTCATAGTCTAGTAGGGTGTGCCGCACAGTAGCTAGAAATCCTAATCATGGTGACTAGATTTCTCATGCAAAAGCAGTGTAGCTAAAGTGGATGTTTTCTTTTATCCAATGTTGTTAGTAGCATAAGTTGAAATAGAGGAAGATTAGCAGCTGCATAGACCCACTAAGGTTGTTAGGGTGGTGTCCAGTAGTGACCCAAAGAGAAAACGGCGAGCAACCAAAGCCCCCCTAAAAAGAAAGCTTGCCAAAGCTTTGGTGGATAGCTGCAAGGGTTGCAAAATCATCTGAGTAACTTAGGCGGTATTGGGGCTATGACAGAGTCAGCCATGGAAGCTGAAAGCCAGAGGATGCTGAAGAAGAGAGCCAATGGATTTAAAATATGCTTGAGCATGGTATAATAGTAGTAGTTTTATTATCTCAGAGTTATGCAGAAGATTAGGTTACGACCTCAGCTTACTAGCAAGACCTATCCAGTTATTCTAGGTCTTTTCTGAATGTGGCACCAGAAGGTGTCCTCCTTGCACCACATGGCACCACCAAACTTCATCACCTTTTTTGCAAACCTTTACACAACATCATAGTCCATTTTATCCAAAGGCTTTTTTGTTCCTTTAGCTGGGATAGTCAGATCACTGTTTCATATTAAATCTATATCATTTGGCCTCTCTGGATTCAATATAAAACTTGGAATAGTATAACAGAAAGATGCTACGCAATGTTGTACTTACAGTATAATCAGATTGCCATAATTGCTGGCAACAAACATGAAGTGAACTATCGGATGCTAACATTTCTCTTGTAATCAAGTTTTCCTGCGGCATGATCTACTCCGCCGCTGCTTGTTGTTCATCTCATGGAGGCTAGGTCAAAATCTGTTTAACTCTAATTATATGGTACATATATTTTAATGTGTTGATTTTATTACCATTTATATGGTTAGTGCGTGTGTCATCATGAGCTACTAGTCCAGGGAGTGATACATGAGCATAAGGAATTCCTGAAATGGGGTTTCCCACATTATCTTCTTGGAAATACATGCAACATGTACATTGACCATCAAAGTCCTAAATATATTTTCACTCAATTATAGCTCAACATGTGACAGTGAATATGGGTTGATTTGATCAAAGATTACAATATGAAAGTTCATTATCATCCCGACAAGTTCAATGTGGGTGCCAATGTATAATGGCATAGTGTTATTGCTTGCATGCCCAACATGGAGTTAACAAACTTTGTGAAGATTATCGGAAGCTCAATGTTTGGAGCATTGGTCATTTGCCTCATTGGTATAGGAATCTCCAATCTTACCAACCAAATCAAGGAAGCTCATTGTGAACATAAGGGCGTGGAGAAACTAAGAGCTAGAATGATAGATGGCAAAATCGGGTTTCAAGTTAGATAACCAAGAATTTTATGATTTGGGAAATGTTCGGTGGTTCCAAAAATTTGAAGCATCAAAAGAAAATTCTTGGTGAAGCTCATGAATCTTCATTTTTATCCATCCTGAAAGAAAAGATGTATGACGGTTTTAAGCAAAGATTTTGGCGGTCTCATATAAGAGAGAAACTGCTCGTGTGGTCAAATTTGATGTTTGCTAACGAATGAAGGCTGGACACCTCAAGTCACCTAGAACTCTCCAGCCTTTTCCTCTTCTTTCTTGGAAGTAGGAAGATATATCTGTGGGTATGATTCTCTTTGGGCCATTATTGATTGACTCACAAAATTAGTACATTCCCTTTTGATATAGACGAAAATACCTAGTAGGAAAATATGACCAAATATATAGTGTTCGATAGAGGTCCAATCCACAAGTCAATTTTGGCAAAATCTTCATGATGCAATGGGTATCGATCTCTCTTTTTGTATGTACCACCTTCCTCAAACTGGGAGGCAAACTAAGCGGGTCAATCAAATTCTTGAAGGCATGCTCCGGGCTTGTGCTGTAATCTCTGCCAAGATTTGTGATACATTTTTGCCCTTTGATAAAATTTCTCACAACAATAGTTATATTATCAACAATAATAGCTATTGAACAAGTATAGGATTGTCCTCATTTGAAGCCTGTATTGGTAGAGTTGTAGAACTCATCTTAGTTGGTCAAAGTTTAGAGAACAATTGTATTTTGATTTGAATACTATTTTGGAAGCCTAAGAGAAAAGTGAAGACTATTCAAGAAAGCATAGTAGCTTCTCAAACTCACTTAGAAAGGTATGTAAATTGACGAGATGAGAGTTATTATTTCATGTTGGTGATCATGTCCATCTTATGCTTACACCATTCAATGGCACTTGACGTTTCGAAGAGAAAGGCAAGCACCCTTGTAGGTACATATGTTAGCCTTGATTGTGTATTTTAAATTAGCTTCTTATATGATAGTTTTGCAATATTAAAACCTATTTAGACATGACTTTTATGAACTGTTGCAATGACTTTTGGCAAATTTATTTGTTATAAGAATCATTAAGCTCCTGTATAGAGACCGAAAAGCTAGAGCAAGACGAGGTTGAGCCCAAACCTGTGCTATGATGACTGCCCGAATCTATGCTCTGCGCCGATGACCCTTCCATTTGGCACCAAAGTCTCCCTGTTTTAGATAAAATGTGTATATAAACCTTGATTGTGTATTTTAAATATTCTCTATCTACGCTGCTTAGAACACAATGTTTTCATGATCAACATTGATTTAGATGACCACATCTAGATAAGTAAACTTTTTAGGCTGCTTATCAGAGGACATGCTATCGGCAATTCGGCATATAACTAGTTCTCATATTTTGTTATCTTATGTTGTATTATCACAATGTGAATTATCTATTGCAAAATGCTACTATAAGACATTAGTGATGTAATCTTGAACCTCTTTTATGCATGGTGAATCTCCGTGTATGGATATTCCATTTATGTGTGTGATGGTGTTATTTGTTGTGCTAGTGAGATGTGTATAAATCGTGGGCAAAATTCAAGACTTGCCTCAAGGACTACATGGATAAGTCTCCTTAATTATTTGGATTGACCAACTCCTAGTGACTTGATTAAATGAGATTAATTTGGGTGGTCCCTCACATATAGAGTTATGGGTAACTGTAATGGTATACATGGGATGGATATCAAGATAGCATATAAAAAAATTGTTTCAGTGGATTCTTAAATGGGCATGCAGAGGGACGAAAGCTTGGTAGAAATTGTATATATCCTTAATGAGCAAGAGATAATGGACAGTGTTGACGCTTTTTCTGGTCAACACACCGAGATTGCACTAGAACGCGCGAGATCCGCAACGGATCGATCAACTGCAGCAAGCCCAGGCGAAACCGGTTTGAGGATCCGGTGAAACCGGTTCCTCGGGATCTGCTGCGTAGACCTAAGATCGCCGGCCCGGGAGGGACCCCGTCAGGGCAGGCACGCCTAGGGTTTCTCTGAGATCGGCAGGCCACTCAGAGCGCCGTTAAACGCCGTAGAGACGAAGAACGAACAGAATTAGGGTTGGAAAAGCTAGGGTTTAGAGAATGACAAAAAGTAAAGGTAATAAGTGTTTTGATCGATTGGATAACCCTCAATCGGCCGTGACCCTTCATATTTATAGGGTGGGGAGGTCGTACCCCGCAAGGAAAGTCCTATTACCACTCGGATCTACAAAAAGAGTCCAATCCTACTAGGACTCGGTGAAAACCGGTTCCACCGGTTTCCAAACCGGTTCCACCGGTCTGGCTGTCAGACGGGTAACAGTGGACCAAACCGGTTCCACCGGTTCTTCCTGCCTTGCTGTCCTTGTGCCAATTTTGATCGCCAACATATGCCCCCCTGTTTTTTGGTAAAGCTTGCGTACCAGAAAACATTTTAGCACAAGAAAACACTCCTGAGGGCGATGTTAAACAGAATTCATCGGCCTTTTTATTCTAAGGGCGATATTTAAGACTATCGGCCATATAAATCAAGCTCCCTGCCAAACACTTGGATAATATTGCTTTAAGTATCTTCCATTAAGTGCTCTTGGCAGCTGCTGACCTTGCAAAGTCTCCACCATATAAGAATTACCGAAGATCACTCTAATTGCCTTGTATGGACCTTCCCAACTTGGAGACCATTTACAAAACTTGTTACTCTTCGATCCTATAGGTAGAATTGTCTTCCAAACGAGATCACCAACCTGAAAAGACTTTTGTTTTACCTTTTTATTATAAGCCTTAGCAACTCGAATTTTGTCCTTCTCAATTTCCTTCAAGGCCTTCAATCGCTTATCGGTCACTTCATCAATATTGTCCATCATCAAATTATGATAATTAATAGCATCTTCTGTTTAGCTAACCGA
>CM014270.1:43794285-43847497 GCA_004135705.1 Alloteropsis semialata | reverse complement strand
GATCCATTCCCTCCTTCCCTCGCCCGTGACACCACCGCCGCATGTCATCTCGCTCGCCGATGCAAAGCGGTGGCGGTGACCCGGCCGGGAAAGTGGTGACGAGTGACGACCAGATCGAGTGGCGCCGCCCCTCACGCCCTGCCGCGAGCGCGTTGGCTATAGTCACAGGCGCGGGCAGGGGCTGTGGAGCGGCTGCATGCGTGCCGCGCCGCGGAAACAACAGGGGATCGGAGTTGGTCGGCGACTGGCGTCTGGGTGGGTGTCAGTATCGTGGCGTCGTGGATGGGTCAAAATCTGTCCGTCGCGGGTACAAGGGACAGGGACGGGCCCCTGGCCGGATCTCGCCCAGGATTTGTGGCCAGGAGACGCCCTGCAACTGTGCTAACGAATGATGTATGCAGTTTGTTTTGTTATAAAGAAATGAATGTATGCATTATGCGCTCCTCCCTAGCTCCCGTTCCTTTTGTTTGCTCGATCCGTAAGCAAACGGAGCGTGTTGTTTTGACTGACAGGCTAACCTTGCGGATTCTTCTTTGCTTTCTGTTAAGTTCAGGTTAAGCGTCGTCGCTAGTCCGGCTCACTGCAGGATTTGATCTTTTACCTAGAGTTCCCAGTACAGTACGTGGCCAATGGGACCTAGTCACTTCACTCCCTAATCACTTGCTCGTCTGCTTTTCTGGGTCCGTAAATTGCTGGTCGCTGATTTGGTTTGGCTCTGATCTGCATAGTCGTATTTGACTGTTACCATTCTTGGACATGAAGTAATAAGAGGTCGGACAGTTCACAATAAGACTACTAAAATTATACGGCAGTTTCACGCTAAGTTAGATAACCACCACTACCAGAGAACCTCTCATTGGTGCGTGCACGATAGTGCCGGTCGCCTGGGAGCCGGCACTAATGTCGTCATTTAGTGCCGGCTCCAGGAAACAGTGCCGTGAAGACATGTTAGTGCCGGCTCGAGCCCCCAGCCGGCACTAACGTGCGCAAGTTAGTGCCGGTTAGAGGTTCCGGCCGGCACTAACTTGGCACAGGCAGTTTAGTGCCGGCTGAGGAGCCAAGCCGGTACTAACGCGACCAAAAAAATCCACGGTGCAGCCTATATCTTCTCTCCTTTATCCCTCGTCGTCCTTATCTCTTCCTCCCTCATCTCATTCTTCTCTTCCCTCACATCTCTCTCTTGTGGCCAGGATCTCCGGGGCGCGGCGGCCGGGCCAGGAGGCGCGGCGCGCGCGGGCCTCTGNCCTCCGGATCCGGGGCGCGGGGTCGCAGGAGCCGCCGGCCGCGAGGGAAGGTGCGAGGCTGGCCAGGCGCGCGTTCCGCCGGAGGTACGTCGGCTTGCCAGTGGTGGTGCGGCGATGGTTGTGTGATTGTGGATTTTTTTTTGATTTTGTCAAATCGATCTGTGAGATGATTTCTGTGATGAATTTGTGAGATGAATTGTGTGATGACTTTGTGATGGAGATTATTTGTGTGATGAATTTGTGATGAAGATGATTCATGTGATGAATTTGTGTGATGAATTTGTGAGATGAATTTGTGATGGAGATGATTTATGTGATGAATTTGTGAGATGAAGTTAGATGAATGCTTGGGATGCTCAATCGACAGTGATGGAGTGGGAAAAGAAAAACAAAAAGAAAAGGAAAAAGGAAAAATCACTGTGCCGTGCGATAGGCGCGTGTGCGGCCTCCCGTGTGCGCGCGATATTTTTTTTATTTTTTTTTGGCGATGTGCGCACATTAGTGCCGGTCACCAGTCACCGGCACTAACGTGCATCACGTTAGTGCCGGTCACAGGGACCGGCACTGACGTGGATTTTGACCGGCACTGATGTGCGATTCTCCAGCAGTGATTTGGGTAATTCCCCACCATGTGTCCACACAACCACCGCCATCCTTGTTAGATTTCAGCCTGCCATTCCAATGAACCTTCCTTCAACATTAAGAAGTTTAGCACCAACAAAATTAATTAAAAGGTTTATGCAAATATATAGCTCCTGCATCCTGTCAGCTGAGTGGTTGTGCAGTAAGATTTCTGTTTGGTGGTCCTATTGAATCATAATATGCATTCATGCCCAGGCTTTAATTAGTTTGGTAGTTAAACAATTCAGTAACGAAAAAAACCAGAAAATGGTTTGCATTTTTTTTAGCAATTCAGGGAGAGAGCGAGAATACCCAAGAACATCGTCCATTTCGTTGACAAAAAAGGTTTAACATTGAAACCAATCTATACAGCGGGAGATTATGAAAATTGTACATAAAATCCATAATTACAGGAAATCGCATTTTATGATTAAAAAACATAAATGTTCACATTAGTAATTAACTGAAACGACATTAGGAAACATCTGCCAAACCTCCACTGCACGGTCTTGGTCTTCCATTATTGATGCTGATGGGCATATATAGCCTCATGGATATAGGGTAGGCAAAGTAACATTTTCATAGTGGTAGTGAGCCCGTCACTGATTATAGTGGCCATAAATGTAACCATTCGTTTGCTGAGTGACTTGCATTATTAGACCGAAAGCAAACGGGTCAACACATTGTGATCAAGAGAACATACTATTAACACAAAGTGTATTTTTCATCTCTTAAATATCGTAAAAATGTGACTTTCATTGCTCACGTTTAAAATGTTGCAAATCAGTCTCTTAATAACTAATTAATTAAATTGGTGCACTACTCATCCATGTTCCAACATAACAAAAATTTAGTACAATCTGGGATAGATGATTTAGGCCACATAATAATTTGACTAATCACTACTTAGCAACGTCATGCACTTTTACTAATAACCAAAAAGAATACTTTCTTACTCTAATAGTTTGAACAAAGAGTTGAAAGACCATTGTAGCGATGTGCGCATCCATTTTGTTGATTTTCCCATAATAAACTCACCTCTCCTCTTTGCTGCCTCCCTCCTCCCTTACCCTTGCTAGTGTATCAGCAATAGCCATGATAGCTGTTGACGTCCAAAAATTCAGGCGTTGACTCTCGAAAATTAACACTGTGGCCTGGAAGATTTGCTTAAACTTCAGTGCAGGTCCAAAATCTTGAGGTTCGTGGCGTGCCAGTCAATTTGACCTGAAATTGGTAAGGTAGAGTTTAATCAGTAAAGCACAAGGAACTCATCGGCCAAAGCCCCGATTCGTTCCAGCAAATCGGATCAGCGCAAAAGGGAGTCCGATTCGAGAGAATAAACCATCGGCCTTGAGTCCGATTCGTGAAAATATGACATGTATTAAAAGCAAAAGGGAGTCCGATTCGAGAGAATAAACCATCGGCTTTGAGTCCGATTCGTGAAGATATGACATATATTAAAATAAACCATCGGCTATGAAAGCCGAATCGGAGATAGATCTAATCTAAACTCATTCTTTAATATACATCTTTCCAAAGGCAATGAACAAACCAAATCTCATGTCACTAACAATCGGATCGATTTCGAGACAACGTTGCTAGCAGGGCACCGATTTAGCTTGCTTACTCCGATATATCGATATATGTCAAAGAACTAGTTTAAATCAGATCTATTTGTAACTTGCTTAATCTAAATCAGCTATATAAATAAAAACAACAGATCTATTATAAACTTGTTCTATGATAAAGCAGAATAGATCTTTCAAACTGATGTAAGCCGATAGGATAAAATTAACAAGATACGATAACTGGTGAGCGATCTAAACGAAGAAGGGCGATACGCCTCAATCTAAAGCCTAGATTAATTCGATAGGTGTCGCACTTACAGACAAACCGGAGGTCAAGATGATGCAGCCCTGCTTGCTGAAGAACTCGACGAAAAGGGTTGTTGGCACGTAAGGCCGAAAGTTGTGTTTGATTGATTGGTTGTGTGAACATTTTTTACAATGGCGCAGGGTTTATATTTATACCCTAGAAATCTAACTAATCCTTGTCGGCTACGATAATATCTCTAAATTATTTAAAGCAAACTAATCTTAAACTACCAAAACTATTACAATCTTGACGCGCAATCAGGCCCTGAAGAAGCTTCCAGACGCATCTCCCCTCCAGAAGTCGTACGTGCTCCGGCCTTCTCTTTCCCGTGTCTGATCGGGACTCTATCGGACGCACTCCAATCGGAATCGGAGGCTGACTCAGAATCGGACTCGGCTCCTACTTTAGCTCTGTCATGTACAACCCTAGCCGAGTCAAAATCTGGTGTCAACACATGCCCCCCAACTTTAGGATAAAATAATATTTTGTTCCAAAATTCTCCGAGCAATGATGACCCTGGCAATGAACAGCATATGGAAACTCGCACCCTTCACTGTTGCAATCCTCGAATCTCGCGTGGATTCGGCATCTTGGCCCTCGGGCGGTTTCTTCTCCCATAAGCCCTATAAATGCAGACCCAAACCGTCGTCTCCTCCAACTCACATCTGCTATCACGCTTGCATGCCCGCCATTGTCATCTCTGCAAAGCTTCGCCCGGCGAACGTTCGGTCTTCATCCCTTAATCTTTCACCGCGAATCGAGTAAGGAACTTCCCCGCATATGATTCATATCACACATCTGGCTTTACCGCATTCTTCTGTGATCTCTCAGACTTTTTCCTCCTTGTATTACTGTTCATTGTAGATCTATTTCTCCCATCAATGGCGGCTCCTGCTGACAAAGCAGACAACACCCAAGTTCCTAAGGTAAAAATGCCCAAAATCCTCACTTTAATTACTGCATTGTTATTCCAGAACTGCTCCGTATTTATTATTTTATTTTTCCTGAATGTAGCATCTTAAGAATAGTCTTGTCGTTCCCGTCTCTCATGTTGAGGCTGGGTATTATCTTGGCCTGATGGGTGACCCCGATCCGACGGATCTGATAAACATGGAATCAGAGAGAATTCCATTCAAAGGATCGGATCTGCAAGTCTCCGATTGGGCAGGCTCGTTCCGATCATGGCCCGGAATGGTCCTAGGATGGAGAAATTGGTTTCTCAGAATCCAAGCTGCCAAATCGGCCTTTTGGGATGAAAAGAACATAAACCAATGCCTTACTCTATCCCTCGCTGACATGGCCAATGACAAAAATTTACTGGCCTCAAGCTCTCTCTTCTGATCCGATGCCCTCAATGCTTATTTGTTCAGCCACGGTCCGATGACTCCAACCTTGATGGATGTACATATGCTGACCGGCCTCAACACCATAGAAAACTCCAACCCAAGAAAACTTATTCGTAATCTGAAGCACAGACTGGTCGGCACAGGCTCCAAAAGTTGGAAGAAATACATTGCCGATCACTGCAAAACTGGCACTATCGGAGACAGAGAGCATGCGGCTTTCCTCAATATGGGGCTAGAAAGATTCATATTCTGTGGACCAACCCTTGGTGCTACAACCAATATGCAATCTATCGCAGAGACATTGGCTCGCGGCGGATCGGTACCACTCGGTCGTCTCCTCCTTGGCGCAGTTTACCATCTGCTTCATCAGGTATCGGCCAAGCTCTCGGAGGGCCAAGCAGTTGGACATATCGGAGGCCCCTGGTGGTTTATTCAACTTTGGTTGCACACCCAATTCCGATCCACTCTTGAATTCAACTTCAAAGATCACCAATTTCCAAATTTGCGACCGTTCGCTGATGCATGTCATTTGGAGAAGCAGCATCGGTGTGTCCCGGATCAAGGCTCGATGCCAAAAATATGGCCACCTACTTTGAAAGCTTCTACCACGGGATCGCATCGGAGCGCTTTCATTATTTTGCCTACGCTGATCTCGATCGCAACTATGAACTGCCCTTATTCAATATCCAGAATGATCTTGCAGCGATCATGCCAATTCTGAAATCTTTCATCACATCGGCTATCCTTGGCAGCAACATTGCATATGGCCGCAAGATTTCATCTTACGAATTTTACAATCCATCGGCAGCAGCTCGTCAGCTAGGATTCGGTCAACTTCCGATCGGCCTCTACTTCGTAGATAAAATCAAACATTGTGAATCGGTGTCAACTGACCTGCAGATGGATCGGATTATGGCATTCACTCCCCAAGCCAATTTTGAAATACCAGAGTGGCTGTGCACTAGCTTTTCATCCAGACTTTTTAAGACTTGGTGGAAAGAACTACGTCTCCATATATTCAGACTCCCGGCCACCAGTGGCGGAGCTGGAGAGAAAAACAAAGGGGGGCCAGAAAAATAATTGCCGGTTCAAGAATTTAGCAATTTGTCTCAATTTTTCATTGTCCACACAAACAAATACTATGTAGCCAGTAGCCATGGCTACAGTAACAATTACACAATGCGATACACAAAAGCGAATAGTTTGCAAAAACGGTAAATACATCTTACTTGTTTATTTAAATTTCACAGCACGTTTCTTCACCATATTGAAATCATCAATAATGGAATCTGTCGTGACCTTCATTGCCATCTCTCTCTCAATATAGAGTAGCAAGCAATCTCTTAAAAATTCATCTTCCATTTTGTTTCGTAGCCTAGTTTTATTAATCTTCATCGCAGAAAATGCACGCTCAGTAGTTGCAGTTGAAACTGGTAAAGTAAGAACAAGTCGAATCAACCTACAAACAAAAAGGAATATTACTAGCTGATATTGTAATTTTTTGGTACAGAAACTAAGTACAATAATATAAATAAGAACATACCTGTGAATCAAATGATAATCGCCTTCTTTTTTAGTTTCTACAAGTCGACGACAAAGATCAGCCATATCATTATCATTTTGCCCTTCCACAGATGTCCTTTTGTAGAAAGAAAAAAGTGTCTTTACTTTAGGTTTTGCCTTGGTTTCCTACAGAAATTTAGCCTAATTTGATTAAAAAACTTGTGCTACATGAGAAAAGAAACTAAACCAAAAATAATTTAGGGGATAATATATTAGAAAAACATGCTTACATTGATTTTAGTTGAAGGACCGTAGCCGTCTTCCATAGTGTCGCTCGATGCTCGGCGTGCCGGCGTCGCGGCCGACGCGGCGATGTTGCAGACTGCAGAGGCCGTCACCGTCAGGGAGGCTGAGTCCTGAGTGCCTGCGTGCGTGGAAACTACAGAGGCGCCGCCGCCGGTGTATGAGTGCCTGAGTGCCTGAGTGACTGCAGAGGCGCCGCCGCCGGTGTCAAAACTACGAAACAACTCGCGAGAATGCGATGCGACGGCGACGCAGTCACGCAGTCTACGAGGCCGAGGGTCTGCTGCCGATCTGTTTACGAGGCCGAGGGGTTTAGGGGTCTGCTCGCTGCCTCGCTTGGGCCTTGGCTAATGGGCTCTACATCTTAATTTTTTTTTTGGAAGTTGGGGGTGGCCGTGGCCCCTATGGGCCCCCCCCAGCTCCGCCACTGCCGGCCACCACCTTTTGCACACTTATAGACTCCGATTTTGAGGCCATGGAAAATCCTGTAAGTTTTCTTTGAAATCCTTCCACCTTTACTTCAACTTTCATTCAAACGAACTCTCCATAATCCATATTTCAATATTTTTGACAGCCAATTGAAGAGAACGTGCCAGTGGTGAGCAATAGTGGGAAACCGATTCGGTATGCTGTCAGGACTCCATACCTGTTGACGGTCCTTATAACATAAAATCCGACCGTCATTAGGCTCAGAAACCAATAAAGATCAAGGCATAACTTAGACATTAGTATTCAAATAATAGTATACCATGCATATCTGGAATATATTTGAGTACAGGGACTACGGTGCAAAAGATGGGCGAAACTGGGCACAGGCCCAGGTCGGCCGACCTGGCTAGGTCGGGCGACCTGGCCTGAACCCCGATCAAACTCAATTTCGACACAGGTTAAGAAGCACACTGAAGAAGGATCATGGACGTTGATTCATCGTCGGTTCAAGTCAAGGGTGAGGATGAGCCACGTGCCATTCCCATGGATTGAAGGGCCCACACATCAACACAATTGCACCCAAATGGAGTATACCCACCTGGAACCGTCATGAGGACCCACATGGAAGTCTACCAGAGAAGAGTGGGGCCGAATGGCGGCGGAACCAGGTCGGCCGACTCAGCTAGGTCGGCCGACCTGGCCCTGCGGCCGTTTCGCTTCCCCCTTGACCAGTACCTGTAAACCGTCATCAGGAGTTCATCAGAGCCATGCATTGCTGAAGACGGTGGATCCAAGGGTCGGCCGACGTGGGGAATTCGGCCGACCTAGGCCCACCTCCAAACTGCCTAAACCGCCTCTGGCCGGCTCCAACCGCCTATGTGATGCTACAAATACCTGCAAAGGGCGCCGTACTCAACACACACCAGAAGAAGAGCTCTCCTTTGCTACAAGCTTAGTCTTAGTCTTAGTAGTGATAGTCATAGTGTTAGATCTTCTGAAGGGCTTACGGTGGAGTCTTGGTAAGTTCTAGAGTTCAGTTCTTGTATTCTCTTACTTACTTGTAATACTCTGAGCTTAATGGAAATACCTTCATACTTATGTTGTATGCTTCAGTTATACCTTATCTACTTAGTATATACTACTTATGTCTTACACCTCAATCAAGTGAATGTATGCTATGGCATTGGCTCAATGTGCCTTGTGGTTGCTCTATTTATTAACGTGATAGATAGAGTTGTATCTCGTATTGCAAACATGGTGTTTGGGATACGGTATACTATTGAGGGTACCGCTGCCCCACGGATTAGTAGAGGTAGGAGGTAGGTGGTGACAGCCCTGTCCGTCCTTTGTAATCCTCCACGTACGGGAGTGGGTATTAGGCATTTATGATAAGACGTCCTACTGTCGTCCCTTGATGAGGGAACCACTGGATACCTCGATGTGTCCTCTTGCATACGATCATTGAATGAGCTTGTATAGGGTATTGTAGTATATCCAAGTTCCATAAGTATGATGCTAATGAACCCTTGTTAATCTTCACTAGTGTACTATACTAACTAAGAATAACATAATGATGAGCAATGAACTTCTGTGTGTCAACCCATTCATTCACTTCTATATCTTTTACCCCTGTTTAGATTATGGTACATTAATACTGTTGTACGTAAGAGCATTGGATGGCACATCTCTCTTTTAACTAAATGCTTTCCCTGCGGATAAACAAATAACGATACTCTGGAATACTACCGGGTGAAATGCTACAACGTACTTCTGTGCGCTTGCAGAATATCTGTAACATCTAGATTTACGATGAAGTATCTCTAGTACCATTACTACTCTAAGTAGTGATGCTAAGAAATACCAACAAGCATTTCTGGCGCCGTTGCCGGGGAAAGCAGTGGTTAAAGAGATTTGAACATCCATGCATTTCGTGCAACAAAATTAATTGCCAGTAATCTAGCAGGTTTACCCTTTTCGCTCTGTTTCTCTGTGATGTGAAACAGGGTTGTGCATGACTGGTTTCCAACTACCATCCAACTACGTCGAGAACCCAAATACCATAGGAAGGAGGGTACGCACTCGTGTCGTAATCCCTCAGGTGTTCTTGTCGGAAACCGAACCAGTCATCGGAGAATCCTCCAACCAAGGAGAACAACCCGTTCCTGTAGCACCCCAACCGGAAGAAGCCATGGCCGACAGGACCATTCGTGACTACTCCGCTCCGTCCGCTGCCCAGATCCCTACGGGTCCAGCAGTGGAAGTGGGGGATCATGCTTTTGAGCTGAAGGCTCCGCTTATCAACATGGTGCAGGCTAGCCCCTTCTGTGGGAAAGCCAATGAGGACGCCAGTGCTCACCTGCAGCACTTCCTGGAGGTGTGCAGTACCATCACCATCCGAGGGGTGGATCAAGAGGCCATCAGGCTCTGTCTATTCCCGTTCTCGCTGCTGGGTAGAGCCAAACAATGGTTCTATTCCAACTGTGAGGCGGTGAATACATGGACCAAGTGCTCCAACGCCTTCTTGGCGAAGTTCTTCCCCATTGGGAAAACCAATGCCCTTCGGGGAAGAATTTCCAGCTTTCAGCAAGAATCCGGGGAGACGGTCCCGGAAGCGTGGGATCGCTTTCAGGATTACATTCTGGCGTGCCCCCACCATGGCATGCAAGAGTGGCTCCTGCTTCAGAACTTCTACCATGGGCTGTCCCAAACAGCCCGTGAACACATGGAGCTGCTGC
The DNA here is from genome assembly GCA_004135705.1 of Alloteropsis semialata. Classification (NCBI taxonomy): domain Eukaryota; kingdom Viridiplantae; phylum Streptophyta; class Magnoliopsida; order Poales; family Poaceae; genus Alloteropsis; species Alloteropsis semialata. The sequence continues at coordinate 43,837,441 of CM014270.1, read as the reverse complement.
TGGAGGGGCATTCCTCTCCGTGACTGTGAACGCCGCCAAGCTTCTCAACGAGAAGATGGTGTCAAACCAATCCTGGAATGACGACCGTCTTCAGGGACGCAAACGCGGTATGCACACCGTAAAGGAGGTGGACATGCTGGCCGCCAAGATGGATCTTATTATGAAGCGCCTTGATGACCGCACCAAGGATGGAGGCGCCAACAACGAAGGGCCACTGGACTCACACATGACGTGTGAAGTCTGTGGAGAAACTGGCCACTCGGGGAACAACTGCCCCGAGACACAAGAGGAGGTACAGTTCGTGAACGGCAACAATGGATACCGGCCTCAAGGGAACTGGAATCAGCAATGCCCATTTTACCAGGGAGGTAACAATAATAACTCTTTTTTCAATCAACCTTCCCTTAAAGATCTTGTCCTTGGTCAGGCCAAGATTAATGAGTCTATCTCCAAGAGGCTTGCTGTTAATGATAAGGCTCTGGAGGGCATAAACTCTAAAATAGAAAGTTTGTCCTCCACCTTCCAAAGCCAGCTGAGTTTTAATAAAATGTTAGAAACCCAATTAGCTCAGTTAGCTGCCGCTGTTCCGTCTGGTGATAAGGGGCGAATTCCCGGACAACCGGATTCGTCCTTTGAAAATGTTAAGGCTGTGTCCACGAGGAGCGGCAAGGCTACTCGGGACCCGGTTCCCCCTAACCATGCAGGGAAAACAGCAGCACTAAGAAAGGAGATCCCCACTGTGGAAGAAGAGCCAGAAGCCGAACTAGCACCAACTGGACAGACCGCGCCGCATGAGTTCTACGACTCCAACGTCTTGCCATTCCCGCAGCGTCAAAAGAAACCATCCGCGGACGAGCAATTCGCCAGGTTCGTAGAAGTTATACAAAAATTGAATATACATGTGCCTTTGCTGGATGCTATGCAGGTACCGACTTATGCAAAGTACTTGAGGGACATTCTCAACAACAAACGTCCACTTCCAAGTACCGAGGTCGTAAAGCTGACTGAGGAGTGCAGCGCAGCGATCCTAAACAAAGTTCCGGAGAAGAAGAAGGATCCAGGATGTCCCACCATCACATGTACAATCGGTGCGCTCTGTGATCTAGGGGCAAGTGTCAGCGTGATGCCAAAGGTAGTTTTTGACCGCCTTAATTATACTACCTTGTCTCCTACTCCCATGAGACTGCAGTTGGCCGATTCCACGGTTCGCTACCCGGAGGGGATAGCCGAGGACATTCCGGTGCGTATCCGGGATTGCTTCGTTCCTGTCGACTTCGTGGTACTGGACATGGACATGAGCAACGATTCGTCACTCATCCTTGGGCAGCCCTTCTTGAGCACAACAGATGCTCACATTAATGTGGGTGCTGGAGAAATCCAGCTCAACATTAACGGAAGGAAGGAGAAGTTTGAGTTCAGGCCAAAAGTGGAGCAATGCTCCATGATCAAGATCAAGTATGGGAGAAACAGTCAGAACGTCAAAGAGGTGGAAGTGACACCTCCAGAGAAAGACAGCCTAATTAAGTTCATGGAGAAGTTCTGGGAGAAGGATTTCCTCATCCGGTATTATGCAAAGCACAACAAGAAGTCTACACGAGGTGCAAAACCACAGACAAAGAAAACACCGGAATAGGCTGTCGACTGCCAGAAAAAGGGAAAACAGGTATGGCGGGTTAAATCATCTGTATCCTCATCTCCAGGGTCAGATGCTGCTTCGTCAAGTTGAATCCTACAAAGGAGACGTCTTCGCTCGATGACATAAAACACGAGTCCTGCGCTGACAGGTACATCGGTGTTGACAGACTAGCTTGGGGGAGGACCCTCAGCTCAGGTAAGTTCAGGTAAGTATGATTGAATAAAGTTTTCGTTCAAATAAAGTTAGTAAATGAGAGCCATCTATAATAATCCCATAAATGTTTTAAGTCTATGCTTAAATCTTTTCTTTGGATATGATGAAAAGTTGCTCTTATTTCTCTCTTGTACCTATGTTTCAACCTGTTATTCTCTTAAGTTTTGAGTTTGCTGGTTGAGCATGATCTTTTCTGTTATCTTGTCTGTCTGTGGGTAGCATAAGCATGCTCTGGTCTAGGTTGTTGTTAGCTAAGATATGAAAAGACCTGAGTGCCCTAAGATCTTACTAAGCTGGACTTGATAACCGGAGTTTTCTCTTTTAAAATTAAACAGAGAGTTCCTTATGGTGATTAAATTTCCTACCAAAGCTCATAATGTTTTAAACCCCTACATAAGCAACTTGTTTTGCAATGAGTTTTGTCAAGGTCACTGTGATTCTTAGAGATTTACTTCATGCTTTTAAAACCAAGATCACGTACACGCCACCATATACATGTTATACTTCTACTCTGAAAGTGAACATGACACCCATCCATCCACAAAATAAAAGCTCTACATAAAGTATGGTAGTCTTCCCTAACTTTATTGCAAAAAGAGACATGGAGCTGAAAAAAATTAAAATATATATATATATGTATATAATTTGGACACATGAAGGTCCAAGAATATATAAAAAAAAGAGTGAGAGAGCAAAATGAAGGCTCTTAGTTCAAAAATAAAGCCATGTCTCTAAAAAACAACTTTATAAAAAGGGAAGAGGGACCTGTAAAAAAGAGCTATCATCTTCTATGCCATACACACACGTGCACATCTTGGTTTGAGAGTATGACTTATTTCTCTTTGAATCCTGATTTTGACTTTACAATATGTGCATTGCAAGTATGCAATATAGCTCTCCTAGCACAAGCTCCACTCCAATGAGTGACATGAGAGTTGAGAGAGGAAATTGGTAAGGAAATACGCCATGAGTGACTTGAGAGTACCACCTAAGGAACTCCACCTTTTGAAAATCCCAAAACCTCCGGTTTGATTGTCAAGCAAGGTAGAAGGAAAGGTGCTTGGTCTAAGTCGTTCTAGCCATCAACCGCCCAAGACAATGAGAAGCTACAAGCCCCATGAGAGGCCAAGGTAATAAGGGAAGTCTATTTTACCAGCTTATTCAATCCTTGGTAGAATATCTTGCTGAACCACTGGTACTTTTGAGGAGTAATGAGGAAGCAACTCCTGATCCACTGAGCCTAAAAGTTCTAATCTGTGCTCGGGACGAGCAAAGGTTAAGCTTGGGGGAGTTGTTGACGGTCCTTATAACATAAAATCCGACCGTCATTAGGCTCAGAAACTAATAAAGATCAAGGCATAACTTAGACATTAGTATTCAAATAATAGTATACCATGTATATCTGGAATATATTTGAGTACAGGGACTACGGTGCAAAAGATGGGTGAAACTAGGCACAGGCCCAGGTCGGGCGACTTGGCTAGGTCGGGCGACCTGGCCTGAACCCCGATCAAGCTCAATTTCGACACAGGTCAAGAAGCACACTGAAGAAGGATCATGGACGTTGATTCATCGTCGGTTCAAGTCAAGGGTGAGGATGAGCCACGTGTCATTCCCATGGATTGAAGGGCCCACACATCAACACAATTGCACCCAAATGGAGTATACCCACCTGGAACCGTCATGAGGACCCACATAGAAGTCTACCAGAGAAGAGTGAGGCCGAATGGCGGCGGAACCAGGTCGGCCGACTCAGCTAGGTCGGCCGACCTGGCCCTGCGGCCGTTTCGCTTCCCCCTTGACCAGTACCTGTAAACCGTCATCAGGAGTTCATCAGAGCCATGCATTGCTGAAGACGGTGGATCCAAGGGTCGGCCGACGTGGGGAATTCGGCCGACCTAGGCCCACCTCCAAACTGCCTAAACCGCCTATGTGATGCTACAAATACCTGCAAAGGGCGCCATACTCAACACACACCAGAAGAAGAGCTCTCCTTTGCTACAAGCTTAGTCTTAGCCTTAGTAGTGATAGTCATAGTGTTAGATCTTCTGAAGGGCTTCCGGAGGAGTCTTGGTAAGTTCTAGAGTTCAGTTCTTGTATTCTCTTACTTACTTGTAATACTCTGAGCTTAATGGAAGTACCTTCATACTTATGTTGTATGCTTCAGTTATACCTTATCTACTTAGTATATACTACTTATGTCTTACACCTCAATCAAGTGAATGTATGCTATGGCATTGGCTCAATGTGCCTTTTGGTTGCCCTATTTATTAACGTGATAGATAGAGTTGTATCTCGTATTGCAAACATGGTGTTTGGGATATGGTATACTATTGAGGGTACCGCTGCCCCACGGATTAGTAGAGGTAGGCGGCAGGTGGTGACAGCCCTGTCCGTCCTTTGTAATCCTCCATGTACGGGAGTGGGTATTAGGCCTTTATGATAAGACGTCCTACTGTCGTCCCTTGATGAGGGAACCACTGGATACCTCGATGTGTCCTCTTGCATACGATCATTGAATGAGCTTGTATAGGGTATTGTAGTATATCCAAGTTCCATAAGTATGATGCTAATGAACCCTTGTTAATCTTCACTAGTGTACTATACTAACTAAGAATAACATAATGATGAGCAATGAACTTCTGTGTGTCAACCCATTCATTCACTTCTATATCTTTTACCCCTGTTTAGATTATGGTACATTAATACTGTTGTATGTAAGAGCATTGGATGGCACATCTCTCTTTTAACTAAATGCTTTCCCTGCGGATAAACAAATAACGATACTCTGGAATACTCCCGGGTGAAATGCTACAATGTACTTCTGTGCGCTTGCAGAATATCTGTAACGTCTAGATTTACGATGAAGTATCTCTAGTACCATTACTACTCTAAGTAGTGATGCTAAGAAATACCAACAATACCCAAGAATCGGCTCTTCCGCGCCATCTCTTGCAGACATCATGGATGGCAAAGGCAAGAGGAAAACCGCTCCCACCAAGGCAGGTGCGCCGAAGAAATTGAAGAAAAGCCATGTGGTATGATTTCTTCATGCTTCCGATTCTTGTTTCCGATTCATAGTCTAAACAAATAACTTCTCTTGTACACAGCCCACCGGAAAGATTCTTGGCCAATCAACCTCCAGGGCTGCCGAGGAAACTGCAGAGAAAGCTGCTGAAGGCGTCAGAATGCTTCTTGAGGCAGTATCGGTAATGATCCGATTCCATTCATATCTTGTATTTTTTCAACACAAATCGACAATAACAATTCCATTTTCAGCAAACAAATATCACATTGCCTGATCTCCAACCGGCTCCAGCTCAAGACATCCAAACAGAATCAGCCCAACAGGTAAACTGAACCCAATCTATATCTCTTAAATATATACACTTGATATAATCGATCCGTCTACAGACTGTCGCCCTGCAACCCGTCATCGAGGATCCAAGTACAAATATCCAATCGGAGGCGCTCCCCGAGCAACCAATCGTAGAAGAACCAGCTGCAAACGTTCAATCGGAGGTCATCCCTGAACAACCAACAACAACACCAGTGCCACCTCCGATTGAGCCAGCCCATATGCTTCAAATAGAAGCTAGCACAAACATTGCTCTGCCTCAAGTAATCCCCGATTATGTTCGGAGGGTCAATTTAAACTGGTACCGATTTAACCTCACGTGTCTTCTTATTGTATTAATAACCCCAATTTATTGACATCTTATTTCAGGCACACGATTCTTCGGCCATGAGCTTTGCATCATTCGACTTGGATTCCGCAATCGGAGATCAAGAAGTTAGCTCTGCACAATCCTCCACCACCATCACCGATGAAGTCAAGGCAAGACTTCAAGAAATGTTGAACCATCTGAACAAGAGCATTGCCGTCCTTGTAGAAGATGCAGAGCCGATTCGCCAAATTTTTAAAGAATTGAAGGGCCAATTGCCATCGGAGCTGGAAAGCGCAATCATCCCCGCCGCCTTTATTGAAGGTCATCAGCCCCAAGTCTTTGCTGCTCGCCACAGGATATCGGAGCGACTGGCTCAACAAGACTTAGTCAAGAAACGCGACGACGGCAGAGATGAGTTAAAAGTTATGCAGGCCCAAATTAAAACTTTGAAAGCCAAACCAGAACAATTAGAGAATCGGATAAAAAATCTCCAAGGCATTGAAGCTGAACTGCTCAAACGGCTCAAGGAAGTCCGTAAGGAGATGTCGGAGACTCAAGATCAGCTCAATCAGATTCCAACTTCCATCACATCGACGCAGGACAATTTGAACAAACGTTTGGAAGAAGTCCGCCAAATCCATAGAAGCATTAAGAATGTTCCTGGCTCCAATGTGGAAGATCTGGAAGAAATCCAGAAGATCGACAATATCCGATTGAGCGCGATCGAAATGATCCGCAAATTCTTGTAATATTAAACTCTGGCTGTACTGCTCCGATGACATCGATCATCGTTGAACTTGTTTGATCCGACGATGCTGATCGTCGATGAACAATTTTATTTTGTAAATATTTTTGCCCTCAAGGCGATACATATCGTATCGGCTATCTTAGATGATTTTTCTTAGAATATCGGCTTTAAGAATCAACCCAAATACTTGGATAGTATTTCTTCAAATATTTTCCATTAAGCGCTTTCAAAAATTCTTCTCCTTCCAATGTTTTCAAAATATACGCATTTTCAGGAACACACCAATTCACACGATAGGGACCCTCCCAATTAGGCAACCACTTTCCAAACTTAGAACTTTTAGTCCCTATCGGCAAAATCAGCTTCCAAACCAACTCTCCTTCGATGAACTCTTTTGGCTTAACCTTTTTATCATAATACCTGGCAATACGTGCTTTATTATTTTCGATGTTTTTCAAAGCTCTCAAATGAGTTTCAGCCAAATCATCCAACTCAAAATTCATCAAACTTTTATACTCATCGGCAGTCAAGTTCCCTTGTTCCGATATGCGCCTAGATCCGATTTTAACTTCCCAAGGCAAAACAGCTTCATGTCCATAAACCAAATGATGCGGGGACAATTTGGTAGAGCCATGACATGCCATCCGATATGCCCATAATGATTCGGTCAACGTTAGATGCCATCGTCTTGGTTCATCAATCTTCCGTTTGACGATTTTGATGATACTCTTATTCGAAGCTTCTGCTTGATCATTGGCTTGCGCATAATAAGGAGAAGAATTTAATAATTTAGTACCCATACTGGCAGCAAAATCTTAAAATTCATTAGACATAAACATAGTCCCCTGATCTGTCGTGATAGTTTGAGGGATACCAAACCCATATATAATATGCTCCTTAATGAATTCCACCATATTTTTGGAATCGGCAACCTTCAAAGAAATCGCCTCAACCCATTTAGTGAAATAATCTATTGCCACCAATACGAATTATGACCCTTGCTCGATGATGTATAAATTTGCCCGATCAAATCAATTCCCCACCCTCGAAAAGGCCATGGCTTAATAATCGGATTCATGGCTGATGCAGTCGCTTTTTGCACATTTCCAAATTTCTGGCATTCTTGGCAACCCTTACAATACTCAAAACAATCTTCCCAAATCGTTGGCCAAAAACAACCTGTTTTTCTAATAATCCACTTCATCTTAAAAGCCGATTGATGTGCACCACAAACCCCTTCATGCACCTCATTCATCACATCTTTGGATTCCGATTTACTCAAACATCGGAGTAATACACCATCAATCGTCTTATAATATAATTGATCATCAAGCAATACATATTTAACAGCCATGAATCTTAACTTTCTGGAAACCTTTTGTGACGGATCCTTAAGATAATTTACAATCTCATACCTCCAATCTCCGAATTCTGGCTCTATCATCATGATCTCATGAAAACGCCGATAGCCAGAAGCAGCTTGCACCAAATTGTTAGCTTCCTGATTTTGAGCCTTGGGGATATGTTCAATATTAACCAACGCAAATTCTTTCAATAATAATCGGCATTCTTCAAAATAACAAATTAGAATATCATCCTTGCATTCATATTTACCGATTAATTGATAAATCACCAACTGGGAATCTCCAAAAATCTCAACAGCTTCAACTCCGATTTCCAACAATAATTTTAACCCTTTAAGTGACGCTTCATACTCAATCCAATTATTGGTGAAACTTTAATCCATCGGATAACTGAATTCAAAACTTGCCCCCCGAGGTGAAACAATAACGATTCCGATGCCACATCCTTGGCCACATGAAGACCCATCAAAGAATAATGTCCAAGGCATCGGCTCAACAATTTTAACCTCATCTCCGATGTGTTGAGTTACAAAATCAGCCATCACTTGTCCTTTTACTGCTTTAGACGATTCGTACTTCAAATCAAACACCCACTTTCCGATTCTACCTTTCAGCATCGGCATGGACAACATATATTTGACCACATCGGTTTTACAAACAACCGTGCACTCAGAAGATAATAAATAATGTCTCAACTTAGTACAGGAGAAATATAGGCATAAACATAATTTTTCAACCGGTAAATATCTTGTCTCCGCATCAATTAATTTCCAACTCAAATAATAAACCACTCTTTCTTTTCTATCAAACTCCTGTATAAGAACCGACCCGATTGACAACTCATCAGTCGATAAATATAATCGGAATGGCTTATCCCTCTGAGGTAGAATCAAAACTAGCGGCGTCATCATATATTGTTTTATTTCATCAAATGCCTTCTGTTGCTCTTCTCCCCAGGCGAATTCTTCATCGGCTTTCAATTTCAGCAGCGGGGAAAAAAGATGAATTCTTTCAGATAAATTTGAAATAAATCTTCTAACAAAATTAATCTTACCGATTAACGACTGGAGACTCGTCTTATCGGTTGGTGGCTTAGCATCTCTTATAGCTTTCATGCTCTTCTGTCCGACTTTAATCCCTTTTTCATGAACCATGAAACCCAAAAACTGTCCGGCCGATACTCCAAACGCACACTTGTTAGGATTCATCTTCAAACCATGCTTCCTTGTGCATTCAAGAGTTTCCCGCAAATCGGCCAAATGCTGTTTGTATCCATCGGAATTCACCACTACATCATCAATGTAAATTTCAACAATCCAGCCGAATCAACTTGTGAAATATATAATTCATTACCCTTTGATACGTGGCGCCAGCATTTTTCAAACCAAAGGTCATTACAACCCACTCGTATAATCCAAGCGCACCGAACGCAGTTTTAGGAATATCTTCTTCTGCCATAAAAATTTGATTATATCATGCATTACTATCCATAAAACTAATCACCTTATGTCCCGAAGCTACATCGACCAACATATCAGCAATCGGCATCGGATACCCATCCATCGGAGTCGCCTTGTTAAGATTCCTGAAATCGACACAAACTCACAATTTCCCATTTTTCTTGAAAACAGGAACGATATTAGATATCCATTTAGCATATCGGCAAGGTTGAATAAACTTAGCTTCACATAACCGAGTTATTTCGGCTTTTATTTCTTTATCTAACTCAGGTCTAAATCGTCTCGGCGCTTGTTTAAAAGGCCGATACCCCGGTTTGATCGGGAGCGATGTTCAACAATAGATCGGCTTAAACCTGGCATTTCATAGTATTCCCAAGCAAAACAATCATGATACTCTCTTAATAACTTTATTAATTCTTGTTTAAACTCAGGATCTAGCTTTGCACTTGCATATGTCGGCCGAGGTCTATCTCCTTAACCTATATCTATTTCTTCTAACTCATCGGCCGACATAAATCCTTGACCAAGTTTACCCTCATCTTCAATGAAATCATCCATTAATACAAACTCTCGGAGCCGACTGCTTGGATCGGCTTTAAACCTTCATCGGACACTTGGATAAAATTGCCTTCCCAATTCCTGCCTGATAAGCACTCTATTCCTTCGAACTCCCAAACTGTCAAATCGGCGGTAGCAACGCTGACCAATTCATCGGCTTGGACAGTCTCAATGTGATCTCCATGCCATTGGATGAGACATTGATGCATGGTAGATGGCACACAACAATTAGCATGAATCCAATCACGCCCCAAGAGCAAACTATAAGATCCTTTACTGTCGATGACGAAGAACGTAGTAGGCAATGTCTTGTTTCCGATCGTCAATTCAACATTTAATGCCCCTCGAGCTGGCGATGGATTCCCGCCAAAGTCTTTAAGCATTATATCGGTCTTGATCAAATCATCAGGGCCTTTGCCAAGCTTCCGATATGTGGTATATGACATCAAATTCACTGCAGCTCCTCCATCAACAAGCATTTTTATCATCGGCTTGCCGTCAACATATCCTTTGACATATAAAGGCCTTAAATGCCGATACTTTTCATCAACTGGTTTTTCAAACACAGCTTGTTGAGGTTGCAAAATCAACTGTGCCATAGCTTCTTCAACGTCATCGGCCTCATCATCGCTGAACTAACATTATACTCAGCAGGCAGCACAAAAACCATGTTCACCGATGCCGATGGTCCTTCATCATCACGTTTAGGCTTAGCTCTCCAGACCTTGGAATTTTCATCTCCCTGGCGCTTCTCCTTGAGCAATTCCTTGAATCGGAGACGCTGAACCCTCCTTTTTTGAGTCTTGGTCAAACCTTCAGGACACCATTGTGGATTAACCTCGGGACGCAGGTCCAATTTGACCTCTAGATCCTCCTCCGATTCTCGTGCATTTTCTGGCTCTTGAACAATCTCCTTTTTCCTATATACTAGACGATCATACACAGAAAGACGGTCTCCTTTATACTTTTGGTGATTATTATACCTTCGGCAATCATCGTCCCATCGGTCATAACACCGATTCTCATACTCACGCCGATCATGGTATTCACGCCAATCTTTGCGCTCCTGTTGATAAGCTACCTCATCATGCCAGCTGTATCGGCGCCCAAAATCCAATCGGTCATGCACAGAATGTCGTTGCCTTTTTGAATCCCTGTAACTTTCATATTGATCACTGCATTCTGGGCAATCATAAATCGATGGGAGCCTCAACTTTTCATTCCAACAAAATCTGAAGAACGGACATCCCCAATGGTCTTTATCAAATCTTCTCATCGGAGGACTCCGGTCCCTCTCTTGCTGGCACAGGTACTTGTCAATGAGCTGTCCCGATGTAACCTTGGGCTTCTCCCTGTGCTGACGATCTTCCCGATAATTCCGGTAGTTCTGATTTTGCACATCATCGACCGATACCTGGCAATCCGGATCGACAACTCCCGATTTCTTCGCATGCTCCGATGTAAGAACCTTAGCTTTCAGCTTCCTATCGGGTGCTCCGATTTTAACCATATTCTGAGGGAATGGGTGTCCATCAAGCTTCATTGGCTTCTTTCCAGTTCAACTTTAATAATCCCCTTCTCAATCGCCGATTGAATCTCATTGCGAAACACTTTGCAATCGTTGGTATGATGAGATACTGAATTATGCCACTTGCAATATTTCTTTTTCTTTATTTCTTTGGGAGAAGGAATTGTATGATTTGGGGACAGCCTGATTTGTTTTTCTGCTAATAATAAATCAAATATCTTATCGGTTTTAGTAATATCAAAACTGTACCTCTCTGGCTCGACCTTCACCCACGGACAGGTGATAGAATTCTTATTCTTGGTCCACTCAGCCAAATCGATCTCAGCTTCATCCCCATCGGAGTCATACTCGATATTAACAATTTTTCACTGAAACTTCTCCCTCCGATAATCATTGCCTCGTCCTTCATGTTGAGATAGCTTTTGAATCATGTGCCCCAAGCCTTCAAAATCTTGACTTGTGTATCGGTCTCTGACCTGAGGCAACAATCCTTGGAAAGCCAAATCAACCAATTGTCCTTCCGATAGATTCAACGAATAGCATCGGCTACGAACATCCCTAAATCTTTGGACAAACTCGCTAACCGATTCCCTGTTTCTCTGTCGGAGCGCTGTCAAATCGAACGTCTGGTCTCTTGTACTCCCATAAAGAAATAAGCATGAAATTGCTTTTCCAAATCGGCCCAATTACTGATAAAATTTGGTGATAATGATGAAAACCACGAAGAGGCTGAACCAGAAAGCGACATAGGGAATAACTTAACTTTCAATGGGTCAATTGATGCTACTTCACCACACTAAATCGTATAACAACTGATATGCTCAATGGTGGTAACATCTCCCTGCCCAGAAAACTTGTAGAAATCTGGAATCCTGAATCAGGCTGGCATAGGCAATGTGTCAAACCAGTCCGGATACAGCTTCCAATACAGAGACGATTGTCCCTTAGGCTTTAGACCAAACTGATTCTTCATGACATCAGCAATCTTATCTGTCCAATCTTCCTGAGTGTAATTTCCCTGACTAATCAGAGCACGAGTCATTATAACTGGTGTTTCAGCAGGTCCGATCGACGGTTCCCGATTGTCAGCTCCCTTATTCTTTGGTGGATTTTTGGTGTTGAGGTAAGCAGGGTACACCATCTTGCCATCAACTACAGGAATTTGGCTACCAAACTGATCAATATGTTGAGTTCCGCCATAATTCTTGTCTTCTGTTTCTTCTTCCTGTTCCTCTTCTTCACCTCCCTCCACCGCCTTGCTTTTGCCTTCTTTGCCTTGGGAGTTTCATAGCACTCAGGATGTGTTTCTGGTGATGTAGACAAATTGATCTCCACCATCTTCTTCTTGAGATCTTTAATTGCCGAAGAAGCACTAGTATCAAAGTAAGCAGGTCCCTTCTGGACATCTTTCAGTACAGCTCCATCCAGCAACTTGGCGATCAATCCCACCTCCGTATTAACCAATATCCCAGATTGGTTAATCAAAGCATGACTCACACCAGCATCCACGTAGTCTTGAAAGAATTTTCTCTCCTCGGCCGTGATCCGATCAAACGCTTCCTGAGGAGTAGGAAACTGATTTTTCTTGATCACAGCATTACGAGTTTTGCTGAATGAGTCGAGGCACAGGTTTTTGAATTCTTCAAGTTGTGCTTCCATGAGTTTTTTTTGCTCATCGTTAAGATCTTCCATCGTCACAGCAGGGATCTCAGGAGGTGCCATCGCAGAAGCTTTCTGGTCCCATCGGGCGTGCCAAAATGTGTTGACATCCAAACAGTCAGGCGTTGACTCTCAGAAATTAACACTGTGGCCTGGAAGATTTGCTTAAACTTCATTGTAGGTCCAAAATCTTGAGGTTCGTGGCGTGCCAGTCAATTTGACTTGAAATTGACAAGGTAGAGTTTAATCAGTAAACCACAAGGAACTCATCGACCAAAGCCCCGATTCGTTCCAGCAAATTGGATCAGCGCAAAAGGGAGTCCGATTCGAGAGCATGAACCATCGGCTTTGAGTCCGATTCGTGAAGATATGACATGTATTAATATAAACCATCGGCTATGAAAGCCGAATCGGAGATAGATCTAATCTAAACTCATTCTTTAAAATACATCTTTCCAAAGGCAATGAACAAACCAAATCTCATGTCACTAACAATCGGATCGATTACGAGACAGCGTTGCTAGCAGGGCACCGATTTAGCTTGCTTACTCCGATAGATCGATATATGTCAAAAAACTATTTTAAATCAGATCTATTTGTAACTTGCTTATTAAATCTAAATCAGCTATATAAACAAAAAGAACAGATCTATTATAAACTTATTCTATGATAAAGCAGAATAGATCTTTCAAACAGATGTAAGCCGATAGGATAAAACTAACAAGATACGATAACTGGTGAGCGATCTAAACGAAAAAGGGCGATACGCCTCACTCTAAAGCCTAGAACAACTCGGTAAATAGGTGAACTAACTAAACGAAGAAGGGCGATACGCCTCAATCTAAAGCCTAGATTAATTCGATAGGGTGTCGCACTTACAGACAAACCGGAGGTCAAGATGATACAGCCCTACTTGCTGAAGAACTCGATGAAAAGTTGTTGGCACGTAAGGTCGAAAGTTGTGTTTGATTGATTGGTTGTGTGAATATTTTTTACAATGGCACAGGGTTTATATTTATACCCTGAAAATCTAACTAATCCTTGTCAGGTATGATAATATCTCTAAATTATTTAAAGCAAACTAATCTTAAACTACCAAAACTATTACAATCTTGACGCGCAATCAGGCCCTGAAGAAGCTTCCAGACGCATCTCCCCTCCGGAAGTCGTACGTGCTCCGGCCTTCTCTTTCCCGTGTCCGATCGGGACTCTATCGGACGTACTCCAATCAGAATCGGAGGCTGACTCAGAATCGGACTCGGCTCCTGCTTTAGCTCTGTCATGTACAACCCTAGCCGAGTCAAAATCTGGTGTCAACAATAGCGTTAGAGGTAAGTGTATGGGAGTAACTTGCATGGTGTGGTTAGTCATCGTCATGCTGTTGTCATACACTTGCCGGCTCTAGTCGTAAGAAGGTGTAGCCTCTGCTTAAGTCATGCGAGATGGCAGACCATGGTTAATTAGCTCCAAGTCTACTAGATTTTGTCCTTAAATCTAAATTTTGTCAATAAAAGGAATGTCAGAAGAACAAAAAGGAAAAAAGTAACAAATCAAAACAAGGACATAACGAATCGAAATGCCTCTTTCTCCACGCGACCCCCTCCTCCTTCGCTGAGACCTCATATCTTCTTCGGCGATGACTACAACTCCAGCATGTTTCCAATTGGGGTTAGGGTTAGGATTTCAGAGTTTATGTTAGAGAGGGGTCTGTGCCTATGGGATCTAAAGGGATGGCTAGGGGAGGCTACCAGATCGGCGGCAGTGGTAGGTAGTGCCACCGCCTGCCCACATACCGCCACAAACGCCGGTGCGACAGCCTCCCCTGTCCTTCCCTTTAGCGGCTATAGAACCTCTCCCCAACCCAAAATCCTAGAACCCTAACACTATCCCTTATTAACCCTAATCTCAAACGGAGCTCGCCAGTCTTGGGCTTTTCGCTAGAGAAGATGAGGTGCTCACAGAAGAAGGAACACAGGTCGCGTGGAGGAGGTGTCTCGAATTGTTACGTCCCTCGTTTTGATTGGTTGCATCTTCCTTTTTCTATCATTTTCGTGTTCCCATATCTCCTCTTGTTTCCAAATCGAGGGGCTCTGGGGATAGTACTAAATCGAGAGCCCTCTCGATTTAGAATATAGGAATATATATTGAGCATCACGTACGGGAATGATTATTCAATTGAATCTGTTCATCCATTTGATCTTTTGAATTAAACCCTGTTCGCGTTGTACTTTTGCTCATGTGTAGGAGAGAGAGAACGGGAAAGGAAAGGAACGGACTTTCATGCAATGGCCTTGCTTTACACTCCAATACAAACAGTCTTTAATAACCTCTAGAACACATGCTGACATTGGCTTAAATATGACAATAGTGACTTAATTATTGGAGTTTCTCTTAGACTGATGAAAACTGGCCAATAAGTTCATGCATTACTAGAAACGTTTAGGCCTCGTCTCTTTGAGGTTCTGTGCACTTTTGCAGTATTTGTCCAAAAGCCAGATGCCACTTAGAGTTAAAAGCCAAAAACCCTTCAGCTGCTACCATTTGGGGCATGCATCTTGCTTTTGGATATGCCAACATGTAGCGATGAAAACGGATTTTTTTTTTTGGAATCATGGATGAAAACGGATATGAACAGATATGTAAAAATATGAATACAGATATTTATTTTTCTCTCGGATCAGATTTAGATACGGATAGTTTAAAATATATCAGATATGCAACGGATATTGATATGGGCTTTGCTGTGGTACTCCAAAATTGTTGTGGACTGTCCATTTCAGTAGATCTAGTTAGTTAGGATGAGCTATTACCTCCTAGGAGGTAATAGAATATATGTCTATCTATATATACTTTTAAATTTTAAGATAAAGAAGATATCGCCATGTTAGATCTAACCTCGTACCTGATTTTTCTTAACATTTTCTGAATCACTATTTTCTTTGTTTGAACGTGACAATTCGACGATGTCAGTTTTTTTTCCCTTGAAGGTGAACGTGTACATCTGTATACCGGATTTTTATTGGAAACAACTGATTTGAAGGCAATGCACTCTTTTCTTATTTGTTTTGTCACCGCAATTCAAATGCCTTTTTTTTTTGTCCCGGAGACGAAACGTGCATGTCTGCATGTCCATTATTTGTCTTTAATACGTTTTTTTACCTCGCGTGAACGTGACATGTCTATTTTTTCCCTAGCGAACGTGAACGTTGCATGACTTGTATGGTTGGACCTAGCCAGGTTCTACTCTGCCGCTTGCGAGGTCCAGGAGCGCTGCACGTCAATTGTTGCGTGCCTCCGTGCATGAGAATGAGCGGATAAAGGAGGAGGGTTGGGGCACAACGTGCGGAACGGCGAGATAACAGGGTTTTCTCTTTTTTTAATTATTTTAATTATAATTATTTAATAAAATTGACGGCTGTGATTTATTCAAATTCTTACCTCTTAGGAGGTAAGTTGGAGTACCATAGCAAGGCCCGATTGGGTATATCTTCCATATCCATACCAGATATGCAACTTTTAGTACCCAGATTCGAATAACAATCGAATATTGAATCTTCAAATATGGATACCGAATTATCCATTTAGTGTTTAAACCCACTCGGTCGGACGGACGAACGGATAATATCCTACCGTTTTCATCCCTACCAACATGTAGTAATTTAAAAATGTCAAGAAACTCAAAGAAACATGGTCTTAGTTTCTTATGCATGTCTTGAGCCTAACACATTTTCAGTATTGACTCCAAGTCTTCCACTTCTTTTGTATCATTTCAGCAAAAAAAAAAGGTAAAAACATACAATATAACTTAAGTTTCCATGCTAGAAAGAGATTACGTGCACGCCATTGAAATAAAATAAGACTAACCACTAACAGCTACAGTACATCCTACTCAACCAGAGGTAGTCTCTCGAGCTCCTTTACGCCTGCAGAACACCACAAGACGCACTTCCAGTCTTCCACTTGCGGTAGCAGCCATGAAAGCAACCACTAAGGACCACTTTTCACAAATTAAAGCTCCAATCTTGTACGAAATAAAATGTTAAAGTGAATAACAGATTCTGGCAGGGCCAACTCCACAAAGGAGCTGGCACCCCACCAGGCACAAGTCCACTGTAGCTCATAGCACCCAAGGTCTTGAGCCTAACTCAATTCAAAGGCTAGCTTGATGGTTCAGAGCTCACGTTAATTTCTATATGCCGGTACTTTTTTCATGTGAGACTACGAGTGTTTGAGATCCATGCTATAACAGATAGATGATGATAAGGTGGGAAGTAAGCCAGCTATATATGCATTGTTGTGCTCACTCACCATCAATTTGTTGTACTATATATATGCTATATATTGTTGTGTATGCTTCATATTGTTGTGCTATATATCAAAATTGTTGAGTCGGGGTCCGCTGATTGTTGACTCACTTGTAAGAAAATATTGAAACATGTATCAGGCCGGGGCAACCTAGGTGGTGAGGTGATGGAATGCGGCAACGTATTGAGGGGAGTTAGGGGAATACACAAATATCTGTGATGTGGAGAGAATACACAAATATTTGGTCCCTGTGAAATATTGAATTAAGCTATCTGAAATATCGGGGTTCCCGATTTTTTGAACCATGTGTAATAAAATGTTGAAATATACCCATCGAGAGTTGTCCCGCATTATATGTTGTGTCTCCACTGTGAATTCTCCATGTGAGACTAAATCTAAGATAAAATATGTAAGTAAATTGTGGTGCACAAAAGATAATGATGAGTCATGTCAACTTGGGTCTCCCTGCACCCACTAAGCTGTTATATATAGTGATCGAAGCTAGTAAGCAACGCAAACAACCATTTCTCCGTTTGCCCATGCAAAAAGGGAAGAACTTAAAGAGCATGATGACTAGTCTGTTCAGAAATCTTCGATATCACTTCCCTATCCAGGTTAATGTTTTCCTCATCCTACTTTGCTCCATTCCTTCTCATACATTTGCTGAAAGGAACACCAGATATAGCCGATCATTGAACGATAAATCATCCATTGACAAACAAGCACTCCTATCGTTCAAGTCAAAGATCTCTGTTGATCCTCTTGGAGCCTTGGCCTCATGGCACAATGCCTCTGCCAATTTCTGCAGTTGGCATGGAGTCACATGCATCAAGGGACATACACGCCGTGTCATTTCTCTGGACTTGCGCTCCAAGGGCATTGTGGGTCAGATACTCCCCCGTATAGGCAACCTCTCATTTCTCTTGAACATTGACCTATCAGATAATCATCTCTGCAGTTCTATTCCCCATGAGATTGGTGGCCTGAAGAGGCTTAGAAAACTGAACCTTAGTATGAATGCACTCAATGGTGAGATACCTGCTACGCTATCATCATGTTCCAGGCTTGAGGAGATCAGCCTCTGGAACAACTCACTCACAGGTGAGATCCCCTCAGAGCATCTCCAGCCGGGCCCCTAAATGAGCCTCTATCCCTTGTTTTAGTCTCCCAATGGAAAAAACAACTCCAGCCAGGCCCCTAAATGGGCTACTATTTTGTGGAGGCCTCCAAATTTTGGTCCAGGGTCCCTAGAACTGGAGGCCCTCTAAATTTAGTCACCCGGCTGGAGTTTGAAGCCCCTAAATTTTTGTGGACCGGCCCTCTAAAAGCAATATAGAGGCTCAAATTTAGTCCCCCGGCTGGAGTTGCTCTCAAACCTTAGTCAATGCTCTCATATTCGATTCATCCATTTTAGTAGCAACAATCTCCAAGGAAGGATTCCTCCTTGTATTGGAGCACTCCCTGCCCTCCAAGCATTGATTCTTTCAGGAAATAACCTTGTCAGTAACATTCCTGCCTCATTGGGTACTACGACCTCTCTTACCTATGTTAATCTTGGTCAAAACTACCTCACTGGAGAGATCCCTAGTAATCTAGGAAACAGCCAATCTCTGCAAGCTCTTCTTCTCCCATATAATAGACTTAGCGGTGGGATTCTGCCAGGATTTTTCAATAGTTCGTCTCTCTTTGTGCTTGATCTTACACGTAATAATTTCACAGGATCTATACCATCTGTCCATACAGTGTCATCACCCCTTTTATCGCTTACCTTGGGCGAAAATATATTTCAGGAAGCATCCCTATGTCACTGACAAATTTTTCTTCACTTTCTACATTGTACCTTGGTGATAACAACCTTGTTGGTAACATCCCTGAAAGTTTGGGCATGTTGCCCCTTGAAGAGTTAGATATAAGCATCAATGAGTTGTCAGGCTTGGTACCATACTCCATTTATAATATGTCATCGCTGACTTTTCTCAACCTGGGTAACAACTCCTTTTCTGGAAAACTTCCATGGAACATTGGTCTCTTGCTATCTTCTATTAGCACATTGGTCCTGCAAGCTAACAGATTTGAGGGTCTAATTCCAGCATCATTGGTTAATGCATCTTATATTGAAGTCCTTGATCTTGGGCTGAATTCATTCCATGGGTTAATTCCTAAAATGGGAACATTAAATATGCTGCGGGAATTAGATATAGGTGCGAATCACCTTGATGAACAAGATTGGGCCTCTCTGTCCTCTCTCATAAATTGCAGCAAGCTGGTCAAATTACTGTTAGATGACAATAAGTTCAATGGAAGCCTACCTGAGTCACTTGGTAATTTTTCCATAAACATGAAGTGGTTGTGGTTAAGCAGGAACAAATTTTCAGGAAGTATTCCTTCTAGCATAGGCAAGCTAAAGAGCCGAGCTCTTTTACAGTGCCATATACTACTACTCAGTAGTATATAGTATAGAGGAAGGGCATTCTAGTAATCTTCTTCTATTGAGAAATTTTTTCTCTTTCTCCGTCCCAGGTTCGAACCATATTGATGTCTTGACATAGATTGTTAAAAATATTTACAGTTATGCCATTACGATATTTTTAATAATATTATATTTGTGCAAATAAAATTTCTTCAAAAAATTACATTTGTGCCAATTATAATTTTTTTCCTAAATACCCATACTAGACTATACTACCCACCTATACCACTATACTACATGTTAAGTTTTCACCAGTATATAAAAATTTTGAGCCGTCCGATCCTTTCATATTGGTCCTTTTTTATTCCATACTAGTCCATCTTTAGAGTAGTATAGGGTACTGTAAAAGAGCTCAAAGAGCCTCACAGTACTGTATGCTGAACAGAATCAGCTAACTGGGATTATTCCTTCATGGGAATCTACACAATTTGGGTTATCTAAGCTTGGCAAGGAACAAGCTCACCGGCGTCATTCCAAGTTCAATTGGTAATCTTAACCAATTGGAGGAACTGTACCTTGACAACAATCGATTGGAGGGCAGAATACCATCCACTTTAGAAGGATGTAAAAACTTGCTAAATCTAAACTTGTCGTGTAACAACCTTGATGGGAACATACCAGAAGAACTCTTTAGAATCACATCACTCTCACACGGTTTGGACTTGTCCCACAACCGCATCAGTGGTTCCATACCATCACAGGTGGGGAGTCTTATGAATCTTGGTCACTTATATCTTTCGAGAAATCAATTGTCAGGAAAGGTACCATTCTCTCTAGGACAATGTGTACTTTTGCAATCCCTGCAATTGGATCAGAACTTCCTTGATGGGGGTATTCCCGACTCCTTGAGAAACTTGAAAGGCATAGAGAAAATGGATCTCTCTCAAAACCAGCTGTCACGACCAATTCCAAGTTTCTTCGAAGCATATACTTCATTGCAATACCTGAACCTGTCTTTCAATGATTTCAGTGGGCCAGTTCCTATTGGGAGTCCTTTCAGTAATACAACTGAGGTATCTCTTCAAGGAAATAAGATGTTGTGTGCATTAACTACAATACATGGATTGCCACCGTGCTTGACACTTAAGTGGAAAAGTGATTTCTTATATTTTGAAGATTGTTCTTCCACTTGGTGTGTTTTCCTTCCACTTAGTGTGTTTTCCTTCCTGTCCTTGCTATGTCTATTGTGGTTATTTTTTCAGTAAGAGGAGAAGACAACCTCAAAGGGTTTTCATCAGTAACAAGAAGCTGAAGAAAGTATCTTATGCTGACATTCTCAGGGTAACTAACCATTTCTCACCTGATAATTTAGTTGGGGCTGGTCGATTCGGGGCAGTATATAAGGCTGTACTGGATATTGCTGTCTCTTCCTGTAGCAATTAAAGTGTTTAATCTTGAGCAAAGTGGGGCACTGAAGAGCTTCAGTGATGAATGCAAAGTCCTGAAAATGATTCGTCATCGGAATCTTGTCAACATCATCACCTTGTGCTCTACCATTGATTACACTGGGAAGGAGTTTAGAGCTCTCATCTTCGAATATATGCCAAATGGTAGTTTGGACAGGTGGATCCATCCCACAGCATATGGATCTGGAGAGAGGCCACTAAGTCTTTGGCAAAGGATAAACATAGCCATGGATGCGGCTTATGCTTTAGATTATCTTCATAACCGTTGTATGCCTGCATTGGTTCATTGTGATCTGAAGCCAAGCAATATCCTATTGGATTATGACATGACTGCACAGGTTGCAGACTTTGGATTGACAAAATTTCTGTATACAAGCTCATCCGTGCAGCATAACAGCTCTTCTATGTTATGTGGACTCATCGGTTCAATTGGATATATTGCACCAGGTTAGATATTAAGCATCGTATCTATTGATTTCTTGTCATTTTATATATGTATCTCTAACTTAGTCACTATCAATCTAGAATATGCCATGGGCCTCAAGAATACAACTGAAGGTGATGTCTATAGCTATGGAGTACTTCTACTAGAAATGATCACCGGGAAGAGACCAACTGATGAGATATTCAATGATGGCTTAAACCTCCACAAGTTTGTGTATGCCTCATTTCCCGGAAGGGTCAGTGAGATTTTGGATCCTAATTTGCTACAAGAACTCAGTAGTGCTGGTTCTGATTCTGAAGGACAAGATTGTGCTTACACTTGGATGCACGGCTGCATTATCCCACTCGTCAAAGTAGGCCTTTTATGTTGCATGGAGCTGCCAAGGCAACGAGTGAGGATGGCAGATGTCTGCAGTGAAGTTGCTAGGATCAAGGACGACTATACAATTTCACTGCATCAGGAGCAACATGAGCGTTATTAATTATTTTTCGTAAGAGTGATGGTTTGCTTCAGTGATCACTAGAGGGGTGAACTTTGAAGATTATGGTTGAGATTGTAATAATTGTTACTGCCTGAAAGGATACATAATACGGCCAACTAGTCTTTATATTATGAGTTCCTACCAGAGTAGTGTCCCTGCATTATTGGCGCTGCTTGATCTGTTACACACATGCGGCAACCACGGGATTTTGCTGTTGTTTCTCGCGCCTAACCGTGGCGGCCATTTTTTTACGGCACAACTTAGGCGCCACCGAACGTTGCGTGTGGTGGGTTGTGGCCGTAAGCCAAACATGCCCAAATTGGATCTGTAACTTGAATTGGGTCGATGATACTGCAAGTTTAAATTTTATCAATTTACAAAGATACAATGTAAGTTAAGAATTTTAGGTGCCTGCAACTTGAATTCATTCCTTGAATCCCGGTGTCCACATTGCTAAGGAATGGACCGTACAGAAGTGGCCGATTACTCTGTTCTCTGAATTCACCTAGTTCCATCTGGAATGTGAAATACATATGTTTCTGCAGGGTTTTTGCATCTGATCCTGAAGCGAAGTTCCACGGGTGTAGCTCGCATCTGGACCTGTTTTGGTTTATTATGATTTTTTTTCTAGCTTCTGAACACGTCATACACATTCTGTTTGGCGGATCGGCTGCTGGGATGTGCAGTTATATACATTTCTACAGTATAAAGCAGAACGAAAACATTTGTCAGCCAGATGTATTTTCCCTTACGCTTCATGCTGAACCCACTGGCACTGCGCACGCGTGGCACTGCCTACAGATCAGCCACCGCACTAGACGCCTAGTGGAGCAAATCATTCTCCGTCATTGCCACAACACAGATCGTAACGTGCCGCCAGCACAGCCTCTGCCAGTTTTAGGGGATCTAGCACTTAGTTAGCGAGTATCTTTTATTTAGATTCTTGCCTTTGTTAATGCTTTTGTTTCCTTTATACCCAACTTATTTCTTTTCTACTAGACTATATTGTAACTGGAACACTGGAGGGAGGGGAAGAAACAAATCAGTAAGGAAAATGGACCTAGCATAGGTCATTGGTAATTTTGTGATTGCAAGCAACATAAACAATGGGACTAACACTGGTTGCTAGTATACAAGGATTTAGTCACATAGATGCAAGGTGGTAGACGCAAGGTGATGGACTTGGATGATCAAACACCTCAAACAAAGGTGATGAGTACATAATCAAGAATGAGAGGACCTTAAACAAGACCAACACATCACTGAAGAGAAGTCCAAAGAAGAACCCACAAAAAAAGGAAGAAACACATGAAGACAGAGGTGCAATGCAACAATCAGTCGGTGACCTCAGTGTTCAGGGGGTAAAGACAGAAGTGGCATGGATTATTGCGATGCTCACATGAAAACACCACCGCAACAAGTAGTGGTGATGGGCGAAAGAAAGCAGACGCCTCTGGAATGACAGACTAATGCGGTGATAATCAATCAAGGCAGCGCAACAATCTGTGTTGAGGCCCAGGATGGAAAACACGATAGGCTATTGTGGTGGTCCTCCAATGAGCAGGACCACAACAGTCGGTGGTCACCCATGGACCCACATGGCTGTCGTCCAATGGTTATCTGTACTATGGGGGCATGGACTAGGTGCACCATTTGGGCATCACAATAGTTGATGGTGCACTAAAAGTGCCCAACGACTAGTTGATTTGGTTGGGGCTATAAATACCTCTCCACTAGACCATTTGAAGGGTGTTAGAGCTTGGAGAAGCTATTGGGTGCTGAAGTTTATCAATTCAAGTGCTCTATCCATCAAAGTTCTTAAGAGAAGATTAGACATTTAGCAACAAAGTTTAGGCTTTTATTAGATCTAGTTTAGGCCACTTAGCACTTCGCTTTAGGTATTAGTCTAGAGTTTAGTAAGGTTTGCATGCCTCTTTGCTATCAGTTCTTGCACGCACCAAGTGTTGTACATCTAGGGCTTGTACTCTAGCGAGACCTTCTGATAAAGCCTTGTGGAATGGGTAGCGGTGTTTGTGCAAGGAAGGATAGGCCCTTGGCGGTTTGTGGAAGCTTTACCAAGTGGACGGTGGATGTCACTAGCGAGAGGTCAAACGGAGACCCACTCATGTTGTGGGTAGTCCTATTGGCTATCACGGAAGTTTCCCACCATGAGCTTTTCCCTAGTGAAGTGGCATTTACCAACAAGGGGCTCCAACAAGGATTAGAGGAAGTTAGCCAACTTCCTGATACCTCGAGAAAAATCACGGTAGCAAGAGTTTGCGTTTTCTACTATTTACACTTCTGCATTTATACTGTGCTCTTCACATTTTCCTTGTGTAGTTGATAGGATTTGGACCTAGAGTGCAAAACCCATTTATAGTAGAGATAGCAACACATAGAAAAATCTAGTGCATGTCTACATAAAAATTGGAATAGGCTTTATATGTGCTTGAAGCTTTGTTTTAGGGCACCTAATAATTTAGCCCTACTATTAGTGTGTCATGGTCCCTTCAGAGTAGAAGGCAGCAAGAGATACAAAAGTGAAGGAAAATTACAATCATAGAAAGGCCGATATAGACAAGAAACCAATAGACATCACTAGTAAAGAAATCCACATCCATTCTTCTCATTTGTCTTGGTAGAGTCTAGCATTTGTTCCGGGTAAGTTTCATGAGCACCAAAGCTTTGTTTGTCCCAGTTGGTGTTACTACCCAAGACTAAAATTTTTCTATGGGTTAATTCAAAAGAAAAGCACGTGAGACTTGGTCAAATGTGGTGTGTATGCGAGATGGTAAAGAAATAATGCGTGAGCCGAGAGGTCTCGGCTTCAAATACGAAGTGCAGAACACGCGCATTTTGCACAAAAAATGATGCAACTTGTGACTCTTTCGACCTCTTCCTGGGTTGGAATTTGTTTTTTTAATTTTTTTGGGACAGACAACAAGAATCGTTTTAGTACCAGATTTGTTGTCCCGGTTGGGAAACTAGGACTAAAACCCTTTTCCCAACTGGGACTATAGTCCCTTTCTTGTGTAGGGCAGTGGTGGAGGACCAAATGGATTTTCACGCCTAGGGCCAATTTTCAAAGTGCTTGGACCACCAAAACTATCTCACATGTCGATATAATGGCAGTAACAATAGCAATAGCGCAGTTAACCACTTAAAAAGTGTGACTTAGAGTATATATCTCAATCCAAAGTTTAAACGTACAAGGTTCATAAAAACTTGCAAAAAAACATAGCAGTACCAAGCTAGACCTTCATCGTGTCTACACATTGCAGCATAAATCACATTTATGAGTTGTTGGATTCATGAAGAAGGGCCGGTGTCGGTCTCTTTTTTTTTGCGAACGGGTAAGTTGTGTAATCATTAGCTTTGGTGGGTAATTTTACCCAACTCCATGAGGATGTTTGTAGGTATTTTTGGAGCACCTCTTGAGGAGCTCCAAGAAAAATATGAAGTTGGCCCCAAATTCTCGGTTTTTTCTGAAATTGGAGTTTCTAGGGCTGGACGTGTTTGGCACGAACAAACATAGAGTCAGTGGAATGATGCTATTTTTCTGGAGTCGGAGTTGTACGAAACACGCCCTCAGTCCTCGTGGGTTAAAAACTCGTGGTAAAAAGAATGGCCCGAGACCGTCTGGCCCAGGTTCTGGCCGTTGCACGCTGAAGAGAGGGGCCTGGGGGATCAATTGGGCTCGGAAACGTTAGGCCCATCAATTACCACGCCGAGTCGCGAGTCGCGACTGCTGCATGTCGAACGAGAAGTTAGCCTTCCGGCGTCATGGGCATTTCAAAAAAAAATGTAAATAGGCAGAGGATAGCATTTTCAAGTGATATTTATGCACCCTAGCTACTCTCTACGGACCAAATTATTTGTTAATGTTGACTTTTGTTTACAACAAGTTTGACCATTAATCTCATTTAAAAAACAAAAAATAAAAGCAAATATACAAAAGACAATGCATGTCTAAAATAAGTATAATGCTAAAGTAAGTCACAGACAAAATAAATATCATTTACATAAGTTTTTTTTGAAAATACGACGAATGGCGAGAAAAAGTCATTTGACAAGTAATTTAGGACTCTGAAGATAGTCATGACCTTAGGGATCGTCCAATAATGGGTTTAGCATACTATAATATACCATACTGTTTTCACACTCTTTCAAATGCAACATCAGTTGCATAATACACTACGCAAATGGTGCACGCTATTCCTCCTTTACGTTTACTAGCAAATATACCCATGCGTTGCTACGGTCAGAAGATATATATAGATATATTTTTTTGCATTAGTTTATCATCCATTGAGAATATTTAGATTAACCATTTACTCCCTCCGTTTTTAATACTTGTTGTATTAGTTTTGTCCTAAGTCAATTTTTTTTTAGAAATGTCCTAAGTCGAAGTTTTACAACTTTGATCAAATTTATAGAAAAATATAATAATATTACAATATCAATCAACATACTATCAAAATATATTCTATCATTAACTCAATGAAACAATTCTGATATTTAGATGTTTTTATATATTTGTATAAACTTAGTCAAAATTGGATAATTTTGGCATAGAACAAAACTAATATGACATGTAAAAATTAACCATAGGAGTATCAGAATGCAATTTATAACCAACAAAAGTACCAATTTTTGAAACTGTATGGCAAGTAAAATAAGCAGATATACAACAAACATATTTGTCTACCTAGCTAGGCATGCATGATGGCTGAACATTATCAAATCCGAAAGGCACAAAATTTATAGTATATATGAAAGAGCTCATGCTAATTGCAGCACATACATAGCTATTGTCACTCGTGTGCCTAGTTCGTCAGCACGGCACATTGTAAGTTTGATTGTGCGCTATGAATGATTAAGACTAACACGACGAGTCATCACCTAAAGTACACCTACATCACCATTAGGCCGGATGCTAGTGCTACTAGCCTTGCATGTAAGCCAGCGTGTGCGGCACCGGTACCGGAAAGCCAGGACGGGCATGGGCCAATGTAGCGTGAGGGCCGAGGGTGCCGTTCACATCTTTCCTCGCAGAACGGTGGCCAAGTTCGGTAGACGCGCTTCCCACGTGGGGACGCATCGTGTGACACAGACCGTCTGCCAGGTATTCTACGTATCAAACATGAAGACGGGCTCACCTTGAATGACGGACGAAACGACACAACGGACGAAACAACGGACGGGGCAGAACGCACGAAAATTTGTTTCTCTCTTTAGTATTAGGGTATAGATATAGATATAGATTACTACCTGGTTTTGCTCCATCCTTTGATACTAATAATAACGTGCCAATGGTTTTACACAAACGAACTCTTTTTTTTTCAAATTGCAACATCTGAGAAAATTTGGGCACGCGTACGTATATACTGAATATAAAAATATCTTTGCACTTTGCGTGCATCGGTGCATGCCCTGGACTTCATCAACAATCGACAGTTCGACGCCAGTCCCCTCCACTGCCTGGTCATCGATCACCCCGTCGAGACGACGTGCCAAAACCCTCGACAAGGATGGCGCCCGCGCTACCACAATGGGCGGCGACCATCCGTTTCTCCCTGCCGCCGGCGCGCCTCCCCGATCAGCCACCACGTGGAGGGCCACCGGCGGTGCCGTCCCCTGCTTCCCGAGGAAGGGCAGTCAAGGACAGGGGCGAAGCCGGGATTCAAATTTTCTCATGATTAGAGGGGACAAGCAATCGAGAATTAAATTTCATAGATTTTAAATTTTTTCAATGGAAAACGTTGCCCCTCCCAGCCCCCGCCGGCCTCGCCTCTGGCTGGCCTCGCCTTTGGTCAAGGACGAGGGACGACGAAGAGCCTGCGCTTGTGCCGCTCAGCTCCGGAGGACAGGTGGTGGGCGCCGCAGCTGCGTCCGGAGGATCTGGTCGAGCCGACGGGGCACGGCGTGGAGGAGCTGAAGGCCATACGGGACGCCCTGGTCCGGGACCCCCTCCAGCCCATCTGGCTCGCCGTGCAAGAGATCGCGGCCACCGGCGGAAACATCTTCCGCTGCCGATGCTTCCACGCCGGGATAGTGTCTGGTACAATGCCTTAAAAATATCTCTTCTTGACGACAGACTAATGCAACCAGTAATCTTGTATTGCTGCAGTCTTCTATATATGTATGTGTTGTCTTCTATATCAATAAGATTATTGTCACAAGATTAATGGAATGGAACACGAGCTTCTGTAGAGACAAAGGTTAACTGTGTGTGTTTGTGTGTGTGCAGGTTCTTTGCTTCTTGTGGCTGTTCTGTGTCAGCTCTACAAAGTGGTGCCTAACCTTTTTATGGATATTGTTCTTGGATACATATTCTACAAGTTGAGTGTTCTGTCTGCAGACCTGAAAAGAAACGGGAAAGCCAACACCATATGTGCTCGGATGCAGTGGGGTGAGTTCAAGAATATTGCTACAATTTCTTCTTTTTTTGGAAATTATAACTGCTAGATTTTAAGAGCTCCGAACAAAATAAGTTGAAGATCTGACCCCCCACTAATTCCCATTCATTATCGGTGATGACAAATCTAGAGGTCACGTTCTTAGTTAATTTTACTGGTACTACATTGTACAGTACTTCAGTTCGAGCAAACACATTTATTTTTACTAGACCGGAAATGAAAATAGCGCATGAGGGAACCCGTCAATATATCATTGGGTAGGTTTTATGTTTATACACTCACCTGTTCAACATATGCTCATAGCTCTGCTATATATCTAATAACATATAATACATTCTAGCTTGGTTTCAGTGTCCAGATTCTTCATGCAATACAGTTTATTGGTTTCGTAATAATCATCTGTTCAAAAAGCATTATTAATCATATAGATACGCCATCCAGTTTTGGTTTCAGCATTCATGTCTACATATTCTTTTACCTTTGCAACAATTTTTTTCTCTTTTTGCATCACTAGCTATGCAGCCCCGTTGATTATTTCTTTGTTGTTGCAGTTCTTATTGCTATATTATTCCACAAGTGTAACAACCCAACCAAGGTAAAAATTCTGATTGGAAAGGATGTGGACCTAAGCTCCATTTCACTCAGCTCTACCTTGTCCAGAGGAGGATTATTCATTGTGCCTACTAATAATGAATATTTGCTTTCTTTGTTTTATTTTTCTGTAGGACTCTTACTACCGTTTCACGAAGTTTATCTGGTCAGTAGTTGCACTAAGCTTTTGTTATTTTCTAATGCTTGTCCATGCTTAGATTATGGTTTATTGACCTCTAATATGAATACTAACTTTTTTATGGATGATTCCATGATATATCATGGCGTGTTTCTTGCATGGAACTATGCATAATTTTTTCTTTTGGTGCATGATTGTAGAATGAATTTCTAGTTACTCATGAGAAATTTCCCACACATATGATTAGGAACTCTAATCCTCAAAATTGTGTTACATTGATAATTAACACTATGATATGTTATGTTGATGTGCCTGCGGAATGAGTCTATAATATAAGCTTCTGCTTTGAACCTACATGGATTGATGTTGATTGACCTTTTTAATTTCCTCGCCCATAATTAACAGATAATATTTAGAGTTGAGCACAGCAACAAGTAAAGATGTGACTGCGGCTATGGAAAGTTCAAAACTATACTACTATATTCAGTGACAAAATCCAAATAACTGCTGAAAGCAAAGAAAAAAAATGCTTACCTAAGATGTGAAATTTGAAACCGTGAAGGAATCTCAAAAGGCATGGCAATGTTGATAAAATCACTACTACACAGGGCTTATCACAGCCGGTTCGGTTGGGCCTATCACAGCCGGTTTTCAAAAGTGGCACAGTCGGTTTTTAACCAGCTGTGAAAATCGATTTTCACAGCCGGTTTATGCGAAAAAACGGCTGTGAAAAAATTTCAAAAACCAAAATTCAAAAATCAAATAAAAATGTTAAATGGGTGCAAAAAAAATTTTATCCACATAGGATTCCACCCCCATGAACCAGGCACATCATCTCCAACTACACAATTTTTTGCACTTGTTGCATTTTTCATGATTCAAACCCGTGACCTCTGGCTTCGCGCGTAGCTCCCCTTACCACTGCACCACACTACTACTTGTGGCCAAATGACTGATGCCCTCCTCTTATATTAATCGTGCCGAATGTTCAAAAATTCTATAGACCACAGCTTTGATCTAATTAGGATGAAAATTGTTGTGGTAGTTCCTTACATTCACTAATTTCCATGAAAAATATCAAAAAAATAATATAAAAATAAAAATAGTTGTATGAAAATTGATTTTTAAGTGCTGAAAATTCATTTAATTCATAGAAAATAGCAAATCATTTCAAAAAATTCCTAAACTCCTCCATGGAAACTTATATGCAGTATAAAAAATGTAAAAAATATTTATATATCATATGAGAAAAAATAAGTTTTATGATGTACAAATATCAAAGTTTGCCTTAAGATGTATATGAATTATGAGAGATGTATAGTTTATGAACAATGTATAATCTAATTTACTTGAAATGCATTGAATTTTTTATGAGAAGGTTATACACCTATAAAAGGACTCCATGACAACTTTTATAATTTTTGGACAAGTTTTTGATATTGTTATTATTTTTACAAGTGAAGGAGTAAATTAAAGTGTTAATTATACATAACAAACCTATTGACTTTTTATATATATTTCAGGATTTGATCTAAACTAGAGCATATGTCCCTAGATACTATTTTTCTAATATTTGGTCAGAGCTATTTAAGAGACATGTAGTTCAAATTAGAAATACTAAGAATAAGTACCTAGAAATTCATTTAATAGTTAGAAAATAGCAAATCATTTCAAAAAATCCAAAACTGCTGCAAGGCAACATATAAGTTGTATATAACATATAAAAATTGTGTCCTTGTAATATGAGCAAAAATAACATTTTAAGGGGTGCAAACTAAGTGATGTTGCACTTTTTTAATATTAAATGCTTCGAATCTTTATGATTTTCTAGAGACCACACCTTAGATCTGATTGAGATGAATTGTTTTTTGATTGTTTCTTGTGTGCTCCTATATCAAAAAATAAAATAAAATAAAAATTTTGTGTACTGTAGCTTAGAACCGGCTGTGAAAATAGATTTTCACAGGCGGTTCGTGCCACGAACCGGCTGTGAAAATGAATTTGATTTTCACGGCCGGTTCAAGCCACAAACCGGCTGTGAAAATTTTCACAGCCAGTCTACTTACTAACCGGCTGTGAAAATGCATTAGTGCCACTTTTTGAAAACCGGCTGTGAAAATAGTGACTAGAAAAATCAATTCTGTAGTAGTGAATGATTACTACATATGTTCAACAACATCAGCAGAGCCTCCAACATGCATCTTTGACCCCTATATTCTTATGGATATGATAGTAAATTATGAAGTGGTTATACTGTGAAACAAATTTTCTTGACAAAATTTAGCATGTAACTTTATTGGGCAAAGCCGGATAGTTTAAAAACATCACGCGCACATTTCAACAGAAGAGGTACACTTTTTTGTGTTTTAACAGATTTTCCTTACTTGTCCTTTTTCTCTCTCTTTTTCTAAAATCAATTTTTTTCTGTAGATATGTCTTATATGCTACGTACAATAAAAAAAATTGACAGTAACCTGAAAACAACTAGAATTAAATGACTATAGAACATAAAGAAAGCAAAGAATACTACTCACTAAAAATAACACCTGTTGATCGATTTTGTAATCCCAAAGGCCTGTAGACCAGTCGATTATTGCTTTGTTGCACACACACCTCATTACATTATTTCGATCAATGATTCTGCTTTGATGCCTACATCAGTGGTATGTACATTAGCATCAAAACTTATGGTAGATTTGTTCATCCATTTACCCCCTATATATGTACTTGATGCTTATTATCATGTATTCATGTTATAAAACTCACCTACTGCAGAGCTTTTGCTTTTGATGTGTATTCATGCACGGTGATCTACGAATTCATTGGCATCAAGCATCCAAGACATCTACTGGAAGCACTGTTTAAGAAGACGTTGATGACCATAGGTGGCCTGATAGAGGGGTTAAAGCTTAAGTTTATTGGAGTAAAATGAGGAGTTGAACTGATAAGGAAGTGTTTTCGTGTATTTTGAGTTTGACTTAAATAACTCACTACGAGAGAACTTCACATTGGTGCGTGCACGTTAGTGCCGGTCCCCCTGGAGCCGGCACTAATGTCATCATTTAGTGCCGGCTCCAGGAAACAGTGCCGCGGGAGCCATGTTAGTGCCGGCTGGAGCTCCGAACCGGCACTAACGCGCGCTCCCGCACCGACAGTGTGACAGTCAAATGCCAAGTTAGTGTCGGCTGGGGGCTCCAGCCGGCACTAACTTGACTTAGGCAGTTTAGTGCCGGCTCGAGGTTTCAACCGGCACTAAATTCCCATTCCCACCGTCATCTCTCTCTTATCTCTTCTTCCCAAGTTCCCGTCCTCACATCTCTCTCGCTCTTATCTCTCCAGGCCAGCGGGGGCGGCGCAGGGGCGGCGGCGAGCCGGCGCTCGGCCNCCGACGCTCGGTCCGGCGCGAGCGGCGGCCGACGAGGCGCGCGCGGCCTGGCGGTTCTTCTCCTTTCTTCTTTCTTCTTGTTAGTGGATACTCTGTTTGTGAATTCCTGTGAATCTTCTTTTGCTGTGAATCAAATGAAATTCAAGTGCTGCGAATCAGATTTGTGTTGATTGATTGGTTGTATGATGTGATGAGTATGTTCCAATAATTTGATTCTTGGAGAAGTTGTGGGGAAAAGAAAAAGGAAAGAAAAGAAAATGAGAAAAAGGGGAGGAAAATAAAATGAGAAAAAGGGAAGGGAGGGAAGGGATCGGACGGAACGGGTCGCGCAGATTAGTGCCGGCTGGGAATACCAGCCGGCATTAAACTTCGCACGTTAGTGCCGGTCACCGTGACCGGCACTAACGTACGGGACGTTAGTGCCGACCAATTAGTGCCGGCTGTGCCGACCGGCACTAACGTGTCCTGTGACCGGCACTGATATGAGTTTCTCCAGCAGTGACTACTACACTGGATCTACTGTCATTAGAAAGTTTTTTTTTAAGAAAAACTGTATTCAGTAAGGGAGCTTTACCCACGTCCCACGCCACCACAGCCAGTGTTTTTTCTTTCTTTTCAACTTGAACAACAGCAAATCATAGAAACAGAAGCATGAGATGGAAATCAAATTTGCATGGCATTCTAGGGTAGCTCTTTTACAGTACTCCATACTACTAATGAGTGGTATAAGTAAACCATGGGTAGCTTAGTAATCTCACTTGGATGGAAATCAAATTGGAGATTGGAGATGTAAAAAATATACCAAGGATCAATCACACCATTTATTTTTTTCTCCAAATGCTCATATACTACCATACTACTCACTGTACAGTCGTAGTCTCCAGTGGTATACAATTATTTTTTTTTGCAGGGAGTAGTAGTATACAATTAATCTCAACTATACAAACTTTTTATACTTAGTCATGCTTAGACACTGGTATAGAGTAGTATGGAGTTTTGTAAAAGAACTCGAAGAAATATATGTAGGCTTCAGTGCCTCTGTTTGAGTACGTAACTAATGTAAATAATGAGGTCCCTTTGCTAGAATAACTAAGTATTTAGCATAGAAGCACAATAGGTACAAGATAGTAGCAACCAGTATTAAAATTAGTAACATATAGGCAATATGTTGAGAAAGAACTACTTGCCTTGCATTTATAGTATGTATCAGGCCAACTCTGCTGAGAAGTTCACACATGTGCAATGTTAACCACTGCATTTGTGGTCAACCAGGGGAGCCAAGTGCCGCTGAAATAGTGTTTCCCATCGTGACCAGTCTGTGCCAACATTTCCCCATGGACCTGGTGAGCCGCTTAACAGGCCAGACGATCCTAATAGTTACAACATAAGACCAAGATACAAACCGGATATATTGACGAATTGCATAAAAGGAAAGGCAGTAATAGCCAGGTTATAAATTACATCAAAAATATGAATCTTTGTTAACATTGACTTGTTTATCAGATCGATGGAATGTACAGAAATAACACGGTTCTATCTCTGGGAAATTGTGAGGTCCTCGGAGCGAAGGAAAAAACAGATTGTATAGCCCTCAATCTGTTCATAAATCACATGTAAACTACGCCAGATGCGGTTCGAGCCCGGTGCTGCAGGTCGTGCATCTACCTCCCTAGTTTGTAATAGTGCAGACGAGTTCATGGCCACCAATGAAGCGAGCGCATGTGACTGATGTGAGGTTTCTACTTGCTTTTGTAAGGAGAATGGTCCCTTGTGCCATTTATATCGTGATTTTGGTGATTGAATGACAACGTATATTGGGACTAACAAGTTTGTCAAGTGAAAGACATAGGAAATTGCATCTCAAGGATGATTCCAAAGTATAGCAAAAAAACCAGAGTCTTATTTTTTAGTATTCAAGATATGGTACTGGCATGAGAAACCGTGGAAAGGTCCTAAGTTGATTGAATAGGATGAGCCCGTAGAGATTACACACGGCGTAATGATACGCCGACCATCGGCGTATATGTTGGGAAGCTTACAGCGTGTGAAGGTCCATATAGAAAGGCGACCGCATATGGTACGGTGATGCACGACATACATGTTAAGAAGCATACGACGTTCAAATAATTCAAGAGAAGGGCATCGGCTTATGTTCCGGTGTTACTGTGCGCATAAGGGCGGATGATACAGCGCTCAAGTTCAGCAATGGTTCAGATTGGGTCATCAATACCCTACACGGCGTATTATATGCTGACCATCGGCGTACATATTGTGCAAAGCCGATGTCAAGAGAAGTTGAAGAAAAGGTCATGGCGTATTAAACGCCGACCATCGGCGTACAAGTTCAGAAGCATACGACATGTGCAAGTAGCTGTTGGAGAAGTGTTCTGACCGTTGGAAAAGCACATGGCGTATGATATGCCGATGAAGGAAAAGTGCACGATGGATTATACGGCATTCACAGTTTTTGTGCACCTTTTGAGCAATGGCTAGTCCAACTCTTTGGGCTATATATACCACCCCCATTCGGCCATTTCAAGGTGCTAGAGTCCAAAAGAAGTTCATCTACAACTAGAAGACATTCAAGCCACATTTGTGCTACATAGATCATCCATAGTGAGTGAGAGAGCTAGGATAGGCCTAGTGAGAGAGTTTGCAAGGTGCTAAGCCTTGTGCTTGGTTCTAGAGTGAACCAACTCTTGTAATCTCGGTGTGCCAGTCTCTTGGAGGCTTGGTGACTCGCTGGCAAGTCTTCGACCCTTCGGCTTGGTGTGGAGTGGAGACAACGACATTGTGTGGGGGACGAGGAGAACCCCCCCACCTCCTTGGTGGAGAAGCTCCGTAGTGAAGGCGGCGTCAACATCTCTGGAAGAGTAGGTCGATGAGAGCAACGTCTTAGTGAGTTGTTCATCATCCTTATAGGGGAGCCTTTGTGGCGAGATCAAGGCCTTAACCGGAAGCAAGACATGGTGACCGGGAGCACATCCTTTGTGGAGCTCCAACGTGGAGTAGGCGTTAGTCGAACCATGGGATAAATCTTCGTGTCAAGTTTGCATCCCTCTAACCCTCCTTTAAGCTTCCGCATTTCATACTTGCGAGTAGTATCTTGATAAGATTGGCTCTAGGTTGTAAAACTCCTTTTGGATAGGTGCAAACACTAGGACAAACTTTAGTTGTTGTAACACCCTAAAAATTTCTTTTCTAAATTAGTAATTAATTTGCTATGTTAATATGTGTGTATTCACAAAATTAAGGAAAATATAAAACCTTTTTGGAAATTAAAATCAACTATAAGTATAGGAACTTGTCTATGTGCATTTCATGCCGATGCATTGTTTTATTGCATGTGTGTTTTGTATGCTAAGTCCTAAAAGACCCAGAGCCCAAAACCTAGCCCAAGACCTCGTGGGCCCTACCCTACCCGAAACCAGACCCAAACCCTTACCCCATCCTAATCAGGCCTAGGAATCCAAACTGGCTCCCTCCTTTCCTTCCCATTCCGTAGGCCCAAACATCGGCCCAAACCAGCCCTTCTCGCACCCTTTCATCCCCCACGCACGCACGCTTTTCTCTGAGAAAACGCCCAGCGCCCAGGCGCCATTGGACCCGTCCTCCCCCTCCCCCTGCCTCTCTGTCCAGTGGGCCCGCCTTGTTATCCCCTATCTTTCCCCCTTGCCCTTTTTGCTGTCACACGAAACACCCGACGACGTCCGCCCATTCCGCTCCGTCCTCGGGCGCCCCTGTTCGTCTGATTCGCGTCCCCTCCCTTCCCCTTCTCCACTAGTGCCATGCCCCATCCCTTCCCCTTCCGTTAACCACCCAGCCTTGATTTCCTTTGCAGTGGCAGTAATGGCAAGTAGAGTTCACCGTTTCTCTTGCCCCCTTCAAATCCATGGTCGGTCGAGCCCTTCTGCCCTATAAAACCCTCGATCGAACCCACCCACAGCCTCCTTTACCTTCCCCACACTCCAATTCCATCACCCCAAACTTCCATTGCCGGCATCTTTCCGCCGGAACAGTGAAGGTAAAACTGCCGCAAACTGCCTCTGTTCGGTTGTTGCTGAGCCTTCCCTCGCTCGTAACCTCTCTATCTCATCTGCAGGGACACCAAATGAATCACCCCGACGCCGCAACACAGAAGACTGAGGCCGCAGCCCCGTCTCCTACGCGCGACCGTAACCTGTTCCACCCTCCTCCGTGGCGCACCGGCCCTGCTGCCTGTCTGCCCTAGGTGAGCACCAAAATGAGTTGCCCTCGACGCCACGATTCCATTCTGCCGCTCGACGCTCAAAACCGCGCACCACAGCTCCAGGGCCCCCTCCTCCGGCGAGTCTCCGCCATGGATAGCCGAGCGCCGTCGCTCCTGTACGACGAACGGCGTCGCCCCCTCCCTGTTGCCGAGCAGAAACACCCCCCACCGCCCATCTTCCATCCAGCGGCCAGGATTAAAATGTTATATACCATTTCATTTTTTGTTAAAGAGCCCCTGCAAATTCACCAAATAAACCTGCCATCCACTAAAACCTCTCTGCTACCCCCTGAAGTCTAGTGTGATTTGCGTATAGGTCCTCGGTTTATTGCAGGATAGCCCTTGTATCTTGTTTTTAGCGTAGTTTAATCATCGTAGATCCGATTAGAGTGATTCTCAAATGCGTAGAATAGTTTTCTACCCCCTTTTGCTTCTGTTTTGATTGTATGGTATACTGTTCTAATAGAAATACTTTTGTATGCATGTATTGGCTTGTGATGGATGTATGTGTGGTGATGGAATGCGTGTATAGATTGCAAGCAATTCGAGGCCAACTTTGATCAAGAATTTGAAGACCCGGATCAGCAGCAATATTTTGAGGAAGACAAGTATAACATGATGATTTTGCTTGTAACCCAATAATTATTAATCATTTTATTCATTCATGCATGTGTCTAATTTTGTTAAACCCTAAGGATGACTAGTCTTGTATACTCCATATTCCTTGTTTACCTGGGTTTTGCATTGGGTAGTCAGGTTATGTCGCTATGCTTGCAAACGCTTATGTTCGTTATAAAATATTAATCCTGACTAATGGTATACATGGAACCGTATTAAATGTGTTTTTTAGCAACTTGGTTCAGAGAGCTTCAGCATGTGTTTGGATTGCTCTAAGTGTCTCTCCATAAGGTCCGGTTCTTAAAGCGGCCACCCAGTAAAACCATACAACCACAGGAATCACATGGCTCTGGTCTTGACTAAGTAAAATGTACGGCTCTAACCTGTCTAGGGGTTACCGAAAGGCGTAAGTGTGGGTGCCAGGTTTAAGTATGGATCTTGGCCTGCCTGGGGACGAACTCATGT
The DNA here is from genome assembly GCA_004135705.1 of Alloteropsis semialata. NCBI lineage: Eukaryota > Viridiplantae > Streptophyta > Magnoliopsida > Poales > Poaceae > Alloteropsis > Alloteropsis semialata. Next base: position 43,799,634 of record CM014270.1, on the reverse strand, counting down.
TGCGCCCTGAGTGTCATTGGTGAGTCTCACATTGCGCCCTGAGCGCCACTGAGATACTCACATTGTGCCCTGAGTGATCTCCGGTCCTGGGAGGAGGGTTCCATGCGCCTGTTATGAAACCGTAACGGCTACTAGCTTGTTAGGGTGTCTTTTGGAAGGTCTCATAGTGAAACCCCATACTCGTTTTGGGAGTACATTGCCTATGGCATAGGGAAATCACGACTGGTGGTGAAAGTGTACAACCTCTGCAGTGTGTAAAACTGTTATAATAGCCGTGCTCACGGTCAAGAGCGGCCTGGATTCTTTTTGATTAGTGGTTCCTTGTTTTCCGAATAAATGGTTTAATATGATGTTGTTCATTTATAATATTTCACATGCTTTCATAATGTGGGTTACAACTGGGTTCTCATATAATTGTAGTAATTCAGGTAATTCTAAAATCAATCAACTAAAAATGTTAACCGTAGTTTAAACCTTGTCTAGAGTTTTGAGCCTCATTTAATCATGTTATGCTTGCTAAGTAAGATGGGTTACTTACACTTGCTTCAAATCAACAAAATCCTGGATGGGTACTCAGATAAGCCGCCATTGGATGCGTTTCCCCGAGGAGTATCCAAATTTCTAGGCTGTGTTCTCCCACAGTCAGAGTCCCTGTGGAGACGTCTTGGAGTTAGATTGTATCAGGCTTCCGCTACTTTGATAAACCCGTTAATAATGTTAATATCTGTGATGTAAAGACCTTATTTATGTTTATGTATTGAGCACTGTTCTTTCTCTTTTGATAATCATTTCTGGAGCTATATGTGCGTAAAGACTTCCTGGGTACACATATAGTAGCATTTGGGTTTTCTTCATAAATTCGGGTGTGACAGTTGCACATCTAGATAGTTTGTCTTAGTTTTATTTTGTGCAATTAGAGGCATGTGGTAGGTTAAGATTTTAGAAAGCCTAATTCACCCCCTCCCACTCTTAGGCTATCACAAGTATCGATTTCTTTCAGCTTTCCAGGGTCTGGTTGGCCACCACTAGTAAGACGAAGTAAAGGGGACGTCCATCCGCTTGATCAGTGTTTTTTTACATAGGTTCTACATTGGTGCAAGCATTGTGACAGTTATATATCTGATTAAACTAAAACTACTGAATTTCTCGATCACTTGAGAGAGAGACTGAGTTGTGCTAGGAACCCATAGAAAAACTTGTTCTGTATTTGTGTACATCACTAAGAGCAGCTCCAGCGTGCTCCCGAAGCGAACCGGGGGAGAAACAGCGTTCGATCCAGCGAACTGAGAACATTAGGGCCTTACCAATGGGAGGTTCTAGGCTGGTTCCATAGCTTTCTCTCTCCTATGGAACCGGGTTCTATACACTGTGAGGATGGTTCTATTTAGAACCCGGTTCCATGCATAGAACCTGGTTTTATGGAAGGAAGAGGGACACAGAAAAAGAGAGTGAAGGGTTGTGGGTCCCATTTATGGATTCGCCTCCTGGTTTCATACATTGGAGGTAAAACAACATGTGACATGAAATCATTATGTGACCCGTTTATAGAACCATGGCATTGGAGAGGTCCTGAGACATCGAACAGTCATTGTCAGATAAAAAAATGGACTTTGCAGACAGTCCGAAGTTCGAACCATGGGCTGACTCACTGATTAAAATACTCGGTTGCACAGGGCATTAGGTTTGCATGTAGCTCCATTCTATTGCACGGAAGCAGCACATCAGATTTTTTTTATGTTTTCACTAGAATCGTGACCGAACGCTGCACTGGAGCCTCCGAACCGAACAATAAGCGATCGAGCAGACTCTGTCAATTCGGTTCAAACAACCACAGGAGCTGCTTTAATGCCCAGCATAGACTAAAGAATCAGTATAGCATGATCAATGTGATTGTTAGTATGCTTATTTTTCTTGCTTAGATAGCTAGATCACAATTTCGGTTCAACAAAGCACAAACGAAATGAAGTTCGGACGCTGGGCGCTGAAATGGTAGGATTTAGCAAATGTTGGGAATAACCTATGATTAGTTGTGGGGAAGAGTTGAGTCAACTTAAAAGGTGGGGGAGTCCCTCACCTCTTGAGCTAGTTTTTGGATGTAGCAAGGTTTTTTTCCTAGTTTCGGCTGGTTGGGCCAACTCTCCTAGTTTTGGGCCATCAATTGATACTAGAGCCAGGCCTACAATCTTTTCGCCCATGCATACTCAGGTGGTGTAAAGGCCCAAAGCCCAGTGGACCACGGGTGTGAGGCATGTGTGGGTCCGGTCAGTGCTAAGAGGCACCAATATGTGATGGAAGATATTGTTGAGAATAGTCCCACATATTGGATATGGGGAGAGAGTTGAGTCAACTCAAAATCGAGGGGAGTTCCTCACCTCTTGTGCTAGATTTTGAGTTCTAGCAAGGCTTCCTCGATTTTTGGCAAACTCTCCTAGTTTTGGCCCATTAGCAAAGGTTGCAAACCAATATTTTTTCCTATTTCAAGTTTCAACTGCTCTTAGTCTAAAAGAAGCATTCCAACAAACACTTATCATGCAGACCTATGCACATATCCTTGGATCATGGTTCTGGTTGTCAAACAATTGAAAAGAAAGAGGGAAGGGAGAGCAAGGCGCGCCTGGTAGTAGAGAAATAGATCATGGGCAGCATCAAAATTGGAGCATATGAGGTAAAGCGCCGGCAAGCTCAGTGTTGACACTGAATTTACCCAACACACCAAGTGCACTAGAGCGTGCGGGTGGTAAACAGATCGATTCCATAGCAAGGCTGCGCAAACCAATAAAACCGGTTTGGGAAACTGGTAAACCAGTTTTCTAGGGTTTCGCCGTAATCAATCATTTTGAAGGGCAAATATCACGCTTACGTGGTGAAGGACGGTTAGATTTACGAACAAACCAACAAAGAGATGACCAACGCACTTACGTAGCGAAGAACGACTAGCTTACGAGCAAACTAGCAAAGGCCATCGAAGTTCTCGCCCAAGAGGGACCCCGTTGGGGCGTGAACGTCGCCGGACGTGCCCTAGGTTGACCAGCAAACCTTAGGACACCATCTATGGTCGTGGATATCAGTAGATGAACATCATAGAGAGGTTGGAAGAGAATTACGATTTCAAAGTAAAAAGGTAAATGTATAGTGTTTGGATTCGATTGGATTCTCTCTCAATTGGCCATGGCCCTTTATATTTATAGGGTGGGAAGGTCTTGCCCCGCAAGGAAACCCTCTTACAAGTCGTAATACACATAGATCTCCAATTCTACCAGGACTCGGCCAAAACCGGTTCCACCGGTTTGTATTGCCAGATCAGACGTAGTAACCAAAACCGGTTTTACCTATTTGGGAAACCGGTTCCACCGGTTTTGTCCAGGTGAGGATCTTCCTGAAGCCATAACTCTCTCATCCGAACTCCAAATTGGACTTTCTACATACAAAATGCTGATTTGACAAAGTTATAAAATCCGATGCAACCGGTTTAACCAATTTGCCCAGATTGCAAGCAAACCTCTATCGTGCCAAATTTGACCTCCAACATCTGCCCCCTGTTTCTTGGTAAATCTTGTCTACCAAGAAGCATTCATGAACCAAATTGCATTTGGACGGATGACTACTAGCAGTGCATTGACCATATCCTTTGTTCATAAAGGCGACATAACTCTATTAGCCATATTTGATCCATCCATAGAAATATGTATAACCAAAGCAAAGTGTAGAGAACAGTATAATACAAGAATTAAAAACCATCTCTAGAACTAAACACTTCGGCTTTAGAATTAATAGCAACACAATTGCAATTCACCAATGTGCATAGCAATTTGGTGGCAATCCTCCATGGTATAAAGACCCATTTGGCTTATGTGGGATTTGTAAGAGATAAGAATGATGTGATGACCAATAATTTTGATGATTTGATGCAAACCTTAGAGTTGAAGGTTGTCTCTTGTACTCTTCTTTACTTCTGCTGCCCCTTTTGTTTGAACATCATATTTGTCTTGGACCTTAATACTCCCTTTAGGAACTCATGCCAAGTTCTTCTTTTTTGGCTCTTGAGCACTAAGTCCTTGTAACCTTTTCTTCTGCCAATTTGATAAACCGAGTGAGCATTTCGGTTTTATCTCAGTTTTGGACCGCAATACTTCATTCTTGATTTCTAGCTCCTTTGACTCATTTTGTTCAGATTTAGCCCTTGGAGTATCAATAACTAATTTTTCCTTTTCTCTCCCAAGAATTGCCAAAATTTTCAACAGATTGATCGGCTTTTCATCAGTTGAATTCAGATCTGAACTTTTATCTTTACAGCCATCCTTTTTCACTTGATAAACCTTCTTGACAACCTTTTTCTTCTCTTGAATTCTAGACTGATTATTTTTCTCAAAACGGTCATTTTCAATATGTGGTTATCTCGCACGCACTGGTTTTCTTGGAGCTAAACATTATGCATTATATGGACTAGAATATGAAGGAATATGTGTACATGAATCATGCCACCCCCATAATGTATAAGGACGCAAGCCAGCAAGGCATGAGCCATATGGGATTGGCATTAGTGGCCTAAAAGGAGGATATGGCTCTGCTGCATAAAAGCCCTCTCTTCGCTGATTCCAATCTTTGGATTTGTGTTTTGGAGACACTCTAGATGATTTAACATCATTTGACTGATTAGCACGCTTGGCTTTATTTTGTCGTTGGTATTTAGCCAGAAGTTCATTGAAATTGAACTTTAGCTTTCTTTCCTTGTGCTCATTATAGTCTTTTGCTCCATATGCTTCAGAATGATTAGGTCTTAACATTTTAGGATGCTTCAGACCCAAACCGGTCTCATCGGTTTTGCAAATCGGTCTTACCGCTTTTGGACAACTGGTCAAACCTCTTTGGCAAACCGGTCTGACCTCTTTTTCCAGAATAGCAGGAGTAATAGGCTCTTCTTTTGATTTAGAAGAATTCTTATGCCCCCAGTGCCTTCTGGATTTTTCATAGGCTCATCGTTCTTAGGAGTATGTAACTCATGAATGATGTTCTCGTTATCACTTGAGGGCGTTCAATCTTCCTCTTTGGAAGTTTCTTTTGGATCTTTGCATGAATTGATTGATGCTAACCAATCTAATGATCCCTCACCATCAAGACCAATTGGATCCTACTGGTCATCCTCTGAAATTTCAGCAAATTTCAGTCGTCCTGCATTAATGGCCGATTGGATGATTTGGCGAAAAATATTGCAATGGCTAGTGCTACAACCAAATGAATTATGCCACTTACAATATGCTTGCTCTTGTAATTCCAAAAGTGATGGCATGACTTTGTGATCATATAACTTAAATAAAACCATGCTCAAGCAATGTATCAAATAAATTATCA
>CM014270.1:43775231-43793285 GCA_004135705.1 Alloteropsis semialata | reverse complement strand
GCGGTTAAGCCTAAATCAAGAGATTAGGCTCTGATACCAATTGAAAGGACCGACACTAGGCCTAGAGGGGGGTGAATAGGCCTGTATAAAAATTCTGCAAATTTCACAATAAAAATTAAATGGGCCGAATGTTCTCGCACTGTGTCGGAACTTCCGGCTTACCGGAATTTCCGGCACAGAGGCAGAACTTTCGGCTCAACAAAAACCTGAATTCGAGATTCAAAAACTGAAATGAAACTGCAGATTCTATATGAATAGAAAGTTCACCACAAGTATAAGAAAGCTTAAAACTATGATCTCTAGCAGCGGAAACTTATAACAATATAGATCGGGTCAATTTAAGCTCAAGAACGATATGAATATGAAGAACAATAACAAGAACAAGAGACAAGGATTTGTTCACCGAAGTTCACTCCGCTTAGGAGCTACGTCTCCGTTGAGGTGCTCACGTAGAGCCGGGTCAACTCTAACCCCTTGCCTCCTTCAATCAACCACAAAGGCCGGATTGAAATTCTTACTATTGTCCCACAAAGGGATGAAGATTACAAACGTCCGGCACTCAACCACATGAAGTTGGGAGTTGCCGGCGACGCCTAACCGTCTAGGAGCTCAGCTCCAAGAGTAACAAACGCGAATCGATGAATCAAAGAATGCTTCAAGTGCTTCTTGAGATGAACCAATGAAGAACTCACTCAAAGCCTTACTCTCACACCTCAAGAATCACTCACAACCAATGCCCTGCTCAAATCCTTGCAAGAAATGGCTCTAGAGGGAGTTGGGAGTGTGAATTCAATGCTTGGGGAGGTGTTTGTCTCGGGTTAGGTCAGCAGCAAATGAAGGGGGGGCTGAGGGGGTATAAATAGGAGCCCCAAAAACTAGCCGTTATGCACTGCCAGGTCACATACCAGAATTTTTGACATAGTGTCGGAACTTCCGACAAGGCACTGTTTTGTACTAAGAAACAGCCTGACGAACGGCCCCACCGGAACTTCCGGCATTACCCACCGGAATTTCTGATCCCAAACCGAGCGCACCGGAGAATGTCCTCCGGATATTTCCGGGCAAGCCCAAGTCACTAGAGTTAACATGAAGAACAGAGCTACCGGAACTTCCGGCGTTACCCACCGGAACTTCCGATCCCGAACCGAGCGTGCCGGATATACAGCACCGGCTAAATCCGGCCCCAGCGGAACTTCCGACGCAATGTCGGAAATTCCGACAGGAAGCTGTGCAGCGCCTGAAAATCTAAAGTTAGATTTCTCTCTTGGGTAGTTCCGGCGGCTGCACGTAGAGGGTCTCCTGACCACCGGCATCAGTCCGAGGTGACTCCCCCAAGTCCAGGCTCGAGGGAGACCCGTCGGCTTCATCCTCGGCCTCGCTCGCTGAGGATATCAGCTTCCTCTTCCTCCTCGCCTGGGACTCGGCCCATGCAGCCTGCCCCAACTTGGGCAGCAGCTTCGGCGACAACCCCTGCGTAGCCGCCCTCGTCGATCTCGACATCGTCACCTTGCGCACAGCTGTGCGCCTTGGCTTACCTGCACTAATGACAGCCGCCAGGGTCGCCTGATCATCATCTGACTCCTCCAGGGGAGCCGGAATCAAGTCGCCAGCCTCCCATTCGGCCGGCTCCTCGTCCACCACACGAGGCATCCGGGACGCCTCCTCCGCCGTCATCAGCTTCTCCAGCCGGACGCTGCCCTCAGACAACGGAGCCGGACAGAAATACTTCGCCGCGCGTTCCTACAAACAATCAACACAACAACTCAGACTCGCATACAAAGAATCATGTATCAGACATCAAGCTACAGAAATGGTATAAGAAATAGATACTAACCGGCGGTGGCGGGTTGTGCAAGGAGAAGGGTACAGGTGTACCCTGGTTGAAGATTTCCCCCCCGCATAAAACTCGAGACCCTTTCCATTGTCTCGAGGATGGACACCGATCGGACTTGCTCCCGAGTCGGGTCTCTAGCGCCCGAGAATTCGTATCTGGGGTGAACCCCGTCCTTGATGGGCTGTGTCAGACGCCGGACGAAGGAAATCATAATGGCCGCTATTGTCAATTTCCTTTCCTTCGCCTCAGCTATCATCTGCAGCATCTCCTCAACCTCCTGCAGATCCTTGCCCTCAGGAAGCGACTCCTAGTCCGTGATCTTCTTTGGCCGATGGCCAGTCCGGGTCGGCAGGGCCGGGGGATGATTCGCTACATAAAACCAATCTGACTGCCATCCCTTGTTGGAGTCATTCATGTCCAACACGAAGTACTTTTTGGACATGCCAGGTCTCAAGGAGAACCCTGCTCCACCAGTTATCTGGGCCGGCCCCTTGCCAGCATCCTCCCCAATTATCTTCATCCGGTACAAACGCCGCCATAGGTTGAAGTGCGGTGGAATTCCCAGAAAAGCCTCACAGAGGTGGATGAAGACTGAAATTGCAAGAGTTGAGGTGGGATTCAGGTGGGTAAGCTCAATACCATAGTAATGCAGCAACCCCCGGAAGAAATCCCTCGTCGGCAATCCAAAGCCACGCTCGAAGAAGGACGCAAAGACCACCGTCTCCGTCTCCGAGCGCGTCCAGGGTCGCCCGTCGTCCCCGGGAGGCCGCCACAGAAGCTGCTCCTTTGGGCCCAGTACGCCTCGCCACACCATGGCCTGAAGCTTCTCCTCAGTCATGGAAGATTGGCCCCAGGCAGGTTCCTGGGGTGGCACTTCCCCAGGCATGGAGGTCAGCTCCATGGCCTCGGCAGACGATGTAATCGCCTTCGCCGCGGCAACCGTCCCGGTGGCGGCTGCTGGCCTTCCAGCGGCATCATCCCCGCCGGCGGCGGCATCTCCTGCGGCCCCCGATTGGACCACGGTGGACGCCGCCATCTTCCCCGCATCGGTCTCCCCGCGACCCGCAGAGACGCCCGCATTCGTCGCCCTCGTCGGCGGCGGCACCTCTTCCTCTGACGTCGGCGCCTTCAACGAAGCCTTCGGGTCCGTCATCTCCGCTCCCAACGCGCGGTGCAGCAAAGATTGAGTTGCGGCGGTAGCGGTGGTGGAATTCCGGCGTTGCGAGTGCACTATGGCTGAATCGAACAACCGGTGGCAGTAAGCGGCGGCGGAGGGCGGAATGACTCAGATCTGGAAATGACAGTGGTAAAAAACTGCCGGCGGCCGAACCGATTTATCCCCCCTTCACCGATTCAAATTACCCTAATGACGCCGCGACTAACGGACGGAATCCGTGGCGATTCCGTTAATTGCGGGCCAACGGCTCTCCGCGTGCCAACGGCTCTTTGCCTAAGGAGCTTGGCCAGCCCTGATCCTCGGGGACTCGGCGCTCTGCCTCCGGTCAACAGGTCTCTGCGACTCGGCCAGCCCCGACGCTCGGGGACTCATCGCTCTGACACCGGTCAACGGGTCTCCACGACTCGGCCAACCCCCACGCTCGGGGACTCGGTGCTCTGACTCCGGTCAATGGATCTCCACGACACGGCCAGCCCCCACGCTCGGCGACTCGGCGCTCTGACACCGGTCAACAGGTCTCCACGACTCGGCCAACCCCTACGCTCGGGGTCTCGGCACTCTGCCTCCAGTTAACGGGTCTCCGCGACTCAGCCAACCCAGACGCTCGGGGACTCGGCGCTCTGCCTCCGGTCAATGGGTCTCCACGACTTGGCCAGCCCCGACGCTCGGGGACTCGGCGCTCTGACACCGGTCAATGGGTCTCCACGACTCGGCCTGCCCCCACGCTCGGGGACTCGGTGCTCTGACTCCGGTCAACGGGTCTCCACGACTCGGCCAGCCCCCACGCTTCAGGACTCGGCGCTCTGACTCCGGTCAACGGGTCTCCGCGACTCGGCCAGCCCCGACGCTCGGGGACTCAGCGATCTGACTCCGGTCAATGGGTCTCCACGACTCGGCCAGCCCTGACGCTTGGGGACTCGACGCTCTGACTCCGGTCAACAGGTCTCCACGACTCGGCCAGCCCTCACGCTCGGGGACTCGGTGCTCTGACTCCGGTCCACGGGTCTCCGCGACTCGGCCAGCCCCGACGCTCGGGGACTCGGCACTCTGACTCCGGTCAACGGGTCTCCGCAACTCGGCCAGCCCCGACGCTCAGGGACTCGGCGCTTCGATTCCAGTTAATGGGTCTCCGCGACTCGGCCAGCCTTGACGTCCGGGGACCCGACTCTGCGAACCTAGCTATGAACCTACGTTGCCAAGTTGGCCCCCGGGTCGAGGATAACTGAAATCGTACTTGCAGCCAGGCCATAAAAAATAGGATTCATTACCAAGCTATACAATTACAAAGAAGAGTCGGCCATGGACTGCATATGCAGCAAGCTTTGTCCACATGAGCTCATCACAAGCTCTCTTGTAGTACCATGGCGACCGACGACGGGTTAACCCCACTTGAGGGTTGTGTGCGAATACCTCCGGGTTTCCCTTGGCTCTACAAGCATTTCACCCTACAAGGCCCTTGGCCCAAGGCAATGCTAGGAGAGAATGGGAAAGCATGCAGACACCCATCAACACCTCAAGATCTTTGCAAGCACTCTTCTAGCACCAAGCTTTTCAGTACCCATGGCTTCTCCCCGGAGGATGAACCCAACAACAAGTCCCCAGCATGTTTACTGAGTGGTCACTATGATTCCCTTCCAATGAGTGCAAGGTCCTGGACCTGTGCATCTACTTATAGCCCCATGCTAGCCATTCCCATGTGACCTCGGTTGCACTATTCGGCACGTGAGCTCTGCGCTGCGCAGCCCTTCTCCCCGAGGCGTTCAGTCCGCCCATACTATCTTCGATAGCCTTTGATCACGGGTGTGCTCTATGCGCCCACATGGTTACTGTTGTTGTCACGATGTGCATCAGACACCCGTGGCGATCTTATCCTTTGGGCGGCCTGTCTGCCCCGGCACTTGGTGTTCAATACTTTTTGACCATTCGCCCGATTTTTCTAATCGGCCCAATGCTCGGGGACTACTCCATATGGAGAGCTCCTTGCGTCGCTCTCCATATGCCCCATCAGGATGTATTACTTTCCCAAAGCGATGCAGTCCCTTATGGTGTCCGACTCGGCCACAACTCGGCACTACGACACTTATGGCTTTACCCCCGGGTCTGCCTAGGGTCATCCCCAATGACCTGCGGTTCGTTCCTTTTTGAGCACCGTCCACCCTTGTGTCGGCCTGCCGACCAAGACGCTTTAGCCGACTACGGAGGCTTCGTTTCTTCATCGGCAATCCACGCACCTGCACGTTGCTCGGGGACTTGTGGGATATGGGTACCCCTGGGCCCACTACCGACTGGGTAGACAATCGGCCTGGGCCCACATTTGACAGCGATGTGGGCCGGCCTATCTCCGGACTTGATGGACAAGATCGGTGAAGACTTAGCCCGCAAGGCGCACAACGATTTACTCGGATCTCGTCTGAGGATCAGGAGATTATGTTACAACCGACTCGGATTAGTTTCCTAGTTAGAGCCGGATATGATTAGAGATAACTGACTTGTAAACCCTAGGCCATCAGCCTATATAAGGCGGCCTAGGTCGACCCCTTCATTCATTCAACTCTTAGTCGCCAGATCCCTCATTGTAACCAAGAACTCGCCGTTGTTCTCCGGAACCTCATCGAGCAGAGCAATACAACACCACCAAGCACAGGACGTAGGGTATTATACCTCCGGGTAGCCTGAACCTGTATAATCGCTGTGTCCCTGTGTTACCTCGAGCTCTCTAGCCTTGCGATTGTCCTTTGCCTACAAATCTACCATCTGGGTACCCCCGGGTGGACTGCCGGACGATAACTCCGACAACGATGGAATCGATTTTGGCAGAGTCCTGGTAGAATTGGAGATCTATGTGAATTACGACTTGTAAGAGAGTTTCTTGCAGGGCAAGACCTCCCCTTCCTATAAATATAAAGGGCCATGGCCGATTGAGAGAGAATCCAATCGAATCCAAACACTATACATTTACCTTTTTACTTCAAAACCCTAATTCTCTTCCAACCTCTCTATGCTGTTCATCTACTAATCTCCATGACCATAGATGGCGTCCTAAGGCTTGTTGGTGAACCTAGGGCACGTCCATCGACGTTCACGCTCTGACGGGGTTCCTCCTGGGCGAGAACTTCGACGGCCTTTGCTAGTTTGCTCGTAAGCTAGTCGTTCTTCGCTACGTAAGTGCGTTGGTTATCTCTTTGTTGGTTTGCTCGTAAACCTAACCGTACTTCACCACGTAAGCATGATATTTACCCTTCGAAACGATTGATTACAGTGAAACCCTAGAAAACTGGTTTTACCACTTTCCCAAACCAGTTTTACCGGTTTGCGCATCCTCGCTGGATTAGGTCTGTTTACGACCCGCATGCTCTAGTGCACTTGGTGTGTTGGCCAAATTCAGCGTTAGCACATTTGTGGCGACTTCGCTAGAGAAGAATATTCTGGTTATTAAAACAACTGAATTTTTTCTGACCTAGCTAATTTCTTAATTGATATCCTTTATTTTCACCATAAGAATTGCATCTGGTCTTTTAGACCGATAGCATCTGTTCCTACATTGCATCAGGCTGCTCAAGCCGATTGCATTCTATTTTGGTTATTGTTGCGTATCGAAGATCAAAAGAGAAGCGAAGGGTTGGTCATTGATTGCTCAAGTAATTAAGGACATCTGGATTTTTGGCAACAAGATTTGAAGCAACAAGACCTACTACTAAGTCACATGGAGGGCTATTTATACATTCCACAACAATACCACTACAACAAGCCCAAGGTACAAGTTGCAAATGCATCATATGATTATAATAATTATTTTGCAAGTACCATAAATTCTCATATTGATGTTGCTAGATGTAATGATAGTATGCATATTGCATTGGCTAGTAATTGTTCAGATGGTTTTTATCATGCAAATTAATTCTGATATTATATGCAAAAGCCTATGGAACATGATATGCATGCTTTGGGTTTTAATGCCAATAGCAACATACAACATACAACAATTTACATATCGGTTGCAGAACAAGTTCATATGCTGGTAAGCAATTATCAAGGCCAAACTAAAATGGTGAGTTTGGCCAATTTTTATGAAACATCACATGCTACTAATTCTAATAATATTCAGCAAGGCGTTTCATCTTTTATTCATCGGTTGCAAATTCACAACAGTGGTTTTACCACTGTACATGCTGGTGAATGGGACCATTGGCCATGCTAATCCAAGCTATCCGGCCAATCACTCTTAACCATCATATACTCCACAACATGTTACTAAAGTGGAAGTTGCATCGATAAATTCAGCACCTACTGCTAATGCTAATAATCGTGATTCAGCTTCACATGTTATTCATAACAATAGCCATGTTAATCAAAATTCAGCAATCACATATGCAGCTTCACAAGCTAATTCAACATATGTTTTGTCCCACGCATCATCACAGTTTTGGAAATACTTATAATTCATTACCCAAACCCCTTGATAGCAATGTTTTGCAAAATTCTTCATCACATAGCGTTTCTACTTCGCAACAGTCATATACATCCAATGAGAGGAATACGAAATTTGCTAAGATTAAGGAAGATTTGGCTAAAGTGCTAAAAAGTTGAGAAGAGATTCGATCTCAATTCAAAAAGCTAATGGAGGAAAGAACATTGATAATTGATGAGATGGGTAAAGAAAAGAGCAATGATCCAGATGAAAGCAATAGTTCGGTTATTACAATAACTGAACCAAACAATGCAAATTCCAGATCTATTGCATCAAAGAGAGCAAGCTTGGCCATACAAAACCATGTTAATCATAAGAAGACTTCTATGCTTGACTTTCCAGGAGTTGTGCATTTATCTAGCGATTACCATGTTATTACTGAGCAACAAATTATGACTGAACGAAGTTTGGTCTGTGAAGAATATCAGAAGATTGAAGATCACAACTCTAGGAGGAAGGAGTTGGCGCTCAGAATCCGATGGTTTCCAGCAGCCCTAGAAAAACTGGTATTACTGGTTTGGCAAATCGGCTTAATCGGTTTATGCAGACTGTTGATGCAGGTGGCCGCCAAGAGAGGAAACATGACATCATTCATATCAAAGTTCCTCGCCTCTGCAACATATTTGATAAGGTATGCTTTACAAGTAATTTACCTTATTTCCAATCAGATCTTATGCTCTCAATTAATTCATCTACTAGTGATATTACTATGTTTAATCCTAAGAGATCGATTGAGGAAGGTAACTTATTTGTTAGCAACAAAATAAATTCAGATAGTGTCAGCAAATGTATTGTGAAAATTAGAAAGTCTGACAATAGTAATGTTTTGGCATTTAAATTTTCTACTTCATCATTGCCAAAGTTTTTGTCTTCATGGTTTTCTTGTGGTCATTCTGGTTTTAAAAGCAAGAAACCAAAGCTGATAAACATTATAAAGCCTGATGCTAATTTTGTTATCAATTCCAAAACATCAGGTAAGAGAAGCACAAGTAAAGGTATAGACGAATGGATTGATGGAAAATCTGAACCGTTCGTTTGCTTAGCCTTGAAACCTTCTCCACAAAATAGTCAGCTAAAGAAGACAAAGTATACTTTTGATTTGACTTTGTGTGATAATTTATTTGATACATTGCTTGAGCATGGTTTTATTTAAGTTATATGATCACAAAGTCATGCCATCACTTTTGGAATTACAAGAGCAAGCATATTGTAAGTGGCATAATTCATTTGGTTGTAGCACTAGCCATTGCAATATTTTTCGCCAAATCATCCAATCGGCCATTAATGCAGGACGACTGAAATTTGCTGAAATTTCAGAGGATGACCAGTAGGATCCAATTGGTCTTGATGGTGAGGGATCATTAGATTGGTTAGCATCAATCAATTCATGCAAAGATCCAAAAGAAACTTCCAAAGAGGAAGATTGAACGCCCTCAAGTGATAACGAGAACATCATTCATGAGTTACATACTCCTAAGAACGATGAGCCTATGAAAAATCCAGAAGGCACTGGGGGCATAAGAATTCTTCTAAATCAAAAGAAGAGCCTATTACTCCTGCTATTCTGGAAAAAGAGGTCAGACCGGTTTGCCAAAGAGGTTTGACCAGTTGTCCAAAAGCGGTAAGACCGATTTGCAAAACCGATGAGACCGGTTTGGGTCTGAAGCATCCTAAAATGTTAAGACCTAATCATTCTGAAGCATATGGAGCAAAAGACTATAATGAGCACAAGGAAAGAAAGCTAAAGTTCACTTTCAATGAACTTCTGGCTAAATACCAACGACAAAATAAAGCCAAGCGTGCTAATCAGTCAAATGATGTTAAATCATCTAGAGTGTCTCCAAAACACAAATCCAAAGATTGGAATCAGCGAAGAGAGGGCTTTTATGCAGCAGAGCCATATCCTCCTTTTAGGCCACTAATGCCAATCGCATATGGCTCATGCCTTGCTGGCTTGCGTCCTTATACATTATGGGGGTGGCATGATTCATGTACACATATTCCTTCATATTCTAGTCCATATAATGCATAATGTTTAGCTCCAAGAAAACCAGTGCGTGCGAGATAACCACATATTGAAAATGACCGTTTTGAGAAAAATAATCAGTCTAGAATTCAAGAGAAGAAAAAGGTTGTCAAGAAGGTTTATCAAGTGAAAAAGGATGGCTGTAAAGATAAAAGTTCAGATCTGAATTCAACTGATGAAAAGCCGATCAATCTGTTGAAAATTTTGGCAATTCTTGGGAGAGAAAAGGAAAAATTAGTTATTGATACTCCAAGGGCTAAATCTGAACAAAATGAGTCAAAGGAGCTAGAAATCAAGAATGAAGTATTGCGGTCCAAAACTGAGATAAAACCGAAATGCTCACTCGGTTTATCAAATTGGCAGAAGAAAAGGTTACAAGGACTTAGTGCTCAAGAGCCAAAAAAGAAGAACTTGGCATGAGTTCCTAAAGGGAGTATTAAGGTCCAAGACAAATATGATGTTCAAACAAAAGGGGCAGCAGAAGTAAAGAAGAGTACAAGAGACAACCTTCAACTCTAAGGTTTGCACCAAATCATCAAAATTATTGGTCATCACATCATTCTTATCTCTTACAAATCCCACATAAGCCAAATGGGTCTTTATACCATGGAGGATTGCCACCAAATTGCTATGCACATTGGTGAATTGCAATTGTGTTGCTATTAATTCTAAAGCCGAAGTGTTTAGTTCTAGAGATGGTTTTTAATTCTTGTATTATACTGTTCTCTACACTTTGCTTTGGTTATACATATTTCTATGGATGGATCAAATATGGCTAATAGAGTTATGTCGCCTTTATGAACAAAGGATATGGTCAATGCACTGCTAGTAGTCATCCGTCCAAATGCAATTTGGTTCATGAATGCTTCTTGGTAGACAAGCTTTACCAAGAAACAGGGGGCAGATGTTGAAGGTCAAATTTGGCACGATAGAGGTTTGCTTGTAATCTGGGCAAATTGGTTAAACCGGTTGCATCGGATTTTATAACTTTGTCAAATCAGCATTTTGTATGTAGAAAGTCCAATTTGGAGTTCGGATGAGAGAGTTATGGCTTCAGGAAGATCCTCACCTGGACAAAACCGGTGGAACCGGTTTCCCAAATAGGTAAAACCGGTTTTGGTTACTACGTCTGATCTGGCAATACAAACCAGTGGAACCGGTTTTGGCTGAGTCCTGGTAGAATTGGAGATCTATGTGTATTACGACTTGTAAGAGGGTTTCCTTGCGGGGCAAGACCTTCCCACCCTATAAATATAAAGGGCCATGGCCAATTGAGAGAGAATCCAATCGAATCCAAACACTATACATTTACCTTTTTACTTCGAAATCGTAATTCTCTTCCAACCTCTCTATGATGTTCATCTACTGATATCCACGACCATAGATGGTGTCCTAAGGTTTGCTGGTCAACCTAGGGCACGTCCGGCGACGTTCACGCCCCGACGGGGTCCCTCTTGGGCGAGAACTTCGATGGCCTTTGCTAGTTTGCTCGTTAGCTAGTCGTTCTTCGCTACGTAAGTGCGTTGGTCATCTCTTTGTTGGTTTGTTCGTAAATCTAACCGTCCTTCACCACGTAAGCGTGATATTTGCCCTTCAAAATGACTGATTACGGCGAAACCCTAGAAAACTGGTTTACCAGTTTCCCAAACCGGTTTTATTGGTTTGCGCAGCCTTGCTATGGAATCGATCTGTTTACCACCCGCACGCTCTAGTGCACTTGGTGTGTTGGGTAAATTCAGTGTCAACACTGAGCTTGCCGGCGCTTTACCTCATATGCTCCAATTTTGATGCTGCCCATGATCTATTTCTCTACTACCAGGCGCGCCTTGCTCTCCCTTCCCTCTTTCTTTTCAATTGTTTGACAACCAGAACCATGATCCAAGGATATGTGCATAGGTCTGCATGATAAGTGTTTGTTGGAATGCTTCTTTTAGACTAAGAGCAGTTGAAACTTGAAATAGGAAAAAATATTGGTTTGCAACCTTTGCTAATGGCCCAAAACTAGGAGAGTTTGCCAAAAATCGAGGAAGCCTTGCTAGAACTCAAAATCTAGCACAAGAGGTGAGGAACTCCCCTCGATTTTGAGTTGACTCAACTCTCTCCCCATATCCAATATGTGGGACTATTCTCAACAATATCTTCCATCACATATTGGTGCCTCTTAGCACTGACCGGACCCACACATGCCTCACACCCGTGGTCCACTGGGCTTTGGGCCTTTACACCACCTGAGTATGTATGGGCGAAAAGATTGCAGGCCTGGCTCTAGTATCAATTGATGGCCCAAAACTAGGAGAGTTGGCCCAACCAGCCGAAACTAGGAAAAAAACCTTGCTACATCCAAAAACTAGCTCAAGAGGTGAGGGACTCCCCCACCTTTTAAGTTGACTCAACTCTTCCCCACAACTAATCATAGGTTATTCCCAACATTTGCTAAATCCTACCATTTCAGCGCCCAGCGTCCGAACTTCATTTCGTTTGTGCTTTGTTGAACCGAAATTGTGATCTAGCTATCTAAGCAAGAAAAATAAGCATACTAACAATCACATTGATCATGCTATACTGATTCTTTAGTCTATGCTGGGCATTAAAGCAGCTCCTGTGGTTGTTTGAACCGAATTGACAGAGTCTGCTCGATCGCTTATTGTTCGGTTCGGAGGCTCCAGTGCAGCGTTCGGTCACGATTCTAGTGAAAACATTAAAAAAATCTGATGTGCTGCTTTCGTGCAATAGAATGGAGCTACATGCAAACCTGATGCCCTGTGCAACCGAGTATTTTAATCAGTGAGTCAGCCCATGGTTCGAACTTCGGACTGTCTGCAAAGTCCATTTTTTTATCTGACAATGACTGTTCGATGTCTCAGGACCTCTCCAATGCCATGGTTCTATAAACGGGTCATATAATGATTTCATGTCACATGTTGTTTTACCTCCAATGTATGAAACCAGGAGGCGAATCCATAAATGGGACCCACAACCCTTCACTCTCTTTTTCTGTGTCCCTCTTCCTTCCATAAAACCAGGTTCTATGCATGGAACCGGGTTCTAAATAGAACCATCCTCACAGTGTATAGAACCCGGTTCCATAGGAGAGAGAAAGCTATGGAACCAGCCTAGAACCTCCCATTGGTAAGGCCCTAATGTTCTCAGTTCGCTGGATCGAACGCTATTTCTCCCCCGGTTCGCTTCGGGAGCACGCTGGAGCTGCTCTTAGTGATGTACACAAATACAGAACAAGTTTTTCTAGGGGTTCCTAGCACAACTCAGTCTCTCTCTCAAGTGATCGAGAAATTCAGTAGTTTTAGTTTAATCAGATATATAACTGTCACAATGCTTGCACCAATGTAGAACCTATGTAAAAAAACACTGATCAAGCGGATGGACGTCCCCTTTACTTCGTCTTACTAGTGGTGGCCAACCAGACCCTGGAAAGCTGAAAGAAATCGATACTTGTGATAGCCTAAGAGTGGGAGGGGGTGAATTAGGCTTTCTAAAATCTTAACCTGCCACATGCCTCTAATTGCACAAAATAAAACTAAGACAAACTATCTAGATGTGCAACTGTCACACCCGAATTTATGAAGAAAACCCAAATGCTACTATATGTGTACCCAGGAAGTCTTTACACACATATAGCTCCAGAAATGATTATCAAAAGAGAAAGAACAGTGCTCAATACATAAACATAAATAAGGTCTTTACATCACAGACATTAACATTATTAACGGGTTTATCAAAGTAGCGGAAGCCTGATACAATCTAACTCCAAGACGTCTCCACAGGGACTCTGACTGTGGGAGAACACAGCCTAGAAATTTGGATACTCCTCGGGGAAACGCATCCAGTGGCGGCTTATCTGAGTACCCATCCGGGATTTTGTTGATTTGAAGCAAGTGTAAGTAACCCATCTTACTTAGCAAGCATAACATGATTAAATGAGGCTCAAAACTCTAGACAAGGTTTAAACTACGGTTAACATTTTTAGTTGATTGATTTTAGAATTACCTGAATTACTACAATTATATGAGAACCCAGTTGTAACCCACATTATGAAAGCATGTGAAATATTATAAATGAACAACATCATATTAAACCATTTATTCGGAAAACAAGGAACCACTAATCAAAAAGAATCCAGGCCGCTCTTGACCGTGAGCACGGCTATTATAACAGTTTTACACACTGCAGAGGTTGTACACTTTCACCACCAGTCGTGATTTCCCTATGCCATAGGCAATGTACTCCCAAAACGAGTATGGGGTTTCACTATGAGACCTTCCAAAAGACACCCTAACAAGCTAGTAGCCGTTACGGTTTCATAACAGGCGCATGGAACCCTCCTCCCAGGACCGGAGATCACTCAGGGCACAATGTGAGTATCTCAGTGGCGCTCAGGGCGCAATGTGAGACTCACCAACGACACTCAGGGCGCAACATGAGTTCGTCCCCAGGCAGGCCAAGATCCATACTTAAACCTGGCACCCACACTTACGCCTTTCGGTAACCCCTAGACAGGTTAGAGCCGTACATTTTACTTAGTCAAGACCAGAGCCATGTGATTCCTGTGGTTGTATGGTTTTACTGGGTGGCCGCTTTAAGAACCGGACCTTATGGAGAGATACTTAGAGCAATCCAAACACATGCTGAAGCTCTCTGAACCAAGTTGCTAAAAAACACATTTAATACGGTTCCATGTATACCATTAGTCAGGATTAATATTTTATAACGAACATAAGCGTTTGCAAGCATAGCGACATAACCTGACTACCCAATGCAAAACCCAGGTAAACAAGGAATATGGAGTATACAAGACTAGTCATCCTTAGGGTTTAACAAAATTAGACACATGCATGAATGAATAAAATGATTAATAATTATTGGGTTACAAGCAAAATCATCATGTTATACTTGTCTTCCTCAAAATATTGCTGCTGATCCGGGTCTTCAAATTCTTGATCAAAGTTGGCCTCGAATTGCTTGCAATCTATACACGCATTCCATCACCACACATACATCCATCACAAGCCAATACATGCATACAAAAGTATTTCTATTAGAACAGTATACCATACAATCAAAACAGAAGCAAAAGGGGGTAGAAAACTATTCTACGCATTTGAGAATCACTCTAATCGGATCTACGATGATTAAACTACGCTAAAAACAAGATACAAGGGCTATCCTGCAATAAACCGAGGACCTATACGCAAATCACACTAGACTTCAGGGGGTAGCAGAGAGGTTTTAGTGGATGGCGGGTTTATTTGGTGAATTTGCAGGGGCTCTTTAACAAAAAATGAAATGGTATATAACATTTTAATCCTGGCCGCTGGATGGAAGATGGGCGGTGGGGGGTGTTTCTGCTCGGCAACAGGGAGGGGGCGACGCCGTTCGTCGTACAGGAGCGACGGCGCTCGGCTATCCATGGCGGAGACTCGCCGGAGGAGGGGTGCTGCATATGAGGTTGATGGTCTGTCATGTCTATCAGCAAGATCTGTGCCTTTTGACGCGGTGGCAACTCCTTCAGAGGCTAATTGAGGTCTTGGTGAAACCCCTCGTGATGCCGCTGAAGAGGTTGATGGTCTGTTAGCGTTATCAGCAAAATCCATGCCCTTTGTTACAGCACTGATGCCATCAGAAGCAAGCCTTCTTCGTGGAGAAATCCCACGTGACACAGAAGATGAGGTGGATGGTCTGTTATCCTTTCCAGAAAAATCGGCGCTCCTTGATATAGCATCAACGCCATCAGAGGCAAGTCTTCTCCTTGGAGAAACCCCTCGAGACGGAATCGACGAGCTGATTACTTTGCTATCCTTTTCACCAAAATCCATATTTCTCACAATATCATTAACTCCATCAGAGGCGAGTCGCCTTCTTGGTGAAACCCCTCTTGATGAAGCTGGTCTCCTATCTTTTTCAGGGAAATCAACGCTTTTCGACAAATTACCAATGCCACCAGAAGTTGATCTTCTAGGTGAAACCACGAAGACAATGCCAACAATGACAGAATTCCACCTCTAAAGATATCGAATGTTGATGTTGGGATGAATCAAGAGAATGACATTTGTGGTTGTTGTCAACATTATGGCCTTCCATGTCTTCGGAGAGAAGCCAGCCTAATGACGGCTAATGAAAGGCAACATTACTATTTGGATATCAACAAGATCAGAGCCTCAAAATCAAGAGATAATGGACGTTAAAGGCATCTCTTCTTCCATGTGCCTTGATGATTGGGATATTTCCTTCATAGAATTTCAGCCATGAGGAGGCAAACGACCCAAGACGCCAGCAGATGGAACACGTAATGGGAAGTTGAGTATCCAAGAGCCATTAGCAAGAGACAACTTCCATGATCATATTAGTCGGCCAGCGAATTTAAAGCCACATCAAGTTCAGCACTTTGAGAAAGATTAACCTCACCAAACCAACACACTGAAGCTTAATTCCCAGCTGCAAGCATTTCACACCAGTAACCCTAGCAAAGTCAGTGACAGTACTGACAACCAAAGTGAGTATACAAAGGTGTCGTGCTATACATGTGGAGAAGCAAGTCACTATGCTAACAAGTGCCCAAATAAGCATAATCTAGGAAAGAAAGTGAGGCCCTGTTATGGTTGTGGTGAGGAGGGGCACCTTGTAAATGCATATTTGAATAAGGGTCAAAGTCTTAATGGTCAGACGTCTTTACAAGAGAAGGGTAACAAGAAGGCTTCCACAGAGAAAGGCCAATGTGGTGATAATGCTCACATGCAAGATCAAGTTCAGTATCAGTCTTGTGATACACAAGCATTACATCAAGTATCAACTAGAAGAGTGACAGTAAAGCCTCAAACAAAGTTTAGCTCATCGAGCGCTCTATCTAGGAAGGTTTGCTTCCACTGTAAGGAAAAGGGGCATATCATCAGTAAGTGCCCAAGAAAGTATCCAAGCCTGTTTGTAAGGAACAGAACATAGCAAGACATTGGACTTCAAGACATAAGTCAAGAGTCAGGAAATGCATCTCGAAGACAAGAAAAGGATCGTCCAAAGGGTGGTAAGGATGTTTCATCATAGGATTGATTAGTTAAGGAGTAGAACCTTAGCGTTTTGTGTTATGAGAGTGGTGGTGGATGTATCCTTTTGATTATAAGAAGTATGAGTGAGAAGTTTCAACAATGCATGTCAGCAAAGAAGTGAACTGGTCAACCTTGAAATCTACCTAATGTTCCACCTTTCAAGTTCTATCCGATCGAGGACGAGATTCTCTTTAAGGGGGGTAGGATTTGTAACACTCAAATTCCATCATATAAAAATTCATGTAAGCAACCTTTGTTTTATTTAGATTTATCTAAGATTTAATGAATTTTCTTTAATTAATTTGTGGCCTTAATTACTTAAACAATAATTACTTATCTTAGTTCAAAAAATGTATGATGCATTGCATGCTCTTGCATTGGTTTTTGATTGTTTGTATGAATTCCTAAATCCTCTCCAAATTCAAACCTCACTCAAATCTCTCTCAAACTCCCTAATTCAAATTCCAAAAAAAATGATCAAACCATTTCTTTTCCCTCCCTTCTTCCTTCTTCTTTTGGTCTGGCCCAGAAAACTCCTCTTCTTTTCTTTTTCTTTTTCTCCCCGCCAGGCCCAGTCCTTAGCCCAATTCCTGGCCTAGGCCGCACAGCCCTCACCCTCACCTCTCTCTCCCTCACCCACTGTCCGACGGGCCCTGCTCGTCAGCTCCGTCCCTCACCTCCCTCCGGCATTTTCTCCTGAGCCGCACGCCCGCCTTCGCCGCTCCCGCCCCACGTTCGCTCTAGCGCCCATGATCCCCTTTTCCTTTTCTCTCCAAATCAAGGTGCTTTCACTCCCTCTCATCACTCTCCCCTTCATTTCCCTTTATTCCTCCCCTCTGCAACGGCCCTCCGGCCATCAATGACCTTGATGCCGCCGCTCTCCCGATCCCTTTCCCCGAGCTCCTCCCTGCTCACTCCCCGCTCGGCTATAAAGCTGTCGAAGCTCCCTCCTCGCGCACACACCACCCACCCAAAATCCTCTGCTTTCTGCACTGGTCATCACCCTCAGCGTTCACCGCCGCCATTGTCGAGGTAGAAGCATCACCGTCGTCTCTACTCACAATTCGTCTCCCTCTCTGACATCTCATCACGTGAACGCCTTTGCATAATCTTCGAGGACACTATATCGGCACTCGGACCACGAAGCCGACACCGGAGCTCCATCCTCCTTGTTCAACCCGACCCGCGCCACCCTCCTTCGTCGCCAGCCCTTTCCGGAGGTCCTTGCTAGAGCGATCCAACTCCCAGTTGCTCTAAAGAAGATTGTAGGCAAGCTACATAAGCATGGAAGCCCAGCATCAGCTTTTGCAAAGGTAGCTTACATAGTTGCCATCCTGTCAGAGTTTGAAATGCTCAGGAATGCAATGCTTGATATCGGTGGGATGGAAATGATCTGGGATCTGCTTAAGAATGAGGATGCTGTTGTAAGGAAGGAGGTTGTCACTGCAATCTGTGGACTCTGCGTAGATGAGGAAGGAAAGACAAATGATTAAT
>CM014270.1:43689004-43774231 GCA_004135705.1 Alloteropsis semialata | reverse complement strand
CGCACCAAGCAAGCCAATGTGGATACGACCGGTGAGAGGTATATGGATGATATTGATCTTTCCATTCTTGAGAGTCAAGTCATCAAGGCCCATCCTCCTGTTAGAACCTCAGTTGATCCACCTATGATGGACTATAGCAAGGGGGAGACTAACATGAAGTCTCTAAGATATGGTGAAGATCCTCGTGCTGCTCTTTCCAAGGAGTTCAAGGGTGACCCTCGTTTTTGGTTACCCTTTCAAGCAGATTGGTATGAGTCAGTCATCATGAGAAAGAAGTCCATCACCATGGATATGAAATGGATTGACTGGGCTTATCTCAAAACTCTTGGCTCACCAATTAGAGAAGTGGTTGATGCTGTATATGACAGATGCAATGAGTTGGGGCTGGTGAAGCTAATGGGTTTCAAGTGTGATTGAATGAGGAAGTGGTGGCACAGTTCTATGCCACCCTTTTTGTGGATAAACCCCGTATGAAGCTCCATTGGACACTTGGAGGAAAAAGGTTTAGCCTTGACAGAAGTGAGTTTGCTGCTCTCCTTGGGCTTTCAAATCCTCATTCTAGTTCTACCATTTATCGTATCCATAAGCATGCTGATCTTGAAGTGACAAAGATGCATTTTATGTATGACTCTGCTTATGGGGAACATGGAGTTTGTGAGTTTGGTAAGACTAAGGGCCTCACTCCTTTCTATAAGATGCTCAACCAGTTATTCAGATTCACACTTTGCCCTCGTGGTGGTGATGCAAGCAATATCTCACACAAGGCAAAGAATCTCCTATTTCAAGCTGCACCTGATCGAGCTGTGTTTGATGTGGTTGACTACCTTTGGTATGAGATCGTCTTTTGCTCACATGATGCTACTAGTGCTTGCCACTATGCCCCCTATATTTTTCACTTGATCAAGTGTGTGTGTGGGCTCAATATAGCGACTGACAGAGAGCATGACCGCTACAAGGCAAACAAGGGCAAGATTCTTCAGCTTCTCAAGGTTGACAACCAAGGAAGAACTCCTACTCCTCCCAAGGCACCTTTTCCGGGTGCTTATCCTTCAAAGGGTTCAGCTCAAGGTGCTTCTTCCTCTCGTGCTCCACCTTCATCTAGTGCACCATCTTCTTCACATGGTCCTTCTTTTGCTCCTCCACGTGGTGCTTCAAAGAAGAGGGGTAAGTTTGATCAACTTGCCCAAAGCATATTCGCTTGTTTCAACATGCTCAAGCACTGTGTGACCGTAGTTGAGGAGAGAACAAGGTAGCTTGATGAGGATAATGTGAAGATTGAAAAGAGGCAAAAAGATATACTTGATAAACTTGATATTCCTCACTCTCCCGTTCGTGCTCCAAGGGATTACCCTCCTCCTCCACCTTTTTATAATCCTTATGAAGAAGGTGGTTCGTCTTCTCAAGCTTATACCTTTGGGGCTAAAATTGAAGAAGAAGACCTTGGTGGGGGTGAGGGAAATGAAGAAGAGGAGGAGACCGAAGAAGAGGGCTCTTAGGAGAGCCAAGGCGATGATGATGGCGGCAATGGAAATGGGGATGATGAAGAAGAAGAGGAGGAAGACGAGGATGAAGACAATGGGGATGGCAACGACGACGAGTAGCTCTCTTTTTGGTGCTTGTTGCCAAAGGGGGAGTGAATTTGTGATGCTTTGATGGATGGAGACCCCCCATATCTATCTTTATTCATGTTTTTATCTTTGGACATGTAAGAACTATGTTTGGTGTCATGTGTGATGTGTGCCAAGTGAAAACTTTCATTTGTAAGACTTATTTGTGCTAGTGTGATGTTAAACTCTTTTATTCATGATGTGATGCTTTGTGGATGATGAATGATTGATAAAATGTTATTCTTCACTTTTATTTGTGTGATATACCATGTCATATGCATCACGGTTATAATTTGACACCTATTGCACTTTTGTACCTTTGTATGCAAAGATATTTGAAAAGTTCTTACATAATATGTGCAATGGCATTTGAGGCCATTTGAGTTGAATATGCATATATTTAGGGGGAGCTTTTCTAAATATAATTGGGTACAAAAACATGATTTTATTCCTATCTTGTGAACCCAAATTGAGTTGTCATCAATCACAAAAAGGGGGAGATTGAAAGTGCATCTAGGCCTCCCATGTGTTTTGGTGATAATGACAATTAGAATTTGGGATTTGATACTTGTATTGAAGTATATGCAGGAATAAAAGAAAAGAAAGGATTATGAATATCAAAAGAAGGTCCTCAATTGCTTATGTATGGTGGATGAGCTCATTGGCGATTTAAATTTATTTTTGGTTTGAATTTGAGTATAGGAATCACCGTACTATCAAGGAGGACATGTTTGATGAATCAAGAGTGCCTAAAGTGCTTAATTGAGATACTAACTACCCAAGAGAGAAATCTAACTTTAGATTTTCAGGCGCTGCACAGCTTCCTGTCGGAATTTCCGACATTGCGTCGGAAGTTCCGCTGGGGCCGGAATTAGCCGGTGCTGTATATCGGGCACGCTCGGTTCGGGATCGGAAGTTCTGGTGCGTAACGCCGAAAGTTCCGGTAGCTCTGTTCTTCGTGTTAACTCTAGTGACTTGGGCTTGCCCAGAAATATCCTGAGGACATTCTCCGGTGCGCTCGGTTTGGGATCAGAAATTCCGGTGGGTAATGCCGGAAGTTCCGGTGGGGCTGTTCGTCAGGCTGTTTCTTAGTACAAAACAGTGCCTTGTCGGAAGTTCCGACACTATGTCAGAAGTTCCGGTATGTGACCTGGCAGTGCATAACGGCTAGTTTTTGGGGGCCCCTATTTATACCCCCTCAGCCCCCTCTTCATTTGCTGCTGACCTAACCCGAGACAAACACCTCCCCAAGCATTGAATTCACACTCCCAACTCCCTCTAGAGCCATTTCTTGCAAGGATTTGAGTAGGGCATTGGTTGTGAGTGATTCTTGAGGTGTGAGCATAGTCACAAAGTTCCTGGGTCGATCGGGTCGAGGAACGGGGTCAAGGATCATGGTACGCTACTTATGAGAGGTTTTTACATGGAGGGTCGAAAATGACCCACGAACCCGGGACGGGGGTCGACGTTCCCGGGTCGAGGGACGATGCCGCTGACCCCGTTTTATGTGACTATGGATGTGAGAGTAAGTCTTTGAGTGAGTTCTTCATTGGTTCATCTCAAGAAGCACTTGAAGCATTCTTTGATTCGTCGATTCGCGTTTGTTACTCTTGGAGCTGAGCTCCTAGACGGTTAGGCGTCGCCGGCAACTCCCAACTTCGTGTGGTTGAGTGCCGGACGTTTGTAATCTTCATCCCTTTGTGGGACAATAGTAAGAATTTCAATCTGGCCTTTGTGGTTGATTGAAGGAGGCAAGGGGTTAGAGTTGACCCGGCTCTACGTGAGCACCTCAACGGAGACGTAGCTCCTAAGTGGAGTGAACTTCGGTGAACAAATCCTTGTCTCTTGTTCTTGTTATTGTTCTTCATATTCATATCGTTCTTGAGCTTAAATTGACCCGATCTATATTGTTATAAGTTTCCGCTACTAGAGATCATAGTTTTAAGCTTCCTTATACTTGTGGTGAACTTTCTATTCATATAGAATCTGCAGTTTCATTTCAGTTTTTGAATCTCGAATTCAGGTTTTTGTTGAGCCGGAAGTTCTGCCTCTGTGCCAGAAATTCCGGTAAGCCAGAAGTTCCGACACAGTGCCAGAACATCCGGCCCATTTAATTTTTATTGTGAAATTTGCAGAAATTTTTATACAGGCCTATTCACCCCCCTTCTAGGCCTAGTGTCGGTCCTTTCAGGGATCAGCATCAAAAACGGCCTACCGGAGCTGAGGCCGGGTACCCCCTTGGCCGAGGACCAGGCGCGGCTGCTGAGTCCACCGCACGTCGCTTTGGAGGCAAGCCCCCCGGCCACCGACAGGCAGGTGGTGCTGCCTGAGTCGGGAGACACGGATGAGGATCCGAGCAGGGTGACTGAAGTGGAGGACCCGGTCGATGGTCCTTCTCCGCTGGACGATGACGACGATCACCTGCTCGGGGGACAGCTGAGCGCCGGGACTGGCACTACCGTGGCGCCCAGGGTCGAAGCCGTTGTGACCGGGCTCAGGGCCGGGCCGAGCGCATCAGCGCTAACTCCGGAGCGAGCTCTGGAACTCGACATCGCCAACCATGAGAGCAAGCTTCAGAAGCTACAGAACGTGGCTGGCGTGCTGGATCGTGTCGTCAAGGTATGGCGTCTCGAACTTCATGAGCGCTGTTGTTCTTGCAACGGCTGACCGCTTTCTGTCATTGAGCAGGGTTTCATGGCTCGGTCTGTGAAAGACCTTCTCTTCAAGCAGTAGGCCCTTGAGGATCGCCGGACCTTGGCCAAGATACAGGAGGAACGAGTCCAGGATGCCAATAACGCCAAGGAGTACAAGATGAGAAGGGAGAGGGAAATGGCCAATGTCGTCAAGCTCAATGAGGATTTGATGAACGATATGAAGATCCTATCTGAGGGTAGGTTCCTGCGATGCGCCAGGGCGGTTCCCAAGTCGGGTATTTATGCTGATGATGGTTCCTTTTAGATGCGGAGAAGAAGGAGAAGGTTCTCCAAGGAAAGGTGGAGAAACAGTCCGGGGCCAAGCGGAAGCTCGAGGATGAGGTCGGCGCCCTAAAGGAAGCCAACAAGCAGCTCAAGTCCGAATCCGAGCGCTTGGTGGAGGCCAATCAAAAGTTGAAAGACGAGCATGACTTGGCCATGCATGGCAAGTGCCGCTTATGATGTGTTATCTGTTGTTCCTGATAGCCGGTATGCTTAGAGACTTCTTTTGCAGGCGTTCGATCCGAGCTCCTGGAGTTGCGGCAAGCGGCTGAGTTCAATGCCAATTCGCTGGTCCCCGCCGAGTCGGGCCCGGGGGCTTTGACTCTGATTCAACGGCTCTGGGCCAGGCCTACGCGGGCGGCACAGCTAGTGCAGGAAACTGCAGTCGGCTGTGGTAGTCGAATTTTGGCGTTGATCCGAGTGCACTTCTCGTCACTCAATCTTGCTCCGATCAGCGATGGTCTTCCTAACGGGTCTCCGACGATCAGTTCGACGACCTGGTAGAGGAGTGCGTGCCCTTGGCGGAGGCTGTAGCGAAGGAGCTTGGCCTGTAAAGTGACGGTTTTTTTATGTAAATAGTGTTTTATAATATAGTATAAGTACATCAGAATTTGATCTATTGGAGCATTGTGTGCTATGTGAATGAAATGAAATGTGGACCCTTTTCCCTACCGACTGGGACTTTGCCTCGCCCGATCGGCCACTGCCTTGTGCCGTTTAAGCGTCCTTTTATCCCGCTGACCACTACTCATGGAGAGGACGGCTTACCACTCAGCGATGCTTAGCTGGAAGGCTTACTCGCTGGTAGCGCGTGGGTTGAACGTGGAGCTCAGGGTTTCACGGTTGGGGACTCGGACCGTCCGGGTTAGCACGGCTGACGCTGAGGGGAACATGAGTCGGGCAAGGACTTCGGTAGTCAGAGTCGGCGGAGACTCTCCCTTGTGATCATGATAGATTTGTTTGGGTCGAGCCCAGTCCCCAAGCATCAGCTTGGATGTCGGTTGACAGGTGAATGGCGGGCCTTATGACCCGAAGTCATTGGCGAGGAAAAAAGATAGTTTTATTATTAATATCAAAGAAAGAATACATAGCTTTTGATGACAACTAGGGGTAAAACTATGCGAGGTTCTATATGTTTCACACGTTCGGGACGGGGTCACCATTGGCCCACTGGAGGCGGTATGTTCCTGGCGAGATGACTTCCTTGACGATGAAGGGGCCTTCCCAGGGGCCGACAGCTTGTGCTGGCCTTTGCGGGACATGACTCGGTGCAGGGTCAGGTCGCCAACGTCTAGGGATCTTTCCAGGACGTTCTTGTTGTGGTACCATCGCACTTGTTGCTCGTGCCGAGCATGTTGGATCATGGCGGCGAGTCGGTGCTCTTCTATGCTGTCGATGTCAAACTGCCGACTTGTTTTCGCTTCTCCTTCCTCATAGTGCTGGATGCGCGGGGCACCATAGGCGAGGTCGGCTGGTAGGACGGCTTCGGAGCCATAAACCAGGAAGAACGGGGTGTAACCTGTAGCTCGGCTCTTCGGCGTCCGTAGGCCCCATATAATGTCAGGCACTTCTTTAGCCCACCATCCTGCGTGCTTATTTAGGTCCTCGTACATGGCCTTCTTGAGCGAGTCCTGGACCATGCTGTTGGCGCGCTCGACTTGGTCGTTGCACCTGGGATGCGCCGAGGAAGAGTAGTAAACGTCGATGCAGTTATCCTGGCAGAAGTCCCAGAACTCGTGTCCCGTGAACTCGGACCCGAGGTCAGTGACGATGCGATTAGGGACGCCGAATCGGTGGGTCAGTTCCTCGATGAATTTGGCTGCTGTGACAGACTTGGTGTCGGCCACAACCTTGTACTCGATCCACTTGGTGAACTTGTCGACTGCCACCAAGAGGTGCTTGGATCCGCCGGGGGCGGTTTTGAATGGCCCGACGTTGTCGAGCCCCCATACCGCGAATGGCCAAGATGAGGGAATCGTTCTGAGCGCCTGGGCTGGCAGGTGCTTTTGCTTCTGGAAAAATTGGCAGCCGGTGCAGTGGCACACCAGGTCTTTTGCATCGGACAGGGCCATTGGCCAGTAGAACCCCGCTCTGTAGGCTTTGCCGACTAGAGTCCCGGCAACTGCGTGGTTGCTGCACGTGCCCGAGTGGATTTCTTTCAAGAGGCTAATGCCTTCATCACGGAGGACATACTTCATGAGTATGCCTGTGGAGGCAGCCTTTCTGTACAAGGCGTCGCCGATGATGACGTAATTTGTTGAGCGCCGTGTTAGTTTCTCTATCTCCTCCTTCGTACCCGGTGACCAGCTCTCCGTAGGAAAAGAGATGAAGGGGACGTGCCTGTCTGCTTCGATTAGGAGAATTTCGTTTGTCGGTGTCGCCTGGGAGTAGCTCCGGGTCGGGCACGGGACTGCCGTCTTCAAGCATCTTGATGGACGGGGTGCGTAGGTCTTGGACAAAGATGCCGACCGGCACCTGGGCCCTAGTTGACCCTAGCTTGGATAGGACGTCGGCGGCGACGTTGCCTTCTCGTAGGACGTGGTGGAGCTCGAGCCCATAGAAGTGGGCTTCAAGCTTGCGGACCTCCGCACAATATGCGTTCATGGTTTCCTTCGTCGTGTCCCAATTCTTGTTGACTTGCTCGATGACTAGTTTAGAGTCGCCATAGCACATCAGCCGCTTGATGCCGAGTGACACCGCGATCCGGAGGCCGTGGATAAGGGCTTCGTACTCGGCCCCATTGTTGGTGGCCTGGTAGTGTATTTGGAGAACATACTTTAGGTGTTGTCCCTCCGGGGAGATGAACAGCACCCCTGCACCGGCCCCTTCGAGGATGAGGGCGCCATCGAAGTACATCTTCCAATGCTCCGGCCGCTCCTCTGGGGTCGGGGCTGTCCACTCGGCCACGAAGTCGGCCAGGATCTTGGATTTAATGGCTTCTCGTGGCTCGAAGTTGATGATGTGCTCTTCAAGTTTGACGGGCCACTTATTATTCGTTCGTTGGCGTCTCTGTTGTGCAGGATGGCTCCGAGCGGGAAATTCGAGATAACCCGGATGACATGGGCCTGGAAGTAATGGCGCAGCTTCCTGGCAGTGATCAGGAATGCGTAAAGCAGCTTCTGAGGGTAAGGGTATCGGACCTTGGAGTCGTCGAGTACCTCGCTGACAAAATATACAGGGCGCTGGACCTTGTATGGGTGGCCTTCTTCTGGTCACTCGACGACCAGGGCCGTACTGACCACATGTGTGGTGGCCGAGATGTAGAGCAGCAGCTTCTCCCCAGGGGTCAGACCCGTGAGTACTGGAGGGTTGACCAGGAACTCCTTGAGGTTGGCCAGGGCATTGCTAGCCCCAGGGGTCCATTCGAACTTGTCCGCCTTCTTAAGGATTTTAAAGAACGGAAGTCCTTTTTCGCCAAGCTTGCTGACGAATAGGCTCAGGGCCGCCATCATTCCTATGAGCGTCATGATGTCCTTCTTGCATTTGGGTTCTTCGAGGTTGCATATGGTGTCCAGCTTGACTGGGTTTGCCTCGATGCCGCGTTGGCTGACCAAGAAGCCTAGGAGCTTTCCTGATGGTACGCCGAACACGCATTTCATCGGATTAAGCTTCCACTTGAAGCGGCGTAAATTGTTAAAGGTTTCCTGGAGGTCGGTGATCAAGGAGTCGGCGTCATACGTCTTGACAATGACATCGTCCACATAGGCTTCAACATTTCGCCCAATTTGACTTTGCAAGCAGCCTTGGATGGCCTTCTGGTACGTGGCGCCGACGTTCTTCAACCCGAAGGTCATCATGTTGTAGCAGTAGATGCCATGTGGGGTGATGAATGTCGTTTTGTCCTGGTCGAACGTCTTGAGGGCTATTAGGTGATAGCCCGAGTAGCAGTCTAGGAAGCAGAGGAGTACGCAGCCGGACGTAGTGTCTATGACTTGGTCAATTCGTGAGGAGGGAACGGGTCTTTAGGGCAGTAGCGGTTGAGATTCGTGTAGTCAATGCACATTCTCCATTCACCGGTTTTCTTCTTTACAAGTACAGGATTTGCAAGCCACTCAGGTTGTTTGCATTCTCTAATGAAGCCGGCAGCTAGGAGCTTATTCAATTCTACCCTAATGGCCTCCTTTCAATTTTGAGCGAATCGGCGTAGCTTCTGCTTGGTGGGCTTCACGTTCTTGCTCAAATCCAAGGAGTGCTCAGCCTTCTCCCTCGAGACTCCCGGCATGTCTGATGGCTTTCATGCGAAGATGTCCCAGTTGTCCTGGAGGAAGGAGGTGAGCGTGTCTTCCTATTTAGGGGTGAGTCCTGGCCCTATGAGGGCCGTCTTGGCGGGTTCATCGAGTCCCAAGCAGATTGCTTTGGGGGCTTCCGCGGGTGTCAGCGCCGTGGGCTGCTGCTTCTGCTCCAGGAGAACTGGCTCTCCGGTCGCCGCCTTGGGGGCTGCCTCGGCCAGCAGGGTGCTGTTGCCGGGCTGCCGAGACAACTTGGCTATTTTGATAGCTTCTCCATCGCACTCGAAAGAGCTCTTGATGTCTCCACGGATGAAGAGGACTCCATTGGGCACCGGCATCTTCAGAACCAGGTATGTGTGGTTCGGAATAGCCATGAACTGGGCCAGCATGGGCCTGCTAAAGATGGCATGGTAGGAGCTCTGGAAGTCGGCCACCTCGAAGTATAGGAACTCCATGCGGTAGTTGCCGGCCGTGCCGAATGTAACTGGCAAGGCGACCCTTCCTATCGGGTAGGAGGTTTTTCCTGGTACAATGCCAAAGAATGAGTCTTCGGCGCTCAGGAGTCGGCTGTAGTCGAACCCCATGCTATTGAGGGTGCTGGTGAAGATGATGTTCAGGGCACTTCCGCCGTCAACCAGGACCTTCGAGAGGAGGACTCGCTCGACGACATGGGCGACGACGAGCAGGTATGACCCTGGCTCAGGTAAGTACACCCAGTGGTCGGCGCGACTGAAGGTAATGGGCATCTCTGACTTCTAGAGGTATTCCACGGGCTTGGTGGAGACCATCTTCACCTTGCGCTTGTGGAGCTTGCCCTTGCGCCGATCTGGGAAGGCACCAGGCCCCCCGATGATGACATTGACGTGGCGGTCGGCGTGCTGGAAGTCGCCGTTAGCGCCGCGCCTAGGAGCTTCTGCTGGTGCGGCGAGTCGGCGCTTGTCGTCTTGATGACACGGATCTTCCCTGCGGGCCGGAGCCTCGCGGTCGCGGTTGTCGCCACGACTGTAGTCGTCCCGGCGGTCGCGATCCTCTCTGCAGCGGAAGTCGTCGCGCCGGTCACGGTCGTTGTCGTGGCGGTAGTTGTTGTAGCGGCCGCCGTTGTTGTTGTAGCGTTGTTTCTTGGTCGGAGGCATGGCGCCAAGCTCTTTAAGCAGTGCGTGGCAGTCGCGGAGAGTGTGCTTGGCGTCCTTATGAAAGGGGCACTGGTCGTTCAAGGTGTCATGGAACTCTACCGAGAGGAACCTGGGTTGCACCCGGCCTTCTTCTTCTGCCAAGGCTACAAGGGGCTCGATCCCTGCCTTGCGTCCGCGTAGCGGCTCATGACACTTCGAGCTCTCGACTCGGTCATCATCTTCTAGGCGTTTCTGCTTGCCCTTGAACTGGGCTTTCTCGACTTGGTCGGCTCGGACCTCCAGATCAACCATATCCATTAGCTCGGAAACTGATGTCGGGTTGACTTTGAAGAGCATTCGGAACAGCGGGTTATCGATGAGGCCTCGTTTGTACACGTCGATAACATCTCGATCTTCAATATCAGTGAGTTTGTTCCAATTGCTGAAGAAGCGATCGGTGTAGTCGCGGAGACTTTCACCCTTCCTCTGCTTGACGTTGTCCAGGTCGAATCTGGAGCCCGGCCGAGTGTAGCTTGCTTGGTAGTTCTTTGTGAAAGCATGGCAGAGGTCTGCCCAGCTATCAATGGTGTCCCGAGGGAGGCCCTCGAGCCACAGCTGCGCCTCCTTGCCTAGCATCACAGGGAAGTAGGCGGCGGCTTGGTCGTTGGATCCGTGGGCGGCTTTGACTGCCGTGTGATATGTCTTGAGCCAGAGCTTTGGGTCAGAGCGACCGTCGAACTTCTCGACTTGGGCTGGCTTGAAGGACTCAAGCCTCTGCATGGCACGGAGTCGGGTGGAGAAAGCGGCAAAGCCATCAAATGCATCCTCCTCATCGTTGCGGTGGTTGCGGCGAGGAGGTCGGCCTCGGTCGACGTGGGGTCGAGCATCGTCATGCCATTGGCGGCGATCGTCCCGCGGAGGGCCGTATCGTGCATCGTACTGCTCGCGCTCCATGAACTCATGGACTACGCGGTGCTCGTTTTCTTCTGCTGCTGCGTCGCCTGCTTCTCCTACCGGCTGGCGGTCGGGTCGGCCGTAGTCTCGGTCGTATCGCTCGCGATGCTCGAGTTCTGCTGCGTCGCGTTCGCGATGTCGGCCGTTGAGGTCAGCGCGGATGTCTCGGACGTTGTCCCTCAGACGATCTCGGAGATCACCTTCCTGGGAGTCGGCCGGGTAGTAGTGCCGTTGGCGCCTGCCGCGCTGTTCCTGATAGCGGTTACGGCGGTTGTCCGCGTTGCGCAGGTTGCGCCATTCTTCCTCTTCCTCCTCGTGGTGGTTCTGGGCACCTCTTCTTCGACGACGGGCAGTGGTGGGTCCTCTGGCGAGGGTGATCCCTATCCGATCTGCTATGAGCGGAGCGGTGGCCTGAAGAACGAGCTGAATTAGTCCGCCCAGATCGGGATCTGGCACGGTACGACCGTTCAACTTGTTCCTGAGCAGCTTCTAGGCGGGCTCGGGCGCGTTGCACCTCAGGGGTGTCGGCCATGTGTTCCAACTCGGCGAAGGCAGCCGCAATGTTGGCCTGAGGCGTGCGGAAGGGTACTCGGGCGAATGCCCCGTCGAGGTTGACTGGTTGAACTCCGCGAGGACCCCGACCGGGGGGCTGTTGCCTGAGTGGTGCCCCGGGGGGGATTTTTGCGGCAGCCGCAGCAGCTGCTGCGCCCCCACCCACTGCCTGAGGTGGTAGGGCTTCTTCGTTGTGCTGGCAAGCTCGGTTGGCGTTACGCTCCTGGCGGCGCTCTCTATCCGAGTTGGTTTCCCCATCTTGAGTAGCCTGATCTTCGAAAGACGAAGACCTCACGCCTCGGAGGCGTGGCATAGCTTGAATCATTGCTCGGGTCGGTCGGAGCCGGCAGGAGCATGCTTGTAGCGATTTGGAATTCCCCACAGTCCGGGGACTGGGTGGTTGCGGGTGGGTTTTCAGATTGGATCTGATCCATGCTTCTGCGCACCCGTGCCGAGTAGTCGGCTGAATCGTTGCGTAGCCCCATCAGTTGCCGGTCACGAGGTCGGCGCAGGGCCTCCTCTAACAAGGCAATGCACTGGGAGAGGGTGCCTCGGACGCGATCTAGCCCGGCGAGGAGCTCACTGGGTGGTGCGAGTCTTGGGCGGTTGGCCAAGCACAGAGCTTGGTCAGCGAGGGTCATTGCGTCGAGCCGCTGCTGGAGCGTGGCGACAATTGACGACGAAGTCGGCGAGGAGGTCAGCATGGAGCTGGTCAGCGTGGCAAAGTCGGGCGATGAGCTTGAATCGGAGGTGGCGGAGTGGATCTCGGCGAAGAAGCTGATGCCCTCAAGATGCACAGAGCAATCCTTGAGGCTTTCGGGGAAGATGATGTCGCGACGATCTGCCATTGAGCTAGCTGTAATGCCCCACGATTACCCTTACCTGGCGCGCCAACTGTCGGAGTTATCGTCCGGCAGTCCACCCGGGGGTACCCAGATGGTAGATTTGTAGGCAAAGGGCAATTGAAAAGATAGGGAGCTCGAGGTAACACAGGGACACAGGGATTATACAGGTTCGGGCTACCCGGAGGTATAATACCCTACGTCCTGTGCTCGGTGATGTTGTATTGCTCTGCTCGACGAGGTTCCGGAGAACAACGGCAAGTTCTTGGTTACAATGAGATCTAGCGACTAAGAGTTGAATGAATGAAGGGGTCGACCTAGGCCGTCTTATATAGGCTAACGGCCTAGGGTTTACAAGTCAGTTATCTCTAATCGTATCCAGCTCTAACTAGGAAACTAATCCGAGTCAGTTGTAACATAATCTCCATGATCCTTGGACGAGATCAGAGTAAATTGTTGCGCGCCTTGCGGGCTAAGTCTTCACCGATCTTGTCCATCAAGTCCGGAGATCCTCGTGGGCCGGCCTGGGGTCGGCCCACATCGCTGTCAGACGTGGGCCCAGGCCAACTGTCTACCCGGTCTGTAGTGGGCCTAGGGGTACCCATATCCCATAACCGCTTTGACAAACTGGTTAGTAACCAAAACCGGTTTTACCTATTTGGGAAACCGGTTCCACCTGTTTTGTCCAGGTGAGGATCTTCCTGAAGCCATAATTCTCTCATCCGAACTCCAAATCGGACTTTCTACATATGAATCTTGATCGTCTCGATGAAAGCTATGCAATGGTGCAATCCAAATGCTGATTTAACAAAGTTATAAAATCTGGTGCTACCAGTTACAACTGGTTTAACCGATTTGCAGAGATTGCAAGCAAACCTCTATTGTGACAAATTTGACCTCCAACACTCGGTACCGCTCTGTACACGGCCACCCTGATGTAGTCCTGGTGTTGTCAGTGGAGGTGCTCACCTGCAACTCACCTACAGCTCGAGCAGTTCCATTGAGGCGGCCCATGCCACAAGCCAGCACAACAGCATCGGGCGCGGCCATCATCGTCTGCCAGCTCTCTACCGTGAGGATGGTGTAGTCGTTGTTGTAGTCTAGACAGGCTTCCACTTGTAGTGCTCTCACGTGCCAAGGCCTCACCAACTGAGGCACATGGCATCATGCGAATGTTAGAAGGTACGCGTGAAATAAATGCTCACGAGCCATAGGGAGGGAGTGACATTTAAAAAATGTTAAGTCCATTCGATGACCGGTCGTGTGGAAGCGCTCGCATGTGCCACCGCCGGCCGACTAGTTAGGGTTATGGTTTGGGGAAGGGGGATTTGGCCTGGCGGACCTAGATAAAGGTGTTGGGGGTGGCTGCTGGCCTGGCGGTGGTGATGGTCGCCGGGTGGATGGCCGGGCTACGATGGCGCCGCCGGCCGGGGTGGTGGGAGATGGCCGGTGGGCGGTGCCGGAGGCGGGGGAGAGGAGTTACATGGCGTTAGGAAGGGCGGGGTGGAGGGTGGCGGCTGGAGGTGGGCGGAGCGACACGGCCGCGAGGCGCCGCCGGCCGCCGGTGGTGGTGGAGGCAGGCTGGGTGGGCAGCAGGGCGTTGAAGGACGAGGAGGGACGGAGGTGGAGGCGGGAGGGAGAGATAGAGAGGGAGAGGAGGACGTACCAGGGACAGGAGGAGCTTCGGCCGCCGGTGGCGACAGCGGTGGCGACGCCCGCGGCGGGTCGCGTGCTCCCATCCGCGCGACCCTTTGCGGGATATCCCGGGAGCGCGCGACCCTTCGCGGGATATCCCGGTACTTAAAAAAACCACTATATTGTTAAATACGTCGGGCAGGGACTTTAGCCTGATGACGTTGATCGTTGGTCTTGCGCGGGCGAGGGTGTCGCCGGCGTACTTGTAGGATTGGACATGGGCCATCCGTCAACGGGTGCCGCACGACGCCGTCAAGCTGGATCACGCACTGCAAATGCAACACGCGCATCTGGCGACGATGAGGAAGAGGCCCCTCTTTGCATGGGAACGGGATCCAGAGGGGCTGGCCTGGGCAGACGCTCACGGTGACGGCGGAGTGCGAGGACGCCAAAAGATGTGACTAATCGAGCCAGTCGAGCCGGAGAGGCCGCGACATAGAGCATGTCCCTCCGCAGGGCATCTGCAATTTTTTCCAACAGCAAATGAT
This sequence comes from Alloteropsis semialata, assembly GCA_004135705.1. Lineage (NCBI taxonomy): Eukaryota > Viridiplantae > Streptophyta > Magnoliopsida > Poales > Poaceae > Alloteropsis > Alloteropsis semialata. The sequence continues at coordinate 43,759,777 of CM014270.1, read as the reverse complement.
TAGCAACAGCATTGATGGATATTGATTTTAGATAGGCAACAGTGCTGTCATCAGTAGGATTAATGACAACATTGATATTGTTAAAATATCCATAGGTAACAGCCTTGTTAAAAAAACCATTGCATATCTGACAGCACTATCATGTATGCTGGCAGTGTGCCAACCAAGATTTTTTGAGCCTAAGAAGTCACTACAATCATGACAGCACTATCATAGTCTATGTCACATATGTGATAGCACTGTCAGCAATTTTCGCATACAAAAAACATTCAAAAGAACTGGATATAGATAGCCTATATGGTCACACATGCACCTATATGGCAATTTATTGTGTGCAACATTGAAACCACATGATGGTCTAGATTAATAAAAAATTACTAAATAATATTGTTGAGACAATGTATTGTTACAGTTTTGCATCATTTTTATTATTTATTATTTATTATACCAAATCTCATGAACAAAAACACGTTATTCAAACAACAAACCATGACAATTATTTTAACAATATGCTAAGATACAATCATTATTAATGAAGAACCTAGTTGCCACGATTACCATAGTATAATGGCACTAAGATCCTCAACATGCTCTCTCTAACCTCATGAAACTTATCGCCGGCTCCAAAATCTTGCTCTTGCAGTTCATAGTGCTCAGTAACAACTTCTTCTTTGGGTTGAGAGTAGCCGGCAATGTCCTGCCAGGCAGTAGCATCAACCCCTTGCAGTCCTTCAACTGCATCAACCGGCTGCCCCACAGTGCCATCCACCGGCTGCTCCTCGGCGTCGGGAACGAAGGAGCCAACCGACTGCGACGCATTGCCCGTGGCTGCAGATGCATGGAAATCGCCGACATCAGGGTTCTCAGAGTCAGGGACGAACAAGCTATCAAAGTCGCCATTGATTTCTTGATCGGAATCAGAATAAGGGCCTGTTTAGTTGGCCCTCAAATTTGGCAAAAAAGTTACCGTTTACTGTAGCAAAACTAAATCGAAGATTAGAAGGACTAAACATGATCTAATTATAAAACTAAATACACGGATGGACGGGAAATCGCGAGACGAATCTATTAAGCCTAATTAATCCGTCATTAGAGATTGTTTACTGTAGCACGACGTTGTCTAATCATGGCCAAATTAGGCTCATTAGATTCGTCTCGAAAAGTTACCGGGGGTTATGGAATGGGTTTTGTCATTAACACACGTTTAATACTCCATGCATGTAAGATTTCCTTTGATGAATAGTGAAAAATGGCAAATTTGCAATTTGCCATTTGAACTAAACAGGCCTAAGAGACAAAGAGAAAGTCGTCTCCCCCACCCACCTCTGAATCTTGAGCAAAATCGACCCCTTCTTCAACAATAGTGCCTTGGTTCCGGCCGCGGAGACTCACCCAAAATCCATGCCGGCGAACTGGTGCTGGCCGCCCATGTTGTCGTTGGCCGCCGCCTCCACCTCCTCGTCCACCTGATGCTCCTCTTCGGTCGCCTCCCCCCAGTAGCCCGCATCCTCCTCGCTGCCCACCATCCATTGCAAGTACTACGAATTGTTGTAGTGGGCCTAAGCACCCACCAGTACCCGGTGGCATTGCACCCGCCGCCCTGCCGGCGAGCCACGCTCACTCACTTTGCATCTTTTACAAGGACAGGCAGCGCGCGCAATGGCACGGCGTGCTCCACCTCCAATCCGGCGGTTCGGCGCGGATCAGCGTGATCCCCTCCCCTGCGCCGGAGGCAGAGGCAGTGACCCCAGCCAGAGGACCGGTGCCGGCTGGATCAGGGACGCTGTCAACATCGCAGGGACGGCGTGATGAGTTGGACAGGGCCGGCTCATTTGCTGCTCATTCAGGCACTCTGATCTTGGCTTGGTTTGTAACTCTGTATTCAAAACTTGATAGGAGATGAAACAAAACGTGCTATCGTTCAAGCGATTTAGAGTTTTATAGACACATTTACAGTTAAATGAACTTTTCTTAACTTGTTCTAGCTTCGTTCCTTCTGAATTGCTGCCTGCTCGTGAACACTCGTTCTGAACATTAAAAATAGGATAATTGACAGGGCCGGCTCATTTGCTGCTCGCTGAGACAAATAGAATAATTGATCCATGGGGATTAGGATACTAATGGACCTACATTCTAGAAGCCCATTAGTGTACTCTATAAATATGAAGGGTGGGGCTAGAGACGCACCATTCCACCATGCCAAAACCCTAGCTGCCACTTCCTCTTAGCCTACCCCCGAGACCCTAGCCAGGTGCGCTGTGCTAGAATGCCGACGCATGGTGTGGCGTTGCTACTATTGCTACTATGTTGATCGGCTACGACGGCATGAGGCGGCTGATGGGCGAGGATGGTGAGGAGACAGTCGTGATCGACTACTTCCTCTACACTGACGCGCATCTATGTTGGATCCGTTGCTCCAACTTTTTTTCCGCTACGCTGCACATCTAGTGGTAACAATATGTAACCTTTTTACTCGCAAATTCCCTAGGTGACGCGGTAGATATAATTCTAGAGTAGCCTGCCCATTTTTCTTCACTTGTTTTTACCAAATAACACGCGATGGCAATACATCCAAAAGGATAAAATTTTAGTAGGAAAGAAAAGCAACATGTGGTTGATTGCCATCCAAAAGCATCGAGAGAATGCCCTAAAATTTCTTTTATCACTCTTGTTTTAAATAGCGGGCTAAGGCATTTAGCGTGAGGCTTTCAAAAACGGTTTATACCTGGCTAAATGGAGCTATAGTGCCAAACAACTACTAAATTGCACATACGAGCAAATATCGACACCTTTAAAATCAGTTATAAGTGTCGATAGAGGAGACTATAACCGGTAATTTTGTACATTGCTTATCACACAACATATCTGGGCCTGGTAAAAGCAAGCGTGCTACACATTCGGAGGACGGCGGGGGCAAGCTTCTAGAATAGGAAAATGTCTATTTTTGGCCATTTAACTATAGTCTCCATATGGTTTCGGCCATCCAACTCCAAAACCAGGAATATCTTTGGCCCCATGAAATCTAGCCTCTGTCACATACAGATATTCAATTGGCCCTGAACCTAAGGAGCGCGACCTCGCTAATAGGCGGCGGCCGCACCACAAGGGCAGGGATAGAAGGGGCTAACCCTAATAGACTGTTATTCTTATTGCTTACCTTCAGTTGATACAACTTCTCTCCTTATATAGAGATTTTTACTTAAGACCTAAGCGAGAGATCTAATCTTATTCCAAACCTAACTCTAATGGGCTTGGCCTAATAGACCCAAATGGCCTAGCCGATACCCATGACATTACTCCACCCTTTTTTTGAGTAGCTCGTCCTCGAGCTGCAATATGAAGACCATCTTGGCTGACACCAACCTATCATTGGCATAAGCCTTTTACATCTTGGCTTTGTCACATAGAAAGATCTGATTGATCCTGAACCCAAGCAGCCCGGACTCGTTAATAGGCAGCGGATGCACCACAAGATTAGGGATTGAAGGAGCTAACCCTAATAGACTGATATTCTTATTGATTACCTTCCATGATACAACTCCTCTCCTTATAAAGAGAGATTTACTTAAGCCCTAAGCAAGAGATCTAATCTTATCCCTAACCTAACCCTAATGGGCCTCGCCAAATAGACCCAGATGGCTTAGCCGATACCCATGACACCTCGAGCTGCACCGCCAAGGCGAGCACCGGCGGTGGGGAAGCCGCGTTTCGGCGGTAGTGGCGACATCACAAGGTGTTGAAGGAGAGGTGCACCAGCAATAGGAGCCCACCAAGAACTCATTTGGTTGGTCGAATGGGGAAGATTTTGGGTGGAGGATGGACTTCGATGCGGAGGTGCAAGATGTGAAATTGGCGGATGGTGGCAGCCGGGATTCCTTACATACTCGATGGATGGAGTCATGGCTAGGGATTCCTTCAAGAGAAGAGAGAAAAGGGAGAGGGAGGGAAGAGAGAAAGAAGAGGGAGAAGGAGGCCCCGCCGCCACGTGTCATCCACGTCAGCAAAACCACCCACCATAAAGTCTAATGGTCAAATATAAACGGTACTGATAGTTTGGTGGCCAAAGATTTCTGGTTTTGGAGTTGGATGGCCAAAACCAAACCGATGCTATAGCTCAATGGCCAAAAATAGGCCTTTTCCTCTAGAACAATAAGCTACGACTACTTGTGACCATACATGCACACATTTTTTTTTGCAAAACACCAGTACAAGGCTACTTGTGACCGTACATGCACACATTTTTTTCGAAACACCAGTACAGATGCTCACACATGTACGCAAACCCTACCCTTATGAGCACCTACAATAGACTAGCGGCTGTTCAGATCGTGAGATTGACGAAGGCATCACTGGCGTCTTGATGTCGAGGGGCACGACATCTACCACTAAAATTATAGCGGCGGTTAAATCCTGCAATGAATCCAGAAAAATGTCGCACTTACCGAGTCGGGGACTCGAACCGGGATAGGCACGTTCCACCGCAAAGAACCTAACCAACTAATTTGCATATATGGCTATATGCACACATTTGACTAGTTCATGTATCCATTTATATGTTTTACTACATGTAAGACCAAAATAATACACCCATACAAATTGTTGTATGGTGAGTGTAATTTCTTCGAAATAAAATATACACCCCGTCTGCCTAAAAGTCATATCAACAGATGCAAGAATTAATGTAATCTTTAATAACTAGTCTCTTTGGCAACCGCACCAGACAAGTTTACTGATGCTGACTACCTTCATGAATTACTCCCTCTCTTCCAAATTATAGTCACGGTTGACTTTTTTTAATACACATTTGACCATTCATCTTATTCAAAAAAAATTGCATTAGTATCATTTATTTTACTATTACTTGTTTTATTATCAAAAGAACTTTAAATACGACTCACATTTTTATTTATTTGTACAAAATTTTTTAATGAGACGCAAAGTTGAATTCTAAAAGTCAATGATAAACTTAGGATAGAGTGAGTATAAGCATGTGTTTGGTTGGAGGGACGGGACGAGGACGAGGTGGGATGAGTCTATCCCTCTAGGTGTTTGGTTGGGAGACAGGTAGGATGAGACATCATCTTTGAAGAATATTCCTCTAAAACGGGGATGAACTCATCCCTCCAAATTGGACGGACCAACTCGTCCCCCATTTGCATGCCGTTGTCTTCGTCTCCTTTCTCTCCCATGCAACGACACTTTTCTCTCTCCCACAGCTTGCTCGGCCACCCCGCCGGAGCTCGCCTCGCGGCGGCCCCGACCGAAGCTCGTGTGGCTCGCTCGTTGCACGGCGGTGGCCGGCCGGGAGCTTGCTTGGCGGCGGCGGCTGTGCTTGGNGGGGCCTGCGCGGCGGCGCTCGAGGGCATGCGCGGCGGCTGGCATGGATTTGGGATGGAGAGGGAGGAGTCGAGGAGAAGATGGAAACGACGGAATTGAGCTCTGCTCTTCCGACCTTCGGAGAAGAAGATAAGGCCAAAAAAATCAACAAAGTGAATGACATGTGGTGCCAGATGAAAAACTACGTAACGGTGTTAAAAAAAAGTTTATCCATCCCAGTTCTCTGTCCCTCGTAACAAACAAAAAAAAATAGGACGAACTCGTCTCTTCAATCAAACATAAGACAGAATCATCTCATATTCTCGTCCAATAAAATTGAAAAGGGCTGTCCCATCCTCCCTACCAAACACACCCTCATCAGCCAAGCGCACGCATGGGACCGTTTTGCTGAGATCATCCCCGCAAAATGTAAACCCAATCGTCAGCATTCAGAAACCCAGAAGCGAGAGGCGTCCTGCTCCGATCTAAAGTATTTCGCTGCAGATATACCGCGGCATATACGAGTCCTGCACACTTCCCCTTCCTCCTCCTCCTCTCCCTCCCGCTCGCCCCGCGACAGATCGCCCACCGCACGTCGCGCCTCGCCCTCCCCTCACCAATGGCGGCCGCGCTGGCGAGCCGCGTGGAGTCGTGGGTGCGGGACCAGGCGACGCGGCTGCAGCCCTGGGCGGCGGCAGCGCTGCCGCAGGCGACGCGGTGGCCCTGGCCCCCGCCGCGGCCCGCCTGGCCGTGGCCCGGAGACCGCAGGCGCCAGCGGGAGCGCATGTTCCGGGAGGAGTTCGAGCGGCGGCGGCGCCAGCTCCGCGAGCTCTGCCGCGCCGTCCGCGTCGACACCGTCGCCGAGCTCCAGGAGCTGCTCTGCGCCATGGTCCTCGCCGAGTGCGTCTACAAGGTCCGTCCGGTGGCACTCCCCCATTTTGTTGCCCCGCGCTCCATGCGTATACCTTTGCCGACCCCGATGGACGGATCGATAGATAGATCTGTGCAGCCATTTTTTAGCTGGAGAGCGTTAATGGTGCAAGCGGCAAATGGAAGCGGTTGCTGCTATATACTTACACATAACGACAAGCTAGAATGTTATCTGGCTGTTGGATATAGGAGTTTCTTGCCTCTTCTGGTCGGGGATGGTTAATGAAATGTCTGCACATTTCTGTCATGTAATGATCATATAGTGTCTCATCCACCAAATGTAGGCGCACCACCTTGGGACACTTTTTCTGACGAAAACTATTTGGGGATGGTTGCATACCTGATACTATTAAGGTGGCATTTTGTCATTTTGTGCTTTTTCACGAAGAAACATCTTAGCTCTTGAGGCGCTTGCTTGATATTGTTGTTCTTGGATTTCTTATGCTCAGCTTGATGACAGTCATAACTCATGTAGATTTCAGATTTCGTTGTTTTATAGTTACATTTCAAGTCTTCTTCCCTTTCTCGAAATGTCCTAGTGTCTAATTTCCACCTAGGCCACCGGATTGCTGCACTAGGACCCACTCTGTTGCCTGACTAGCCCCTTATGCTTTTCTAAAACATTGAGTTTTTGCTTCAATGAGTCGAATTAAATTCCTGAGTGTTTATACTGGCCTAGTTACGCAGCATATCGGCTGATGGCAAATAGGATGATCATATGTTGATATCTGATCAGAGGTGGATGGAGGGACATTACATTATTTTATTCGTCTTCATTTACAATATGTCTGATCGTCATATCTGTTCCCTGTTGCTATCTTCCTGAATGTTCTCACAAAAAATAAAACATATGCAGTTTGATACATATTTCTTCTCTATCTATGGTTACAAGAGCAGCTTTGCCAATCTGAAGAAGAAACAAATTGTTTGCTAGGATAGTAACAACATTTAAGCTTGCCCAACTTGATTGGGACTAAAAGGCTTTGTTCTTAATGATAGTAACAATATTTAGAATATTCACAATATTCAATTCCCCTCCTTGCACATATCACTTATTTAACCTATATATATTTCTTGCAGAGGCCTGTTTCTGAGATGATGAGATATATCAACAAGTTTAAATCTGATTTTGGTGGAAACATTGTGTCGCTGGAGCGTGTTCAACCGTCCTTGGATCATGTACCACATCGGTAAGCCAAAAGCTAAACCCAATTTAGAAGTTCAAATATTTGTGTTTTGTACTTCTATTTTCGCTCCTCACAAAACTGTGTACTCAAGCACTACAATTATATACGATACAGCCTTTATTTGTGCAACTCTAATCTCTAGTTGATTGAGTCCATGTCGGAAGTCAGTAAGGAAATGTATGCTATAACTATAAGACGTCCTAAATGTGTGGTCTTTGCTGGAGGGCACTCTGAAAATTTACTTTGCTTTCGAATTGGTCAAGACTCTCCAGTTTATGGGGCCAGGGACTCAACTAACATTAAGAACTTTCATACTGGTGGAGTATTCACAGGGGTACTGCTGACGTTGTACGATCTCCTGGACACTCCTGTGAAAAATCTGCCTTATATCAAGGTCCCCCCTTGAAAGGAAATTGACAACATATAGATCTCTGCCTTGATTTGATTTTTTTATAGGCGTATTCCTTGATTTGAATTTTGAGTGGTGGCTAGGACATGTGGATTTAATGCCAGCATCACCAGGCTCACTGGTCCGGAGGCATTACATTTTGTATTGCACATTCTGTACTTTTCTTATGAACACTTCACTCTCGTGTACTAATGGTCTACTGCTTTATTACCAGATCTTACAGCATTGTATCTTTAGACAATATTTATATTTGTCTGATAATCTGTTTCTTATTTTAAGTGGTCCAAATAATGGCAATCTTCACATGGTTTTGCTGCTTTTTTTTGTATAAATCTAATCAGTGGTGAAATTATGTAGGTACCTGTTGGCGGAGGCTGGCGATACACTGTTTGCTACATTTATTGGCACAAAGGAGTACAAGTAAGCTTTTTTGGGAAGTTCAGACTCTGAAACGTCCTTTATGTTTGCAGTAATATAACTGCATAAGTGTTCGCTTTTCCTCTATAGAGATATTATTGCTGATGTGAATATACTCCAAGGAACCTTATTTCATGAGGATACTCGTCAGGATTTCGGTCCTGTTGTTGACTCTGAACAAAATGACGCTCAAAAGGGTGAGGAAAGCCTTGGGAAATCTTATCGAGAAGCATCAAAGAAGTTGAGAAAATCAAAACCTGCAGCACACCGAGTATGTATTTTATCGCAGAATGAATTCATCATGTGTATCACATATCATTATGGTTAGGATTTGCATAACTTCGTATACCATACAGGGTTTCATGGCTCGTGCTAAGGGAATTCCAGCACTGGAGTTATACAACCTTGCACAGAAAAAGAACAGGAAACTTGTTCTTTGTGGACATTCACTTGGTGGAGCGGTAGGTACCTGTAGACAATATACAGTACCTCCTCGTTATCTGCTCATAAATCTTCGATATCACTGCAGGTAGCTGCATTGGCTACACTTGCAATCTTGAGAGTTATTGCATCCTCTCCATCTAAAGAGAATAACAGGCTTCATGTGAAGTGTATCACCTTCTCTCAGCCACCTGTTGGGAATGCTGCTTTGAGAGAGTAAGTTCCTTTAGATATAAGCTAGAATGCTGGACTTGACTGAGCATAAGTTCATTACAAATACTATTAACTAATGCTAGTTGATTTATCTGGAGAGCTGTGTAAGTTTAACAGGGTTGATACTATCAAAATTGCTTCTTACCCCCTTGTTTGCCTTTTGCTAGTTACGTTCACAAAAGAGGATGGCAGGACTACTTCAAATCCTACTGTATTCCAGAAGACTTGGTGCCACGTATTCTATCTCCAGCATACTTTCACCACTACAATGCCCAAACACCTGAAGCATCATTTACAAATAAAGATGATGTGAAATCTGAAGAAAATACGGAGACAAGTGCTGAAAGGCCCAAAGGGAACAATGGGGAGCAACTTGTTCTAGGTGTTGGTCCAGTGCAAAAGTCACTGTGGAGGCTTTCAAAACTTGTTCCTTTGGAAGGGGTGCGGAAAAGCTTAAGTATAATTCAAAAACAAACAAATGTTTTTGGAAAGGCTCCATCACAATTGGATAGTTATTTGCAATCAAAGGTTGATGAATCAGAAGAAGAACCACAATCTCTAGAGATTCAAGAAGGTTCACAAGGAATTTCTCTTACTCCTTTATCTGATAAAGATGGTGGGCACAATGAAGATAATAATAGGACAGAGAAAATAAATGCATCTGAGACTGGTGGCTCTAAACGCTGGACTAGGGTACCTTCTTTGCCTTCGTATGTGCCATTTGGTGAGGTTGGTAACAAATATTTTTGTTCATTTATTGACTCTAGTGGAGTTCTTGTTTTTAGCTCCCATTTAACATGATACCCACTCCTCCTTTGCCTCAAATTGTATTTTTTCAATTCAGTAAGGGAGATTTACATATTTGTAAACAGACTATCTGTGAAGCACAACTTTACATGTAAACAAAATGTTGCCACAGATAAATTTCCAGTCACATGATTGAAGATCATCCATGGCATAGCGCTAAGGACAGCTAGAACTTTGATATTTATTATGGAAATATTACCCTTTTCATTTTATAAAATGTGTTAAGTCTGAAACTTGCCCATTCCTAAAATTAGATGACAAAGATCGATACAAATCCATGATTTTCTTATTATCAATCTCTGGACGTTATCATATCTTCAGAAAATCATGAAGCAAAAGATTAAATAATATTAATGTGGTACCCGTACTCTTGAAAAGGTTCCAAGTAACATCCATATCTTGAAATGAATAGAGCTTCAACTTATGTCAATCCTGAAAATATTATTTTGTTTTCAGCTTTACTTATTAGGAGATTCATCGGTCAATGCTCTTTCAGATTCGGAATACTCCAAGATGACATCGGTATGATCTTCTTATTTCAGTACTTGTTATCCTTATCTTAAAAGTCTTGAAGATAGGAAGCATGCTTTATTTTTCTTGTGTCTTGGTTTTCTGCCATATTAGGTCTACTCATTTTCTAGCTATATTTTGGCAAAGGCATTTGCAGGTGCAGTCTGTTATATCAGAGTTAAGAGAGCGTTTGCAATCACACTCTATGAAGTCCTACAGGGCTCGGTTCCAAAAGTAAGACCCCACTATCAGGTTATCTTCAGCTAGAACTAGCTCTTACCCAAAAACTTTCACCTTCCATATCGCTGGACCTTATACCCCAAAACTTTCGTCTTCATATCATATCAAATATGACCTTGAAGTTATTGCATTAATTAATCTTAGTATCTTACACCTTACATGTATTCTTCATAAATGGCTACAGTGATGATAGAGAATAAAGGAATTATGTATTATTTTGTAATGGTCTTAGCTGTAAACATTTATTTGCCACAAAGGTTAGATAAGGTATCCTCAATGCTGCATGCAATGCAACATATGCAAAACTCAACTAAGCGTGTGTCAATGCGACTCTTTACTTTAATTACATTAATCGCAAGGCAGCTAACTCTACAGTTTATGGGAAACAGGTGCAACCAGTTCTTCATTTTATTGAAAGTGCCTAAATCTGGGTTTTGCTAAAAAGGGTGGTTTCGTATAGTTTGTTTCAGTTTGAAATTTAGAAATAAGAAATTTTCTTTTCTGAAGGAAGTATTGCATATGGAAAGAGAAATGTTGCAATAAGGCTTGAATTAATAAATTGATAAATTGAAGAAAGAAACTTAGTTTGGACATATGGAAAGGCAAACACATGGCAAATACAAATAACGGAAAGCAAGCACTCTATTATCTATTTTGACCATGAGGATGATGTGCTCAAGCAGGATTTAAGGAATAATTGACTATCATTTGTTTGTTAATGAAGTGGTTTTGAGAATGTTGAAATTTTTGTGGCATATATATCGTCCTTTGTGCGATAGTTTTTGTGGTATATTATTTTCTCCACCACACTTAATCAATCCCAATTTGTTTGTTTTTTGTGTGTTTTAATGGCTTATGTATTTAAGCATTTCTTTAGTTGCCGTATATCATTCAGTCAGTCTCACTGAAATCAAATGACCACCCACAAGTAATGTTATTGTCTTCTTCATGCAGAATATATGATTCGTGCATGTCTGCCAATGCCCCCATTTTTACAGGCATCGAACAATTCCCACAATTTTCACATCTACAAGAACTAATTGGTCTAGCAGCTGCTGATTCTGTTGAACTTGGTCATATTGTGGAGCCTCCTGTTATTCAAACTGCCACTTCTATTCTACCTCTTGGATGGAATGGACTTCCTGGTGGTAAATATGCTGAGCCACTGAAAGTTGATATAATTGGGCATGACCTGCACTTGTGCACTCTTTTCCAGGCACAGATAAATGGAAACTGGTATGCATTAGCTTGTGAAATATTTACAAGTTTGGGATAGAGTTCAGCAAAGTTTATTTTACTTTATTTGCAATGCAGTTGGGTACTCACTATAAGCTTTTGTTAACATTTTTGGATCTAGTACATTAAGTTCATGATGCTCAAGATAATTCTTTTAAAACTGTCATTCAGAAAAAGATGCTGCAACATGCTGATTTGAAACAATCATGCTTTGTGAAATTTGAACAATTTATGTTGACTTTGAGATTTTAATTGGTCATTTCATAGTTGAGGTTTGTGTTGGAGTGTGGCTAGAGGTAGTACAGCTTATTACTGTTGAACATTGTCGATGTTTGCATGTTGCATTTGATTCATTGGTTATCGTGTATAAGTTCACAGTATTATGTATATAAGTATTTCCATACTTTAATTGAAGATATTTATACACAGGTATTCCACGGTAATAGAGGCATTACCGTCAGCTACTTCGTACTCACCAAATGAAGAGCTGCAACCTACATTCCAAAAAATGCGGATTCTTGTTGGCCATCCACTAAAACAACCTCCAAATTACACTAGTGAGGATTTCATGGTTCCTGTAATCACAGGTGCTGATTCAACCCCGGATTTTGGATTTGAGTCATTGTTTGAAGATAAAGATTGCTGCAAGGGTTTGAGTGGTTTTCTTTTATATGGGACAAATGATTTTGTAACCGTATGTAAAGAGGTCTATGTTAGGACTCGGAGGGTGCGATTGCTTGGATTAGAGGTACCTCCATATATTTGGGTATCTTTATAATATGTGCACTTACCTAAGTTCCATGGAAATGCTTCATAATGGGATATATTGGTGCGATGTAGGGGGCAGGTAAAACTTCCCTGCTTAAAGCAATGTTAGGACAAGTTAAAGAAAGAAATAGTGCAGTTCTTGAATGCATACATGTGGATTTGCATGGAAAAGGAATATCAAGCGGATTGTGCTACATAGATTCAACAACAGTGAACTTGCAGGTATGTTGTTGCTTTTAGTCCTCTCTGGATTTAGCACTAAATGTGTTCTGTTAAGAATATGCCATTAACTTGTGACACAGTTTAAACTATTTTAAAATGGTGGCACTTGTTTTAAGGTCCCATCGAAGTTGTTATGTGCTGATACAACTGAAAATATATTATTCTTTCTAGGCTTTAAACAACTACAATGTGCTTGGCTGCACTACTCAGTAGTGTAGTACGGAAAATGTAATGGAATTATGTGATATGAAAAAATACATGTGTGATTAGAAGACCATCTGGAAAATATGCTTTGCTCCATTTTTTTTCACTCAATGCCTACATTTTTTTTTTCATCACCAGACTGTTTACCCATAGGCTTAGTCTTCTCTTTTCTAGTATGATCCTGAGTCTGCTGGAGTTAAACCATTACTTCTGAAATTTGTAATTGGTCGGTATTTTTATTTGATTTCATGGTTCATAGAACTATAGAACTGCAGATACGTGGAGAGTATTTTGTTCCTTGTTCTTGTCTGGTTGATGGAGACTGGATATCCCAGGAGTTCTGTCTATATTCTGAGTCTCTAATCATAAGTATTGTTATGAACTTGTCTTACATCAGGAGCTACCTTTGGAGGTTAGGCGGTTCAAAGAAGAGTTGATCTTAGGAGTACATGATCTCAGCAGGAGGACTGACCTTGTTATTGCTGTGCATAACCTAGCACATCGAATTCCACAGTATCAACAGCCCAATACTTCTCAGCCTCAGCCTGCTCTTTCATTTCTCTTGGATGAAGCCAAGGCTCTTGGCATTCCTTGGATTCTTGCAATAACCAACAAATTCTCTGTCAGCGCGCATGAACAAAACGCATTGATCAACTCAGCTATGGAAGCATATCAGGCTTCTCCTGAGATGACAAAAGTTATTAACTCTACCCCATTTCTAATGCCAAGTGCCAGAAATAGTTTGCTGCCGATCGGTTCAACTGCTGGGAATTTGGGTAACAAGGATCCTGCAAACAGATCTTATCTTCCTGTAAACTTCACACTATCACCATTTCAGAGGAAGGACATTGTTATGCATGTGGAGGGTGTTACTGCCCTTCGCCAACTTGTACATCAAGTAGTCCTCAATAATGAAGAGCCAGCATTTGAGGTACGTTTTGCTACCCTTCGATTTTTTTTTATTTTTGAGAAAAGAAATGTGGCAAGAGCATGATCTTATCTATCGTATGAATATGAACCTTTTAGAAACTCAGGTGTGATAGTACTGTGTATACCACATATATTGTTTCAAAATTTCCCTCATGGTCCTATGGCTGCAAACTAGCATGGCCGCTTTCTATAAAATGGTGCCACTCCATGAGCTGTGAATTCCGAAGATTATGAAGCTAGGATAAAAGATCATTTCTTGGCGTATTACTTTTTAGCTGTGACCCTAAATATTGCGTATGATTGGACAGGAGCTTGCTCGTGAGAGATTGTCGCTGGACCTGGCGCGAGAGAAGGCAGCGTCTCTGCAAGCAAAACAGAAACCACCAAAAAGAGATGGCTCCGTTACAGCTGCTGCTGTAGGCGCATCGCTTGGTGCGGGCCTTGGGATTGTAATGGCGGTAATAATGGGAGCAGCATCAGCCCTCCGAAAGCCGTGACTCTCCCCGTCTTGTTTTGATTTATTTATTGTTTATAATTTCATTTATTGGCATATATAGTTTACTCATGTTCCACGCGTTGAAGAATCTCTCGGTAAAAAGGGCAATAGGGTAGGGCAAGAGGGAAAAATGTAGACCAGAATAGGTAGCAGATAGCGTAGTGCCGCATTTGGCTGTGTATAGAATAGGTTTGGCCTTCACTGACTCTGGGTCTGTTTATGTTATTTCTGTGTAGGCCTCGGACATGTTCTTTACATTGCAATTCCATTCTACTATGTCCTCATCGTGTTCATTAGCCAAATTACCCCTGTCATCTGTTAATCTGACCATAGAGTGGATAAAAGAAGCTTCTAAATTGTTCTGGAAGAGTACATCCTCGCGTAATACTAACCGTTTATTAGTCCCTTCGTGCTCGTCCTGTTGCAACAATAAATCGGACGGCCATTCTTGCTTTACTATTCTCAATTACTACGCTACAGCTACTTGAAAATTGCAAATTGCGATGCTCACATGGAAGAATAACGGGACCAGGGCGAGTTTGGGAGGAACTGAGGAAGAGCGAGTATTGGAACTGTGGAAGAGCTTGCTGCCACGTGGAAGAGGACGTGATAGAAGAGGCAGGAGGTCGAAAATGTACATGGTCTTTTTAAGCGCCGTGTTTAGATGGCCCCTGAAAAATTTTGCAAAAGGGAATCTTTTTTGCATGGAGTACTAAATGAAGTCTATTTGCAAAACCCAGCCACGGATGAGCGTAACTTTCCGAGACGAATCTAATGAGCCTAATTAATCCATGATTTGCTACAGTATGCTACAGTAACCATCTTCTAATCATCCTCTAATCATGCGGTCAAAGGCCTCATTAGATTCTTCTCGGAAATTTACTAGAGGTTGTGGAGGTAGTTTTGTAAACTGACATTATTTAATACCCCTAATTAGTGGTCAAAGATGCATTTAATACCCTGAAAAATTTTTCAGGGGCCATCTAAACACGGCGAAGGCCCCCGTTCCTGTTTGGACTAGGAAAGATTTTGAGGGTTCTGGAAAGCTCTTTCTTTCTCTCGGCGACTGCAGAGGCCTCGAGAGTTCCAGGTGCTCCCGCCGGCGAGGCCATTCCTCTTCATCTCCGATGGCCCTGTTGGCCTCGGAAGTGAGGGGAATGTGTGGTTCTCTGCCCGGCGGTGTAGATTAGGTCCCTCTAGGTTTAGGGTATGGTGTCCCGGCGGCGCTTGCCAGGTGGAGGCGGCGTGGCCACTGTGGAATAAGGTCCTCCAGGTTCTCTTCCACCTCACCGTCATGTGCTCCGGTGCCGGCGACGAGCCTGTGGGGTGGGAGCTCTTCGGATCTGGAGACCGAGTTGGAGCTTCAGATCTTGACGGCTCCTAAACAGGAGTTCCAAGCCGTCTGACGGCGGCGCGATGCTTGGAGACTGGTGGGGACAATCAGAGGTACGTGGATGGAAGGTGTGGTGATCTGGCTTCTCCTTCTCCTGTCTTCCTGCGGGATTGTCGGATCCGGGCTCAGGCAAGCACGGGGCGAGTCACCGGCCGATGGTCCTTCTCGGTGTTCTTCCCGTCTGTGACGGGATTCTTTTGTGGCTCTTCTAAAAGCCTTCGTGCGATGGTGCTTCTCTGGACCCTTGGGTGGTGGCTGCTGTTCTTGTCCTCCGGCGACTGTTTTGGCGGTGGAGCTCGACGAACGGCGGCGACTTCGGCGGAAACAGAGGCTTCCAAGGTCTTCCATGTATTTTTCTTGTTTGTTGGGGGCCTTTGTGAGGTTTGGTTGGGGCTGATGTCCCCCCTGTATCCTTTGCGTATGTGTGTGCTTTTGTACGCGTATCTGTATGTTTTCCTTACATCTTAATACTTATGCGTATTCCTATCCAAAAAAAAGGAAAGATTTTGAGAATCCACATCCTAAAATCTGGACAACCTCGAAACGAGAAGAATTTTGGTGAAGATTCTGGATATTAGATTTTGGGATTCTGGAAATCCCTGAATCTGGTGAGGGCCAGCTTCCACCCTGTTCGGTTGGCTGGTGGTTGATGGCTGATGCTGATTTGTTGTGAGAGAAAAGTACTGTTGGCGGGCTGGTGGCTGGTGCTGATTTGTTATGAGAGAAAAATGCTGCTGGCTGGTGGCCGATAAGCCAACCGAACAGGCTGTTCATCCTCACCAACGCACCAAACTTGCCTTTTGCGCACGCCTTCCCATGCTCCATTAGGAAGGGCAAAAGAGGAATACATATAAAAAAATATCTAGAATCTGGAATCTATGGATCCAAACAACAATATTTAGATTTTGTCCACAATCTAGATTTCCAAAATCAAGAATCTCATCCAAACGGTGCCGCGCAGACATATGCTAACGCGCGCACGGCAGACAAACGGATGGGTCCTACCGCGTGGCAAACAAATTTGAATGCCTTATTTCTAAGAAAAATATGAACACTCATACTACATCGAGCTTTGACTGGGCATGAGATCAAATCCCTGATAGCATGGTTTATGGAACAACAAAAGGTAGGTAACCCAAATATCCTTAATCCCTTATACCCGTGACTTCATGACAACACCAAAGAGAGGTTTGGTTTTTGCCATTTTTCGACCCATTCTACAAAAGCTAAGATAGATAACCTCATAAAGTCATAATGTCATAATGCCGAGTCGATACCGTTTTTCAAACATTGACCCAGTGTGTAACGTAGCATTGGAATAGACTTTACTTCACATAAAAAACTGATACACTGGCAAGTACGAGTATGCAATAGCTAGAATCACTTGGATGGAAAGTTCACAAATGTTTTAAAGTGGTCTATGTGCTGTTTAGGTGTAAATTATTTATGCATTTTTAGAAAAAATACCATGGCTTTGTAAAATACTTTGATTTTGGAAGTACATGGAGCGTTTGGATTCTACAAACAATAGTTTTGAAAACTATGTTATTATTAAGAATGCAGTATTTTTCGAGTTTCATAAGCTCCACTCAAGATCTACCTTTTTTAAAACCACGATTTTGTGTGTTTCTAACTTCTAAAGATGTAGTTTTTGGATACTATGATTTCCTAGAATTGCGGCATCCAAACACGTCCTTAGAATGCAAGGTTGTATTTAAGTTGCACTATAATATTTTTCATCGGAACAAGTCCTTTTTACCCCTCTGAAGTTGTCACCGAGTCTGAAAAACACCCCTAAACTCCAATACTAGATATTTTACACCCTTCAACTCTCAAAACCGGACAAACTATCTCCCTAGCCCATCTCAAAGTAGTTTCTCACAATGGACCCCACATGTCAGCCTCATCTATCCCTCTCCCTACCCTGTCGATGTCGAACCCTCTTTCCTTCTCGTTCTCATCTCGATGCGCTGCCTGCCGCCGCCCACTGCTACCTGCTTGCCCAACGCCTCCTCCCCACCCCGCCACAGCCCATCCCCGCTTGCCTCCGCTGCCCCTGACGCCGCCAAGCATTACTGCCGCGCCCATCGCCCGCCACTGACCACCGCTGTTGCTGCTGCCGAAGACTCACAGGCCGTCGCCGACGACAAAGCTCGTCTTTGCGCAACCGCTATGGCCCGGTTTCCTCGCTGATGTGGCCACATTTGCGCAGAGCCTGCGCCCGCGGAGGCGGGCAGTGACCGTGGGCAGGGAAGAAGGGCGGCGCCGCCAACAGTTGGGGCGACGTGGCGATGGACAAGTCCGCATGTGTAGGGGCGACGGCAACGGCGGCTTGGCCCACGGCTCTAGCAAGCGGCGGTTGCAGAGGCAACGGAGGGAGGCGGCGACACTGCACCCTACACGGAGGGAGAGAGAGGCAGGGAAGGGAGGGTGGAGGAGAGACGGAGAAAGAGAAAGGAGAGAGATAAGGCTGACATGTTGGACCCACCGTGGAAAGCCACCTTGACATGATCTAAGGGGTAGTTTTATCCAGTTTTGAGAGTTAAAGGATGTAAAATTTCTGGTCACTTCAGAGGGATAAAATGGTCTTTTCCTTTTCATCTCTCAAATACTTTGTTTCTTCGTCCGATTAGGCCATTGCCCACTGGAACTTAAATTTCATAAATCTTGTGTCAAATTTGGTTCACACTCCACACAAGCCTGAACTCAAGTAGTCAGGTGAACGATTTTGCTGCCGTCCATCCAAACGATCCACTGTGAGCGGCTCAGATCTATCCAAACTCCACACCGGTGAGCGGGGGCCGCCTCCGCAAAATCCACGCAAAACCCTAGCCCCGGCCGCCGCCTTGTCCCCACACACCTACTGGCCGGAGCTCCCCTCCTCCTCTTTCGGTTGCCTCCGGCCCTGATCGCATCGAGACCTACCTCCGGCTCCCGATGGCGATGGCGCAGCGGGCGATGGGTCTGCTCCGGCGGTCCCTCGGGTTCGCGCCGCCGACGGCACAGAGAGGCCTGAGTACCAGCGCCGCGCCGGCGGCGGAGGGGGCGGCGGCGGCGTCGGCCGAGGCGGTGGCGAAGGAGGCGAAGAAGAGGAAGAAGAAGAACCTGTTCGATGTGGTGCAGTTCCTGCCGGGGTGGGGCGTCGGATACAAGGTCGCCAAGACCACCTGGCGCGACGTCTCCTACCAGATCACCAAAATCAACCTCTACAAGGTGATCCACTCGCTCGAGTCCCCTTCTCCGTGCCCACTTGCGCTGACTCTTTTCGTTTGTCGTTGTATTTCGATTGGGTTATTATGATTGTGATTATGATTGTGATTTTTGCAATGTAGGACGGTCGGCATGGGAAGGCGTGGGGGATTCGGTACAAGGCAGGTTAGTCTTTGCTACATTCTTTGCCACACTATCGAATTGTTGCTTTGTTCCTACGCTGTAGTTGCACTATGCTTAACGATGTCATTTTTATCAACTGCTTGCTCAATTTCTCTTGCAAAATTACGTTCATGTTATATGCACCACATATCCATGATTCAGAGTGATTTTATACAACTTGAGACTATTGGTGTCATTTAGTTAACATTCCTAGAGAACTTATGACATCTAGATTTGTGTTATATGCAGAATATAACTGCATTTACCTGATCCTTCAATTTCTCCTCTCCTCCTGGCTAATCAAAATGATTTGTCTGTGACTGAAAACTCTGAATTTGAGATTACCATTTGACAACGGTGGACCGATGCCTGTAATTGTCAATGGGTTTGCAATGGGATACCTTTTCATTGATGATATTAAATTTCACACTCAACAAAATGGAAGGACATGCTATATATTTAGCTATATGTTGGATATATGGAGAAGGTCACTTGTTTTTATGTTAGGACATTTTGGGACACAATTTGCAAAACTGTAAGGATGGAACAGTAGCTGGTGGAACTTTTGGAAACTGTGATTAGTTTTCCAATCAAGAAAAAGAAATGCAGGTCAGCAAATTGCAACTGTATGGGGTTTCCATAAAAGAGTTCATAAATAGAATGTTTCTAAACATGTGAAGAATGAAGAGTTTAGATGTTTGTTCACATAAATCTTCTTCTTAATGAAATGATGCGCAACTCTCCTGCGTTTTCGAGAAAAAAAAACATAAAGATTATCAACTGCCGGAATTGAATGGTTGGATAGTTAGTAGACCAATATCCAGATACTCTCTTGCTGTTTGTATAACAGAAGAAAGATTACATGTTTAAGATATTGTTTCTTGAAAACACAATTTTATTTCTCTGAAGAAATTGCTTCTGATTGTAGAATATGGACCTTTTTGGTCTTTGTTAGGTTCGGTGTCAACAAAGACAAATTGAGGTGGTGATTGCCTAGTTGACCTTGTTTTTATCCCACTTTAGTCAACTTGAGTGATACATTATCTGCAATGTCTATGGTCCGTTGAGGTACTGAAAGGTTCTTGACGTCGCCTAGAGGGGGGGGATGAATAGGTGTTTCTGAAAAAAATCAATCTAAAGCAGCGGATTAAAAATATATGACCTGGCTCAGCCAGCTCGAACCCAGGTGACCTGGGAGTCACCTGGCCTGGACCTGGCTCACCTGGGTCAGAAACGTTGACTTGAATTTAATTCAAAAACTATCCAATGAAAATTGAATCTATGAGTTACCACAGCCTTGGGAGGATGTATACTTGTAGATCCGTGGGGCACCTACACTCAAATAGCTCTAAACAAGTAGATCGAGTGAAGAACACAATAGTCAACTATGAACACAAGTATGAACATGAAGAACACAAGAACACAAGTTGACACAAGATTTACTCCCGAAGTTCACTCCCACTAAGGAAGCTACGTCGCCGTTGAGGTGCTCACAAAGAGCCGGGTTGTCCATTAACCTTTTTCTCTCCCAATCAACCACAAAGGAGGATTGAGTGACTTACTATGAAATCCTCCAAGAGGATGGGCAATACAAACGTCCGGGGCACAATCACACGAAGTTTGTGTGCTCCACGGCGACACCTAACCGTCTAGGAGCAAGCTCCAAGAGTAACAAATCCGAGGACGATGCTTGAAGGTGCCACCAAAGCTCAAGAGATGGAAATGGAGCTCAAAGGTTGGAAATGGAGCTCACTCAAGGCTCTCACCAAGAACTCTCAAATCCCTACTTCAAATCTTGCAAGATTAGCTCAAGAGTGGAGAGGGAGAGGAGCAAAGGGTGGAGGAGGAAGGTTTGCTTCAGTTTTGGTGAGGGAGAGCCAAGAGAAATGAGTGGGAGGGGGTGAAGGGGTATATATAGCTCACCCCCAAAAAAAGGGCCGTTGGTATAGTTTACGAGTAAACCCAGGTGACCTGAGTGCCACCCAGGTGACCTGGGAAAATTCGACATTTAGGTAGTTTCAATACAGAGAGCTTCACCTGGCTGAGCTAGGTTCAACCCAGGTGACCTGGGTTACAAGCAGAATTTGGAATTGAATTGAGGTGACTTGGGGAGTGTATCTATGGGTTAGAATATGATCTAATGAGCTTTGAGACACCTGCAAAACATCAACTTTGGATCCCCCTTTATAGTACGGCTTTTCTAAACTCAAGTTCAAAAATAAGTTTAAATTAAACCTTCATCTTGAACTCAAAAGCCGTCAATGTTTCCACTTTAGAAATGGGGAGTCGCCAATCATCAATATTCATTTCCCTTCAATTATAATCTGCTCTTATACTCAAATGAAACTCGTTAAACTCGTTAGCACTTTAATTAGATTGTCATTAATCCACCAAAACAAGATGAATGCACTTTCAGGTACATAGGTTTTGTATAACTGTAGTATATTGGGTTGAAATATTTTGGCAATTAATGTAATCAACTCATGTTCCATGTGTCTTGTGAGCACAACAAATGCAATATCTTATTGATTCGTCTGTAAACTTTTTGTGTATAAAGTACCATCCGTTCAACATGTTCATTGTTATATAGTTTCTAATATGAAGACATAAAGATAGCATTCAAAACATCCGGTGGACCGATGGGTGTATTCTTGTATTCATTTGCTTTGCATTTTTATCAACAATTCTTGGGTATGCTTCTTCTTAGTGTGCTAGGTGTTTCTCCATATGTATTTAGATCGTGGTAGAACCCATGATGTTTTGACTGCTTTTCCCCTCCAGCTTGTCACATTCACTGTTTCTGCTTGTCATGATCTAGTTATGCTCCTCACCCTCGGCAATCTACCAATAATCAGGGAGGACAATTGCAAAAGAATAAAATAAAAAAACAGTGTTGACACCTTTCAGAGTGCATCTCCGATTATGTCATATAAAATCATGTGTACATGTGTTGGTAGGATAACATAAAATAAAGTAGTATGCAGGTTAGTTTAGTTTTCAGGATAGTTTCCAAAATTTGTTTGCTTGGTTTCTAACAGAATTCTCTTGCAGGCATTCAAGCTGCAGATGCTCCAATTAGGATCAGTGGGGTTAACAAACGTGGGTGGAAGTACATAAAGGAATCGCAGAAGAAACTACAAGATGCCCCAAAAGTAGAAGCCCCAGCCACTGCCTAGTTGCTGCCTGTAAGATGCTTCTTGTGTTTCTTCCCTTGTAGCAAAACTTTAGATGGTTGTTGTCTTGTTGACGGATGAACACAGATCCACTTTTGGATAGACACAGGGGCCCTGTTTGTCGATGATGATTGAACTCTCTGCAGACTGCAGTGGTTGGTGTCTATTTTTTTCTCCTGGAACACTTTCCATAATGTACTGATACAGAAGAAATGTGTTGATGATAGCATCTAGTTTCTATTTCAACGCAAAACTCTGTTTCATTCAAATGAATGTTCTCTGATAATCCCTGTTGTCCAAGTTGAAATCTATTATCTGAAATTAAATTACTGAGGGTATTGATTTTTTTTCATTATTGAGAAACAAGATACATAGGGCCCTGTTTGGTTCTCGGATTTGGAGCTGGAATTGGACATTGGGAATTGGGAGGGGGAATTGAAGAATTGGAATTGGGTTGGGGTCAGAATTGAATTGGAATTGGGGTCCAGCAATTCTGCTATTTGGTTGTAACACCAAATTGGAATCAGAATTAGAACTTGATTTAGGTAGAAATACTGTATAACTAAATAGGCCATTCAAATCAGAGATCATATGCCTTCTTGAATCTTAATCACTGCCACACTGAGGGACATGTTGAACCCATTAAGACATCATTGGTGACACCCAATGTCGTCACAACCCATGTCCCAAAACAAAAATGTCGTCACAACCACAATAGCAATTTATCGGTGCATACCAACACTAGCAATAACCTCATGTTGCGAACTCCATTCTCTGCTCTTAGTTAATTTGTTCTCCTTGTCATACCCTAATGTATCATAGAGAGGCGAGCGAGAATGGTTTGACTGTACCAATGTCTCAATGCTGATTAGGTCACAACCTATACAGAAGCGAGCAAGAATGGTCTCGGCTGTACCAAATCATGAAGCCTGCATTATGCCATTATGTCAGTAGACTTAGGAAATTGTAAATATACTGAGATCTAATTCACACATATCTATAGCCCATCTTTGTTTTGTCTTTATCTTTTGTCTGCAAGTATGCACAAATTGTGTTTTTAACAGTGTTCACCAGACATCTGTTGGAATTCACTAAACCCAAATTCCATTCTAGCAATTTCGTTGCTAGCCACCTTATACAAAAATTTAATTTTCTTTCATTTTATGCTTGCCAAATTTGTTTTATTCTGAACCTACAAGGGCTCGTGTCGCAAAAAGAGAATTGCAGTAAAAAAAACCAAACACAATGCGGATGCAAGCGCGGGCAGTAGAATCCATGAGGCAGAAGAATATATTGCGGGAATATGGAAAACTCCGACTTTTTTTAGGTAGGCGAGAAGATTTTGAATATAATATTTTAACAACATACTATGCATTTGACTAAATTCCTAACTCTTTTGGACACGTCAATACCATGGCATGACTAAATCAGCTGTCATGCCAATGCCCTCCTATGGTTTACACTAGAATTTATCCTCGCCCAAAGAAATGAATTGAGTTTATGATTCTGCCCCTACACGCCATAGTGACAAGAGGTTATAGATGTCCAAAATTTTCCCGATAAGGGATTGATACTAAAATATTAGGTTTAATGGGGTTTTAAAAAATTCTTCTGACAAGTGACACTTCTTTTTGCCTGCCGTTAACTCAAAGTCATGTTGCTCCTTTAAGGTGTAGCTCTGTAGGGGACTAGGGATACCACTGGAAACAATGTGTTGAAATCTTGTGAGCTATTACGTCGCAAAATAATAACGGATCAGAGTTTTTCTTCCTCTTTAGAATTTTGTTTTTTTAATGGGAGGAAACTTTTGGTTGTTGGCGAAAAGGAGATCGAGGAGGTTTGCAGGAAAAGAAGAAAAGGAGAGGAGGTGAAATTTCGACCCCTCCCCAACGGCCCACCCTGGTCCGTCGCACGCACCCACCGCGTGGCTCCGTGATCCGGGTCGCGTAGCTACGGCCCGCCTACTACAGGCAAGCGCGCAGCAACCTCGCGCGACTTGGCAGCGCGGCGCGAGCAGAGCCAGCAAAGCGAGAGCACCTGCAACGCGGCGCGCCCACGCGGCGTACCCGCGGACCGGCCCGCCCACGAGGCCCGGACCCGGACCCGGACCCAGAAAGGAAAACAACACCTCACGCCGTCGCATCGCGCGGACCACCCCGATTCATTCGGCCTTCCTCCCTTCCGCCTCCCTACCGCGGCTGCTGCGGCGACCGAACCCCGAGCCCACCTCTCTCCGCCACCGCCGCCGACCTCCGCGCCCTCGCCGTGCAGAGCTAGGGCCTCGGCGGCCTCGAGCACTTAGCGCGGCCACCTCCGTTCAGGCGCCCGCGCGCTACCGGAGCCCCCTCCCTCGCGCCCTCGACCCCTCCGCGCGCCCCCTGCGGCGATCCGGCCGGCCCCGGAACCCCAGGGTTCTGCCGCAGCAGGTAGCTGAGCTTCCCCCGCATGGGGCCCCTCTCCCCTCCCTGCCCGCTCCTTCTGTCGGATCAGGATTCAGGACGGGCGCCGCGTGCGCCCGCGCTCGGTAGCGTGCTCGAGATCGTAGACCTAGGTGCGGTGGGTTAGATCTGTAGGACTGGGGGCGCGTGGGCTCCCGGAAGGCTTTAGGGGCAGCCGTTGCTCAGGTCGGATTTTGTTTGTACCTGGCTACCTGCTGCTGCGAGCCAGATTACACGTGTGTATGTGATGCAATGATGCCTTTAAGCTAGGTACCCTGTTGATTTGCTGAGTAGGCTACAATTGTAATGTAGTTTGTCCTTAGTTTTGACTATCCACGCGTTGCTGCTATCCAGCAGCTGCTTAGCTCCCAGCTAGCATGATTTGGGCAGTGCTAGTAGTGGTGAAATATTCAATATATGATGTTGCATCTAGCAAATCCTATATTATATAGTAATCCACTTGTTTTCATTGGGATCCTGTTACTTGTGTTTTAACATGTTGAGATCATGTTGCTTCTAGCCAATCCAGTGACCAAATTAGGGGGATGGGCTTGATCTTATGTAATCTAATATAATTCATTCGGTTTCAACATCTTACAAATATCCAGTTGCGCACACTGTGAATGGGACAGTGAAAGTTCTACCATGATGATTTAGAGTACATGCCCTGCAAATTTGCTTCTTCATATGTTATCATCTTCGCGTATTCTGTGTGGTATATTTATGTTCATAATGTAGGAAATTGGATTCAAAATCGTTTACATACATCTCAATATTGAACTTAATCGTTCTATTTTTACATTTGCTCCCATTGCCATTGCAAGACCTAGTTTGGCTGCGCCCTCATTGTCCAGCTAGCATGTTTTGCCATAGTTTTTCTGCTTCGTAGTAGCTTTATAAGGTTGATAAGGCACTTTCTGATCTAGATGCCTCCACGTCAGACACACAGGCTTTTTATCTATATGTAACTGCAATTTTAGATAACCATGTACACAAAGATCTTTAGATATCTGTAATATAGACAGCCATTTGCATAAGATATGTTTAAGGTAATCATGTAACCTTAATATCGTGGTAAGATGGTCATCTTCTAATTACTTGTTCTCCAATCTGTTTGCCACTAGTAATTAGTGCCATTTCCGTTTGTTATACTCTGCATTAATTCTGAGTTTGTTGTACAGGAATGATGAGTCATCAACAGCAAATGGCCCCTCCAAGTAGGGGTTCTGTGAATGGATTCGCCCATCGAACGCTGGACAGAGAGGGCAGTGGAAGACATGACAATAAAACAAATTTGGTGAGGTCATCATCTGGTAGTTTTGGTGGTGCAGGTGAACATCAAGCTCATATTAAGTGGTTTAATACTTAGAACTTTCAAGAGCTATTGTTGATAATGTTTTCTTCTGTGAAGAAAATGGCATCAAACTGGGGCACGCGAGCCATTCGAGGGATCGGCTAATCTATGTTCTAACACAACTTATTGGGCATCATGTGGACGTGCATGTGAAAAATGGGTCTATTATCTCTGGAATTTTCCATGCAACAAACTCCGACAAAGACTTTGGTACACCTTTCTCTTTTTATCAGTTCCTGACATATCTTTCAAGAACCCATTTCGGCTTTCTATTATGATTCCTGTTTCCTGAATTGTATTTGTCATATTCCTTCAATACTTAGCTTCAAGCTTCTCCTACAGGAGTTGTCTTAAAAATGGCTCAGGTCGTTAAGGATGGTTCTGCCAGAGGACAGAGATATGCTGCTGATGTTGTGAAGAAGCCTGAGACTATGATAATACCAGCAAGGGAGCTTGTACAAGTTTTCGCCAAGGTTCCTTTCTCTTATTTATTATTCTTGTCTAGGGTCCTTCATTATTAGTTTGATTCGTTTATGTGGGTACCTTTGATGTCTTTAAGGATTGATGAATTGACAAGGTGTCATGATTTGGTATCCCGTTTCTGTGTCATTTATTTAATGATGTTATAACTATCTATTATCATTATCAGGATGTAGCACTTGGCAGTGACGAGCTGCCTAAAGGTCCTGGCCATGATAAAAGGAAAGACTTACTGATTGATTCTGCTATTTCCCGTGCTCATTATCTTGAAGAGAGGGAACTTGAGCGATGGGCACCGGATGAAGGAGATTCAGAGTGCATGGAACTGGAGAAATACGACAGAAAGGGAAATAGGTATTTGTTGTACTGAAGCAAATTTAAGCTTATTTTTTTCTTGCTTTAGCTGCAACAACCAACCTTCTGCATTGATGTGTATGGTTGTGAGATCAGCAATCATGTCTATTTAAGTGATCAAGATTTATCTCATGTTATGTCACTTGCTTTCAGCTTCTATTAATTGTTTCATGCTAATCATATGTATAATTAGATCCATATCACAGTAGCAAGTATAAAAAAAACACGGTAGCAAGTAGAGAACAAAGCATGACATGTTAGACACTTAGACATGAAAAAAAGGGACTTTATATATGATAATGATCGGCACTATGTGACTTCATCAATCATCATTGTGTAGGCACGTCTTGTTTGTAGTAACGCCCTAATCATAGTGCTCACATAGGTTTGTATGTAGATGGAAATATTTCTGGAACATTTCTGACTTCACTGTAACTTGTTCAAAACTATGAATGAAGAAAATTGTTAATAGGGAAGGAATGACGCATAACCCTGTGTCCTGTGATGGTATATTTTCATACGTGTTGGCTGTACAAGGCTGCATGATAATTATAGTAATTCATATTTTCATAGGAGCTGGGACCAGTTTGAAACCAATGCAGCTTTGTTTGGGGTAAAGAGTACTTTCAATGAAGAAATTTATACCACAAAGCTTGAGAGAGGTCCCCACATGAGAGAGCTTGAAAAGCATGCTTCAAGAATAGCTAGAGAAATAGAGGGAGAAGACACCAAAGATATTCATCTTGCAGAGGTAAGTCTAGGCTCAAACATGTGTCTTTGGTGACAATGTTGATACTACTCCGTATTAGTGAAGACTGAAATGCATAAAAAATAGTATACACATGCTTATTAGTCAACATCTGAAGTATTGAGATTACATCTGCAGGAAAGGGGCTTATTCTTGGGTGATGACTTGGACCATGATGAAGAGATAAAATATTCAGCAGTGCGTAGAGACACCGACAGCAGCAAGTACAAGCCATTTACAAATATCCCAAGCAGTACACATCATGCTGATTCATTTAGCAGGACAGGCAACATTGATCCCAAGGATTCATTGGCATGTTCATCAACAATGGTATGAATAACTTTTATACTAATGTCGCCTGATTAAGTAACTGTTTTAGGTGTTTTGTAGTCTATACTGTACGATTTTACTGGTTAATTTAACTTTTATTGCAAGTTTGATTGCACTCTCAAAAAGCTGTATTGTAGGAGTATAAGAGTCTGTCTTTTTCCATGTTTCTTTTAGCTGGAAGAAGTTTGCGATGTGTTTTTCCTTTTCTATCTATTCTTTGGTTAACTTGCTGCATTATTGGAGTTTTCATTCTATGAGGATCTTACAAGCAAAATTACATTTATGTTGAATAGCTTTCTGGTTACAGGGTGATGCACTATGTTAATAAACAATAAATAGCTATTCTAATGCAATATTTGAAAGTAGGACATGTACAATTTTCTTAGTTTGTGGCTTTGGTGTGCAGGATGAAGAATCATCTTCCTACATATTTGATGATGCTGATTCATCTGTCCAAACCAATAATGTTAGCCGGCCAACTTCCGATTACCCGTCAAATAAGCCGTTGTCTGTTGACGAAAACAGGTACAAAACCCTTCTCATCGGAACAAGTCTTCAACTTATGAGCGTATAAATTGGCATTGAAGATCTATCTATATATATTAGCAATTATCTTTCAAGGCAGTCCCAAACTCCCAATGAGTTCATGTTACCTCTTACAATGGTTTCTTTTTATGGTGACCTCAATTAAATTGAAATGTTGATCTTTAGGTGTTCTGTTTTATCTGTCTTCTACACCTACCATTAATTCTGACAGTAAATTCATGAGCTCACTACCTGTGGTTTGAATGTGTACATTTGTACTGAAATAATACAACAACAACAAAAGAAGTTTTGTTCCAAATCAAGTTGGGAAAACCCTACTTGAGCTGCCAAAAAAAGGGGTAAAAAAGCAAATGTGATATGGGTAACAGTACTGACAATGGTAAGAGGGACATGCATACTTTTTCACGCTGAATTTAGGTAAAATTTAGCTTTTCAAAAGGAGCTATTAATATTTATTGTTGACTCTAGCCAACCTCACACTGGTTTAGCTTTAGTCCATCTGAGCTCAAGCTCTAATTTGTTAGTACTCTGCTGCTCTCAAATGAATAGCCGAACTTGCTTGTTATTCTGCTCTGAAACCAAGATGGTTTACGAGTTTGGCTTGTTTTTCACCCCTTGCTACATTCACCAACATGACTTTTTGGTGCTTTGTTAATCCTCCGGTAGACTACCAGCTTTTTACTTGTCACTTGCAGAAGGATATTGTTTAGAACATTTCAAAGCGATGCTTTCTGCAAAATGGTTCAATTGTATGGTATTAACCACAATTTGCTGTATGCCAAATGGTTTCCACGTTTGTAACAGGAAACACATAAAAGTTACTGTTAGTCTAACTAATTCCCCCAAGACCACTTCACGTCCAGTCTGATTTTTTGTGTCATTGTTTTCAACTATTCCTGCCTTTTTTTAAGCTTTATCAATGGTATCACTTCTGTTAACCATTACGATACCCTGAAAATCACTTATTCCATGGTTTCAGCTAGTGAACTGTTTACCATAAAACAAATTGTCTTTCTAGTGTGCACACACTTCTCATGATTCCAACATAGTAATTTTTTACCAACAAGTAGACTTTGTTATAAATAGGGTGGTCATGGTTGTAATGTTATTAGTAAAATTGTTATATAAGATTGTTGTGATTGAAGTTTAATTTAGAAGACCATGCCAAGTCAAATCATGACTAGTAAAAAAAAATGAACAGAATGTGGACTTCTGTGTGATCTGGTTACATTTGGCATTTTTTTCCGAGGCCACTTTAGTAGTTGCTAGTTAACATGCTTTTCATTGGACTGTCCTAACAAGAACATATTAAGTCAGAGGACAACATAGCTGATTATGCAGCAAATTTGACATATTATTTCGCACCTTAGGTTGGACAAGAAGCTGAGCAAAGCTAGTAATGAAAACATGGATAACAGAAAGTTGCAACCTGAGAATAATGTAAGTTTATGTTGCTGCGTTAACTATAATCATGGCAACTTTTCTTCTCAGACCTGAACCTAACCTATTTTCTTTTTAACAGTTATCTGATGGTGTCAGACCACTTATTTCTGAAGGTGAGTGGTAAATTTATGCATCAGTTGGAAAATTGTTATACTTTTAGACTTGCTGACTCCTCCAATTATCTCATCCATTTGAATACGATGTGTTAACTCTCCTTTCTTGTGGTGTAAGCATTGTTTTTTGGGACCTGGTTGTTTTTGTTTGTTCTTTTGCTATAGACAAGTACTCGATCCGGTGTCCATCCTGTGTGGACCGTACCACTTGTGTTTTTCAAATCTCAGTATCCCGTGTGAATATGAAATTTAACTTTTGCAGTCTTTACATGCACTATACATGATATTTTAAGGAACTTTGAAACATAAGGACATGCTGGACTAGTAATCAGTTGCATTTTCTCTTATGGGGGAATCATGTATGTAGTACACATATGTTAAGTAAACCTGCTGTAGATGTAAATAAAAAAACAGACAAGTAGTCGATCTGGTGTTCATCCTGTGTGAACCGTACCACTTGTGTTTTTCAAATCTCAGTATGTGTGTATGAAATTTAACTTCTGCAATCTTTACATGCACTATGCATGATATTTTATGGAACTTTGAAACATAAGGACATGCTGGACTAGTAATCAGTTGCATTTTCTGTTATGGGGGACCAGTTCCCCTGGACACCGACCAATTTCCCTATTGCATATCTGAGGTTAATTCAAATGAATCTTTTCTTCACTGTGTGCCAAAACTTTCCATAATTTTGAGGTTAATTTGGTCTTTACTCTTATTTGCTACTGAATCTTGATTCATTTGATTTAGGGCCTGTTTAGTTCGGTGAGAAAGTTTGCGAAATTTACTGTAGAAATTTTAAATCGAAGATTAGGAGGACTAAACATGATCTAATTATAAAACTAAATACACGGATGGACGGGAAATCGCGAGACGAATCTATTAAGCCTAATTAATCCGTCATTAGAGATTGTTTACTGTAGCATGACGTTGTCTAATCATGGCCTAATTAGACTCATTAGATTCGTCTCGCGAAGTTACCCGGGGTTATGGAATGGGTTTTGTCATTAATCCACGTTTAATACCCTTAATTAGTGTCCTAACATTTGATGTGATGGATGAATAGTGAAAAATTTGAAAAGTTTGTGCAACTAAACACGGCCTTAATTGCTTTGGACCTTCCTGTTATTCTTTGACTTCTAAACTGCAACAAAGTTCAAAATGTATGATGACTCTTTGCAGGGTTAGATGGGCCACCTTCAAGTTCACATGCACATGAACCTTCATCTTCTGGTCAAGGATTGAAATCTCCAGAAACACCTGATTCGACAGTATCTGTTAAACACCCTTCTGCTATGGAACCTGTGACTTCCTATCAAAGACCTGGCAGTTCGGCATCATCAACGTCAGAGTGCCTTGCTGCAAACTCAGTTGCGAGTGCTCCTGGTTTATCGCCAAGCTCTTCAATAGGATCTCTTACCTCAGAAAAATCAACTCTGAACCCAAATGCTAAGGTCTGGCTGACATAAAAGTTGCTTATATATCTCTAATACAATGATGCACAGCTCTCTTTTGTGTTCAAGAAAATAAGAAGTTGCTTATATTTGGTTACATCATGATCAATCTTAAGTGTCCAACCTACCTAACTTTTATGTTTGAATATCGAAGTTTAAAAGTTTGATTGTAGGAATCTAAAATGATACATATTTATGACCAGAGGGAGTATATGATTATGAACTGCATCGAGGGCATTTTTATGCTTGCACACTGATGAACATATCTGTTCATGTAGCTGTTTTGGTAATTTGTCAACAACAATGATAGTTGTTTTTTGATCAGGAATTCAAGCTAAATCCTAATGCCAAGAGCTTCACTCCGTCAACATCTATAAGGCCACCGCATCCTCCAGCATCTGATGCATCATACTACTATCCTAACAACATGCCGGCAGCACCACTTGGGCCTGGTTTACCAGTGGGCATGGGGGTAAGCATTTGTATTGTTTTTCCTTTTTTGTGTTAGTCTAGAATTTATATTAAATAGATGGAACATGAGTTCAAAATGCAGTCATATAGAGGTCTCAGTTATTAAATCATTGGTTGTTTCCTCTGTGACATAACTGAAGAGGGCAATTGTTTGTTGACTGAAATAACTTTGCCATTAAGAATACCTGCTAGTCAAGCAATTTCTTATATGTAATAATTCTTACTGACTGTCTCTTATTGTTGTAGCCCTTCAAGTCTCTCCAATCTTACCATATATCAATGGTGATTTTACAGACAAATTATGTTCCCTGAAACGAGTAGACTTTGCAAAACTAGTTTTTTTTTTCTTTTTTCTGAAGGACTTCACATATGATGTATTTGTAATGTTTAATTGTTCTTGAACATTCATGAAGTTTGAATAAACTGTTTTAGATACTTTTCAGAAGCTTGTATTTCATTTGTTCACTTTACTTCCGAATGAGCAATACGTTAAGTCACTTACATAATTTGCATAAATTAAATTACAGTTCCCTCCAGCATATGGTGGCCAGCCTGTCATGTATAATGCTCAACCTGGAACACCTCCCCAGGGTTACATGCATCCTGGTGGGCCGCAGGTGAGAAAGCTTTACCTGTAATATTTAACTTTCCTTTTTCAGCGGGTTTACATCACTGGATGTCATGTCTTGGCCAAATCTAAAGAACCGCCGTGCTTGACGAATGGCTCTCTCCCCCTAGCTTGAATCCCCATATAGTTTTTCCTTTATGATACTGGTTTCTCATGTTAGTTGAAGCAAATGAAATGGATTTCAAAATATGCTATCTGTAAACTGTTTTGTTATGAACTTTTCAGCTTTCTTGGTACTATGTTTATCCTTTTCTTGGTTCTTTTGCTTGTCTTCTCTTATGTCTTTACATCTCAATTTATTAATGTGTTGCATATCAACATAATTTGAAGCACCTTCTGTCTGATGGCGGCTTGATGGCGAACTATTACTTTTGCTTGTTCAAGTTTAGTACTGGGCTAAGTCTCATTTAATATGTGCAGTATGGACAGCAGATGATGATGGGTCAGACTCGTCCTGTTTATTATTATGCACCTGTAAGCTAACGATGACTGTTCCATATGACCTCCTACATCCATACGCCATGATATCAGCGTACAGTTCTCAAAGCATAGCCAGAACCTCTAATTGATCATTTGAAATATGTTTTGCAGGAGATGCAACAATACAGAGGAAGAAATTTCTAGATATACTATTTTGAATTGCTGCTTGATGAAAATCACATCTATCCCTACTGATGGGATTATAACCAGGCAAAAACCGCTATTAGAATGGAAAGAACTGGCGATGATCTCTCACCAACTTGTGTGCTGCTCGGATTGCTTTGACGAAAAGCTCATCATTGTTCCGCAGTGTTCAACTCCGAAGCAGGATAACTGGAGTTATTATTTTTGTCAGACTTTTGATGTAAATTAAATTGTGGGTCATATGTCGGACCCTGAAATGACATTCATAAATGCGTGAGATTGTCCCATTGTCATATTTATTATGTGTTCCTTTCCTTGAGTTTGTTCTGATGTAAGATTTGAATGGAATTCTCAGTGCTGAAGTGGATTAAATTGCTGACCAATCTGCTGTTTGATGGACTCCGATCTGCTGCAGTTAGCTAGCATTGCAGGCAGTTGTTTAATCGTTGTGCTGATCATATGTTTTTGCTTAATTCTGAAATCTGCAAAATCGATTCAATTCGGATGCCTGCTATATTTGACATCAATTTAGCATGCGACACATGAAGCATCTTACGTATTGGGAAACATCAATTTAGCATGCGACAACTGAAGCTTCTTACGTATTGTGAAAACTGTAGAAAACCATCTATGTAGTGTGCTGAAATTTATTATTCCGTCAAAAGTCTGACAAAAATAATAATGTAGGCATTTGAATTTAACTTACACCAAATTATAGTTTTGTTGTTTGATGTAAATGCCCACCCATCCTTGACGACGGCGAGCGCGTGGGGGAGATGGGGGGTCGCTGCAGTGGAGTGGGTGGAGGCCTCGGTGTACGCGCGCACAGCCGTGGCGATGACGGCAAGACGGAGATTGGACTGGCAAGCGATTCGGTCCAGTGTAGCTACGGCCTACTTTTTTTTCTCATACAAAATCAAATACAAAGCAAACCAAAACGGATACGTGTCGCACCTAGAATATGGTGGGTGAAAAAAATAATTGCTTTTTGACAGAATCAATTCCTAGCTATCGATTTCTACGGGTCTCACCCCCTGCCCCGGCCCTGACAAGTGGGTCCGAACGTGAGGGGTACGGTGGGCTCAAATTAGGTGAGAAATATTTTTAACTGTTTTTTTTATAGTACAGATATGGTCCCACCAATGTAGCCAATGCAGTATCTATTTAATGTATGTATATGTAGCCAATGCAGTCTCTATTTAATATATGCAATCTCTATTTATGTATGTATAGTCTTTGTAGAGGATAAATGGGTAGTATAATTTCAATGATTTTTGGGAATTCCACCAAAACAATCATTGATAGCGTAAATGTTGTCCCATGACTTGCCAGTTCCAAAGAAAAAACCATGGCAGCATGATCAATAGGCATTATATAGAGTAAAGTGTATGAGCGGTCCTGAATTTGTTTTAGGGTGTCATCTAGGTCCCTAAATTCTCTTAATACATTTTCAGATTGTGAACTTGTTCCAGTGTATCATATAGCTGGGTAAACTTCCAAAATACATTTTTGGTCCATGAACTTGGTCCACAGTGGCATCCAGGTCCTAAACTCTCAAATTGTTATTTTTAAATTAATATAAATGTTGTTTTTCTATTTTGAGTTTACTAAATGTACTACTATTTTAAATTTAATAAAAACACTATTTTATTGTTATTGAGATCAGGAACACATTACCTTAATAAAGTTGTACATAGCCCATGGAAAATGTAATTATTTAATAGAAAAATTAAGATTGGCATAGAGATTGTCATGTGAATCAATTAAAAAAGTTTATTTCTAAATGAATCACTGGAAAGAAAAGCTAAATAAACAGTTTGTTTCAAATACAATTAATTAGTTGTGATTTCAAGGATATAAAAAATTATTTTGAAAGTTTAGGGACCCAAATGACACAGGGGAAAGTTTGGGGATACGAGGATACATTTTAATAGTTTAGAGACCCGAGTGACACCTTTAGACAAGTTTAGGAACCAAAAATGCATTTCGAGAGTTCAGGACCTACATGACATCTAGACACAAGTTCAAGGATTACTCTAATCTAAGCATTTGACAAGTCTTTCCTCGCTTTACATCAGTGAAAATGGGCCTAACTGGTTAGATGTGTGCGTACTCTGGTGTTGCCTTCTGCGATAGAGCAGGGACAGGGAATGAGCACGGCCCAATCTCAAATTCCAGCAGACATATAAGGTAGTTTTGCAATTTGCCGTTGTATATTTGAGATTCATTTGGTCAGCTCCTATCTTATAACAAGGCCGATCTCGTGTGGAATGTGCATTTGTGCCCCATTTGATTAGACTTCTTTAGTGCAGTGGAATCCAACAATCCGATTGGAATTCCATTTCTGTGTGCCTATAAATCTTACGTAGATTTGGCCATCGAACATAGCCCTGTTTGGCATGGCTAAAAATTAATTTTAAGCAGCTTTTAGCCAGCTGCCCACAAAAACTACTTACAAGAGAAGCGCTTGAGATAAAAACCTAGGTGTTTGGCGCAAACGCTTTTCTACAACTTCTCCACGGGGAACAGAGGAGACCAGCAATGCTGCGCTGTCGCCATAGCCACTGGAGGGCTACGCCAGAGCCACCGCTATGCTGTGCCCCAGCCGTCGCTACCGCGGGAGGCAAAGGAGGAGCTCACTAGACCTCGGGGCGGCAGGATCTCAGGCGGAGCAGCTTGCCGGACATCGGGGCGGTGGAATGTTTGCCGGAGCAGCTCGCTCGACCATGGGGCGGCGGGATCCCGTTCGGAGGAGCTCGCTGAACCTCGGGGCGGTAGAATCCCGTCCGAAGGAGCTCGCCGGACCTCAGGGTGACGGGATTCCGGGCGGAGGAGCTCCCTGCCCCTCTGAGCGGCAGGATTATGGGCGGAAGAGCTCATCAGACCTCAGGGCGGTCGTGGCGGAACTGCTTCGGCCTTTGGCGGAGGGGGTGAGGGATTGGTGTTGGACTGCTGATGGCGGCGTAGGAGGGAGTCGAGCCGATGCGGGAGGGAGAAAAACGAGCGAGAAGTGTGGCGCGTCCAAAAAAAAAAGCAGGTTCTCTTTCGCTTCCATGCTTCTTGGTTCGGTAGTTAAAAAGTAGCTCTGATAATTTGATGTTTGTTTACATGTCTAAGAGCATCTCCAAGAGCATTGCTATATTTGAAAAACTTGTTTTAGGTCTAGAAAAGAGAAGGTTTCTAGGAAATTTTTATGCTCCTCTCCAACAGCATATCTAAAACTAGATACCCATAAATCGTTTTGCTTCTTTCTCTCTTCTCATTGTGCATATGAACTCCAAATTAACTCTAGAATTTCACCATTAATTCAAACATTTCACTTGTACCCAATACAACTCAGCACAAAAATAGTGCATGCAAACACATTTCAAATCAAACCGAAAGCATAGTGGATTATGACACAATACATGATAAGATAACCATACATGAAGAAACTAATGACAGTGTTCACCTTGGAACTTCCACAATTCCTCAACAAGGTCATCACAGAGTTGTTCATGGGACTCTCGGTCTTGGACCTCTTTGTGCACCTGCACAAACCTCTTAATTCAGTCTTCATTCTTATGTGGTTTCACCATTCTTCCCATTCCCTCATAGTCATAATCAATATCCTCTCCACGCTCATCCTCAATGATCATATTGTGCATGATGACGCAAGCTGTCATGATCATCCACAATGTCTTCTGATCTCAGAACCTTGCTGGATCACGCACAATAGCAAAGCGGGATTGCAACACACCAAATGCTCTCTCTACATCCTTCCTGACTAGGATTGGGGAGGGCAGCTTGGGAGACGCAGGACCAGCTCTGGTTCACAGGACGAGCAGGGGCATCAGGAGGGTGGCCGGAGATGGTGGGGGCGCAGTCGCGCCGGCGACACAGACGCGGCGGCGGGTGAGGCTAGGGCCGGCGGCGGGTGTGGTAGAGGCCAAAATCAAGGGATGAGAGGGTCAGGGCGGGCTACAACATGGTGATGGTAGGTGTACGATGGTTGGATGGTGGCCGGAGGTGGCGGGGAATGGCGAAGATGCGGCGGCGGCTCGCCGGGGAAAAGTCCCGCTCGGCCGTTTTGCCCTCCCGCGCGAGGAAGAGAAAAATAGGTCTCGGCTTCCCGTGTTGGTATATTTGGGTATCGGAGGAAAACATTTAGGTCGTAGCCTAAAAAATTTACGTATAGCAATCCATATAGCAATGCTGTTGGAGCAAGTTTTTAGGATTTTTGGTAGGTTTTAGGTATAGCAATCCAAGATAGCAATGCTGTTGGAGATGCTCTAAGAGAAACTCCAAGGGTATATGTATAATCCTAGCTAAATTTAGAGTTTTAGGAGCACTCTAAAAATATATAAAACTTCATAACAGTGGGATCAACCAAAAGACTTCAAATCTTGACTCTCCATATTCAAATAAGGATCTTTTTCCTTAAGATCGTTCTTTTTTCCCATAGTTCATTTCTCCACCCCCTCGAATCCCAGCTTGCAGCCATACCCGTCCTCGGCACCGGGCCCGCCGCATGCGGGGATTGCCAACGTCTAGCCTCGCCCATGATCCGTCCTCTCCGCCGCCGGCTGCTTTTACAGCGCGCCGGCGAGCCCCGCATGCGGCGGGCCTGGTGCTGAGGACGAGTATGGCTGCGAGCTGGGATTCGACTTTGACTTTTCCTCGCATTGCACGTCGCTGGCCGCGGCCACTATGTCCTCCGCAAATGAGCTCTTCCACAACGGCCAGATCCAGCCAATGCGGCTCGCGTCATTCCTCCTCCATCCGCAGGCGCTGCCGCCGCTCAATGGGACGTCCTCTCAGGCCACCCTGCGCCGCCGTGGGTGGAGGTGGAGGCGAAAGTGGCGCCCGCAAACGAGCGCGGCCGGTTCAGGAGCTGGTCCGTGCGCCGCCGGTCCCGCTCCCTCTTCCCGTTCCGCACCCTCTAATCCATCGCCTTCCTCGGTGGCGTCCTGGGGCCACGGGAGGGCGAGCATCTCGTCGCACACGCTCCTATACGATGCCTGGTGCGTGTAGGCAGAGGAGATGCGGCAACACACATTCCTGTCGTACCGGCGAGAGGGTGCGAGTGTAACAGGGGAAGGAGAGGAGGCGGGACTGCGCAGGAATAGGCGCGAGCGTGCAGGAGGAGGAAGATGGAGAGGGGAGGGGCTTGGCGAAAAAGGCTAGCGGAGGGGAGAAGATGCGGATAGCGCGGAGAGGAAGAAAGAGAGTCTCTTGGATGTTTTTTACCACTGCTCTTTCAAATTTACCCAGCCAAATCGATTTAGCTAGGCTATTGGAGTTGCTCTAAATTGATTTCACGACGTGTTTCTCCATTTATTACTATGCTATGCAGAAGCATGGAAGGATAACTAGTACTACCACGGGCTACATTTATATAGCATTTCAGACAATGGGTGGATTTGCATGCATCCATGTAGATGTAGGTTTTTTTGCTTGTGGGAATAAGAAAATCAAAATGAGTGATTGTTTAGTTATTTCAACATTAGTCGTACCCCATTGTAACACCCAAATTCCATCATGTAAAATTAATGTAAGCAACATTGTTTTATTCAGATTTATCTAAGGATTTAATGATTTTCTCTTAATTAATTTGTGGACTTAATTATTTAAACAATAATTAATTTTAGTACAACAAGTGTATGTTGCATTGCATGCTCTCTTGCATTGGCTTCTGTTTGTTTTGGTGTGAATCCTAAATCTATCTCAAATTCAAATCTTCATCTAAATCTCTCTCAAACTCTCCAAATCAAATTTCAAATAAAGTTCAAATCAATTTCCGTTCCCTCCCTTCCCATCTTTTTCCTTTTAATCCAGCCCAGTCTCTCTCTTTCTCCCTTTCCTTTCCCACTGGCCCATCCCACGGCCCAAGGCCGGCCCAATCGCAGTGCCCCTCTCCCCGCTCCCTCTGACACCATGGACCCCACCTGTCGGCGCCAGCAGTCCCACCCGCTCGCCCCTTCTCTCTCTCTCTGATCCCCTGGCCCCACATGTCGGCGCGTTCTTCTTCCTCTCGCCGATCTCTTTGCCCAAGCCACCGCACGCTCCCGCGCCTCATCCCGCAATCCCCTCCCCCTCTTCACTCCTCATCACTGCGCCTTCATCCGCTAGCCTGCGTCGCCCCTCTTTCCTCCTCTTGGCAACGGCCGAATTAAACCCATGGCCATCAATGGCCATGACTTCCGTCCCTTTCTCATGTTCCCTCGGTCGAGCCCTCTCCACTCCCCTTCGCTCCTCTATAAAGCTTGCCTGTACCTCCCCGTGCCTTTTGCACCCCGAAACCACCTCACAATCACGCTCGATTTCTTGCCAGAGCTCACCGCCGCCGCCGTCCAGGTTGAGCATCACCGCCGTCTCTGTCCATCAATGGCCGCATTCCTTTGATTCGTTCCTTCACTTCACTCTCTGCACAGGACCCTTGGTGCTCGTCCCCGATGTCCAGGAGCCGAACCGACGCCGGACATCTTCCCACACTGCACCACCATCCCGTTGTTCGCCACCGACCGTCGCCGAGCACCTCCGGTCTTCCCCAGATGCCACAAACCCCTCTGGTGACCTCCCCATCCTTCACTCTCACTCCCTGTGCTCTCCTTTTTGCATTTGGTACACCGTAGCACTGTTCAGAAGCTTCTCCGGCGAACTTTCGCCACGGCTGTGGCGGCGCCGCCGCGCGTAATCACCGCCTGCCACCCGGATCGCCTGCGTCCTGTGATCAGAAACCCACGGCCCAGATCGAACCGGCGTACCGGTCAACTGTGGTCAGACCGGCCCGCCCTATCAATTTTGTTAACGAGCCCCTGTGTTTTATCTTATTCAACCCGCAGTCCTATTTCTGTGTAAAATATTCATACATATGCCCTTAGTATATCTATTTAGGCCCTCGAGCTCTTGAATAATATAACCCACCATCCTTTTCATGGTCTCTTCGCATGGTATCCCCTCTGTTATATGTTTAATTGTGTTCAGGCCCTCAATTTTATTCAAAACAGTACGTAGACTTAGTTTTATTTACATATTAGTCCTTGCAACCTTGTAACTAGTGTAACTTCGTCGTTTTAAATCCGTTTTGGGCGATTTTCGCGTCCACGCGATCGTCTCTACATGCTCTATAGTTCTA
Organism: Alloteropsis semialata; assembly: GCA_004135705.1. Taxonomy (NCBI): domain Eukaryota; kingdom Viridiplantae; phylum Streptophyta; class Magnoliopsida; order Poales; family Poaceae; genus Alloteropsis; species Alloteropsis semialata. Next base: position 43,719,410 of record CM014270.1, on the reverse strand, counting down.
GGGTTCTGTGCTTTTAGTACTATTTGTTTTACTGTTTGTATTTATTTTGTTTTATTGCTTTGTGTGATCAAATAGAGAACGTGCCGTTCGAGGAAGGAGAGGAGCAGCAGCTGTACGAGGAGGATCAGCAGCAATTTGTTGAGGAAGGCAAGTGGCCTCTCTCTACATGATTCTTCTTTGTCCCAGTAACATCATGCAATTCACCTTTACTTTACTATTATTGCATTAATTTTGATGGGTCACCTATTAAGGACATAATTAGTCTTTTGCCTTGAACCTTGAATCACCTGGTCACGATATGGGTAGAAAAGCTTAGCTTGCTTATAATTGGGTTGGTTATGTTAATCTTATGCAAATCTTAATCATGTTTTTAGTAGTTGCTATACACTGGTTTAATTACAAGATCATCATGATTAATTGGAACATGGAGAACCACCCAAGAAAACAGTAGAACCACAGTGTCACATGGCTCTGATCTTAGCTAATTAATTAGATGTGAGGTTGGCTAGTGGTCTTACCGTAAGGGCAAGGAGGGGGCCGGTGAGGGGTCATAGCTCGGTCCTTTTGTAGGAGTAGTCTTTGCTAAGGTACGTCCTATCTAGGGAGGGCTGTGGACCTCACCACTGCGGAAACTCTAGCGGGCCGCTAGTTGGCTTTGTGTCTTTGTAAAGGCTTCGTAGTGAACCCTCGCCACTCACCAAAGGAAGTGTTTAAGGGCCTTGCAAACCCGGGCCATACAGGGAACACGAGCTGTGGGGAAAGTGTACAACCTCTGCAGAGTGTAAAACTGATATATCAGCCGTGCTCACGGTTAAGAGCGGCTTGGACCCTCACATGATAATTGAACTTAAACATGATTTAACTTGTGGCTCTTGGTCTCTTTTTATAGAATAAGTTGGTTATCCTGCTTAATTTTGGGTTGGTATAAACTTACATCTAGTAAATAGATGCTTGCTAATAATAAAACTTGATCAACTAAAAGTGCTAACCACATGAGTCTTGAAGCTGTCTATGTGGATGTCGTCTTCAAGCTGTCTTTCGTATTAGGTTGTCGATGAATGTTTAAGAACTTCGAGTCTATTATCATTGAGCATAATAAAGTTATGTACTCTCTTTTGTTCGCTTTTGTACACTGTCTTTTGATATATTCACTAATGACGTCAACATATGTGTGATGAACGGATCCTGGCACACATATGCGATGCATTCGATTTTGTCCTTAAAATCGGGTGTGACAGAAGTGGTATCAAAGCCAGGATGATTGTAGGACGCTAGCCTAGTTAGAAAATGGTCCAAATTAAGGATTTACCTCCTTAGTCAGCCTTTCTTCTCTTAGAAAATTTTATTTGCAGAAAAAACTTACTCTGTTCTTTGTACCTGTCTCTTTTTGTTCTTGTACTCAGTTTTGTTCTTTCTCTATCTCAGATGGTTAGGCGCTGACAGATAGCCCGCAAGAGCACCGGAGGCATGATCCACATTGCTCCTGCACAGCCAGTCCTGCAGATTCCACCAGTGGTGGAAGAGGAGGAGGAAGAGCCTGAGGAGCTCTACTTCTTTGAGGAGATGGAGGATGGACACATAGCGGAGGTGGACCCTGCAGCTGACGCTCCACCACCAGCTGCCCCCGCTCAGGATGCTCCAGCACCTGCTGCTGCTGGAGGAGAGCCGAACGACTCTATGGACGACGACGACGACCAAACGATGATGCCTTGGGAGATGGCCACGGTGACGGCCATGCTCAGGAGGACGACTAGGGCCATGGTCAGGACGACCAGGGCGATGCCTAGGACGACAGTTCTGGTGTCGACCAGAACGAGGGGCCCACTAAAGAGGCTGAGGTTGTGAGAACAACCTACGAGTCTTTCACCTCCATCAACGAGCCCGGCGCCTTCCCCACAATGCTCCAGGACGTACTGCAGGAGCTGGGCATCAACATCATCCTGTACATCTCTCAGCGTGTCACCAATCCGGGGATGCCAGTATACTACCACTCGGGTCCACATCCGGGAGGCTACTACCACTGGAGGACGGAGGACTCGTTCGACGCACGACTCCAACACCCTTACACCACCTACGCCGCCTCCATCGGTAGCGCCGCCAGGAGGGCTCTGTGGTCCCTCAGCCACACTCACCGTGGTGAGCTGAGCATCACCGAGTACCACCACCTTGCCCGATGGATCTGTAGCATGGAGGAGACCCACGTGCCATTAGGAGGACCTAGGGAGGTTCGCATCGACAACCTCGCCCGCGTCACTGCCGCCCTCAACACCGACTTGGAGGGCACTACATCGGAGCTCATGGAGACCTACGAGGCGCTGGTCAATGCTCAGGCCAGGATCCGGGAGCTGGAGGCACAAGTGGAAGGACAGGTGCCCCCAGTGGAGTTAGAGAAAGCCCACTGCCCCGCCGCTTCACCACCTCGCAAGAGGCTTCGTTACGGCGCACCAGGCCCCGTAACCGGTCTCTTAGACTAGGATTAGGGAGTGCTCCAATAAGTCATCGCGTTAGAACCGTTCCTGCGAGGACGTGCGATGTTTATGTTTGCTGTTTGTTACTTGTTTGATTTGGATCTTATGTAATAACTATCATGCTTTTGTGGAGTGATGGCCACAAATGCATTATTAAATAATTAAGTTAAAGTTGGTTTTAGTTTCAATCTTGGCTCTCTTCTTTCTATCTTTATCCTCTAACAATCAGATGGTAAATACCAGGAGAGGCGGGGGACGTGACATTCCCAGTGTCAGGCGTGCTCATATGATGAATCAACAGAATCAAGCACCGCCTCTACCTCCAAATCCAGCAATGGAGCAGTTTCTGGTAGCTCAGATGCAACTGTTGCAAGACATCACCCACACTGTGCACAACAAACAGGCACAGCAGAATCAACAGCCGCCTCAGATGCCTCCGCAGCCCAGGGACAAGCATCGGGAGTTCATGAGCCACCATCCACCAACCTACTCTCACTCGGCGGACCCCTTGGATGCTGATGATTGGCTGAAGGTCATTAGCAAGAAGCTGGATATCACGCAGTGCAATGACCGTGAGAGAGTCTTGTACGCCGCAGGACGTCTGGAGAGATCTGCATCCGACTGGTGGGATGCGTATACTGCTGCTCACGCTAATGCCAACACGATCACCTGGGCAGAGTTTCGGGATAGTTTCCGCTCACACCATATCCCTGCTGGTGTGATGAAGCTCAAGAAGAACGAGTTCTTGGCGCTGAAGCAGGGCAACATGTTTGTGAGCAAGTAACGGGACATGTTTATTCAGCTGTCCTGCTATGTGCCCAATAAGGTGGATGAGGATGAGAAGAAGCAGGATCACTTCTTGGATGGCTTGATTGGACCGCTTAAGTACCAGTTGCAGAGCCACACCTTCCCGACCTTTCAGAGGCTCCTGGACAAAGCTATTGGCCTGGAGAACACTCGCAAGGAGCTCGGTGAGCTGAAGCGGAAGTCCCAGTCACAGGGACAGTCTAGGCAACAGCCGCCCGCGTTTCAACTCCCAGTCTGGATCTCAGTTCCATTTTGGAGGACAAGGCAGAAACTTCTAGCAGAATCAGCAGTACCAGCGTCCACCACAGCAGCTCAGCGCTTCAACCAGCAGGCTCAACGCAACTCCAACTTCTAGCAGAATCGGTCTGGTAGTTCATCTGGTGCTCCAGTGTGCAACAACAACAATCCAGTCATGCCGGTTCAACCAAGTAGTTGTTTCAAATGTGGAGAAGCGGGGCACTATGCAAACAACCGCCCCAAGCGCAACATGCAGACTCCCCAGGGTCAGAAGACCAATGGTCAGAGGCCTGGACAGCAGGCTCCACAGATGCGCAATGGGAATAAGAACTCCCAGAACAACAAGGGCCAACAGAATTACATGCGTGGTCGGGTGAACCACGTGTCGGCTGAATCAGCCCAGGACGCTCAGGACGTTGTGCTCGGTACATTCCTCGTCAACTCTGAACCTGCGTTAGTTTTGTTTGATTCTGGAGCATCACATTCTTTCATTACTGAGCAATTTGTGGCAAAACATAATATACCTATGAGCCTTATGAAGAAAACTCTACTAGTTAGATCCCCGGGCAGTGAGATGAAGGCTAGTCACATATGCCCACGGGTGAATCTGAAAATCATGTGGGTAGACTTTCCAGCAAATCTAATAGTACTAAAGTCCAGTGGGATCAATGTGATTCTTGGAATGGATTGGTTATATGGATGCAAGGGAGTTATTTAGTGTGCCAAGAAGTCAGTGTTCTTAACCAGCCCTCAAGGAGACCAGATTGAGTTCGTGGCTAACGCCTCATCCAAGGATGAAGCAACTGTGAATCAGATCAAGGGAACATCTTTGGAAGAGATCAAGGTCTTGTGTGAATACCCCGACGTCTTTCCTGAGGATTTATCAGGTATGCCACCCAATTGTGACATTGAGTTCCGTATTGATCTTTTACCTGACACTGCACCTATATTCAAAAGACCCTATTGATTGGATGTTAAGGATTTGAGTGAACTAAAGAAACAAATAGAAGAGCTATTAGAAAAAGGATTTATCCATCCTAGCTCATCACCTTGGGGAACCCCTGTTATCTTTGTTGATAAAAAGGATGGTACTAGAAGGTTGTGTGTGGACTATAGGTCTCTTAACGATGCAACCATCAAGAACAAATACCCACTACCCAGAATTGAAGATCTATTTGATCAAATGAGAGGAGCCAAGGTATTCTCCAAGACTGATCTGCGATCAGGATATCACCAGTTGAGAATCTGTCCAGAAGATATCCCCAAAACGGCATTCACCTCCAGATATGGTCTATATGAGTTTTACGGTGATGTCTTTTGGATTAACCAATGCCTTGGCGTACTTCATGTACTTGATGAACAAGATGTTCATGGAATACCTCGACAAGTTCGTGGTGGTGTTCATCAATGATATCTTGGTGTTTTCTCAGAATGAAGAAGAACATGAAGAACATCTAAGGTTGGTGCTACAGAAACTTCGAGAGAATCAGCTGTATGCCAAGCTCAGTAAGTGTGATTTTTGGTTGAGAGAAGTTTCTTTCCTTGGCCATGTCATCACCAACGGAGGAATAGCAGTTGACCCCAGCAAGGTTCAGGATGTGATGAATTGGAAAACGTCCATGAATGTGTCCGAGATCAGGAGTTTCCTTGGACTGGCAGGTTATTACCGCAGATTCATTGAAGGGTTCTACAAGATCGTGAAACCGCTCACTTTGTTGTTAGAAAAAGAATGAGAGTTCAAATAGGATGAAGTTTGTTAGAATTGTTTTGAAGAACTGAAAAATAGGTTAACCACAGCCCTATGTTGATAATACCAGATAGACACAAAGGGTTCGATGTCTACTGTGATGCTTCACATCTCGGTCTCGGATGTATGTTAATGCAAGAAGGCAGAGTGCTAGCTTATGCATCTCGGCAGTTGAGGAAGCATGAGCAAAACTATCCAACTCATGATTTAGAGCTATCCACTGTCGTGCACACATTGAAGATCTGGAGACACTATATGATTGGAAATAAGTGTCAAATTTGCACGGACCATAAAAGCTTGAAGTATATCTTCACTCAGAGGGATCTCAACCTCAGACAGCGCAGATGGTTGGAATTGATAAAGGATTATGACTTGGGATATCCAGTATCACCCTGGCAAGGCCAATGTAGTGGCAGATGCTTTGAGTCGGAACGGTCAAGCTAATATGGCTATAACCCGCCTGATGCCTCAAGAATTGTGTTGGGAATTGGAGCGACTCAATCTCGGAAGTCTCTATCACTCGGAATCCATGATGATGGAAATTGAACCCACTCTTGAACAAGAAATCAGACAAGATCAGTTGACAGATGCCAAGATCAAAGAAATCAAGACTCTGATTGGTTTAGACAAAACAATAGGTTTCACCGAAGATGATCAAGGAACTGTTTGGTTCAGGAAAAGGATTTGTGTACCAGACATCGACTGTCTTCGGGAGTTCATACTGAAGGAAGCACATGATTCGGTCTATTCCATTCACCCCGGCAGTACCAAAATGTACCAAGATTTGAAGTAGAAATATTGGTGGTATGGTCTTAAGAGAGACATAGCAACTCACGTGGCTTTGTGTGATGTATGCCAAAGAGTAAAAGCAAAACACCAAAGGCTAGCAGGTTTGCTTCAGCCATTGAAAGTACCCGAGTGGAAATGGGAAGAAATTGGTATGGACTTTATCGTACAGTTGCCTCGCACTCGGGATGGCTACAATTCCATATGGGTCGTTGTGGACAGGCTAACCAAGGTTGCTCATTTCATTTCAGTCAAGACCACAAATACGGGAGCCAAGTTAGCAGAGCTGTATATGTCCAGAATTGTGTGTCTTCACGGAGTGCCAAAGTAGATAGTGTCTGATCGAGATACTCAGTTCACATCCCCTTTTTGGCAGAAACTGTATGAGTCAATGGACACCAAGCTTAATTTCAGTTCTGCATATCACCCACAGACAGATGGACAGACTGAAAGGACTATTCAGATCTTAGAGGATATGCTAAGAGCTTGTACCCTAAAGCATGGAGGTAGTTGGGATAAGAGTTTGTCGTACGCAGAATTCTCTTATAACAACAGCTATCTAGCTAGTCTCAAGATGGCCCCGTTTGAAGCTCTGTATGGAAGCAAGTGTAGCACACCACTGTACTGGAGTCAGACAGGAGAAAGTCAGGTTTTTGGACCGAAATTCTGCAAGAGGCTGAAAGACAAGTCCAGATAATCCGGGATAATCTCAGAACTGCTCAATCACGACAGAAGAGTTATGCCGATACCCGGAGAAGAGAACTGACATTTGAGGTAGGATGTTATGTGTATCTCAAGGTGTCACCTATTAGAGGTCTCCGCAGAGTCAAGGTCAAAGGAAAGTTGTCACCTCGCTACATTGGTCCTTTTCAGATCTTGGAAAGGAAAGGTGAAGTGGCATATCAGTTGGAGTTACCCGAGCAACTATCCGTTGTTCACGATGTGTTCCAAATTTCTCAGTTGAAAAAGCTCTTGAGGGTACCCGAAGAGCAACTACCACTGGAAGAACTCAATGTGCAAGATGACTTGACTTATTCAGAGCACCCACTGGAAGCAACATTGTTTTATTTAGATTTATCAAAGGATTTAATGAATTTTCTCTTAATTAATTTGTGGCCTTAATTATTTAAACAATAATTAATTTTAGTACAACAAGTGTATGTTGCATTGCATGCTCTCTTGCATTGGCTTTTGTTTGTTTTGGTGTGAATCCTAAATCTATCTCAAATTCAAATCTCCATCTAAATCTCTCTCAAACTCTCCAAATCAAATTTCAAATAAAGTTCAAATCAGTTTCCTTTCCCTCCCTTCCCATCTTTTCCTTTTAATCCAGCCCAGTCTCTCTCTTTCTACCTTTCCTTTCCCTGCCGGCCCATCCCACGGCCCAATCGCTGCGCCCCTCTCCCCGCTCTCTCTCCCTCTGACACCGTGGACCCCGCCTGTCGGCGCCAGCAGTCCCGCCCGCTTGCCCCTTCTCTCTCTCTCTGATCCCCTGGCCCCACATGTCAGCGCGTTCTTCTTCCTCTCACAGCTCTCTTCGCCCGAGCCGCCGCACACTCCCACGCCCACCGCTCCCGCGCCTTGTTCCGCAATCACCTCCCCCTCATCACTCCTCATCACAGCGCCTTCATCCACTAGCCTGCATCGCCCCTCTCTCCTCCTCTCTGCAACGGCCGAATTAAACCTATGGCAATCAATGGCCATGACTTCCACCCCCTTCTCATTTTTCCCTCGGCCGAGCCCTCTCCACTCCCCCTCGCTCCTCTATAAAGCTTGCCCGTACCTCCCCGTGCACGCACACGCCTTTTGCACCCCAAAACCACCTCACAATCGCGCTCGATTTCATGCCGGAGCTCACCGTCGCCGCCGTCCAGGTTGAGCATCACCGCCGTCTCTGTTCATCAATGGCCGCATTCCTTTGATTCGTTCCTTCACTTCACTCTCTGCACAGGACCCCTAGTGCTCGTCCCCGACGTCCAGGACCCGAACCGACGCTGGACGTCTTCCCGCACCACACCGCCATCCCGCCGTCCACCACCGACCGTCGCCGAGCACCTCCGATCTTCCCCAGACGCCGCAAACCCCTCTGGTGACCTCCCCATCCTTCGCTCTTACTCCCTGTGCTCTCCCTTTTGCATTTGGTACACCATAGCACTGTTCAGAAGCTTCCCCGGTGAACTTTCACCGCGGCCGTGGCGGCTGTGACGGAACAGCCCTACTTAAACTGACTCAGGTGTGATCTGTAGTGTGAAACACTAACACGTCACACACCTGGGTCAGCATAAGTCCGAGGTTCCACCGAGTTCTCACTATCAGCTGTTCTCATCACCAATACTCAGGATCCCAACACCAGAGGAAACATCACAGATATTGCACAGGTAAATTATACAACACAGACAGGTAAGATTTATACAAACCAGAGTAGCTCCATTTAAAGTTATTACACACAGGTTCTAGGTTCAGCAACAGTTTACAAGATAATTAAACAACTAACATCAGACCATGTCGTGCCCTGACATGTCTGGATCCGCGGACCTCCACAGCGCCAGCAAAAACCTACTCCTCAGGCTCCACTGCAACAAGGGTAAAAGAACCCTGAGTACAAAGGTACTCAGCGAGACTTACCCGACGAACTACTCTAAAGGGATCACAAGGATATGCAAGCTGTGAAGTTAACAGAAATAAACTGACTAGCAAGCATAGCTTAATTAGCTACTCATCTACTTACCAAATTTTAAATTGACAAGATAAAACTTTATTTAGCTAGGTGAACCAACCATTACTGCCAAATAGTAGGAATTAAGGCATAAGAGCTGAACAGTATATATCATGCAATAAAATTATCTGTCAGGATCAAGCGTGTATCAAAACCTTGACACTCGGTGATTCGAATCGATTTCAAACCCTGCAGGGGTAAACCTGGAACACACGCCGCGTGCGCGCCCCCGGAAGGCCACACGAAGCTACCTTTCCCGCTGCGGCCACCATTGCCTGAACTGTGCCCACATAGCCCGGGGTCGCATCCCCATTCCCTACACATTGCCTGGGCAAAGGCATGTGGGTTACTGACTACGACCCCGCCAACATTCCTCGCCAGACACGGTGAGTCACAGTTCAACCGTTAGTACCACAGAAGTACATCAGTTTTTCGGCTCCCTATACCGGTATGTGCCCAGTACGTTCAAAGCTTGACCACTGGCAGACCACAGCAACTCCTATACTTCTCCAGTGGGCAGGACCAATTCAAAACTACCAAAACGTCCAACATAATCCTTAATTAACAACCATCTGTCCTGCCCAACACTTTCAAAGACTCACTAAACAGATTTAGCTCTCTAAGCCAACATTACCTAGTGGCAGGTGATTGGGATCACACCTGATTTACTACTATTGTGAGCAGATCTAAGCAACTCTACTCTATCTTTTTGAAAAGGTGGCAGAGATGCTCTAAACAAGGATGGATAATGCATCAAAAGTAGGATTCACTTTATCCTAAGCTAATGCACAAACATGGGCTCAATCATGACAACAATAGACATGTTAGTACTGGGACGGGGATGCTCCGGGGATTGCCTGGCTCACAGATCTCCGGCTCTGTAGCAACAGGAGCTTCGGGGGCTTGCGGAACGGCTTCGGTCTTCGCCTCGAACACCACCTCGTCCCCCTCCTGGACGTCGTCGGGGACCTCCACCAACTCCGGCTGCAACGGGTCCTGGTCTACACGACATGATGCAAAACATGGAATAATTAAATTAGAGACCCTCAAGCCCACCTAAATTTGATCAAACACCTAATTAGCACAAAGGAGTTAATTAACATATTTCAAGGATTTTAATAAAGGAGAAACTAATTAAAACCCTATTTTCTAATTAAATAAACCCTTAAACTCCATCCTAAAATCAAGGATAATAATTATTAAAGCATCTAATACATTAAGCCATACTTTAGATGCATAAAAGAAAATGCAACTATTGCAATAGAATTTATTTCATTAATTTTAGAGGTTCCTACAAAAAGATATGCATTTCTAAATATTATTCCTATTGAAATGCATTTTTCTAAAACATTAAAAACCTAAATAAACATAAAACTCCCCATTTTGCAGAAAACCCCCTGGCCTTTTCCTTTATTCAAGCCCGCAGTTCAATTTTTCCTCTAATGGGCCGGCCTGGTCCGGCCCATCTCTTTTCTTTTTTTTTCTCCCCTTTTTCCCTTCTCTTTTCCCACTGGCGGCCCGGCCCACAGCTCCTCTCCCTCTTTTTCTTTTTCTGCTGGCGAACGGGCCCGGCCCAAGCCTTCAGTCGGCCAGCACCAGGCCCAACACCGCTTCGCCCTTCCTCCTCCTCGCGCCAGCGCCCACACACGCTCGCGAGCGACCGACCGGCAGCACTGGCCGGCGGCGGCGAATGGCGATGACGCGGCACAACCCCAACAAACGCTACGGGCCCACGTTCCCGACTACCCCGCATCCACCCCGGGGCAAAACCCTCACCCCAGCACCGCACACCACCCCGGCACAGCTAGGACGGCGGCGGTAGCCACTGAGCCCAGCGGCGAAGCACCGGAACGGCCTAAGGAGTCAAGGTCCAGGGCAACAGATGGCACATGAGGCTCCAACAGACTCCAAGACACAAGATGCCCCAACTCCGACCGACCCTAAGGATCAAAACAACAACACCCACGGCGGCGGCGCTCCGAACGGCGTTCTGCGTTGGCATGGCGGCGTTCCGACCACGCTGACCACCAACCAGGGCAACAAAAGGCACCACAAGCACCACCGAAACACTAGGAACACGTCTAAACCACTGGACGGCCACGAGGATGGCGGGAAGGGTGTTCTCACCGCGGGCCCGAGGACGGCGGCGGCGAAACAGAGAAGGTCGACGGCGGCTCGATGGTTGAGGGCGAGGAAGCTGGACGTGGATGTGCTGGTGAGCTAGAAGTCAACCAAGAACACTCCCTCACAACAGAGATTGGACGGGGAGGCAACAACGGCGGTGGAAAACCACGGCGACGGCGGTGAACTTCGACGACGAGAAAAACATCGAACAGAACGGCTTGGTCGGCTCCTTTCTCTAATCCGCGCGGCCGGTAGCCTTGACAGCAGCTGCTCGCCGCATGCGTGCTGTGCCCAGCTCGCGCCGGCGCGTGGCACGCGCGAAAATTGGCGTCGGGGTTTGAACGGTGGGGCGGCGGCGACACTGACGCTGCGAGCTCGAACTGAAACGCGAAACCACCCGAACCCGCCCCAAACTAACTCCTCGATCTCCTTAAACCCCTTGTCGACTCAAGAACCCTCCAATGCAAATTTTGTAGAGTATCCATCCATCTACAATTCTCCTTATATGACTTTGCTCCAAAACCCAACCAATGCGACGATCCATGGCTCTGAAGATCAGCCCGTCATCCGGTTTATAACTGAACCCGATGTTTTACTCTGAAACTCACCCAAAATAGCTGACTAAATCACCCTCTTTCTTCAAATTTCAAATGTAAAACCTTGGAGCTCAAAACATGAAAATTGTAGCTCAAACATCAAGCTACAATTTCCCTAATATGACCTTGGTCTAACTCACCACTGATTTTAAGATACAAGCCACTGAATTTCGGCCTAAAAATCTGCACTTGCTGAAACTCGTGGAAACCAGCAGATTCACACCCGTTTTTCTCCCTCTTTTGAATGTAAACTGTCGAGGTTGTACTCGGCAGATATTTGTCCGGCAAGCACCCTGCTTCGTGCGAAGATTAATCACGGTGATGAACAGAGAGACACGGGATTTTTATACTGGTTCGGGCCCTCGAGATCGAGTAACAACCCTACGTCCAGTTGCTGCTTGTATTATTTCGTCGAGTACAGATTACAATGCGTAACAAGTACCCTCGGGTGGATTGGCTAGATTCTGGGATACCCTCTACGTACAAGACCCCCGCTATTTATATCCAGGGAGACGTGCCTTACAAGACAAAACAGACCTAAACCTAGTAGGACTCTAGCTATCTTCGGGCCTTTCCTCCTGCGATCCGGCCATCGTGTCTTGTTCGGAGTCTTGATCGTTCGGAGTCGGTAGTTGGTAATCCATGTGATCGGGCACCCTGGTATTATGGCCTCAACATAAACATTCAAATCTCCAAATATAAAAGTTGTAGCCTATACAATGACCTTCATTTTCTCCAATATGACCTTGAGCTGATTCAGCTTGGATCATAAGTTAAACTGCATTGAATCTGCCCCTGTTTAACAGCTCATTTTCAGAAAATGTTCAGCTAATTCCCCTTTTAACACAGCCACCATCTAGCCACTTTTTCTCCATTTTTCACATGTAAACTTTAAAAACTCCAAATACAACTTTTGTTGCTGATTCATTGATCTTCAATTTCTCTTATACTCTTGCTTGCTAATTTTGCTTGGTTTGGAAACTACAAGGCCCTTCACTTTGATCCAAAATTTCAAACTCAAACCTTTCTTCCAAAACCCCATTTTCTATCTTTTTTTTAATTTAACTTCCCTAATCAACAATTAACCATTAATGACTTTGCAAGATCATCCAAACATTGATTAGAGGTCTTACTTAACACAGGAGTGTTACAGCGCTCCCCCCTTAAAGAAATCTCGTCCCGAGATTTAGCAGGATTACAAGTTCTTACCGAAACAGCGGCAAGGAAAATGTGTCATATACACAACTTCTCTTATTTCTCACCAAAGCACAGTGGTGTCTACATTACAACTCAATTTACAAACAATTCTGGATACTTGGATACTAAATCTTCTTCCTGCTCCCAGGTGGCTTCGTCCTCTGTGTGGTTGCTCCACTGGATTTTATAGAAGGGAAAATTGGTCTCATAGCACCGAAAGATAGCAAAAAACTGAAAATACCATTAAAAGATCGTCAACCCGGAAAATACCATCGAAAGAAAGAGCCGTTACCTGAAATTACCATTCCGTCACGTTTCTGCCAACGTCCGTCCGTCCATCGTCGTCGAGCTTCAACGCGCTCGTCCCGCTCGTCGACGACGCTCGTGCTCATCATCTTCAACAAGCTGGCCGACGCGCGCTCCCTGGGCCGCTGCTCCGCGGTCTCCAAGCGCTTCAACGCGCTCGTCCCGCTCGTCGACGACGCCTGCCTCCGCATCGACCGCGTCATCCCCGCCGACGGCGCAGACGGCGGCGACGCGCTCGGCCTCGCGGGGGCGCCCCGCCCGCGCGCCGTGCTCTCGCACCTCCTCAAGGCCATGCTGCAGGCCGTGCTCAAGCCCTTCGCGCACTGCGACGCCAAGCCGCACGGCGGCAAGCACGCGCTGCAGCAGCAGCGCTCCCCCGCGCAGGTGCTCAAGAACTTCAGCAGCATCCGCAACCTCCGCCTGGAGCTCCCCGTCTCCGACGTCGGCACCGACGACGGGGTCATCCTCAAGTGGAAGGCCGTGTTCGGCAGCACGCTCCAGAGCTGCGTCATCCTCGGCGGCACCAAGGTGGAGCGGGCTGCCGTCGGCACCCACGCCACCTCTATGGCCGCCCCCGCCGCCGCCGCCGACTCCGAGTCGGGGGACGACAGAGGCAGCATCCCCGAGTCCTTCTACACCAACGGCGGCCTCAAGCTGCGCGTGGTCTGGAGTCTGGACCATCAGCTCCCTCATCGCCGCGGCCACCAGGCACTACCTCCTCCGCGAGATCGTCAAGGAGCACCCCACCCTGGAGCAGGTCGCGCTCACGAGGCGCACACGGCCAGGGCACGCTCAGCATGGCCCATGACCAGCTCAAGGAGTTCCGGGACAAGCCGCTCGCCGCCGCCGCCGCCAACCGCACGCAGGTGCCGCCTGCAACATGAAGCTCCGCTACGCGCCGCTGCTGGAGCTCTCCGACGGCACCAGGATCCACGGCGCCACGCTCGTGGTCATCAAGCCCGGCATTTGTGCGAGAGCACGACGCACAGGCGGGGCGCCCCCGCGAGGCCGAGCGCGTCGCCGCCGTCTGCGCCGTCGGCGGGGATGACGCGGTCGATGCGGAGGCAGGCGTCGTCGACGAGCGGGACGAGCGCGTTGAAGCGCTTGGAGACCGCGGAGCAGCGGCCCAGGGAGCGCGCGTCGGCCAGCTTGTTGAAGATGATGAGCACAAGCGTCGTCGACGAGCGGGACGAGCGCGTTGAAGCTCGACGACGATGGACGGACGGACGTTGGCAGAAACGTGACGGAATGGTAATTTCAGGTAACGGCTCATTCTTTCGATGGTATTTTCCGGATTGACGATCTTTTAATGGTATTTTCAGTTTTTTGCGATCTTTCGGTGCTATCAGACCAATTTTCCCTTTATAGAATCTGATGCTCCTTCTTCGAGTTTCTCGTTCTTTTTGATCCAGTATCTTGATCGGACGTTCTTCATAAGTCAAATCAGACTCAAGCTGCACTTCTGCTTCGTTGATAGCTTCTTCGGGCACTCTAAGGCACTTCTTGAGCTGGGATACATGAAACACGTCATGCACCCCTGCTAAGCTCTCAGGTAAGGCAAGACGATATGGCCACTGGGCCTCGGAGCTCCACAATCTGAAAAGGTCCAATAAACCTGGGTGCTAGCTTTCCTTTTACTCCAAAACGATGCACTCCTTTCATGGAAGAGACTTTGAGATACACAAAATCTCCCTTTTGAAAAGAAAGCGGTCATCTTCTTTTATCTGAGTAGCTCTTCCGCCTTGACTGGGCTGTCTTTAAGTTGTTTTGAACTTGATGGACTACCTCTTCAGCTTCTTTTACTAAGTCAGGCCCAAAAATGGTCCTTTCTCTAGATTCAGACCAATTCAATGGTGTTCTACACCTTCTTCCATACAAAGCTTCAAATGGTGCCATCCGGATGCTTGCTTGGTAACTGTTGTTATACTCAAACTCTGCCAAAGGCAAACACTCATCCCATTTTTTTGAATTGGTGAGAACATAGGCTCGAAGCATATCTTCTAGGATCTGATTCACTCTCTCTGTCTGTCCTCCAGTCTGGGGGTGATAGGCTGAGCTTCTGATCAGAGTAGTACCCAGCATCTTGTGCAACTGTTCCCAAAACCTTGAAACAAATTGAGAACCTCTGTCCGACACAATGGTCTTGGGAACCCCATGCAAAGAGACTATCCGGGACAAATACAGCTCTGCATATTTCTTAACTGCATAAGCTACCTTCACCGGTATGAAATGAGCTGTCTTGGTAAGTCGATCAACAATTACCCAAATAGAATTAAAACCTTTGGAAGTAGGAGGCAATCCCACGATGAAATCCATGGATATATCCTCCCATTTCCATCCTGGTATTGCTAATGGCTGCAATGATCCTGCAGACTTCAAATGATCAGCCTTTACCTTGCGACAAACATCACATTCTGAAACATACTTGGCGATTTCTCTTTTCATTCTGGTCCACAAAAATCTCTGATTTATGTCTTGATACATCTTATTGCTTCCAGGATGCAGCGTCAAACAGGAAGTATGTGCTTCATCTAAAATCTGCTTCTTCAACTGTGGCACTTTGGGTACCACTAATCTTCCATTGAACCACAAGATTCCTTCTGAGTCCTGAGTAAAACACTGGGCTTGACCCAATTTCAGCTTTTCCCTAATACGTTCCATGCCTTTGTTTCCCTTTTGAGCTTCTTTGATTTGGTCCATCAAGGTGGACGTGATACTGAGGTTATGGACAAACCCTTCTGGCACTATATTGAGATTTAACTTTTCCATTTCCAGACACAAAGTAGTATCTAGTTGCCTGGCAGTCATACATGCACACTGAGCCTTTCTACTTAGAGCATCAACCACCACATTGGCTTTACCTGGATGATAATGGATCTCTAAGTCATAATCCTTTATCAATTCTAACCATCTTCTTTGCCTCATGTTCAAATCTGCTTGAGTGAAGATGTACTTCAGACTCTTATGATCAGTGTAAATATGACAGACACTACCAAGAAGATAGTGGCGCCATATTTTTAAAGCATGGACTACAGCTGCTAACTCCAGATCATGAGTTGGATAATTCTCTTCGTGCTTCTTAAGTTGTCTTGAGGCATATGCAATGACTTTTCCTTATTGCATCAACACACATCCTAACCCAATTCTGGAGGCATCACAATATACATCAAAGGGCTCATCTAGATTAGGTTGAGCTAGGACTGGAGCTGTGGTGAGTAATTTCCTCAGAGTGGTGAAAGCTTCAGTACATTCCGGGGTCCACTTGAACTTGTTCTGCTTCTTCAAAAGCTCTGTCATTGGCTTGGCTATCTTGGAGAAATTAGGAATGAATCTCTGATAATAACCAGCCAATCCCAGGAAGCTTCGGACCTGAAAGACAGATTTTGGAATCTTCCAATCCAAAACTTCCTTAACCTTACCAGGGTCTACTGCAACTTCTTCTGCCGATAGAACGTGACCCAAGAATGGAACTTCCCTTAGCCAAAAAGCACACTTACTTAGCTTGGCGTACAACTGATGTTCCCTTAATCTCTGGAGAACAATTCGAAGATGTTCTGCATGCTCTTCTTCATTCTTGGAATAGATCAGGATGTCATCAATGAACACCACTACAAATCTATCCAACTCCGGCATAAATACTGAATTCATGAGGTACATAAAGTATGCCGGGGCATTGGTTAAACCAAAGGACATTACCAGATATTCATACAATCCATATCTGGTCGAAAATGCTGTCTTTGGTATATCTTCAGCCTTGATCTTGATCTGATGATACCCAGACCTCAAATCGATCTTGGAGAACACCTTGGCACCGGTCAACTGATCAAACAACAAGTCAATCCTCGGAAGAGGATACTTGTTCTTGATGGTAACTGCATTCAGAGGCCGATAATCTACACAGAGCCTCAAGCTCTTATCCTTCTTCTTGACAAACAAGGCTGGACAACCCCAAGGTGAAGAACTAGGTCGGATATAACCCTTATCTAGCAACTCTTTCAACTGTACCTTCAACTCTGCTAACTCTTTAGGAGTCATTCTATAAGGGCGTCTAGAGATAGGGGCTGTACCTGGTTCAAGCTCTATAACAAACTCTACATCCCTGTCAGGTGGCATTCCCGGAAGGTCGTCAGGAAACACATCCGGAAACTCACATACCTCCTGGATATTCTTCAGATCAACTGCTTCAGTCTTATGGACTGACCCGACTGCAGTTTCAAGACTGGGCAGGCTAAGAGTGAAAGATTCCCCTTCAGGGGTCTTCAATTGAACACACCAATGAGCTACATCCAGAACTGCCTGGTAATGCCTCATCCAATTCATCCCCAGTATAACATCTAACCCCTGATTCTCCAACACAATTAGGTTGGTAGGGAAAACCATCCCATTAAGCTCTAACTGAGCCTGATCAACCACCTGATTAGTTACTTGCTTGGCTCCAGGAGCATTAATAATATAACGAGTTCCTTGAACCTTAACATCTAACTGATGTTTCATTGCAAAACTCCGACTGATGAAAGTATGAGATGCTCCAGAATCAAATAACACAAAAGCTGGATGACAATTGATAGTGAACATACCAGCAAGCACTGATTCCTCGTCAGGAATCTCCTCCACGTTCAGGTAGTTCACCCGTCCAATATGGGTATTCAGGAACTTCTTCTTCACAAACCTCGAACCAGCACCCTGAGCTGGTGCGGAAGTAGCCGCTGGGGGCGCTGGAAGAGCTGGCACTGATTGATTAGCTTTTGGAAAGCAGCAGTCTCGGGCAAAGTGCCCAGGCCTACCACAGTTGTAGCAGGGCTGCTGGCCACTAGGTGCACGGTAGTTGCTATTATTGGGCCCAGCCAAGCGAGGCACATTGGCTGGAGCACGAACAACCCACTGTCGGTTCCTGTTCTGCTGCTGCTGTTGCTGAGGAGCTCGATATCCAGAACGAGCAGGAATGCGAAACGCTGTACGCATCCTTTGTGGCGGTGGTGGCGCACTGGAAGATCCACCAGGAGTGAACTTTCTCTTTTTCTCGCTGTGGTATGCCTTCATCCTGTCCTCTGCCTGGATAGCCTGGCTGACCAGACTATTGAAATCTGGAAGACTGCAGGTGGACAACTTGTGTTGCATCTTCAAACTCAGCCCTCGATAAAAGCAATCTTTCTTCTTTTCATCCGTGTCCACAAACGGATGGGCATACTGGGCTAGGAAATTGAAATCATTAGTATATTCCATTACTGATTTGCTGCCCTGCTGTAGCTTCAAAAATTCCTCCAACTTCATTTTGAGCAGCCCGCTGGGAATATAGTGTGCACGAAAAGCAGTGCGAAACTCCTCTCATGACACTACCTTCCCCGTCGGCTGTGTAGCCATAAAGTTGGCCCACCATGTCCCAGCAGGACCTTGGAGCTGGTGGGACCCATACTCCACATTCTGTGCATCAGTTATGCGAGGAATCAGGCGGAATTTTTGCTCCATGGCTCGGAGCCACTCATCGGCCTCCAGTGGATGCTCTGGCTTCATAAACACAGGGGGATGAACATCCATGAACCTCTGATAGTCCACCCCCTCAACTGGCTCGTGCTGCCTTCGAGAGGAAGAACTCGCCATACTGTTGGCGATCATACCCATCAACCTTGTGAGTTCATCATTGTTATTCACCAGGTGTGCTATCACGTCAGTCGGCAACTGGGGCCCAGACCCGGCTGATGGGGTCGCCCCATTACCTCCCGAACCATTTCTGGCTGGCGTTGAGGAAGACATTCTACAAAAGTATGAATGCTTGATTAAATGCTGATCTCAATTTGCTGATACTTACAATAGTAAGAATACAACAATTGAAAAGTAAAAGTACAACAAGTATTAGCATCCATTTCATACATCTCGGCTAAACTTGCATTAAAAGAGAAACTTAGTACATCAAAGCTTAAGTAACAAAGTTCACCTCACACCCTTAATTATACAAACTCCATTACAAAATTCCAAAAGAAAAGTACAACCCTCGAGCTCTCTCCCAGCTCGGTTATTCTGATTACTAGTACACAAATTTGTTACATATACACAACCACCCACTCACTCACTCCAAGTCTCCCTACTGGTCTCCACAGTCCTCATGACCCAACTGGCGAAGCATCTCACAAATCTCATCCTGGTTATCCTTCATCAGTCCAAACAAGTTATCGTAGTTCATATGGAAACCACCTGAAGTACCATAATCGCCCCTGTACTCCTCAAAAGAGGAGGCTGAGTCCTCCAGATAGGGCACAGAGGAATGGTTCTCAAAACTAATGGGCCAAGATGGTTCTCCAGGGTCTTCCTCTTCCTCCTCCCCCTCCTCATCAGAATCATCAACCTCAAACCAACCACCCTCTCCAGGCATCTCAGGATCTTCCTCAAACTCCTCAAAATTATCCCCTTCCTGCTCAACACCCTGTCCCTGCCCCTGCACCTGCTCTGGTGGCGGGGGCTGGGCTGCTGCTTGGGCTTCTTCTAAAGCAACCCTCAGGGCAGCAATTTCATCAACATGTTGCAGCCTTTCCTGCTGCAAGTTGTTGACATTGGTATTGAGCGCCTGGACCTGCTGATCATACTCTAAAACCTGAGTATGAAAATGGTGCTGTGCAGACTGCATATTCTCCTCTAAAGTGTGGATTCGCTTTTTATACGAATCCTCCAACATCCCCACAGTGTCATTCCTAATCTCCGCCATCTCCTGCTGGTGCCTAAGCTGTGCTTCTAACTCCGCCCCATGCTTCAGAGATTGTTCATATCCGTGCTCTCTCTCATGGTTCAAGTTGTACAGGGCTTGCATGTAGCTGGTGTTGGCATTCATGTATTCATGGTACAAGGCCTTGGGAGTCTGGTGGACTTTCCTAATCCTAGAACCCCACAAGTCATAGGGTCTCACCTCAGAGGGATAAAACCTAGAACTGGTCTGCCCAACTTCAGTAGCGTGCTCATCACAAAGCTCAGTGAGAGCCTTGTGTGCTACCAAGTTGGTAGTGTCGGACCTCTCCATCCCCTGTGCATGAACTGTTTTTGGTGGCCATTCTGGGTGCTGTGGGTTTGGGGGTAGGTGTAGGTACATATCACAAAGACTGTGCCCCCCAGTGAAAGTCTCCCTAGACACATACTCAGGGTGTTCCTCAAAACCCAACTGCTTCATTGTTCCCCAAAGCACCTGAGGAAAACCAGGCTCCTCCTCATAAAAACCGTGGGTCCAACCTTCCTCGTCTACCCACTGGGCTGCCATCTGTACAACAGACAGACAAGAACCTTTAAGCCAGGGTAAAACAAAAGGGTTTTTGAAGAAAACAGAAACTACCCAAAAACCCATGCAAAGGTATGCAATGCACATGCTCGGTTCCTACGACCTGAAAGGAACACACAACCTCTCGCATAGACACGGTGGCTTTTTCGTACATCTCTCAACTTATAATAATCTACCAATTCTAAGCGTAGCGAACGAAGTTAGGATACCTGCAGAAGACCATACATTACCATTCACTATTGAAATGGCACCCATGCGTTCAACACTGCATGGACAGTGCTTCATACATTTACACGTATTCACTTGTCCCATACTCACCACCGTATGGTCGGCGTTTGCGTGCCCCATATCATTGCCATATGGGGTGCCCCTGAGTAAGCCACTCCCAGGGTTAAGCGACCGTGATTAGTAAGATCACACGGTAGGAACTCCGCACTCCACATCAGGCGGCAGATGTCGACAAGCCTCAAAGACAAGCCCAACGGGCTAGCCAATGGACAGGTCGCCCCCGAACAATCAGTGAACGGGCCCCTCACACAAGCAAGCTTGTGCAAGTCAGAGTCATAATATTATATCTTGCTGAATTTAACTTACCATCATACCTGATCGGAGGTGCGTCGTTACAGAATCGCAAGTTTAGCAGAAAGTAAATACACAACTCTAGAAGTTAGTTTACTAGGGCCACCTCGCAATAACCTCATAACTACCCACTAGGGCACTCTAACTAGGTTCAACTCAACACCTATGATGTCCTGAGGATATAAGCTCTGATACCAGCTGTGACGGAACAGCCCTACTTAACTGACTCAGGTGTGATCTGTAGTGTGAAACACTAACACGTCACACACCTGGGTCAGCATAAGTCCGAGGTTCCATCGAGTTCTCACTATCAGTTGTTCTCATCACCAATACTCAGGATCCCAACACCAGAGGAAACATCACAGATATTGCACAGGTAAATTATACAACACAGACAGGTAAGATTTATACAAACTAGAGTAGCTCCATTTAAAGTTATTACACACAGGTTCTAGGTTCAGCAACAGTTTACAAGATAATTAAACAACTAACATCAGACCATGTCGTGCCCTGACATGTCTGGATCCGCGGACCTCCACAGCGCCAGCAAAAACCTACTCCTCAGGCTCCACTGCAACAAGGGTAAAAGAACCCTGAGTACAAAGGTACTCAGCGAGACTTACCCGACGAACTACTCTAAAGGGATCACAAGGATATGCAAGCTGTGAAGTTAACAGAAATAAACTGACTAGCAAGCATAGCTTAATTAGCTACTCATCTACTTACCAAATTTTAAATTGACAAGATAAAACTTTATTTAGCTAGGTGAACCAACCATTACTGCCAAATAGTAGGAATTAAGGCATAAGAGCTGAACAGTATATATCATGCAATAAAATTATCTGTCAGGATGAAGCGTGTATCAAAACCGTGACACTCGGCGATTCGAATCGATTTCAAACCCTGCAGGGGTAAACCTGGAACACACGCAGCGTGCGCCCCCCCGGAAGGCCACACGAAGCTACCTTTCCCGCTGCGGCCACTATGGGATATGGGTACCCCTGGACCCACTACCGACCGGATAGCCAGTCGGCCTGGTCCCACGTCTGACAAGGATGTGGGCTAACCCCAGGCCGGCCCCACGAGAATCCTTGACTTGATGGACAAGATCGGAGAAGACTTAGCCCGTAAGGTATTCGGCGATATCCTCAGATCCCGCCCGGTGATCACGGCAATTATGTTGTAACCGACTTGGATTAGTTTCCTGATTCGAGCCGAACATTAATTAGAAATAACTGACTTGTGAACCCTAGGCTGTCGGCCTATATAAGGCAGCCTAGGTCGACCCCCTCATTCATTCAATTCCTAGCTACCAGATCTCCCATTGTAACCGAGAGCTCGCCGTTGTTCTCCGGAACGCGCCGAGCAGATCAATACAAGACCCCGAGCACAGGACGTAGGGTATTATACCTCCAGGTAGCCCGAACCTGTATAATCCCTGTGTCCCTGTGTTACCTCGAGCTTCCTAGTCCAGCGATCTCCCTTTGCCTACAAATCAACCATCTGGGTACCCCCGGGTGGACTGCCGGACGATAACTCCGACAGTTGGCGCGCCAGGTAGGGGTGATCGCGGGGCATTACAGCTAGCTCGATGGCAGTAATCTTAGCATCTATTTCGTAAACCAGGTGTGTCGTTCTTGTAATCGCCTTTTCGATCAATCTGTTGTTGGATTAACTAATCCCCGATTGGTTTTTATTTTCCTGTCTCAAATCCATGATTCAACGAGTCCACCATCCACGGTGCGAGATGTCAAGTTGACGTGTCCAGAGGCAAATCGGCCAGATTGCCGGAGGATCCCTGATGTGCGTGTGCTCATGCATACAGATGCATGTGCATGGCCTCCGAATCCATCTACTGCCTCCGGCATGGCATGCAACAGAAGCTAGCTTTCCTATTTTTCTTTGATCTACTGCGTCGACGTGACAACTCACATGCTAATAAGGATATTTTCCTTCCTTTTCCTATTTCCAATTTCCTTTTTAAGCAGCCGATGATTGCTTTCATACCCCTGGTTATTTCCATCTACTAATCAACATGTCCTACATGCATGCACGGGTGTATATCCGAGCTGTTGTTTTTGCCTGCAGACTCCTGATCCGAAGGCGGAACCTTCCATGATGACGGCGTGTACGTACTGGCCGTCACCCGAGTATGCTTGGATGGGGCACCATCGTCTTTGACTGCCGATCCACGAGGACACCACGGCGGATTGACTAGGCATGCACCTGTTGCAAGCCCGGGTACTTGGCTTCCAAGTACACCACAACGCTGGCTCTTCGACTTCTCCGTCAACCTCGTGTACTCGGACACCGCCCATACGAGGATGACATGTTGATTCTTCCGCTCGGACTCGAATCAAGCTAAGTATTATTTTCAATTAAATATTTTACAGCTTCTACATATCTTCGTACGCCTCGGCTCTCCTATGTCTCCGTGACTTTCGCCGACCACCTCGGTCACGCTCCGACTGCTTATACAGCCTGGTCTGTCCAGACTGCACCTCACGGGTGTCCAGATTATGCTGTTGTAAATCTTAACACGGCGCGCTGCTCTAGCGCTCGGGAGAGTCCCTGCTGACTTTGACTTCCGAGTCCTTGCCCGACCCTATGTCCCTCTAGTAATTCTTGGGTTAACCCGTGCGGTTCAAGTCCCCAATCGTGAAACCTTGAGCTCCGTGCTCAACCCGCGCGCCCCCTACACCTAAGCCTCCCCGCTGAGCAGTGTAGCAGGGTAAGCCGTCCTCTCCGTGAGCAGTGGTCAGCGGGTCAAAAAAGGTGCTTAGCGACACAAGGCAAGGGCCGCACGGCGTCCTACTCGGTGTTTTTGCTAGAGGGAAGGGGTTTATACACATGCACAATGCATTCACAGACATGTTTCTGTTACGACCTTACGACAAACATTGTTTATCAGTCATACTATTGAATATTATGCTACATAATATTCGCACTGTCTTCATACAGCTCAGGCACTACTCGGAGTACTTCGACCGACTCGGCCAGCTCCCGGGCTCGGGGCTGGCGCGGGCCGACCACTCGGCGCGTCTCCTACCACCCGGCCGACCTCCCAGCTCGGCGGCAGGGTGTGGGAGGCGACTCGGCGGCTTGCTCGGCTCCCAGGCTCGGGGGCTGAGCGCTACAGACGACTCGGCGGTTCGCCCGGCCCCGACGCTCGGGGACTGGGTGCTACGACTACGGATAACGGGTCTCCGCGACTCGGCCGGCCCCGACGCTCGGGGACTCGGCGCTACGACTCCGGTTAACGGGTCTCCGCGACTTGGCCAACCCCACGCTCGGGGACTGGGTGCTACGACTACGGTCAACGGGTCTCCGCGACTCGGCCCGCCCCGACGCTCGGGGACTCGGCGCTACGACTCCGGTCAACGGGTCTCCGCAACTCGGCCAGCCCCGACGCTCGGGGACTCGGCGCTACGACTCCAGTCAACGGGTCTCCGTGACTCGGCCAGCCCCGACGCTCGGGGACTCGGCGCTGCGACTCCGGTCAACGGGTCTCCGTGACTCGGCCAGCCCCGACGCTCGGGGACTCGGCGCTGCGACTCCAGTCAACGGGTCTCCGTGACTCGGCCAGCCCCGACGCTCGGGGACTCGGCACTGCGACTCCAGTCAACGGGTCTCCGTGACTCGGCCAGCCCCGACGCTCGGGGACTCGGCACTGCGACTTCGGACGGCGAGTCTCCGTGACTCGGTCGGCCCCCACGCTCGGGGACTGGGCGCTACGACTACGGATAACGGGTCTCCGCGACTCGGCCGGCCCCGACGCTCGGGGACTCGGCGCTACGACTACGGATAACGGGTCTTCGCGACTCGGCCAGCCCCCACGCTCGGGGACTGGGCACTACGACTACGGATAACGGGTCTCCGCGACTCGGCCGGCCCCGACGCTCGGGGACTCGGCGCTACGACTACGGATAACGGGTCTTCGCGACTCGGCCAGCCCCCACGCTCGGGGACTGGGCACTACGACTACGGATAACGGGTCTCCGCGACTCGGCCGGCCCCGACGCTCGGGGACTCGGCGCTACGACTCTGGTTAACGGGTCTCCGCGACTCGGCCAGCCCCGACGCTCGGGGACTCGGCGCTACGACTACGGTCAGCGGGTCTCCGCGACTCGGCCAGCCACGACGCTCGGGGACTCGGCGCTCTTGACTCCGGTCAATGGGTCTCCAGACTCGGTGCCTTGGCACGTCGCCAAGAGGATTTTATACTTTGTTACTACGGTGCGAACCTACGACGCCTCTCATGACACCCGGGTCCAAGGACACAGATATTGCGTTTATAAGCAATGAAAAGGAGAAAAGATTCAATACAGGGATTACAAATTACAAAGCGAGCCGGTCATATGCCGGTTACAAGAATCAAACACATCGACCGTCAAGATGACGGCTTGGGGCACTCGTCCCTGCGCCTAGTGCTGCATCCGAAGCAAGCTTGGCCCACATGAGCTCGTCGCAAGCTCTCTTGTAGCACCACTGCAGCCGTCGACGGGACAGCACCAACAGAGGGTTGATAGCGAATGCCTCCGGGTATCCCTTGCTCTACAAAGCATTTCACCCCGCATGGCCCTCGTCACATGGGAATGCAGGGGTGAATGGGACAGCATTCAGATGCTGATCAACACCTCAGGATCTTCGCAAGCACTCTTCTAGCACCAAACTACTAAGTCCCCATGGTTCTTCCTCGGAGGATGAACCCACCACATAGTCCCCAACATATTCAAGCAAAGCAGTTGCTATGGCTACTTTCCGATAACTACAAGGCCCTGAGCCTCGATGCCTATTTATAGCCCCGTGCTATACAATCGCATGTGACTCTGGTCGCACTGTTCAGTGCGTGAGCCTTGTGCCACGCAGCAGCTCCTTGTGAGTCCAACACTACGCAGCAACTCCTCGTGAGCCCCGTGTCATGCAGCAGCTCCTTTCTTCGAGGCGCTCAGTCCGCACTTATCACCTTCAGCTTCATCCGGCCACGGGATCGCCCAGTGCGTTCACGCGAATACTGTTTTTGTCGCTATTTGGAGAGCTTATCCTTTGGGCGGCCTGGCTGCCCCGACGCTTGGAGATCATTCTCTTCTGACCATTAGCCCGACTTTTCTAGTCGGCCCAATGCTCGAGGACTACTCCATATGGAGGGCTCCTTGCGTCGCCCTCCATATGCCCCATCAGGATGTGACACTTTCCCAAGTGGTGCAGCTCCTCGATGTCCGACTCGGCCACGACTCGGCGCTACATCACTCGAGGCTTTGCCCCGGGTCTGCCCAGGGTCATCCCCGGATGACCTACGGATTTCTTTTTTGAGCACCGCCCACCCTTGTGTCGGCCTGCCGATCAAAGCGCTTCAGCCGACCTTGATGGCTTCGCTTCTTCATCAACAGTCCGACACGCGCCTGCATGTTGCTCGGGGACTTGTGGGATATGGGTACCCCTGGGCCCACTACCGACCGGATAGCCAGTCGGCCTGGTCCCACGTCTGACAAGGATGTGGGCCGACCCCAGGCCGGCCCCACGAGGATCCTTGACTTGATGGACAAGATCGGAGAAGACTTAGCCCGCAAGGTATTCGGCGATATCCTCAGATCCCGCCCGGAGATCACGGCAATTATGTTGTAACCGACTTGGATTAGTTTCCTGATTCGAGCCGGACATTAATTAGAAATAACTGACTTGTGAACCCTAGGCTGTCGGCCTATATAAGGCAGCCTAGGTCGACCCCCTCATTCATTCAATTCCTAGCTACCAGATCTCCCATTGTAACCGAGAGCTCGCCGTTGTTCTCCGGAACGCGCCGAGCAGATCAATACAAGACCCCGAGCACAGGACGTAGGGTATTATACCTCCGGGTAGCCCGAACCTGTATAATCCCTGTGTCCCTGTGTTACCTCGAGCTCCCTAGTCCAGCGATCTCCTTTTGCCTACAAATCAACCATCTGGGTACCCCGGGTGGACTGCCGGACGATAACTCCGACAGCCACCATTGCCTGAACTGTGCCCACATAGCCCGGGGTCGCATCCCCATTCCCTACACATTGCCCGGGCAAAGGCATGTGGGTTACTGACTACGACCCCGCCAACATTCCTCGCCAGACACGGTGAGTCACAGTTCAACCGTTAGTACCACAGAAGTACATCAGTTTCCCGGCTCCCTATACCGGTATGTGCCCAGTACGTTCAAAGCTTGACCACAGGCAGACCACAGCAACTCCTATACTTCTCCAGTGGGCAGGACCAATTCAAAACTACCAAAACGTCCAACATAATCCTTAATTAACAACCATCTGTCCTGCCCAACACTTTGAAAGACTCACTAAACAGATTTAGCTCTCTAAGCCAACATTACCTAGTGGCAGGTGATTGCGATCACACCTGATTTACTACTATTGTGAGCAGATCTAAGCAACTCTACTCTATCTTTTTGAAAAGGTGGCAGAGATGCTCTAAACAAGGATGGATAATGCATCAAAAGTAGGATTCACTTTATCCTAAGCTAATGCACAAACATGGGCTCAATCATGACAACAATAGAGATGTTAGTACTGGGACGGGGATGCTCCGGGGCTTGCCTGGCTCACAGATCTCCGGCTCTACAGCAACAGGAGCTTCGGGGGCTTGCGGAACGGCTTCGGTCTCTGCCTCGAACACCACCTCGTCCCCCTCCTGGACGTCGTCGGGGACCTCCACCAACTCCGGCTGCAACGGGTCCTGGTCTACACGACATGATGCAAAACATGGAATAATTAAATTAGAGACCCTCAAGCCTACCTAAATTTGATCAAACACCTAATTAGCACAAAGGAGTTAATTAACGTATTTCAAGGATTTTAATAAAGGAGAAACTAATTAAAACCCTATTTTCTAATTAAACAAACCCTTAAACTCCATCCTAAAATCAAGGATAATAATTATTAAAGCATCTAATACATTAAGCCATACTTTAGATGCATAAAAGAAAATGCAACTATTGCAATAGAATTTATTTCATTAATTTTAGAGGTTCCTACAAAAAGATATGCATTTCTAAATATTATTCCTATTGAAATGCATTTTTCTAAAACATTAAAAACCTAAATAAACCTAAAACTCCCCATTTTGCAAAAAACCCCCTGGCCTTTCCCTTATTCAAGCCCGCAGTTCAATTTCTCCTCTAATGGGCCGGCTTGGTCCGGCCCATCTCTTTTCTTTTCTTTTTTCTCCCCTTTTTCCCTTCTCTTTTCCCACTGGCGGCCCGGCCCACAGCTCCTCTCCCTCTTTTTCTTTTTCTGCTGGCGAACGGGCCCGGCCCAAGCCTTCAGTCGGCCAGCACCAGGCCCAGCCGCGCTCGGCGGTGGCCGGCCCAGCCCAACACCGCTTCGCCCTTCCTCCTCCTCGCGCCAGCGCCCACACACGCTCGCGCGCGACCGACTCCGGCAGCACTGGCCGGCGACGGCGAACGGCGACGGCGCGGCACAACCCCAACAAACGCTACGGGCCCACGTTCCCGACTACCCCGCATCCACCCCGGGGCAAAACCCTCACCCCAGCACCGCACACCACCCCGGCACAGCTAGGACGGCGGCGGTAGCCACTGAGCCCGGCGGCGAAGCACCGGAACAGCCTAAGGAGTCAAGGTCCAGGGCAACAGATGGCACACGAGGCTCCAACAGACTCCAAGACACAAGATGCCCCAACTCCGACCGGCCCTAAGGATCAAAACAACAACACCCGCGGCGGCGGCGCTCCGAACGGCGTTCTGCGTTGGCATGGCGGCGTTCCGACCACGCTGACCACCAACCAGGGCAACAAAAGGCACCACAAGCACCACCGAAACACTAGGAACACGTCTAAACCACTGGACGGCCACGAGGATGGCGGGAAGGGTGTTCTCACCGCGGGCCCGAGGACGGCGGCGGTGAAACAGAGAAGGTCGATGGCGGCTCGATGGTTGAGGGCGAGGAAGCTGGACGTGGATGTGCTGGCGAGCTAGAGGTCAACCAAGAACACTCCCTCACAACAGAGATTGGACAGGGAGGCAACAACGGCGGTGGAAAACCACGGCGACGGCGGTGAACTTCGGCGACGAGAAAAACATCGAACAGAACGGCTTGGTCGGCTCCTTTCTCTAATCCGCGCGGCCGGTAGCCTTGACAGCAGCTGCTCGCCGCATGCGTGCTGTGCCCAGCTCGCGCCGGCGCGTGGCACGCGCGAAAATTGGCGTCGGGGTTTGAACGGTGGGGCGGCGGCGACACTGACGCTGCGAGCTCGAACTGAAACGCGAAACCGCCCGAACCCGCCCCAAACTAACTCCTTGATCTCCTTAAACCCCTTGTCGACTCAAGAACCCTCCAATGCAAATTTTGTAGAGTATCCATCCATCTACAATTCTCCTTATATGACTTTGCTCCAAAACCCAACCAATGCGACGATCCATGGCTCTGAAGATCAGCCCGTCATCCGGTTTATAACTGAACCCGATGTTTTACTCTAAAACTCACCCAAAACAGCTGATAAATCACCCTCTTTCTTCAAATTTCAAATGTAAAACCTTGGAGCTCAAAACACAAAAATTGTAGCCCAAACATCAAGCTACAATTTCCCTAATATGACCTTGGTCTAACTCCCCACTGATTTTAAGATACAAGCCACTGAATTTCGGCCTAAAAATCTGCACTTGCTGAAACTCGTGGAAACCAGCAGATTCACACCCATTTTTCTCCCTCTTTTGAATGTAAACATTCAAATCTCCAAATATAAAAGTTGTAGCCTATACAATGACCTTCATTTTCTCCAATATGACCTTGAGCTGATTTAGCTTGGATCATAAGTTAAACTGCATTGAATCTGCCCCTGTTTAACAGCTCATTTTCAGAAAATGTTCAGCTAATTCCCCTTTTAACACAGCCACCATCTAGCCACTTTTTCTCCATTTTTCACATGTAAACTTTAAAAACTTCAAATACAACTTTTGTTGCTGATTCATTGATCTTCAATTTCTCTTATACTCTTGCTTGCTAATTTTGCTTGGTTTGGAAACTACAAGGCCCTTCACTTTGATCCAAAATTTCAAACTCAAACCTTTCTTCCAAAACCCCATTTTCTCTCTTTTTTTTAATTTAACTTCCCTAATCAACAATTAACCCTTAATGACTTTGCAAGATCATCCAAACATTGATTAGAGGTCTTACTTAACACAGGAGTATTACAGCGGCGCTGCCGCGCGTAATCACCATCGGCCGCCCGGATCGCCCTGCATCCTCTGATCAGAAACCCACGGTCCAGATCGAACTGGCGTACCGATCAACTATGGTCAGACCAGCCCGCCCTGTCAATTTTGTTAAAGAGCCCCTGTGTTTTATCTTATTCAACCTGCAGTCCTGTTTCTGTGTAAAATATTCATACATATGCCCTTAGTATATCTGTTTAGGCCCCTGAGCTCTTGAATAATATAACCCGCCGTCCTTTTCATGGTCTTTTCGCATGGTATCTCCTCTGTTATATGTTTAATTGTTCTTAGGCCCTCAGTTTTATTCAAAATAGTACGCAGACTTAGTTTTATTTACATATTAGTCCATACAACCTTGTAACTAGTGTAACTTC